>CM076572.1:125685344-126383875 GCA_034641835.2 Pinus albicaulis | reverse complement strand
TTTTTTTTTGTAAGTTCAGTGTGTCCATGCCATTTCTATTTATATTTGAAGATAGGTTACAAAATATAAAGTCGTTCTTTGGCCTCAACCTGCCCAAGAGGGAAACCAGGTTTATTGGCCTTCTAAAAACATGGTTTGCATCCCAAAATTGGAATTGTCTCTTACGTCTATGACTTGCTTGTACTACCTGAGTTTCTACTTTAATATTTACAAACATAACAGAACTTCAAATTCAAAATTTACAAAAGACCATGAAAGCAGACATCATTTAAACCTCAGATGATGAGACAGGGGCAGGGTCTTTGACATTAGACCCTGGCATTTCTACTTGGTTCAATTGCTGAAGAATCTTCTGAAGAGTTTTCTCCATACGCCCCACTTTTTCATCTAATCTGCTGACTCTATCTGCAGTTTGATATTGAGTGATCTTTAGGTGCTGCTGATTGTCCTGAATCTCCAAGAGAAGAGCCTGGGTGCGGAGGTCTGGTTGCATTGCTTCTGTCTTTACTTGGACTGGGTGATTACTCTGGATTGCTTTTGCTAGCAGGCATTTTACAATCCAATATGTATGGACTGTCTGGTTAAACAGAGTAAGCCTGCCTCTTGTATGCCCTGGATCAGTTATAAAATCCAGTATTTCTGCCTCAGTCTCAGTTTCCTCTGGTTCCTGGTGGATTTCCTGTTCCCAACCTCAAATTTCATTCCTGGATGCCGAGGGGTTACTCATGACATATTTAACTGCCAATTATTCCAGGTGTTCCAGATATGTTTTCCGCCCTCTTTTTTTTGGTACTTGATCTTGCTGTTCAGGTTGCTTTCCCTTATTCGCTGCCCTATAGTGGCGCTTTCCCATTGCTGGAGATGAGGTTTTAACTAACACTGGCATGCAGGAAGAAACAAAATGAGAAAAGGTTTTAAAACAGAGCATGCACCCCACGGTGCCTTCAACCCTTCGTCGAGACGGAAGCTCAACCAACTTCTTGCTTTTGATATCAGTGGTATGACTGTGAGGGTTATCATACGGGTGATAAGATAAATGGATTATGTTTGCATCACCCAGATAAAAAGGTAGCATGTTATAACTGAGGTGGTCGGCAATTACAGAGTTGCAGACACGACTATAATTAGGGAACTTAAGCCAGCTTTTCCTATTGAGATTTTGACAGCCTATTCGAACCTGGCTACCACAGGGGTTACACAGATAACTGGGGGTTTTGCTCCCATACCTTCTCACAGGATTTGTTTCAGGTGCTTGGGAGTTGCCATGGTCGCAGAGGTAAAGGGTGACCGGGTCCCATTCTGCTTCCCAACAATTAACAAACGACAGAAGGAACGGAAACAAACTGAAAGCTAAACTATCCCCATCTCTATCGAGTGCATCAACCAGAAATAAAATCAGAAGATGAAAATAACAAGGATCCCGGAAGCAGGGGAGGACCTGACTCAGTTCAGGTTCGAGATATTTGCCAAACAACATAAACGACAGAATTCCTAACCTATCATCTGCACTGCAAACCATATCTGCCACATTTAATATCAGAAGCTTTAGGGTTATTATCAGAACATACCCGGAAAAATTCACGCGAATTCCAGGTTGCAGAGCAGTATTTTGCCTTCGATGCCTCCAAACTTTCGCATGCCAGGGATAATGCATGCTAGAAGGAAGGGGCGGGTTAAATAAACTTACCAAGTTTTTTCTTGCCTTCCCGGTTGTCTGACTGCCAGCCTGGCCATCATGCGCCATCAAACCATTGTCGACGATCGCACCATCCACCTTGCTGTTCTGACAGGTCATTTAAATGATCTTAAGTGATGTTTACGGAAGAGCTTGCCACGATTTAGCCTTCCCTTATCATGATGATTATTTTTTTTATGATTATTTTTTGAAGCTACTTTAAGCAGTTGAATATAAAAAAATTGTTTAAGGAACATGTTAGAAAGTATCAAATCGTAATGTAATAAGTTGAATGGAAAAAACGTAAATGCGGGCCTACCCAACTCCTTGTATAGGCATGAACACTAGAGAAGGAAGGGGTAGGTTGATCCTCTACATGAATTATATGTTGTGAATCCTTGAGATTGCTCAAAAATTTACTAAAAGAATAGTTTTGGGTTATTATCACAAAAATCCTACAAATCAATTTTTTATAACATACCACTACTTAACTTTGAGAAAGGAAAAATCCATTTTGGTACAATACATTACCTCTAACTTAAAATTTTCAATGATATAATCCATTTATTATAATAAATTTTATAGCTAGGATTATGTTTTTTCAAAATCCTCTTTTATTAGGAAATGATCAATTTTATCATATCAAAGACTTTACGAGATGATTACCTCTTTGGTGCGATCGTGATGGGGGAGGATAATTATATGCACAAAAGATATCTAGTTATGAGGAAGGTTTTACATACAGAACTATTCTCTTACTATAAAAATGCCTTATGTTTTCTACTTTCATAATTCCTCCCATCCATTTTCAGTTAAAATGTTACCCCAACCAATCAAATTTAAGCATGAAGGAAAAAATCTAATATCTTTAGATCTAACAAACAATACCTTCTGAGTTGAGTATCTAGATTTTTTATTAGATCATTTATATTTTTATCGTGTCATCACTTGAGTAGACATTTCCATTAAAGCATTCACAAATGAACCCAACGGTCCAAAACATATTCATCATTTCCAAATTAAAAAAACAACACATGAATCGATATAAAAACAAATAAGCTACTTTAAAATCACATTACTAAATATCAAACGATTGGATATAAACAAATATTAAAAACATGTCAGTACATATTAAGTGATAAGATACATATTTGAATTCATAAAATCAAAACATAGGATTACCTGCCTCCTTGTATAAGAAAAAAAAACTGGTGGAGGAAGAGGTAGGTCACTTTTGTATAGGAATTATGAATTTTAAGTGACAAATGGATGACGTTCTTTAAAAATTCATTAAAAGAAAAAATCACATTCCATGTGAAGGAACAAAAAGAGACATTGAAGACTAAGGACAATGGACAACGTCAGTGAAACTTTTGTTTCACTATCCCAAGGAACCTCTAAACCATGCAACCGTGAGTCTCTCTCTCTACTTCCTTTTATCTTTTCTAGTATTGTATTCTATCTAAAGGTGGCTTGTAACGTGAGCACTCATGCGTGAAGAGGGTTCCCGCTAAAATTGAACAGAGCACTTGGATATCATTCGTTTTCACTTCACCAGATGATTTCAAGGGAAATCGTTCATGCCTAGCTAGCGTATTCAACTAGTCCTCCAAAGAAAACCAATCTAGCAAGAAAGACGCTCGCATCCTCTGAGCAAGAGCTTATGTGCCAGGACTTCATCTATCTCTCTGCCTATTTCTACCCTTGCTAGTATTTTATTTTGTCTAAAGGTGTCTTGTAACATCAATGCTCATGCATGAGGAGGGTGCCCACTTTTTTTTATGAGAGTACTTGCATATCATTCATTCTCACTTCTCGAGACGATTTTGAGGGGCATTTGCGCGTCCCCATCAAGTGTATTCACTCAGTCTTCACAAGAAAACCAATATGGTGACGAGGAGGCTGATAGGCTCTAAGAAACAACCTTTCTGTAGCAATGGCTTATCATTGTACCAAATTGTAACTGAAAATGTCGGTCTTAAATTTGATGGAAAACATTATTTCAGTCATCTGACACCAAAATCAACATCCCACGATGACAAAGGTGGCATGGGAGGGAGTTTTTCTTAGAGTGGAAGAACTTACAACATAATTAATAATTATAATTAAAATAAAATTATTGAAATAATATAAAAATATTTGTTATTTTTTTATTTGGAATGAATCCTTTTTGCAAAACGTTAATAGGTCACTTGGAATTTTTTTTTTACATCAAACTATTCAACTCAAATACTTTTAACTTAAAAGTAAAAAAAAGGATTTTAATAAAAAAGAACTCAAACTGTTAATCAAAAATATAAACAGATGTTATTATTATTATTTCTTTCATTGTCAAATATTTATACAGGAAATCTATATATTTTATAATATTTTGATATTTTTTATTTCTTTTTAATTTTCTAAAAATAGAAAAATATTACAAAAGTTAATTTTAATCAAAATATTTTTCTTTAAGTAAATTTATTTCAGCTTTATTTTCCTTCCTCTCTCACACTCTCTCTCTCTCTCTCTCTCTCTCCCCCTACAATCCTATCTCTTCCCCCATCACTCACTTCCTCTTCTCAAGTCCTATCTCTCGCCCTTCCTCTATCTTCCTTTTTCTCCTACCTCCCTCTATCCCCCCACTCCCTCTCTCTCATTTCCATTCAATACTCCATCTCTCTTCCCTCAAATCCTCTCTCCTCCCCATCATTCGATATCTCTCTCCAACTATGTTACTATATTCCTCCATTTATTCTTCTCTCTCCTTCTCCCCCCTGTATCCATCACTCCTTCTATGTCTCTTTATCTCAACCCTAAACATACACACTCTCTCTCCGTCTCTCCCTTGTCACTCTCTCTCTCTCTACTTCTCACTCTTTATGTATTTATTTTCCTTCCATCTCTCCCACTCCAACTCCATCTCTTTATCCCTCCCTCTCCTCCTCCTCTCATCCTTCCTCTCTCCCCCTTTTTCTCCTACCTCCCTCTCTCTTCCCCCTTATTTGCATATCTTTCTCTCTCTACCCTAGAATATTCTCTCCTTATCCATCCCTCTCTCCCTCTCTCTCTCCCACCTCCATATTTATGTCTCCCTCTCCCTCTCTTACCCTTATCTACCCATCACACTCCTATTTCTCTCTCTCTTCTTTCCTCCCCTCTCCTCTCCTTTACTTTATCTCGATCTCTCCATTATCACTACCCATATTTCTCCACCTCTATCATATGCCTCTCTTCTTCCCCTCATATATATCTAGAGTTAATATATATACCATAATATATTAATATATATTATAGTATAACAAATTTAATATTGTATTAATGTAAATTTATTAAATTTAATAATATTAATATTATAATATATTAATATGAATATTTATTTAATAATATTAATGATGTTAATATTTTAATATTAATGTTAGGGTCAATAATGTACCTTTTGCATGGTATTAATAATAATTTGGTCGTTGGTATTTGGCCCATATTCTTCATATACAATTAGATGTTTATTTATAATCATATTTGATATATTTTTATTGATTTATCTTACATATTTATACGTCTTTTATATTAATTTATTTCCCATAAATTTTCTGTATATATGGTATAAATATGGTATTTGGCCCATGGTATTTGTCTCATGGTATTAATAAAAAAAATTCCCCATGGTATTTTCCCATAGGCTTCACCTAAATAAAACTCTTTCTTGAGATTTTTAAAATAAAATTATGGAGTAAATATTTATTTATTTACCATACCTCCAGAGTAAGTATAAAATAGATGGTATTTATTTACAATATCTCTAGTTTATTTATATTTTTATTTATTTACCATATCTCTTTTGGAGTAAGTATAAAAAGAGGTTTTATTTATTTACCATATTTTTGGTTTATTTATATTTGTATTTATTTACAATATCTCATTTTTTAGTGTTTCCAAAACTCTTAATATTTTAAATTTATTGTTAATTGTTTATTTATATGGTTATGTAAGTTATTGTTTAATCCGACATTCTTTAGATTTTATTTTTTAAAATTTCTTTAGTTTTTTATTTTGGCTTTGGACATACTTACACATCGAGATCATATTGGGCTCTAAACAAAGAAACTTTGTGTATCGGGAGACTTTATGAAAGATATGTGTCCCTTGAAAACTCGTGTGACTCTAGCATGGACTTTGTGAGGCTTCTTGATCACACTGAATACCACACTTATTTCGGTTATAATTTCAAGTAAAGTCAGAATTATTTAGCTAGACATGCATTTTTTCAAAGTTACCAGTTTCATATCAAAGAAAACTTAAAAGATAAGATGAAAAGTTCCTTTCATAGGATAAGCGATCAATCCTTTGAAGAAATATTGAAGTAGGTAGCTAGAATCTTAAAGAGAGAAACGAAGGGCATTCTCGACAACCATAAATAGAAATTTGTTACAAGAAAAATACTACCAACATACAAATATTCAATAATAAATTCCATGTTCAATTTTCAAGCTACAAAATTTGAATTACGTAATTTGAAATGTCATATTTTCTTAGGTGAAAAATAATTATGGTTATACTTTATTTAGCAGATTAAAAATTCAATCTTTAGGTATAAACCACAAACCCTATATGATAAGCTTAATTCTAGTGCTTTATGTAATCCAAGTATGACATTTTATATTGATAAGGATCCATGTCTAAGAGAATTTGTAATTGTATCTCTTCTAAGTTATATTTTAGTACTTCATGTTCCCATTCCTTTTCTTCCCTTAAGATCCCCTCCTTTCTTGTCATTGAGGATGAATTGGAGAATTTTTTAACAAGATAAGTGTCATAACCATGTTTCTTTCATTTTAAGTAACTCTCCTCATTACATCTTAAAGTTTCTTGTTACAATGGATAATAAATTCTCATCAATTTATCCTAACTATGGTATTCCTTATGTGAAAACCAAATATTTCAAATAAAAACACAAAGTGTCTCATCACCCCTTTAAAAATACATTTAAAAGTCTCTTAAAGATAAGCTATAAAGTTAGTTAGAAAGCTATTTGAGAATATAATTTTCTCCAAGGTCACATTATCTATTCACATTGTGTTGTTTGCAAAATACCTTGCTTAACTATAAGTAGATGAAATAGTCAAGGAACATTGATATTTATCATTGGAGTAAATGAACTTATATCATAGGAAGAAAACTTCCATAAGTATAGTAACATTTAAAAAAAAAAGGATTTGCAAAGATAGAAAGTTAACTTGTATATTTTGTTTGAATAATTCATTAAGAAGCTTCCGAGTGCAGTAAGCCCCTTTTGCTCTTCCCGTTTCTCTATTTAAGAAATATGGGTCATCTACCAGATTTTATAATGCCATATTTCCTTAGGTGACAAATAATTATGGTGATACTCTATTTTGAGGAGCATAGATCAATAAATGCTACAACAATTTAAGTGCATTATTAATTTGTTTTCTAGTCCCATTTCACAAACAAATATCTAATCCAAAGAAAGGTAATTAAATAACAAATTTTAGATTCTAGCCACTGAATGTTCATCTCATCTAATTGAATTAAGAAAATATTACAAAAATTTAAAATTAAGCTCTATATCTCCCTACTTAACCTATTATCTTCTGGAGAAGGATATTTTGATGGAACTACGACTTAGCATATGCTCCTTAAAAGGATGACAAAAGCATCCATTTTAGCAGCTAAAGTTTTCGTTCATTATTCCAAAAAAAATGATTGACAAAAAAATATCTTTCAATAGGTAAAGTTTTCGATTGTTATTCCTAGAAAAATGATTGGTTGATATTGTACCCACAAAGGATGTGTAGTGCATAATGTAACAAATAACATATCTTCATTGTTTCAAAGGTAGTCTACATATACAAGTTCATAGGGTGAGCATATAAAATCGTTTCTTGACATTCTCACTACAAATATTCTCATTCTCATTCCAATTTTCATACTATAAATCGAATAACTTGGTGGTTCATTTTGATGTGCATATTGCAAATTGAGTTGTGTACAATATAAAATATTTATATTTTTTTTAAGGAAAGATGTGTATGGTCATTTTTTTATTGAGGAATTTTATTTGTAGATTGTATGTGAATTGAATTTTCTATAATAAAAAGCACATGATTATTTTTTTTATGATTATTTTTTGAAGCTACCTGAAGCAGGTGAATATGATTTTTTTTTTTTAAGAACATGTTAGAAAGTATAAAATCATAAGGTAAGAAGTTGAATGGAAAAAACCTATATGCATACCTACCCAACTCCTTCTATAGGCATGAACACTAGAGAAGGAAGGGGTAGGTTGATCCTCTACATGAATTATATGTTGTAAATCCTTGAGATTGCTCCAAAATCTAGTAAAATAACAATTTTGTGTTATTATCACAAAACTCTAACAAATCAATTTTTTATAATATAGCACTACTTAACATTGAGAAAGGAACAATCCATTTTGGTACAATACATTACCTCTAACTTAAAGTTTTCAACGATATAATCCATTTTAGTACAATACATTTTATAGCTAGGGTTCAATTTCTTCAAAATCCTCTTTTATTAGGAAATGATCAATTTTAGAATATCAAAGACTTTACCAGATGATTACCTCTTTGGTGTGATCATGATGGGGGAGGATAATTATATGCACAAAATATATTTAGTTATGAGGAAGGTTTTACATACACAACTAATCTCTTATGTTTTCTACTTTCCTAATTCTTCCCATCCATTTTCAGTTAAAATGTTACCCCAACCAATCATATGTAAAAATGAAGGAAAAAATCTAATATCCTTAAGATCTAACAAAAAAATTACCTTTTAGTTTGGCTATCTAGATTTTTTTTTAAGATCATTTAGATTTTTATGGTGTCATCACTTGAATAACCATTTCCATTGAAGCATTCACAAATGAACCCAACAGTTCGAAACATATTCATCATTTCCAAATTAGAAGAAAAATATACATTTTGATATAAAAACAAATAAGCTACTTTAAAATCACATTACTACAAATCAAAAAATTGGATATAAACAAATATTAAGAACATGTCAGTACATATTAAGTGATAAGATACATAGTTGAATTAACAAAATCAAAAGATAGGATTACTTGCCTCCTGCTATAACCAAAAACACTGGTGGAGGAAGAGGTAGGTCAATTTTCTACAGGAATTACATGAATTGTAAGTGACAAATGGATGAGGTTGTTTAAAAGTTCATCAAAAGAACAAATCACATTCCATATGAAGGAACCAAAAGAGACATTGAAGACTAAGGAACAGAAAGGGACAACGTCAGTGAAACTTTTGTTTCACTATCCCAAGGAACCTCTAAACTACGCAATTGTGAGTCTCACTCTCTGATTCTTTTTATCTTTTCTAGTATTTTATTCTATCTAAAGGTGGCTTCTAACATTAGCACTCATGCATGAAGTGGGTTCCCGCTACCATTGAACAAAGCACTTGCATATCATTTGCTTTCACTTCACCAGAGGATTTCAAGGGGAAATCATTCATCCCCAGCTAGCGTATTCAACTATTCCTCCCAATAAAACCAATCTGGCAAGAAAGACACTCGCATCCTTTAAGCAAGAGCTTATGTGCTAGGACTTCATCTATCTCTATGCATATTTTTATCCTTGCTAGTATTTTATTTTTTCTACAGGTGTCTTGTAACAACAATGCTCATGCATGAGGAGGGTGGTGCCCAATTTCGTTGATGAGAGTACTTGCATATCATTCGTTCTCACTTCTCGAAATGATTTTGAGGGGCATTCACCCGTTGCCATCTAGCGTATTCAATCATTTCTCCCAAGAAAACCAATATGTCGAAGAGGAGGCTTGTAGGCTCTGAGAAACAACCTTTATGTAGCAATGGCCTATCATTGTACCAAATTGTAACTGAAAATGTCGGTCTTAAATCTGATGGAAAACATTATTTTAGTCATTTAACACCAAAATAAACATCCCATGATTACAAAGGTGTAATGGGAGGGATTTCTTCTTAGAGTGGAAGACCTTACAACATAATTGATACTTATAGTTAAAGTAAAATTATTGAAATAATAGAAAAAGATTTGTTTTTTTTAAATTTGGAATGAATCTTTTTTGGAAAACGTTAATAGGTCACTTGGAAAAAAATTGTGCACCAAACTATTCAACTAAGATCCTTTTAACTTAAAAGGAAAAAACAAAGAAAAAATTGGATTTTAATAAAAAATAACTCAAAATATTAATAAAAAATATAAATGGATGTTATTAATTTTTTTTATTGTCAAATATTTATAGAGGAAATCTATATATTTTATAATATTTTAATATTTTTTATTGCATTTTAATTTTCTAGAAATAGAGAAATATTATAAAAGTGTATTTTAATCAAAATGTTTTTCTTTAATCAAATTTATTTCCACTTTATTTTCCTTCCTCTCTCTCCTTTTATCTCCTACCTCCCTCTCTCTTCCCCCATCTATCTCTCTCTCTCTTTCTTTCCCCATACAATGTTATCTCTTCCCCCATCACTCACTTCCTCTCTCTCTCCCTTCCTCGATCTCCCTTTCTCTCCTACCTCCCTCTCTCCCCCCGCTCCCTCTCTCTCTATTTTCCATTCAATCCTCCATCTCTCTTCCCTCAAATCCTCTCTCTTTCCCATCATTCTATATCTATCTCAAACAATGTTACTATATTCCTCCATTTCTTCTTTTCTCTCCTTCTCTCCCCCGTTGTCTTCATCACTCCTTCTATGTCTCTTTATCTCACCCCTAAACATACACACTCTCTCTCCATCTATCCCTTGTCACTCTGTCTCTCTCTACTTCTCACTATGTATGTATTTCTTCTTCCCTCCATATCTCCCACTCCAGCTCCATCTCTTTATCTCTCCCTCTCCTCGTCCTCTCATCCTTCCTCTCTCCCCCTTTTTCTCCTACGTCCCTCTCTCTTCCCCCTTCTTTGCATATATTTCTCTCTTTACCCTCCAATACTCTCTCCTTCTCCATCCCTCTCTCCTTCTCTATCTCCCACCTCCATATCGATGTCTCCCTCTCCCTCTCTTACCCTTATCTACCTATCACACTCCTCTTGCTCTCTCTCTTCATTCCTCCCCTTCCCTCTCCTTTAGTTTATCTCGATCTCTCCATTATCACTACCCTTATTTCTCCACCTCTATCATATGTCTCTCTTCTGCCCTCTCATATATATCTAGAGTTAATATATATACCATAATATATTAATATATATTATTATATAACAAATTTAATATTGTATTAATGTAAATTTATTAAATTTAATAATATTAATATTATAATATATTACTCGGTTGTACAATGTGCCTCTAGGAACAAAAATAGTACACTATATATATATCACTAGAGAAATATTGTAAAATACCTTTAGATATCTATATGGTGATAAATTATAAAATTTGATTACACAAAAATTCAAAATTTTATAGATCTGCTGGAAAAAACTTGAGTTACAAAAATATGATCCTCCTTTTTTTATAGACCAAAGTATTCTCACTTGTTTATCCTTATGAATATTTGATGCTATTAGTGTTGTTAATGCTACCATGATGAAAGATATGAAAATAAAACTTTCATGTTTCTCGGTGAATAGCTCTTTTTGATAAAAGATCAGCTGTCCATTTTTGCTCTTTGTATATATAGTCTAAAAAGACCTTCTGGAAATTTCTTATCCCCTTTTAGATGCACTTCATAAAATTTATTACAATGGGTTGTCTGAACACATTATTTCCCTTGGCCCACTCTATGATACCTTTGACATGACCAAAGATATGAATATCATCTAATCCAAGCCATTTTACAGAAATCAACACCACCCACATGGTCATTAATTCTGCTATGTTGTTTGCGCCCAGCCATCCCTCCCGCCAAAAATAGTAGTGTTTATTCTCTGATGTATATAATACCATTCCACATCCACACTTTCTCCCTGCACTCGCTCCATCAAAAAAGCCACAAGATATGACTACCAAATATCTATATTTTTTGGAATCCCATACAATTTGTTCTTCTTCGACAACCCAATCTCATTGAAATGGGCCACTATATTAAAAATGTCATCATCTATCCCGATACATTTCTCATAAAAAATTATGACATTCCTCCTCCTCCATATAGTCCAATAAATGTATAATGGTAATGTATGATAATCCTAAAATCTACTCCAATCTTTGAAGTATTTGTGCATTGTCTGACGAAGATTCTTGAAAAGTAACTTATATTTTTCTAGAGCTCAAACCCAAAGAACAAGACTGTATGGACACTGCAAAAAAAATATGAATATTATCCTCATAGCCCCTCATACACAGAACACATACCGAGACCCTGAAAGCTGCATTTTTTGGAGGTTCTGCCACATAGAGAGTTTATTGTGTATGGCCATCCAGCTAAAAGCCTTGATTTATTTGGAAGTGGAAATTTCCATAATACATGTGGGTGAATTTGGTATGCATTCGCCCCCTCCAGCTTCGGTAAATTCCTATAAATCTCCAGTATGCATGAATTTCCTTTCTGTAGGCCATATGATCCTCTCCTTCACTATCTGTGCATTCCGGAGTACTCAAATATAAGCTTCACATTCTTCATAAAAGTCCTCCGGAATTTCCAGTTCCTTTGCCGTAGACCAGGCCTGAAGATGTAAATGTCAGGGAAAATGGGTTGTGATTTTATTGAGATAGAAAATTCCCTTATGATGGATGTGATTTAAAATTTGAAAAGATAATGTATGATTACCTTTTATGACGCAGATAGCATCTAGACCGATCTTGATGATGTTTCCATCTCCCATGGACCACAAAGCATTTATCATGAGTAACTACAACATCCTAAACATACTTTCCTAGATGAAGGAAATAAGGTAAATTTTTCTTAGCTCTAAAAGCTATCCGTGCTGAGAAAGTATGTCCACTTAAGTATTTTTCCTTTATGTTATTCGACCACAAACCTAATCCATCCTCCGCTCTCCAGAGATTTTTAATGATGGGAGCTTTACTGAAAAACCCAAATCGACAATTCCCCAACCTCTCTCTTCGACACACCTCGTTCAATTTATATTAAATATATATCTATAATTGTTTTAAATAATTAAAAAAACTAATATAAATGTTCAAAATAATATAAATGTTCATATGTGTATAAAACTATATTACTTATTTAGACACATAAATTTCTATTTTATTTTTAATATTATGTATTTTCTAATAGTATTTAAAATTATGAATAATAAATAAATATTTTGTTTTATTTTAATTTATAAATATAAAATGACAGGTGTAAAAAATGTTGGAATTAATGGAGAAATCCATAGTTAGGTTGTTGTTATGATAAAGATAGGATTGAGATTCTAAGCATAGATCTCATATCCTGATATCGACGGAGTAGTTGAAACCATCTCGTTAGTGTGAAAGCCTATATAATCTAGGCTCATCTGATTCAATGATGAGAGTGTGTGTATGTGTGTATACACTCTCCACGTTCTCACCTGGAGAGCTATTTGATCAATAGTTAGTTTTAACATAGTATCGGAGCTTCAGTTCGAAGCTAAATGGACCTGTATGGATCTGTAAGAGAGGATGTCGTTTTGTTTTTCTGCCTAGAAGAATTGAGTGATTAGAGAGATGAAGTTTTGTGAATAGAGGATTTTTTGTGAATCGTGGAAGCCTATGGTGCGCATAGAGCATTGAATGTTGAATGGTGAATGGATGCACACAAGTGCATGACGAAACTTCTTGTTCTTTTTCTTCTGGCACAGGATTTCGGCTGTTCGCAGATGGTTTGACTCAATTGCACTAGGGATTTTATGTCGGCTGGCCGTTTCTGGGACTGATCAAGACTTTTACGCTGTTAGAGCGAAGCTGAACAAGAGGACTGGCCTTAAAGATCCAGTGAGGAAGAATGATTCAGGATGATTTGGCACTATGTCCGATTTGGCATTTTTTTGTTTCATTCATTTCGTTTTCTTTCGGCTTTGCATTGACATTGATTGAACTTGGATTTCCACTCACGTTGCTCGATTTTGGCTTTTCATGCATATCTATACAAGTTGGCACATCTATATGGTTTGCAATATCAACAAACGACCTAAATGTGAGAAAATTTTAGGCGAACGACCTTGCACCTTCTTTATAACAAATATCTGGCGGAGTTTGAGACCATACATGCCAGTTAACAGAGAAGTGGAATTTAAGCCATGCACATAGATTTTTCTTCCATTAAATATCGACATGCAATCTGGATCTCCCACATTTTCACTCTTCGAAAGGATCATGAGGCACGTTATCCTTTATAATGTTGTGGGCATTTCTGAATTATAAAAGCCAATTGAGACCTGTGTATACCTCCGTGAAATTTGTTGCCAGTTTGAAGAGGCCATGGCAGAGATCTGCAATTACTATAGCCTACAAGGGTTTGATTGTTGTTCAAGTGCGAGTGCTGCGATATTATCAATTAAATTGAATTATATGCTGAGGTGTCCAGGAGTGGCATGGTATAATATTTTTCGAGGGATCAAACCAGTAATCTCGCAAGGTGTTGCAAGAGGAAAGCATTCATTAATAAAAAATATTAATTGACTTGCTGTGTCTTTTTCAGAAATATGTGTCATGAGTAATTGCTAATTACATGCATCAGAATTAGACATTGCTAGCATTGTCAGCTTGTTGAGAGGTCATTTTTTACTCGTCGCAAGAGCTGAGGGCACTAAGCCCTGCGTGGCATAGACGCCACAATCTACAAGTTTCTACTATTGAAGAGCTGCCAAAGGGAGGATTCTCGCCCGCGTGGTAATGGGGTTGTTGGAGCTCGTTAGAGGACCGAGTGGAGTCGAAATCTGGAAGCAAGATAAAACCAGATAAGCTAGACCTTTTTGACAACATGTCTATATATTTAGATATTTTTGATTCTGATGACGATTATGATGATATTTTCATGTGGGCATTTGTAGGTGTTAGCCTGGGTAGCATGAGTAGCATTTTTTCAAAAAAACAATGTGGTTCTGTTGATGACCACAAGAAACAAGAGGCACAATCTGTTGTGCAAGATCCTGATATTAAAGAGTCACAAGTTGATCTTCAGGAAGGATGTAAAGAGGAACAAAATGTTGAAGATCAATTCGACAAGCCACATGAAGTTGATGGCGAAGACGCGACAGAAGAAGACAGAGCTGGAGAGAATTTAAAATGTGATAATCTCATCAATATTTATGTGTGTGCAGATGACAACATTGCTAAAATTTACATGCGTGACACCAGAAATGGTGAGAGAAAACAGTTTCCTATTAAGCCTGTCATAACTTTCAAAAGGGAGAGGATAAGTGTTCAAGATTTCCATCACTGGGGAAGAAACGAGGTGAAAATACATCACTACCTCACGATGAGGAAAGTGAAGATGAAGCCTCGACATAGAATGAACAAATATGGACTCAGAAGCATAAAGACGAAAATGAAATCCTCTGTTGTTAAATTTTTTATGCTTTCTTTTTATTGTAAGCCTAGCTGAGACTAGACCAGCAAGCGTATGTTATTGTTTAGTACCCTTTCTCCATTAAGGGGGAGTGTTGGAATTAATGGAGACATCCATAGTTAGGTTGTTGTTATCATAAAGATAGGATTGAGATTCTAATCATAGATCTCATATCTTGATATCGAGTGAGAGTGGTTGAAACCATCCCATTAGTGTGAAAGCCTATATAATTTAGGCTAATCTGATTCAATAATTAGAGTGTGTGTATGTGTGTATACACTCTCCAAGTTCTCACTGAGACAATTTGATCAATAGTTATTTTTATCAAATGAAATTATGTAAATTCAAAATTATGAAAGTTAAATTTTACCCTCCAATTTCTCGCCACTTTATGTATACTCTCAATCTAAGTCTTATGTTTACATGTTGTAACTTTTTAATAATGAAATAGCTTATGATTAGAAGGTGTTAATATGTTGAGAGTATTATGGTTTACATGTTCTAAATTTTTAATATATGAAATAGCTTATGGTTAGAACGTGTTAATGTGTTCAGAGTATTATGTTACATGTTTTAACTTTTTAATATATGAAATAGCTCGTGAGAAGGTGTTATGTTAATAAATTTTATTGTGAAAAGGTGATTAGTTCAAAATAACAAACTACTATCATGCCATATTTTAATTTTATCCACTATATGGTCTCAAAACCTAGGATTTATTATATGTTTTTTATTTCTCTTATGGATATCAATTTATTCTGAACATTTGTCAAGAAAAAATGAATGGGTGCAATGATTGCATTTTTTCATGACTATTTTATGGCTAGGGATTTTTTAATATTTATTACTTCTTTATTATTATTCAAGTGATCAAATTCATGGGAACTTTTGTGCTTATTCTTCGAGAAATACATAAGTATGTTTGAGTCTCTTTTGTTTTTAGTTGAGGTTAGGAGTTCCTTAGTTGAGAGATTCTATGGCTCTACATGTGGCTGAGTTGATTTTCTAGGAAATGACTTGATAGGAGTCTTATGATGCTTCATGTTGTCCCTTCTTAGAATCCATAGGATTACTTTGTCTTTTTTTTTCTTGTTGTTCTTACTAATCAAGGTTGTTTTTATCATAATCTGAGTGAGGAGAAGGTATTTCAGGAAAAGGAAATGCACTCTAAAGATGACCAGGTTGTTGACATCTCCTACATCAAAAGGTAGTGTTCTCGTAGGTCCATCGGTTGCAAATAAACTCTATCCATCCACAAGAGGATGGTTTCATCCTAAACCCTTTATTGAGATCTAGTTCCACACATATGTGTGCAAATGTGACAATTCCCTTCCTAAGGATTTTGTTTTATGTTTTAATGAATCAGCGTAGAAAATCCCCAATATTAGCTAAGATGTGAAATTAAAGAAAATGAATGGGTAGGTTTGGTAGCCTTACCCAAAATGGTGTGGTTATAGCTGCCATAAAGAGAGAATGAAATTGGGAAACTATGTTTGTAATGAAAGACCAACATCTCCTCAAAACTAGAAACCATGATCAAACACACTCTAACGGTCCGCTACATTTCTGGAAAACACCACAAAGAATCCTTTTGGGTAAAATTACAATTTTATAAGTGGGGACCAATTATGATTAACCCACTCCAAAATCGAAGACGTCAAAGGCCAAAATCCATTAAATTGACAAATAAGCATTGACTTATATAATATACAGAAGCCAAGTTGGCTACAATATCATCCACTTCAAGGGAAAGAGTGTATTCCACTTGATTTGCAAAAAAATTTAAACTTGAGAGTTATTTTGGGTTTTGAGGTGAAAGCCATAACATTAGGGCATCCTTAAAATATTTGGCTTGGGAAGAGGTTGAGGAACCCCTGCCTCCAACTTCCCCTTGTAATATTGAGAATAGATAAACTGGTTCATCCATAGTTATTTCGGACACATGGAGTCATTTATAATCTTGAAGCTACCTACCTCCATCAAGGAGCCAAAAATAACCAGCTTGCATTCCTTGCTAGTATTATATTATGGAAAAGAACAAAGATACTAGATATGTATCTTTGAAATGTAGGAAAAACCATAACCTTGAGATTGGTATCACAATCACCATACAATTTATCTGATCTAAGGTAGTAAAATCATCATAGATACATGGAGAACACTACGATGGAAACCCCATCTCTTCTAGTAGTATATGACAACCTAGGGCAGAAGGGTATTCAATACCCACACGGTTTACAATTAGGGTCTAAAAATCCAAAAATATAGCCAACTTGAACATTTGTATGACATTGGTGAAGGTATCCCCTACACCCTCGAGGCATTTGAAAATAAAAATATTCTTCTCACAGTTAAACCCCAAGATTTCAGAGTTGTGACATCATTCGACTTGGCACCCTACTTTTTCCAACTTCCTCCAACTCCTTCGAGAACGACCAACAAGGACTGATCTATGCAAAAACCTTAGTATTTTTCCTTTATATTTTGATCTAGCCAAATACATCACCAATAACTTCACAACTTGCGACAAAATTTTTGTGGAGTTTTTTTATCTTCAAGATAACGATTTGGTGACTACCAAGGAAAATATAAAATTGTTTGAGAGATGGCTTATGTTATCCATAAATTTTCAAGAAATATTTTGGTCAAAATCACATATGTAAAATATCGTGACGAGTTTCGAACCAACTATTGTGGTTCATCATTAGGTCCAGATGGGAGCACAGATAAAGGCTTACAATTTAAATATATGCAGACAGAATCAAACTAGCCATTATAATATAACAACTAGTTTGACTAAATTTATTAGAAAAAATTCTGAATTAATTTAGTCAAACTAGTGGTTATACTATAACGGCTAGTGTAACGGCTAGTTTGATTCTCTCTACATCTATTTAAATCATAAGCCTTTATCTGTGTTCTCATCCGGTCCTCATGATGAACCACAATATTTGGTTCGAAACATGTCACCATATTTTTCATATGTGATTTTTACCAAAAACATTCTTCACAAAATATAAAATTTATTTTATTTTCATTTATTTTATTTATAACTCTATATTTTTAATATGAAATTATATTTTTATTATTATTTATAATTTAATAATTATAAAAATTATGTTTTATATAATTAAATTTTCTTTTCTAATATTCCAAATTAAATTTAATAAATATTATAACTAAATTATACACAAATAAATAATTAATTAAATTATATATAACTAAATTATATATAAATAAATAATTATCTTCCCTATTATTATTTTATTTAGCCATGAAGTGAATTATATAATATATATATATATATATATATATATATATATATATATATATATTATTATTTTATTTAGCCATGAAGTGAATTATATATATATATATATATATATATATATATATATATATATATATATAGATAGATATATATTATATTATATTCATTTTTTCTATTCTTATTTAGTTATTTATTTATTAGTATTATTGTATGTATTTATTTATTTATTTTTATTTAATTTATTTAATTTTATTACTTTTAAACAATTAAAAATAATTTATATATATATATATGAAATTATTTATCACTATATTTATTAGAAAATGTTAATATTAAATTAAATTTAAATTAAAACCTCAATATTAAATTTTACTTAAATTAAATATAATAAAATTTAATTTAATTTAATTTGATGAAATTTAATTTAATTTATTGTTTAGTCAGACTAGCTGTTATGTTACAATGGCTAGTTGGAGCTTTCGTGGTCTATTTAATTAGGTTTCTTGATTAGATATCTCATCTTGTCCGGCTAGTTGGAGCTTTCGTGGTCTATTTAATTAGGTTTCTTGATTAGATATCTCATCTTGTCCTGATGATGAACCACATTGACTAGTTCGAAACGCGTGGACAAAAATTTCTTTTATGTGATTTTCACCGAAAATTTCTTATAAACATTTCATGGATCACAGAAGAAAAATTCCTAAAATTTAATCTCGTTCAAACACATGGGTAAATATTCATAAAAATCAATTTCCTTACTAATTACACACAAATAAATAAATAAATAATCTAGTTATATATATATATATATATATATATATATATATATAAATAACAAGTGGATAAATATTCATAATAATTTGTGGAAATGTAAAAGGCTATGAATTTGATGGATATTCTTATTTATTAACTAATTTTTTTTATAACGCGTTTCTTTTTAAAACTTTCTTTTTCATAATGTTTGGTATATATCTTTAATCGTCATTGAAATGTTTTGTATTATATGGGTTTTGTTAATATAAATTTTATCTATATGATTATAATAGTTATTATTTCTATAATTTTAAATATTTTATAAATGGTGTGAATTATTTTCCAAATGTTCTCAAGTAAATTGGTCAAAACCATTAACTAATAGATATCCATTTTCAAATACTTGAAGTAATAATAATATATAAAGCATGCGAGGGAGTTTACTCTCAATTTTCAAACATTTTGAGTAATAATAGTATATAGAGCATGCATTTTGAAAAAAATTATAGTCTTCCAAAAAATAAAAAGGGAGATCCTCTAGGGCACCCTAACACCTAAAAGGACCAAAATAAATTGCATTTATATTCAATTTTTATAAATGTATTGAAAGTATTATAAGCTTAACCTTTGTAGTGTAGTATAGAGAAGTGTTTTAATGGTCGTAAATGAGTGAAAAACATTTAAATATTAACTCAACATGGGATAGATTTATAGTGTTCTTAAAGCCCTAAATCAAATAATAATAACTAACATAATAATCAGTTAAAAAAAGTAATAAAAATAATAAATAATAAATCAATTTTTGCTATAGTGTAATTTCAATATTATTATCAAAATTATAAAAAAATAATAATAGCAAAAATCATAATATAATTATCACGTTAAAATAATATTAATTCATAATAATAAAATGACACTTGAAAACATTTAAAATCTCAATAAATTTATTTAATAAATATATAATTAAAAAAACTCTAAACATATTTATATTAAAATTATGATTCATATATGTGATTTTTATATTTTAGAGTTTTATATTTAAATTTCATTAATAAGCATATTAATTTTGTTTCTATCTAAACTACTTATCTATCTCTCTATCTATCTCTCTATCTATCTCATCATATATAAAAATTAAATTGTAAAAAACATAAAACATGTCATAGAAAAACCTTGTATAATAAGAATATTTTTATATGTAAAGGTATGTGACATTTATATAAATATAGATAATGTTATTAAGAATAGACAGAAAACCATTTTAAATTCATATTTATTAAGGGAAAAAGGAATCCAATATCTCAAAGTGCAATTTAATAAAATAGAATTTAATCAAATTTCTCAATTTAGACTTGTTTGACTAAATTAATTAGGAAAATTTCCTAATTAATTTAGTCAAACTAGTCATTATGTTATAACAGCTAGTTTGATTCTATCTACATCTATTTAAATGGTAAGTCTTTATATGTGCTCTCATCCTCTCATCCCGTCCTCATGATGAAACCCAATAGCTAGTTAGAAATGTGTCAGGATATTTTTCATATGTGATTTTTACCAAAAATTTTCTTTACAAAATACAAAATTCCTTTTATTTTCATTTATTTTATTTATAACTTTATATTTTTATTATGATATTATATTTTTGTATTATTTATAATTTAATAATTATAAAATTTATATTTTCTATAATTATTTTTTCTTTTCTAATATTCCAAATTAAATTGAATACTAGTAACTAAATTACACACAAATAAATAAATAATTAAATTATATATAAACTTAATCTCGTTCAGACATGTGCGTAAATATTGATAAGTGAATGCACATTAACACCATCATTGAAGAAATTTATAATCTTCCAACAAATAAAAAGGGAGGTCCTCTACCGCACCGTAACACCTAAAAGGACCAAAATCAGTTGCATTTATATTCAAGTTTTATAAATGTATTTAAAGTATCATAAGCTTAATCTTTATAGTGTAATATAGAGGAAATGTTGTAATTATTGTAAATGGGTGAAATATTTAAATATTAACTCAACATGAGATAGATTTGTAGTGTTCTTAAAGTGTTAAATCAAATAATAATAATTAACATAATACCCAATTAAAAAAAATAATAAAAATAATAAATAATAAATCAATTATTTTTATATTGTAATTTCAATATTATTATCAAAATTATAAAAAAAATTAATAGGAAAAATCATAATATAACTATCACATCAAAATAATATTGTTTCATAATAATAAAATGATACTTACAAATATATAAAATCTCAATAAATTTATTTAATAAGTATATAACTAAAAATATCTAAACATATTTAGTTTAATATGATGATTATTTTAGAGTTTTATATTTAAATTTCATAATAAGCATATTATTAAATTTTATTTTTCCTAAATTACTTATCTATCTCTTTATCTATTTTATTAATGTTATGTATATCATATATAAAAATTAAATTTTAAAAAACATAAAACAGGTCAAAAAAAAAATATTGTATAAATATGTAATTATATCTAATACTAAGGTTAATAAAAATTCACAATAAAAATAATTTAATATATAAAAAAAATGTGAGATTTAGATAAATATAAATAATATTATTAAGAAAAAATCACAAAACCATTTTACCAGCCTATTTAATAAGAGATAAAAGAATCAAATCTCAAAATGCAATTTAAAGATAAATCATATTCTAGTTTTAATAAAATAAAAGCTGAAATATATCTAATTATTTTAGTTAAATTTAATTTATTAATAACATTTTATAATAAATCTCAACTTGATCGAAAGAAATTACCTTTAAATTCATGTGCGAATATCTAAAAGGGAATCCAGAACTTACTTTTAAATTCACGTGCGAATATAAAAGGGAATCCATATCCATGTTACGAAAAATGTGTTCTTTTGAAAATTTCACTAAAAACACATATCTTGGGCACATTACAATCTAACAATATATTGAATCCCATTTCATAGTGTAAGAAAAAGACTTGCAGGTATAACTATGGTCATTTATTCAATCTTCATATGCTGAAACATTGAGAGCATGCAGTAGAAATACAAGTGTTATTTTCATGCTAGGATGATAACGTGAACAAAAATAGTGGGGCATATTAGTAGCTACATGAAACAGAAGAAGAAGCATTTGGATCTTATTAAACCACATTTTTTAACTTTACGGGGAATGAAAGTTCTCTGTTAAGAAATAATGAAGTGCATCCACGAGGATATAAGTCCTCTCTAATTTAATTATGATCTCTCCATATTTCATGGCTTCAGTTTTTAGCGTAGGACAATAATATTTTTCAATTTGGAAACAAAGGGGTATATATATATATTTTTAAATGGATTTGAGAAAATATTATTACATATTTGAAGCAAAGGAGGATATTTAAAAGAGGGGCTTGGTATTGGTGTTAAGCGATTACTAAATTAAATGATTGATGATCTAAAACACACCATTTAGAGTACACTAAACTACATTGAATGTCATATCATATTATGGAAAAAAATACATAGCATGATTATAGATTCTATGATAATGTTAATGTTATTTCATTAAATCTTCATATGTTGGAACCAAAAAAAAGCATGCCTAAAAAACATAAGTGTAATTTTTCTCCTAGAATCATAACATGATAAGAAATAATGGAGCATATTAGTGATTACGTAAAACAAGAGTATATAGTAGAGAGGGGTATGTTATTTGCTACATAAAATAAGAGTGGTAGTTTCATAACAACATAATTCTTTCTTTATCAATATTGGGGTTTGTTAGTTACAGCATAAAATAAGAGTGATAGCTTTATAGCAATATAATCGTTGCTTTTTTTGATGGCCATATATATAGATATGCTGCTTTTTTGATAGCCATAGATATAGATATGTTGGTGTCATTAAGGAAGGAATTGTTGAGTATGTATTTTTTAATTATTTGCCTTCTCACACTTCTTCTATATCTCTTTCATATTCTCAGCGCAAACAGTTCTCACACACACTTTTTCCAACACTCTCTTTCTCATCTTTGGATCCCCGTGCAAACAATTAGAACTCTAAATGTCTCTGCACAAAAGGTTTAACACCCTTTATTCGGAATAAATAGATTATGAAAGAAAAACATAAGAAAAGCACAATAAATCCCTATATCATAAATAGGCACATGTTAAATTTGATCATTAATATCCATAACATAGATGCACAAAAGGTTTAACACCCTTTACTCTGAATACATGGATTATCAAAGAAAAACATAAGAAAATCATAATAAATCCCTATATCATAAATGGACACATTTTAAATTTGATTGTTAATATCCATAACATGGATACATTATGCGATGCTTCCTTCGCACCTCTACGTTGTGTAGCCCATTTTGACCTTCGATAAGTTCCCACCCACATTTTGTTCCAGTGAGTCTCTTTGACTTGAAATTGGCTAATCTCCCTGCAAATCAAGAATACTCTCTTCAATATTTTGGGTGAATCATACACAGTGTCACTGCATACTATGAAATAACACACCCTATCTTGTCGTGGTGAAATTGAGATGTAAGGAAACATAGAAAAAAGGATGCCTTACAAGCTAATACATCCATCCTATGTATTTATCTACCAGATCATCCTCTTTATTTATCTAGTAGATCAGTTCCATATAATGCTGCACATTCCCTCAACTCACTGAGAGGTATATTTTCTAGTACTTCTCATTTGTTTCATTTTTAATTCTTTAATCTGACTTCGAAACATGGAATCCAACACTACCATTCAAGTGAGGATCAATGAGAATGATTGGGTTATTCAGATCAAGAAAATGTTGGATATACAACAAAAATATAAAGACATCACAACTATATACTTAAAAAAAAACTTACCATAAAAAAATTCTTACTAAGTAAACATATTCTTACTATTACTAACTTACCTTTCCTATTGTTATTCTATCCATAGATTTATTACATATGCTACCGACAATATTTATTGGTCATGCATATGACACAGTAACAAATTATATTTATATAAACTCATTGTTACAATGTAAAAGCATTGACATAGCTTTGTATATATACACTTATGCTTTGGGTATGTCAATCCACGTTGAACCATAATACTAAATTATAATTATCAACATCAATAGACTTTTTACTTAGGATTTTTTTTTTTTATTGTAATGGTTAATATTTGAGTTCTACTTAATTGGATTTCATACGACATATCTATGTACAATATGTAATATTCATTGTGTATAATCCTTGGTTATTTCTCCGCCTCGAACTGGAGACATTTGGTTGCAGCATAAGGCAATCAGTCCTATAGTTTTCCTGCATTGTTTATTAGCAACACCTAATCCCTCGATTTGCAGAACCCTGGATCCAACGGATTGGAGGATGACCAAGGTGCTTAGGGTAACTACCGACCCCCTTGTCCCATCTCTCTAACACAATCTTTCATCGTTGCCCCCACTAACCTGGCTTTGCAACTCTTCTTGATACTTGAGAATGCTTCTGGAAGCCTGCCCTTATGGAAGTTGGAAGCTTCCGTCCCGCATCTAACTACAATCGGGTTCTACTATCGACACATAAATTTCTCCGCCATTTCCTCTGCACTGTATGCATTCCATATTATTCCTATTTCCGGAGGTTCTATTGCTTCCTCTGTTGAAACAATATATGTGTTCAACTTACAATACTTATTAACTCATGGTTGTGTTAATTCGAGGCTTTTTCATTTTTTCGGAAGGCCTTGCCCGATGAGTTTTTTCCATTTTCAAAATTTATGTTTCATTCTTCCTCGTTTTCTCTATTTGCTAAGGTGCAACTAAACATATTGTTTTAGTTTCTTCGGTTCAAGTGGAAAATGGAGTCAAGACAATGTATGCCCGCCCCAAACATGTAACCAATTCTTGACCCTGCAGTTGAGTCAAGACCAAATCTAGTCATTTCGTTTGTGTTGGTGAATTTCTCATAATAATTATGGGTTGTAGTTTAAGTTATTTCTACTCCTATCAACCCCCTCTGTATTTATTTTGGATATTGGCTAGGCTCATACCAGAGCGACAGATGAGGGAACTCGGTTCGGCATTAGAACACTGTGCTAACTCCCAGGTAAACCCCAATTTCCATTAATCACTTCTTTCCTTAAATTCAATATTTATTTTTCTTTGGGTAAAACCCTCCTTATGTGCAGGGTGCTATATGACCACAGCCATGCCTACATGCAAGAGTTTTTATTTCAGGTTCATGAAGTTCGATGAAATATGGCATATTTGTTTATTTTCTCGAACTTAGCTTAAGACGAATCTGTTTATTGAATTCCAGTAATTGCATGAATTTTTCCTTCACAAGTTAAGGCTTCCAAGCCTGGAACTTATGTTAAGTTTACAGTGTAAGAAATTTGGTTGTTATTATTTGAAATCAGAATATGGTTATTGTATTTTGGTGTGAATCCTCAATGAAGAGATATTACATTGCACCATTATGAGCCTAAGTTTATTTCTCTTTTGTTCAATATATGTGATGGTTAGACAAATTTTCATTTTTATTCCTCGACCTAAGGGTTCATGAGTTCGGCATGAAATTTGGGTCTCTGATTGTTATGACCAACTCGTCTATATAAGATAGTGTTCTGTTGTTTTCTTTCATTTGCCTCTCTTATGCACAGTTTTTATTTTTTAAATTATTTTGCAGTGGATTTACTTTGTCTATTGCTAATAATTAAAGATAAATACCACAATGTTCCTTCTTCTCTATTTATTGAAACGTGAGCTACAGCAAGTCTGAGGTTAAATTGGCAAGAGGACCATGACCCATGCTCTGTCACCATGGGGCTCGGCACTAAACCTCAGTGCCTTAACAATTTGAAGGTTTACAGTAGACATTTTTCTTATATTATTCCAACTTCATAAGTTATTTTTTGAATTTAATGGGTTTCAGACAAAGGAAATAACTTGTATCATCATGGTCTTTCAATTTTTTGGACTACTATGTTATGACCTTACCTTCCTGAGTCAGAACTGCTCCCATGTCTTCCTTCCAGGCATCAGTGCAGACTTCGAATTCCTTGCATGGGTCTTCTACTTTTAGTACAGGGGTGGTAGTTGATAATTATTTTAATTGTTCAAATCTGCTTTAGCATTCTTTAGTCCACTTAAGGAATTGTCCTTTCCATTGAAGGGAGGTAATAGGAAATGCTAGTTTAGAAAAATATTTAATGAATCGTCGATAATACCAAATAATGCAATGAATGAATGTAATTCTGTTACATTATTAGGAAATTTCCATTCCATAATCTTTTTTATATTTTTCGGGGTCTATAGAAATCCCCTCAGTAGATATTACATGTCCCAGATATTGAATTTGTTCCTTGTAGAAGTCACATTTACTAGATTTGGCGTAGAGCTGGTGTTTCCGTAACATTTCCAGCACTATGCGTAAGTGTTCCTTGTGTTCTTCCATATTCTTAGAATAGATTAGTATATCGTTAATAAATATTAAAAAAAACCAATCCAAAAATGTGTGGAAGATACCATGCATCAAGCTCACGAAAGTTGTTTATGCATTGGTTAACCTGAATGGTAACACCACAAATTCATAATGTTCGTACTGGGTGCGGAAATTCATTTTGGATATATCCTCATCCTTAATCCATATTTGGTGATACCCTGACCTTAGATCAATCTTGGAAAACATTGTTTCCCCCTTCACCTTATCAAACCGATCTTCTATGTGTGGAAATGGGTACTTGTCTTTTATAGTCAATTTATTGAGCTGCCGGTAATCCATGCACATTTTCATAGTACCGTCATTTTTCTTAACAAACAACACTGGTGCTCCCCAACGGGACACACTTGGTTGAATATATCCTTTGTCCATTAAGTGTTGTAGTTGCATTTTTGATTCTATCAATTCAAGAACACTCATTATGTATGGTGCTCGTGACACAAGTGTTGCCCCAGATATTATTTCTACTGTGAAATCAATATCTCGCTTCGGTGGTAATCCTGGAATATTTTCAGGGAACACATCCATGAATTCCTGTATAATAGGAATATTTTCTAACATAAGGGTCTTATCCTTGGAGCTAGAGAACCTAACCTAAATTGAATAGAGCTCACATCCCTTTCTAATGCATTTACCTAGGTGGGATGCAGTAATGGGGTGCAACCAAAGTAGTTTCTTGATCCTGCAATTCCTTACATGTACCATCTTCTGATTTAAAGTAAATGATTTTATCTTTGCAATCCACTAATCACCAGTGTATTTCTAACTAGTCCATTCCCAATAAAATATTGTAGGAGCCCATAGCTAGAATGTTAAGTTCTACAGTTATGTGTTGATCTCCTATATTCAACTCATAATTTGGAACTTTGGCATTGAATCGCCTTTTTTCCCCGTAGCTAATTTAGCCAGCCATGGGTTCTTAAATTTTTTCGTTTGCAATTTACAGTTTTCAACTATGCGAAGGTTTATATAACTCAAACTAGCACTAGGGTCGACCAAAATAGAAACAATTTGGGATTGTAGCTTACCATCAAGTTCTATCATAGTTGGTCGGTGATCCACTTGTCGATCTTTCAGAGAAGAATTGATCCTGGGTATGTTTCTCACCACATCTCCCACTATAGCTGCCTCTTGCAGATTGGCTGTCACTTCATTTCTCCCTCGATGAGGAAAATTCTTAAAATAATGTGCCTCCCCACATCCCCAACATTAAAATGGTGGTTTTTGGGACTATCCAAGGTCTGGCCTAATAGAAGCTTCAGTGTGTCACTCTTCAGCTACCCATTTTGGTTTTTTTCTCATTTTCCAAATCTACCTATTTGTTGAATTCCTTGCAGCATTTTTATAGTTTCCTGGGCTATTGCTTTCGAAATTCGAGGGGCATTTCTGCCCTTTCTTAGTTGGCCAACTTCTGCCAATTTATCCCTTTGCCTTAGAATACTGATAGCACATCCGTGCTTTTCTTATTACCTCGTCGATAGTTTTTGGGTTCATAAACTCGATTCTTTCCTTCATGTGAGTAGGAAAACTACTCAAGAACCTTTGTACCTTTTCTTTTTCATCTCTTAAATATTGCACGTATATTAACAAGGAGGTAAATTTAGTGATAAATTCATCCATAAACATTTTTCCTAATTTTAAATCATGAAAATCTCACGATTTCTCATCATAAAATCATTCAGTTAAGTACTTGTCCTTGAAATATTGTTGGAACTCATCCCAAGTCACATTCCGGTCTTCAATTCCATGCACATTTTTCACCTCTTCCCACCATAATGTAGCATTTTCTTGCAATTGATAGATAGTTAGGAGAGCTTTGAGTTTGATGTTATTATAACACCCCCTAGTTTATGTTTTCTTTCAAAGCTAAACATTTGAACTTTAATCCTAAAGGGGAGTGGACCCAAAATGGATAAGTATTTTGTGGATGTAATTAAATATTTCATTATGAAATTTAAATAAAATAATGTTGTGTAGATTGACCAAATGAGAATTGTGAGATCACTTGTTAAATCCATGAGGATGGATAGAGGCAAATATTTAACCAAAAATATTTCAAAAATCCTTGAAAGAATTTATTTCCAAATTAGATTTTGAGGAAAATCTAGTTTCCCCAATGATGTGGAGAGTAGTTGGGAAGAGGTAAAAAGTTGGGAAAAGCAGGAAGCAGCTTTAAAGATCCCTAAAATGGGAAGCCTAGGAAAACAGGAAGAAAAGGATCCTGTAATTCTGGATGCAGAATTAGAAACAGACTTTGGGGAGAAAAAGCTTAAATAAGCTATTCCTGAATAGATTAGAGGTGGGTCTATTCTAGGAGATGATCTCAGCTCGGGGGTGAGTTCTGGGAGATAGAAGAACTCTAAGGTTGGGGGGTTGGTCAATTTCAACAGTGGTATGTCTCCAAGCTTGCATGGGCTTTATTTCTCATTTTTTTATAAATTGGTGACACATGCTTGTTTGATTTAGAGGTTAAAGTTGTTAGTTTCTACATTTAACAAAATTGAACAGAAGGAATTCACCCTCTTAATTCTGTAGAGTTGTAGAAATAGAAATCTGTAGAGGAGAATCCAACAGAATCTCTAAACCAGTGTTGGTTTAAATTTGAGGATACACATTACTCCACAGATAAATTAGTGATTTAACTTTAATCTGCTTCTGATTTAATAGAATCATTCTAGTATGTATACGTAGGAGAAGGCAGCATGAGATTTCCTATACAAATATCTAAAATAGAATCAGATGAACTGAAATCTGAATTGTATAGGAATTGGATGAAAACATAATGATGTCCTAGAGTAAATACACCACCCTTACAAAAACAAAAGCAAAATAGAAATAAAATCCTGCCTATATCCATCTATTTCTATATAATAAGGAAGTAAAGAGCCGTTAGAGGAGGAAGCAGCCATGAGAGTAAGCTGTCTAGAAATTAACACACTCAAAATTTCATGGGAAATATACATGTATACACAGTTAATTAACATGAGGCGGTTATCTAAGACTCACTATAATGAAAATATCACATATAGTTATTATGAATTAAACGTGGTGAATCATACATTTATATATCTATCTCGGCAGTAGAAGAACGATAAATTTGAAATTTGAATTTCGTATGTATATAAATGCACAGTTAAGACATGCCTATAGAGTGACTACATGAAATAAATTTCTCAACAGATTTTGTCCATAAATGGATGAGAATCCAGTCACTGTGAAATGAATAAAATAAGTCCTATTTGAGAAATAAAAATATAAGCTCATTAGTTGTAGACGTAGAAATATTGTATAATTATGTCTATATACAAGATATATTACTTATGCTACTAAAAACACATCATAATAATTTATAAACTATGGCAGATGTGTCTGCTTAATACATTGCTTAAAACAAAACAAGAAATTTATTCAATAAAAATAAATAACATAATAATGTCTGCTATATTAAAATTAACCGAAGCAGAAGCTACATTCTTTGTGAAACCAAAACTATCCAATTATATAAGGATAATTATGCAGATGATAATATACTGAAAGAAGAATTATAGTTAGTAATATTTCCTTAAAACTTTAGAGCATGATCAATAGGGAAAACAAGTGGAGGGGAACTAAATTTTTTAGACATAATTCTTTCAGAGAGACTTCTACAATTAAACCGATGGAGATTTGGTTTACCTATATATATATATCTATCTATCTATATATATATATTTGATTAATTCTGTTCCAAAATAAGAAAATTATTCCACGGTTCTGGTGAAAAGTCAGGTCAAAATTATCGTTCAAAATTATTACAAACTTGTGATAATGATATCCAAAATCTCAGGATGGAAACAATAATAAAAAGGGTAAACTGATTTATCTTCCCTCTGGTTGATTTGAACGAGGTACCAACCTGTGAGTACGAAATAAGAAAGAATAACAGTTGGGCCGAAATCGTAAAACCGCATAAAATTGTTAACAGAGAATATTATACCTGTCATATATCTGCAACGAACAAGAGAAAAGGAGTGAGAGGAATTCGGAATAAAAACAACATCGTAGTTATAAAAATTAAAAGAAGATTAAATCAAGGAAAACAAAAGAAGAATTTACGGCTTACCTTCCATCATAACAAGTAAGCGTGGAAACCAAGCTACTGGAACAAACAAGTAAACCGGGAATGTTAACAAAGAAAACTAGATCGAATATTCGAAAAACCAGAAGAGGTAGCAGTGATAATATTTCATTCACCAAAAATAAACTGGATGGAAAATACCTTATCAGTCCCGGAAGGACATTTCAATGTCGCAGAATCACGATGATGGCGCCAAACACACGCATGCCAATATTCTCATCACCGCGGCTATATTAAACTAACTGAGAATCGCTGAGGTAAGAACAAACATTTCATAAAAGAAAAATCAACTTTCGTATACACAATACGATAATCATTGTAAATGGAATGAAAATAATGTGGACTGAACGAAAGGTTTGATTCATCCTATCATCGAAACTCTAACTCTAAACTTCAGTAAATACTGATAAAATTTAATCACAGAGTAATGAGAAATGGAAACTCTGACTCGATCAAATGTATTAAGGGAAGTCGTTACCTGGGTGAGCTAAGACGACGTGATTTTCGTCGCATATCTCCATGATGCATGGTTAGCGAAATAGAGGAACGATTTCTATTTAACAGTAGAAATTAAAAATAAGAGAACTTCAGAGAAAAATTGCAAAAGCCTTAGAAACGAGAGGAAAAATGAATTCATACATTGAGAGTAAAATTTTTATACGCCTTTGAAACCCTAATCTCAGGTAATCTCCATGGTACACGTGTCGTGAGATGCCCAATTTTGAGAGTACTGGAGGGTAGAAGATCTTAAAAGTGTCAACCATCATATCAATAGGTAAGCCAGATAGGTTCAAATTTAATACCAGTGTACTATTACACCTGACTTAGCACATGTATTAAAGGTGAAGTACACTGTATCAAGTTGGCGGATTTGGAAATCAAAATAAAATAAAAGAAACGTAAACCAAAGTGACAATTAACCTAGTGCATTTAAATTTTCCATAGGCATGAATTCGAGCCATAAAAATATAGGGTACAAAGTACTCAAAGCAATTAAATTGCATCGAAAGTGGATATGATGTGATCGCACATAGGGTTGTTAAATTGGTTTTGAATAAAATGGTTAATGATAAGAGAAACCATAGAGTCCAATTATAGCGAAATCGTATGGATTTAAAATAGAATAGAGGAACTTCTTCCTAATAGTATGAGGTAGTTGAAAAACATACCGTGGTATTACATATGAAGATTCTAATGTTACCTTGTTAAGTTATAGAGAATGTAATATATAATAATGTCATTATTATATAATGTTGAATGATATATATACATATATAGGTTATATGTATATATATCGTATTTTTAAGATGGTAAATGTATAATAAATACACAAGGGTTAGGTAAAATTATACCTTAATATGATTCACCAAAAGAAGGTGGTAATGGTAGACCATAATTTAAACATAAGGAATGGGTTTTACCCATAAATTCAATGAAAATTCAAGAGGAAGCATTCAGGTACAATCATATAATCCTTATGAATATAAAATAGTGGTTCGTTACAGATTATTGAAACAGTGGTTATTTTGAGTGTGAGATCCACAATAAAAGGGTCAATAGCTAATGTAACTAAAGATTTGTAATTAATATAAATTACAATGGAGAAGGAACATATATCCTCATATTTATTCGTAAATTGAAATTGAAAATATGTTTCGAAAAAAAAAAAAAAATTGGTGGAAACTGAGAGGTGTTACAAATGGTATCAAAGCTCATGTTACATAAAACTGGGTTGTTGTTGTTGTGCTCATTATTTTTGTGTGCTCATTATATAAATAATTTACTGTTGAAAAAAAAAAAAAAAAAATTTACTAATCTGTGTTGTGTAGTGTACAGTGGTGCTAGAATGGCAGAAGGTGAGGAAATTTATGTTGATCTGCGTGATGAAGATAATACACCAGATCCCAACGCTCTGGTGATGGCTATGTTGCATAGTTTGCAACGAGAAATGGCTGAGCTAAGAAGCCAGAATGACAGATTGTCATTAGCCAGTGACGAGAAGGAAAAGCTCATCAGAGAATTAACTTCACGGAACAGCCAAGAGGGTGAAGGTTCTACGAAGAGGAAGAATGATGAGTCTAAGGATGATGATGCTATTAGGCATCAGTATAAGCAGAAAAAGGAATTACAGGGTGAATTCAAAAAGATCAAACCTCCCTCCTATGATGGGGAGAAGGAGGAAGATGCTAAAGCCTGGTTGTCGAACATGATTAAATACTTCTAGGTCTATGAATATGAAAGCAATCTGAAGGCCAGATTAGCTGTCTACCAGCTACAAGGTAAGGCTACCTTGTGGTGGGAGGAGACGAAAATAGTTCATGCCATTGATGAAAAGACAGTTACTTGGGAATATTTCGAGGTTAAGTTCAAAAACCGCTACTTAAATGAACGTTACTATGATGATAAAGCAAAAAAATTTCATGAGCGTAGACGTGGACAACTTACTATTGATGAGTTTGTCACTAAGTTTTCAAATCTATTGAGATATGTCCCTTACATTAGGGAAGATAAGGCAAAGGTGCAATTTTTTTTTAACTATTTTCCTACTGTGTACAAGAGGAAGATTGAGTTTGATAACCCAAAAACGATGGACGAAGATGTTAGAAAAGCTAGATTGTGCTACTAGCAGTTTAAAGGAAAAAGTGAGCATGGGAAAAACTGGGTAACCAAGGGTGAGTTCAAAGGAAATAAATAGAAACCAGCTTATTTGAAGAACTTTGGCAGGGATCATCAGTGGAATAAATTTAACAAACCCAAGGAAAGTCAAACTGCCCAGTCCCAAGTGGGTTCAAAACACATAGATGGAAACACTAAGAAAGAAGGCATAGTGAAAATGAGGGAACCCTTGAAATGTTGGGGATGTGGAGAACCCCATCTTTTGAGGGATTGTCCCCACCGAAACATTCAGATGATTATGAGGGATCGAGAAGCTACCACCGTAAATGACATAGAAAGAAATATACCCACTATCATTGCAGCCTTGGAGAATCGACAAGTAGAACACCAAGCTACCATGGTTGAAATGGAGGGTAAGATTTCTGACCAATCTATTACTGTTTTAATTGATCCAGGTGCTTCTTTGAGTTACATTAGTCCACAAGTGGTAGAGAAATGTAGTCTTAAAACTGAAAAATATTAGCAGCCTTGGTTGGTACAGCTAGCCAGTGGCACCAAAAGGAAAGTAACTCATAAGTTACCTCAAACAGCAATCATATTAAATGATTTTCAAACAAAAGTAAATTTAAACATTCTACCATTAGGGTCATATGACTTGCTGATCAGAATGGACTGGCTGGAAAAGAAAAAGGCAATGATGAATTGTTGGGATAAGACCCTACATTGTGTAGATGAAGAGGGGAGACCTTTTATTCTCAAGGGAAAACCAAAACCTATCTCTGTAAGATAGATATCAGCAATGCAACTAAAAAGAATAGCTGGGAAAGGATACCAAGTATATGCAGTACATGTAGAAGAGACAGAACATAAACCTGAAGAAAATTTGTTGGATACTTTGCAAGTAGTAAAAGAGTTTAAGGAAGTCTTTCTAGATGAAATTCCTCATCTTCCCCCCAAAAGAGAGATTGAATTTTCAATCGATTTGGTGTCAGGAGAAACACCTGTTTCCCGAGCCCCTTATCGAATGAGTCCCCTTGAACTCATGGAACTGAAAATGCAATTGCAAGAATTGCTAGATAAGGGCTATATCCGACTGAGTGTGTCTCCTTGGGGAGCACCGGTTCTATTTGTGAAAAAGAAGGATGGAACCTTTAGGATGTGCATTGATTATCGTCAAATGAATAATTTGACCATCAAAAAAAGATACCCGTTGCCTAGAATTGATGATCTTTTTGACCAAGTGAGAGGAGCTTTAATATTTTCAAAGATTGACTTAAGGAATGGTTATCACCAGCTTAGAATTAAGGAGGAAGATATTAGTAAAATAGCTTTTCGAACCAGGTATGGTCACTACGAATTTGTATTCCTACCTTTCGGTTTGACAAATGCCCCTGCCACCTTTATGTGCCTAATGAATAGTGTGTTAAACAAGTATTTGGATAAATTTTTACTTGTGTTTATAGATGATATTTTAGTTTATTCCAAGAATGAGGAGGAGCACAAAGAGCACTTGAGGATAGTACTACAAACTTTGAAAGACAACCAGTTATATGCCAAATTCAGCAAATGTGAATTTTACAAGGACAAGATTCAATACTTGGGACATGTTATTTCTGAACAAGGGTTGGTTGTTAACCCTAAAAAGATAAATTCTATTAAAGAATGGCCTGTGCGAACTGATGTTTCAGCAGTGAGATCATTCATGGGGATTGCAGGTTATTATCACAGATTTGTAGAGAGATTTTCAGCCATAGCATATCCCATAACATCACTACAAAAGAAGGGTGTCAAATTCGAGTGGACTGAAAGATGCCAAAATAGTTTTTCCCAATTGAAGCTAAAACTCACTACAACCCCTATACTGAAAATTACAGATCCTAACAAAGAATTTATTGTATGTATAGATGCATGCAGAGAGGGGTTGGGAGGAGTCCTTTTGCAGGAGAATTCTGGTATTGCATATGAATCTAGGAAACTGAAGACACATTAGCAGAACTATAGTGCATATGATTTGGAGTTGGCTGCTGTTATTCATGCCTTGAAGATGTGGCGACACTATCTTCTTGGAAATAAATTTACATTGATGACTGATAATATTAGTTTTAAATATTTCTTTTCCCAAACTGATTTGAATGCTCGACAAGCCAGATGGCTGTCTTTTCTGAGCGAATTTGATATGGACATAAAACATATCAGAGGGAAAGAAAATAAAATTGCTGATCCCTTGAGCAGAAATGCTTGTCAAACTATAAACAGCATTGGAAGTAGTGCCCTATTTGATTTAGAAGATTTAGTGAAAAATGTAGCATACCAGGATCCAAGTTATGAACCACTACAGGTGAAGGTACTAAAGAAAGAGATGACTGATTACACTCAAAACCAAAAAGGGTTGATCTGTTATAAAAACAGATTATATATCCCTAATGTGGAGTCCTTGAAAAGAGAGATTTTAGATGAATATCACAAACAGTTGTATGCAGCACATCCTGGATATCAGAAAATGGTGACAACTTTGAAAAAGAAGTTGTTTTGGTCATGAATGAAAAGAGATGTAGCAGAATATTTAGCTAGATGCATGGAGTGTCAACTAGTTAAAGTTGAGCATCAACATCCTGCTCGTCTTTTAAACCCTTTTCCAATTGCAGAATGGAAATGGGACATAGTCTCTACAGATTTTATAACAGGGCTACCAAAAACTAACCAAAGCTGCACATTTTATACCAGTGAGATCTACTTTTGGGATAGCTCAAGTAGCGGATGTGTTCCTAAAGGAAATAGTAAGACTCCATGGGGTCCCAAAGGTGATTGTTTCGGACAAAGATGATAAATTCACAGCAGCCTTTTGGAGAGGGCTATTTGGAGGTATGGGCACTAAGTTGAATTTTAGTACTACCTATCACCCTCAGACTGATGGTCAGACAGAGAGAGCCAATCAGATTTTGGAGGATATGCTGAGAATGTATGTGATGGATAGGCCATCGAAGTGGGAGGATTACTTGCATTTAGCTGAATTTTCCTATAATAAAAGCTATGAATCCTCCATTAAAATGAGTCCGTTTGAGGAACTCTATGGAAGGAAATGTCGTACACCTTTGAGCTAGATCCAACCTGAGGATAAGCTAATGTTGGGACCAGATGCTTTACAAGAGATGGAAAGAATTGTTAAGCAAATACAAAGAAATATCAAGACCGCACAGGATCGACAGAAAAACTATGCTGATAAGAAAAGGGTACACCGAGAATTCAAAGTAGGGGAGCGTGTGTACTTGTGTATTAAACCCAAAAAGAGCACACTTTATTGCTGGAAGTTGTGCAAAATTGGCTCCTAGATATTGTTGACCTTTTGAGGTGTTAGAAAGGGTGGGACCAGTGGCTTACAAGTTGGCCTTACCACCCCATGTTAAAGTTCATGATGTGTTCCATGTTTCATTATTAAAAAGATATATACATTATGCTTCTCAAATTGTTGATTGGAATGTGATATAGGTGGAACCAGAAGGGGAGTTCCTTCCAGAACTGCTTCAAATATTGGAGCGGGAAGAAATTGAATTGAGGAATCAGAAGGTAGTAAGAGTAAAGGTGCAATGGAAGCACTTTACTGCTGAAGAAGCTACCTGGGAGAGAGAAGCTGAAATGATGGACAAATATCCATTTTGGTTTGAAAAAAAAATTAACTCTAGTAGTTAGATAGCAACACCGAGGACGGTGTTTGCTTTCAGAGGGGGAATATGTAACACCCCCTAGTTTATGTTTTCTTTCAAAGCTATACATTTGAACTTTAATCCTAATGGGGAGTGGACCCCAAATGGATAAGTATTTTGTAAATGTAATTAAATATTTCATTATGAAATTTAAATAAAATAATGCTGTGAAAATTGACCAAATGAGAATTGTGAGATCACTTGCTAAATCCATGAGGATGGATAGAGGCAAATATTTCCCCAAAAATATTTCAAAAATCCTTGAAATAATTTATTTCCAAATTAGATTTTGAGGAAAATCTAGTTTCCCAAATGATGTGGAGAGTAGTTGGGAAGAGGTAAAAAGATGGGAAAAGCAGAAAGCAGCTTTAAAGATCCCTAAAATGGGAAGCCTAGGCAAACAGGAAGAAAAGCATCCTGTAATTCTGGACGCAGAATTAGAAACAGGCTTTGGGGAGCAAAAGCTAAAATAAGCTATTCCTGAATAGATTAGAGGTGGGTCTATTCTAGGAGATGATCTCAACTTGGGGGTGAGTTCTGGGAGACAGAAGAACTCTAAGGTTGGGAGGTTGGTCAATTTCAATAGTGGTATGTCTCCAAGCTTGCATGGGCCTTATTTCTCATTTTTGTATAAATTGGTGACACATGATTGTTTGATTTAGAGGTTATAGTTGTTAGTTTCTACATTTAACAAAATTGAACAGAAGGAATTCACCCTCTTAATTCTGTAGAGTTGTAGAAATAGAAATCTGTAGAGGAGAATCCAACAGAATCTCTAAAATAGTGTTGGTTTAAATTTGAGGATACACATTACTCCACAGATAAATTAGTGATTTAACTTTAATATTCTTCTGATTTAATAGAATGATTATAGTATGTATACATAGGAGAAGTCAGCATGATATTTCCTGTACCAATATCTAAAATAGAATCATATGAACTAAAATCTGAGTTGTATAGGAATTGGTTGAAAACATAATGATGTCCTAGAGTAAATACACCACCCTTACACAAACAGAAGTAGAATAGAAATAAACTCCTGCATATATCCATCTATTTCTATATAATAAGGAAGTAAAGAGCCGTTAGAGCAGGAAGTAGCCATGAGAGTAGGCTGTATAGAAATTAACACAGTCAAAATTTCATGGGAAATATACATGGATACACAGTTAATTAACATGAGGTGGTTATCTGAGACTCACTATAATGAAAATATCACATATAGTTATTATGACTTAAACGTGGTGAGTCATACATTTATATATCTATCTCGGCAGTAGAAGAACGATAAATTTCATAAATTTAAATTTAGTATGTATATAAATGCACAATGAAGACATGTCTATAGAGTGACTACATGAAATAAATTTCTCAACAGATTTTGTCCATAAATGGATGAGAATCCAGTCACTGTGAAATGAATAAAATAAGTCGTGTTTGAGAAATAAAAATATAAGCTCATCAGTTGTAGACGTAGAAATACTGTATAATTATGTCTATATACAAGATATATTACTTATGCTACTAAAAGCACACCATAATAATTTATAAACTATAGCAGATGTGTTTGCTTAATAAACTGCTGAAAAGAAAATAGGAAATTTATTCAATAAAAATAAATAAAATAATAATGTCTACTATATTAAAATTAACCGAAGCAGAAACTACATTCTTCGTGAAACCCAAACTATCCAATTATATAAGGATAATTATGCAGATGATAATATACTGAAAGAAGAATTATAGTTAATAATATTTCCTTAAAACTTTAGAGCATGATCAATAGGGAAAATAAGTGGAGGGGAACTAAATTTTCTAGACATAATTCTTTCAAAGAAACTTCTACAGATAAACCGATAGAGATTTGGTTTATATATATATATATATATATAACAGTTAATTATGTTCCAAAATGAGAAAATTATTCCACAATTCTGGTGAAAAGTCAGGTCAAAATTATCGTTCAAAATTATTACAAACTTGTGATAATGATATCCAAAATCTCAGGATGGAAACAATAATAAAAAGGGTAAACCAATTTATTTTCCCTCTGGTTGATTTGAACGAGGTACAAACCTGTGAGTACGAAATAAGCAAGATTAACAGTTGGGCCGAAATCATAAAACCTCATAAACTTGTTAATAGAGAATATTATAGTTGTCATATATGTGCAACGAACAAGAGAAAAGGAGCGAGAGGAATTCGGAATAAAAACAACATTGTAGTTATAAAAATTAAAAGAACATTAAATCAAGGAAAACGAAAGAAGAATTTACGGCTTACCTTCCATCATAACAAGTAAGCATGGAAACGAAGCTACTGGAACAAACAAGTAAACCGGGACTGTTAACAAAGAAAACTAGATCGAATATTCGAAAAAACAGAAGAGGTAGCAGTGATAATATTTCATTTACCAAAAATAAACTGGATGGAAAATACCTTATCAGTCCTGGGAGGACATTGCAACGTCGCAGAATCACGATGATGGTGCCAAACCCACATGCATTCTAATATTCTCATCGCCGCGGCTATATCAAACTAACTGAGAATCGCTGAGGTAAGAACGAACATTTCATAAAAGAAAAATCAACTTTCATATAAACAATACGATAATCACTGTAAATGGAACGAAAATAATGTGGACTGAACGAAAGGTTCGATTCATCGTATCATCGAAACTCTAACTCTAAACTTCAGTAAATACTGATAAAATTTAATCGCAGAGTAATGAGAAATGGAAACTCTGACTCGATCAAATGTATTAAGGGAAGTCGTTACCTGGGTGAGCTAAGATGACGTGATTGTCATCGTATATCTCCTTGATGCATGGTTGGCGAAACATAGGAACGATTTCTCTTTAATAGTAGCGAATAAAAATGAGAGAACTTTAGAGAAAAATTGTAGAAGCCTTAGAAACGAAAGGCAAAATGAATTCATACATTGACAGTAAAATTTTTATACACCTCATTGATCAACCCTCATTGCCATAAGAAAGGTCACCTTGTGAAGCCTCAGGAAGGAATGAGGATAGCGCTCTGCAACCTAGAGTTCCCTGGCGTTCTCTGCAACAGCACAATCTGAAATCTTTCGGCCGCGCTCCTCAGCTCAGATTAAGACTCATGACAGTAGATATCTGACACTGACAGCCTAACAATGGATGACCCTCCGGGGGGGGGGGGGCGCAAAGCCTTCCCCCTCTGCTGAGCAGGCACATCAAGCGCACAACAGGACAAAACCGTCCGGTCCTAAACAAGAAATCAAATACACAAGAGACACATCTATGCAAGATACATCAAATGCACCCGCTGATCAGTCAGAAAAATGCAGTGATGGACAAGAAGGCGAGATTGGGCAAAAGGAAATGCCCAAGGTCACGTCAGCGACATGAAAACCCATAGCAGCTGAATGACCCAAGATAGAACTTCCTAACCATATAATTAATGGACGAATCCAGTACATGAGGGATCATGCTCTCATTGGAAAATTCATTGGATACCGGCCAACTGAAAAATCTTTGCAAGGATGGATCTCGGCCAAATGGAAACCTAAAGGGAATGTTACCCTGCAGCTGTGACCAAAGGGGTTTTTCACAACGATATTCATCTACCTTGAAGATCGGAACAGAGTCATGGATGAAGGCCCTTACTTCTTTAACTCCGCAGGCTTGTACTTAAGGGAATGGGTGGAGAGGTTTAACCCAGATAAGGAGGATTTCAGCTGGGCTCTAGTCTGGATCCGGATGTACTCGCTCCTGCTGGAGTACTGGGATGAAGATTCGTTGAGAGAAATTGGCAAAGGTCTGGGAGAATTTATAAAAATAGCTTAAGAAACAAAGTTGCGCAGATACACTTCCTATGCTCGCATTTGTGTTTTCATGTGCCTGGATAAGCCCCTCCCGGATTCGGTAAGTCTTTATCATGATGACTATGAATGGATTCAACCCTTAGATTTTTAACATGTTCCCTATCGTTGTCGCAAATGTCATGCCCTAGGTCATCTATTTCGGGATTTCCCTTTCAATGGTAAATCCCAAACCCCTGATCCCTCTAAGAAACTGACCCAAGATGGCTTCACCAAGGTAACTAATCGAAAAAGAGTACACAAAAATTCTTCCATGGGGAAGAAACCCCTTCAGGAAGGTTCCTCTGCACCTTCCACTAGCAATAGCTTTGAAATTCTTGCAAAAACTTCAGAAGAATTTCCTCACAAATCTACGCCAATCCCTCCGTCGACCATGACCAATTCTTCCCCCCCTCGGTTGAGCTCCCCTCCCAAGCCCTCTTCTCCGAATGATAGATCTAGAATTCATGAGGAGAATCGGAAGGATCCAGATTGGAAGCCTAATGGCATGGATGTTGACTGCATTCCTAGTCAGCTACTGCATTCGTCATTCACCACAGCAGAAAGCAGTTAGACGCAGCATATGGAAGAAGAACCAGAAAGCTTTGACTTGGGAGGTCTGGACATCTTAGAACTGGAACAAGCTTGTAAACGGAAAGACCATGACAAGATACCAGAGCATCAACTCAACACCCTGGAATTCATCATCTCCAGGGCTCACCAGCAACAGAAACTGGGCATACAACCGAGAAGTCAATGGGATGACAACTACTTCCCTAAGGACTTCAGGAAGAGGCGAAGAAAAACTGATTTTCAGAGAACTATCACAGTAGGGAAAATCCTGGTGGACTTAGGCAGATATGCTAAGTTGACAAAATACTATAAACCCCCCACCAATAGTGAATCATGAAGCTAACTTCATGGAATTTTAGAGGGATAAATAGCCCCGCAAAACTTAGAATGTTAAAAAACATGATAAAGCAAGAGCAACCACAGATTTTATTTATGCAGGAAATGAAATGCATTAGCGACACTCTTGGTAAAATCATCTCTAGAGCATGGCCAGGGTGTCATTCGGTTGCAGTAGATGCTTCTGGTGCCTCTGGGGGATTGGAAATCGCTTGGAATATGCAAGCCATCACACTCTCATATTTTCATGCTTCTCAACATATCATTCAGGCCACCTTTCATATCATAGGAACTAACATACATGGGCATCTCACCAATGTTTACTTCCCTCAGGAAGCAGGTAACAAAATTTCTCTTCTTGACATAATAGAAGCGTTCAACCTTAACAGACTTCATCCACTCTGGATTATTGGAGGAGACTTCAATATGATTACCAAGCTGGAAGAGAAAAGGGGAGGCCGAGCCAAACTGGATCAGGAGAATAGCCACTTCAAAGACGTTATCCAAAACAATTTGTTAATTGATCTGCAATACTGCAATGGAATGCACACCTGGAGCAATCGCAGAGCAGGCCGGCAACTGATCGCTTCCAAACCGGACAGATTCCTCATCTCGAACAATGTAGTACATCTTGGGGGCGACATTTCATCATCTATACTTCCTTTTTCAGGCTCCGACCATTGGCCAATCTCACTTCAATGGCAAAGGCCGGGTAACTCCATCAGGCGCCCTTTCCATTTCGAAGCTTTTTGGCTCTCCCACCCTGCTTTCAACGACCTCATCAGATCCACCTGGACCACCTTCCCCATGCCTGCGGGCTCCAAGATGTATCAGTTTCAACAAAAACTCAAATACCTGAAAATACAAATTAAGCGCTGGAATCAAGAGACCTTTGGAAACATCTTTCAGGCCCAGCAAGATTTAAACAAATAGATGAGGGACCTTCAGCAACAGATAATCGCAGAAGGCTACAAGGAAGAGACTCTGGAGAAGGAAAAACAAATTCTCAATCAATTGGAGGAGAGAAGAAAGTAGGAAGAGATTCTGTTGAAGCAAAAATCCCACGTTAGATGGCTGAAAGAGGGCGAGAGGAATACCAAATTCTTTCACAGAACCACAATACAAAGAAGAATGCACAACACCATCACCTTTATACAAATGTAGGAAGGGGAGCGAGTGGAAAATCATGATGAGATAGAACAGGAGTTTATCTATCACTTCAAAGAGGTTCATCAAGAACCCCGAATTGATAAACAGCCTGCAATTGAAAAGATCACTCAGAATGTGCCGAAGCTCATCACAGAAGACGAAAATCGACTTCTTCTGCAACCTGTTATGCCTCAGGAGGTGGATCTGGCTATGCACTAGCTCAAGGAGGGCAAAGCACCGGGACCGGACGACTTCACCACTACCTTCTTCCATTCTTTTTGGGATCTCATCAAAGAAGAGGCGTGGCAAGTTGTGGAGGAATCTCACAGTCTCCACTGGATCTTGCCCTCTTTGAAATCTACATTCATAGCTCTAATTCCGAAAGAAGAAAACACCAGAACCTCGGATAAATTCTGGCCCATCGCTCTTTGCAATGTTATTTATAAGGTGATCTCAAAAGTCATCGCAAATCGGTTGAAGCCGATGTTGCCCCTGCTTATATCACCGGAACAATATGGATACATTGAGGGACGGCAGATACTGGACGGCATCATTCTCACACATGAAATCATTCACTCTCTCAAGCACTCCAAACAAGTAGGTATGCTTCTAATGATTGACCTCTCCAAAGTCTTTGATAAGCTTAGTTGGATCTATATTCAAACAATGCTAACAACCTTTGGTTTCGCCCCGATGTGCGTTTGATGGATTCTGAGCTTAATCACCTCTTATTTTTTCTCTATACTCTTAAATGGTATCCACTCCCGACCATTCAGCCCCTCCAGAGGCATTCGTCAAGGAGATCCTCTCTCCCCTTTCCTTTTTGTTCTAATGGCGGAAGGATTGGGACGACTTTTCAAACACGCCCTCCACTCCCAGCAGCTTAAAGGTCTTTCAGTTCACAACTCTCCAGCCATTACTCATCAACAATTTGTCGATGACAACATGCTGTTTGGGTACCCCTCTGTTGAAGAAGCTTCTACCTTCAAATCCCTCCTGTCCGATTTCTATAAAGCCTCTGGGATGAGTATAAACTTAACCAAATCGCAGATATTCTTTTTTCACACTCCCCCTATCACCCAAAATTCCATCGCCTGCATTCTGGGATTCTCCATTGCCTCCCTACCCTCCAATTATCTTGGTGCTCCTTTAATAGATTCTGCCATAAAACATACCTCCTGACATTTTCTCTTGGAGAAACTTGAATCACGTCTCAACCTCTGGACACACAAAAATTTGAACATAGAAAGCAGATTAGTGCTCATTAAATCGGTGCTGCAAGCGATGCCTCTATATCTTTTCTCAATCTTGGTAGCACCCAAATGGGTCTTGAAAAAAATAAAAGCTCTTCAACGCAAATTTCTATGGAGTGCAAGAGGCACTAATCGCAAGTGGGCTCTGGTAAAATGGTCCACTACTTGTCAGCCAAAAGAAAAAGGGGGCATAGGTCTGAGAGACCCTCAGCACAACAATGCAATAATGGGTGCAAAAATATGGTGGCACTGGCTCTCTTCTCCCAATAAGCTGTGGGTAGCCATCTGGATAGCTAAGTATGCCAATCACAGTCCAACGGAGGAGCTGATTAGATTCACTCGCATTGAAAAGGGATCTCTAATCTGGAATGCGGCCAGACAACACTACTTGCTCATCCAACTCCACAGCTTCTGGGAAATAAGGGATGGCAGTAATGCTCGGTTTTGGACGGATGCTTGGCAGCTACTTCGAAAGCTTAGCACCATCTATAATCCGCCTCATAGCCAAGAATGGGAGGAGCAACAACAGGAAACTGTTAACCAACAATGGACCGCAGAGACAGAACAGGTTTATAGACAATGGAACCTGATTGACAGGTTGATCAGGACAGCAAACAGTCAAGCGAAGGAGGACATGGAGAGTGAGCTCCAGAAATGACGTATTCGATCTATAGAATGCAGGGATATCCTTATATGGGGATACACCCCAAAATGATCCTTCACCACTAAAGAGGCTTACAAGATTATATGCAACGATCCAATGCCCTTGGACCCAATTTGGAACAAAATTTGGTCACCAGGCATCTGGCCCAAAGTTTCTCTCTTCCTATGGCTTGTGGGGCACAGGAAAATCCTCACCTGGGATAATCTTTGGAAACGAAACTTTCACGGGCCCTCCATATGCCCCAACTGCAAATCTCAAGAGGAAACTCTCCAACACCTCCTGAGATCTTTCCATCTCGCCAACCTTTTGTGGGAAAAAGTCAGCTTCCGGTGTCAAAAGAATAGCAGGGTGTCTGAGGATATAATAAACTCCATACGAAGTTGGTAGCAGAAACCTTTCAAAAGTGAACTTCTCAACCAATTATGGAGATTAATTCCTGGTCTCCTCCTCTGGTCAATATGGAAGGAAAGGAACAAGCGCATATTCAAAGATCAGAGTACTCATTTAGACATCATCTGGGGCAACCTCTGCATTGACCTCAAGGAGACCTTGGCACTTCAGACTTGGCATCTAGAAGATTTCCCTACTCTTGCTAATGAGAAAGCCATCTAGGAGAACTGGAATCTTCAAATTCCACAGGACAAACACCACAAAATACCTGCACCAAGTCAGACCAGTAGAAAGCTCTCTTGGACTCCTCCTCCAACGTCCACCTTCAAACTCAATTTTGATGGAGCTTCAAAAGGTAATCCTGGAAAAGCAGGACTCAGAGGAATTATCAAAAATCATAAAGGCCTTCCGCTCCTAATCTTCTTCAGCAATATCGGTTGGGACACAAACAACTTGGCTGAGTTGTAGGGGCTATGGCAAGGACTTCGCCTGGCCTAGAGTAATGGCTTTTATCCACTGGAGATTGAAGGTGACTCCCTTCTCCTCATCAATATGGAAAATCAATTACTCAATGGGGCTCCTGCGCACAAAATAGCTAACAGTTGGAGATTAGAAGCAAGAATGACTGCTATTGAATTATGGCTCCACTCCAATCGAGCTGTCTTATTCCAACATGTCAAGCGGGAAGGCAACAAAGTCACGGATCTACTTGCCAAATTAGGGGTGGACAATGGACACACTCTTCTCACTGGGGATCTTGATACAATTCAAAACCATGAACAAAAACATGAATGCAAAATTCTCATCCAAACAGATGCAAAACCCCCAAATGCGTGTGATCATACAGACGATTAAAAGGATGGGACAGGGGTGTGGCGAGGTGGGTTGACACCTGACCACCTAGGACATGAAGGTAAATGCGCCACTTCTCAATGGATTTAAGCATTTACATCTCGCACAGTTCAAAGGATTGATGTCTAGGGGTTCGGCCTTCTGCATCATGGTTATCGTGCAGGGTTCCGACATCGCATGCCTCCGCATGCTGAAGCTCTCACCTCTCTTCAATGCACCTATTCGGACGAAGGCTCCTCGCAGCAGGCGCGGGAAGGATAAAGGGCAGCATGGCATCAAGCTCTCTAGAAATATTATCCGATCACACCAACCCCTTCTTATTTCATTCTCTGGTCTCAATTTCGATTACCAGCTGGTGGGCGCTGGCTCTACCTTGCAGATTGTTGCTTGTGACAGGGAAAGGAAAGGTCGTTGGAGGACTAGATTTAGCTCTATCGTGGAGGCATTTTGGGAGGATTCGAGACAGTTCACAAGAGCCTTGGGCCTCCTGCTGCATTTGGACAATTCGGCCTTCATGACGGCCCCTCCTCCTCCTGGTTCCCTCATGCCTCGATTGCGACACAGGTTGAGGAGCCGCAGAGGAGGCACCAGAGGTCACCCTTCCAACCAACCTTCCAGCCTGTCCTCTGACTCGCCTGCTCACTCTAGAGATCGTGTGGTCGGCCACTATCGTCGTATGCATAGTGGGAGATGGAGTTCTTTGGACTCTCGTCATTGGGGCTCCCACACTCCCCGTCCTCCTGCTTCCATGCCCCCTCCCACCACTGGCTCGGCTCATTTCATCTTCAACAGTGCTCTGAATCTCCCCAGAATAACAACCATCTTTACAGTGGTTTTTCATTAGGACACCTAGTAGGAGGAGACCACTATTCATGCAGAGGGAGCAGGCGTGGAATTCACCCAGACTTCGCTCTTTCATGATGGGGTTGGCAGCGTGGCAAGGCAGCCTTTGGAGGCTCAAGCTTGAAGCATCCTGGAGGTGGAGATGGCGCCGGCTGACCCTAGCCCTTCAGTCTCCGAAGAAGCTTTGGAGACAGACCTGCGTGCTTCAGGTTGCTGCTGCATCGTGGAAGAAACTCTTGATGAATAGTCAGCATTTTATGGTGATTTTTTCTGTCTCTGCGGCTCATACTATTGGGCTGGTGTTTTTTCAATCCATTAAGTGGAAATCCAGCTTGTTTTTGTTCATTTTTTACTTGATGCTCCCCTGCGTGGGTTTTGGAGAACTGATAGACTGGTTTCCTTGTCATAGGGCAGTCTCCTCTTATGTTTTTCCTGATATCTCTGCTTCTCTCCAAAGCAGATGTTTTGACTGCGGTCACATTGTAATTTTACTCCTCTATTAATAGAATTAAGCTTACTTAGAAAATAAAAAATAAAAAAATTTATATGCCTTTGAAACCCTAATCTCCGGCAATCTCCATCGTACACGTGTTGTGAGATGCCCAATTTTGAGAGTAGTGGAGGGTAGAAGATCTCGAAGATGTCAACCATCGTATCAATAGGTAAGCCAGATAGGTTCAAGTTTAATACCAGTGTACTATTACACCTGACTTAGCACATGTATTAAAGGCGAAGTACACTGTATCAAGTTGGCGGATTTGGCAATCAAAATAAAATAGGAGAAACATAAACCAAAGTGACAATTACCCTAGTGCATTTAAATTTTCCGGAGGCGTGAATTCGAGCCATAAAAATATAGGGTACGAAGTACTCAAAGCAATTAAATTGCATCGAAACTGGATATGATGTGATCACACATAGGGTTGTTAAATTGGTTTTGAATAAAATGGTTAATGATAAGCGAAACCGTAGAGTCCAATTATAGCGAAATCGTATGGATTTAAAAATCGAATAGAGGAACTTCTTCCTAACAGTATGAGGTAGTTGAAAACCATATCGTGGTATTACATATGAATATTCTAATGTTACCTTGTTAATTTATAGAGAATGTAATATATAATAATGTCATTATTATATAATGTTGAATGATATATATACATATATAGGTTATATGTATATATATTTTATTTTTAAGATGGTAAATGTATAATAAATACACAAGGGTTAGGTAACATTATACCTTAATATGATTCACGAGAAGAAGGTGGTAATGGTAGACCATAATTTAAACATAAGGAATGGGTTTTACCCATAAATTCAATGAAAATTCAAGAGGAAGCATTCAGGTACGATCATATAATCCTTATGAATATAAAATAGTGGTTCGTTATAGATTATTGAAATAGTGATTATTTTGAGTGTGAGATCCACAATAAAAGGGTCAGTAGCTAATGTAACTAAAAATTTGTAATTAATGTAAATTACAATGGAGAAGGAACAGATATCCTCATATTTATTTGTAAATTGAAATTGAAAATATGTTTCGAAAAAAAAAAATTGGTGGAAACTGAGAGGTGTTATAGTTATACACATAAAATTGGCTTTGAGATTGATTTTATACTCATAAACTTGGAAATACTTATTGATATTTATTATGCAAGCTTCTGCCACTTCTTCAGCCTCTCCATCAAATGTAGGAGGGTTGATCTTCTAGAATTCACCCTGTAATTCTACTTTTTGTTTCTTCAAATCTTGCTGATCTGGAATATTACGAGATTCAAATTCATTATAAGTTATACTCGTATTACTTCGCTGGGTATGACTCCCTTGTAGATTGTCATGAACTTGTTGTTTTTTCTCTCCCTCTCCATGGGTGTCCCTCTCTGGGTAGGGTTGTGTAGTATGATGGTTTTGTTTATTTGAGAGGCTCTTCAGTATCCTTTCTTCCTGTCTCATTAGAATTTGATTATCACTTTGTACCCAATTCATATTTTTCTGAAGTTGTTGCACCATATCCAATAGCCTATTCGTCTGGCGTTGTTTCTCTTCCAGTAATATATTGGTTTGTTGGTGTTGGTCTACACTTAATTTCACCCACATTTCTAGGTTAAGTTCAGATTGGACAGGGGATGGGCTTCCCCTATAGTTATTGACAGTTGATGACTGGACCCTCTCCTCATCGTAACTTCTTATTAGACTTCCTCTCACTGTGCATAATTTCAAACAAGAAACAAAATGAAAACACCCACCATATCGCATTGGCCAATTTGGCCCCAACGTGTAGCCACACTCTGATACCACATGTCAAAACTATATACATAAAACAAACTTACCATAAAAAAAATCTTACCAAGTAAACATTTCATTCTTGCAATTAATAACTTACCTTTCCTATTTTTATTCTATCCATAGATTTATTACATATTCTACCTGCAATCTTTATTGGCCATGCATATGACATAGTAACAAATTATATTTATATGAACTCACTATAACAATTTAAACGCATTTACATAAGTTTATATATATACACTTATGCTTTGGGTATGTTAATCCGCGTTGGACCAAAGTACTAAATTATAATTATCAACATCAATAGACTATGTACTAAGGAGTTGGTTTTTTTATTACAATGGTTAAAGTTTGAGTTCGACTTAATTTGATGTCATACGACATATCTACATACAATATGTAATATTCAGTGTGTATAATTCTTGGTAACTGTTCCGCCTTGAACTGGAGACACCTGATTGGAGGACAGGTTAATTATTCCTACAGCTATCCCACATTGTTTATCTGTAGCATCTTGTCCATTCATTTGCAGAACCCTAGATATAATGGATCGGATGATAAACGGGGTGGTTAGGGTAACTACCCACCCCTGTTTCATCTCTCGAACTCATTATTTCACCATTGCCATAGCTAGCTTGGCTCTGCAACTCTTCTTGATACTTGAGAATGCTTTTATAAGCTCGCCCTTATGGACAATGGAATCTTGCATCCCTCATCATACTGTAGTCGGGTGCTACTATTGACAGGTAATTTTCACTACCATTTCCACTGGAGTATTTGTATTCCATTTTATACATGTTTCCAGAGTTTCTATTGCTTCCTCTACTGAAATAATCTCTGTGTTCAATGTATAATAATTATTACCTCATGTTTGTGTTAATTCAAGGCATTTTCGTTTGTCTGCAAAGTGTTACCCGATTAGTTTTTTCCACTGTCGAAATTTTGGTTTCATTCTTCCTCTGTTGCTCTATGCGATAATGTGCAACTAAAAATCTTGTTTTAGTTTCTTCAGTTCAAGTGGAAGATGGATTCAGGACAATGCATGCTCGACCAGAACAGGTAACCAATTCTTGAACTCACAGTCGAGTCAAGTCCGAATCTAGTAATTTTTTTGTGTTGGTGAATTTATCATAATAATTATGGGTTGCAGTTTAAGTTTTTTCTGCTCCTATGAAACCACTTTATATTTCTTTTGGATGTAGGCTAGGTTCATACCAGAGCCACAAATGGGGGAACTGGGTTCGGCATTACAAAACCGTGCTAACTCCCAGGTAAGCCCTAGTTTCCCTTAATCACTTATCTCCTTAAATTCAATATTTATTTTGCTGAGGGTAAAACCATCCTTGTGTGTAGGGCACCATATGGCCACAACTCTGCCTGCATGCGAGAGTTTTTATTTCAGGTTCATGAAGTTCGATGAAAGATGGCGTATTTGTTTATTTGCTCGAACTTAGCTTGAGATGGCTCTCTCTATTGATTTTCAGTAATTGCATGAATTTTTCCTTTAGAACATAAGGCTTCCAAGCCTGGAACTTATTTTAAGTTGACAGTATATGCATTTTTGTTGTTATTATTTGAACATGGAATATGATTCTTGTATTTTGGTGTGAATCCTCATTGAATAGATACTACATTGATCCGTTCTGAGCCTAAGTCTATTTCTCTTTTGTTAAATATATGTAATGGTTAGACTAAAATCGGTTTTTCTTCCCCACTTGAGGGTTTATGGTTTCAGCACAAAATTTGGGTCTCTTATTGTTATGACCAACTCGTCTATAGAAAATTGTGTTATGTTGTTTTCTTTCATTTGCCTCTATTATGAATATTTTTTAGGTTTTCAAATTCTTTTACAGTGGATTTACTTTTTTTGTTGCTAATTATTAAAGATAAATACCACAATGTTCCTTCTTCCCTATTTATTGAAATGTGAGCTACAACAAGTCTGAGGTTAAATTAGCTAGAGGACCATGACCCCTGCCCTGTCACCACGGTGCTTGGCGCTAAACCTCTGTTCCTTAAGATTTTAAAGGTTTACAGTAGACATTTTTCTTATATTCTTCATAATTCATAAGTTATTTCTGGAATTTAAAGGGTTTTATACAGATTAAATAAATTTTATCTATTTAGTTAAAGAAAATAGAACTTGTACTGTATTATCTATCTATATTATGTTGAATATGTTTTCCTGTAGAAAATGTAAGTTATAGTAACCTGTACTATTTTTCCTTTCGTGTAACGCATAACAGATTATATTTCTAGATTTTCACTTCGAGTTTTCATCTTCTAAATTAAAGAAAAGGAATTTCTCTATATTATTCAACCATAATAGATATGAATCATTACCAGAATAGTAAAATCAACTCATACACACTTCTTTATTTATATATCATATGCATACTAAGATAAACTAAGCGGATGTACTTGTCTCTGTACTTTTCTTTCTAGATAAATGATGGTTCCTCCCAAAATTGAGAGAGGAAATCACATCCTATACTCTTCCGTGCTCCTCTCCAGAGCTTTAGGTAGTAGACAACCTTTATTAGAATATAGGCCTTGGGATTCAATCTAGCCTATACTTCTGTGGATTTTTAGAGCTCCATTAGTTTCCTATCAGCTCTGGACAAATCTTAGCAACATATTGTTGTTAACCTTTAGAATATTTTCTGAACATAACCCCTTGCCTTATTCAGGATTTCCATTTTATCCTTTTTTTGGGAAGTAACTGTCAGAAATTGTCTCTACTTTTTACTCTGGAATCTTGGAATCATTTACCATTTAGTTAATCCATTTTATTCAGGATAATTTATCAGTTTTTTATTTATGAATAAACTCCAGTCTCACTAACCATATTCATTAATTTCTTTTTCTTTTAATAATTCAAATATATCATAAAAATAATGTGAATCATAATTAACATAAAATAGGTTGTTACAAAATAAGATGAGGAGGATTTTTGTATGTCAATAAGAGGAGTTCTGTATGTCAATCTTTAATGTGCCGAAAGAGTTATTGGCACTAAATCACGAAGCGTACACTCCTCAATCAGTTTCTATCAGTCTCTATCCCCATTGATGATCTGAGCTCCATCACATGGAGTGCTACAAAGTGGCTGCTTTTCGTAGATTTCAGAAAAGAATCAAAGGGCGCAAGTTTGAATCTGTTATTGTGAAAGAATTTATGAAGTAGAATTGGAAAATTCGGAGGTACTATCAATAGTTTGTCGACTATAATGAGGAAACCTTGGCATGGATTATGCTCCTTCAAATTAACAAGCACTATAACAAAATATGGAATGTTGTAGCGATACTTTTCATGGTGACTTGTTTGCAGACCTTTTGCTCTATCTATGATTGCAAGAAGTGGTTCAACCAGTCTGCCTCCTAAGGTAAAATATATTTTTGTTTGCCAAGTATTATATGTATTCTGGTACTGAAAATTGTACAACAATCTAATGCAGGAATTCCACTTGTATCTGCTTTCCAAGATGTTTGTTTGCTTCTATTGTGTTTTTGTCGTACCTGACATTCTTTTCCTAGTTGTAATGGAGCTTCTGAATATGGGATTCGTTTGAACATCAGTCGTGGAATTTGACATATTGTGGATGTATTTTCATTTTCAAAACCTATTTGACTTGAGTGCTAACTGTAGAAATGTACAAAATTACTTTCAATTTTAACAACCAACACTAAATTTCAATATATATATATATATATATATATATATATATATTAAGGAAATGTAATTTAATTAGGATCAAATGTTATTACGCTATAAGGCATTCCTCATTGAGAACAAGTTCGCTGGCTGCGACTGTGTCCATGTCTAAGCCATTGGATCAAATGTTACACAATTGAATGTTTTAGGCCATTAGATCCACAAGTAAATAGTATTATATATGTTTTTTATAATGTTGGTTTTTTTTTTAATTAAATTTAGGTTTTGGTGATTTTTAAGTTAAAATGTTGTTATTAAAAAATTATTATATTTTAACCTCAATTTTTTTTGATAAAATTTAAATTAATAAGTTAATTAAACTATATTTTGCATAAATTAGTTTAATGAATAAAAAAATATGTAAAATACGCAATCATTAGAATTGTGTTCATTACTTTTGCTATTATGGTAATTTGTTAGACTTTAACCTCAATTTTTGTAATAAAATTTAAATTAATAACTTAATAGAACTAAATATATATCATAAAATTAAACTGCACACAAACCAATTAATTTATATTACATGGATAAAAAATAATATAAAAAGGAAAATAACTATTTATATATTTAAATACTACATAATTTCATGTTTAACATTTTGACTATGTCAAATTACACAAAAATAATAGTAAAAGTAAGTTAAATAAAAATATTGACATAATGTAATGAACATTTTAGTGAAAATACAATTGAAAAAAAACAAATAATAAAATAAAATAATAATAAACTATACAAACATCCCATGGTATTGACCCATGGTATTCATGTGGAATCTTGTTTATTTAAAGGGGAAAATTAAGATGCCCTAGATCAATCTTAACTTTGGCTCTACCAAGAGCCAAGATGAATCAAATGTCTTGATATGAAAACCTCTTTTAGAGGGAAAAGATAATTGATCCCTCTCATAAATAATATAGATCTAAACTAACTATTTAATAAAATTATTTTTAATTGTTCATAACCATTACTCTTTTAAACTTTTACTTAATAAAATGTATCTTAATTTCATACATCCAAATATACATAGTTTTTCTTGTTCTATATTATTTTTATCTAAATTTCAAACATCCAAATACACATAGTTTTTCTTGTTTTATTTTATTTTTGTTACAACTATTTTATTATTCAATAAATACATGGTTTTTTTGTTATATATTATTTATGTTACAAATGCTTTATTCTTAATGAGTAATATTTCTTAAAATATAAAAAAAAAAAATTGATAATGAAGATTTTTAAAATATGTGATATTTTTAAAATTTCTATATTATTTGACAAGACATGATTTATCTTGAACAATAACGATGAATGTTCATAATTCTCATTTCTTAAATAACACTAAATTTACCTTTAATTACATAATTGTAATAGTTTGTAACTACATAACAGTTTGCAACTACATACATAGTTTTGAAATGATGAAATTAATCGTTCTATATGAAACTACATACATACTTTTGAAATGATGAAATTCATCCTTATTGCATAGAGGAGCATTTAGTTTTGATAAGAAAAGTGTGATACTCTGTTATAAGTTTCTCTACAAATGTGATGGAAAGAGTGCCATGAATGTTGGCGATTTCATGGTTAATGTAATACAAGCTAAATACAAATTCATTTATTCTAAACAAGATCAAGAAAGCCATGTTCTCCAACTCCATAAATACGATTGAATCTTTCTTGGTGTTGGAGTTATTTTCTCAATAAAATTATTTTTACTTCTCTTGAAGCCATGAAAGCGACCTCTCCATACATTTTTTACTAAATGCACAAACAACAAAAGAAACCAACTTCATATCAGCCATACGAACATGGCAGACACCAGGGAGATTAGTGGTAAAAAAATGTGTACGAACATGGCAGACACCAGGGAGATTAGTGGTAAAAAAAGTGTGATCTTCTGAATAGTTTCAAAGATCATGAAGAAAATAATACATATGTGACTCAATAGAAAGTGACAAAAATTAAATATGGAGGAAAATTTGATCTTCTCAATAGTTTCAAATATCATGAAGAAAATAATACATATGTGACTCAATAGAAAGTGATCAAGATTAAATATGGAGGAACTGCACCAAAACAACCTTTGATTTTGAAGGTAGAAAATCACTATCTATTTCCTTTTTCATGTCAATTACCTTTTATAACTCTAGGAGGTTATTACTATTGCCTTTGTTTTCAATAAATAAAACTCAATTATATATTTAAAAAGATGATTAGGTAAGAGAATTTTAGGATTACAATTTTTTTTTTTGTCCAACTTGACAACGTGAATGTTTTTTTACCTAAATTTGGCACCCATTTTAATACATCCCCATGGGATTTGAAGATAATAGGTAGTGGAAGTTGAAATACATATAAAACAAATAATTTATACATCAAAAAGTCAATTCTATATATTATAGTAGTTCTATCTTGAGTAATCTTTCAATTTGGCATTCAATTGTTTATTAATAAAATTGTTTTACTTAGTAGGGAGTACAATAATTTTATAATGAAATAATAGGAGAAAAAATATTCAGAATATAATTTATTTGAATAAATATGTGTGTAAAATATTTTAATAAGAAACTATATTTGTAACTATAAAATATAAAACTATAACTTAAATTTCTGAAATTACTTTGTATTTTTTTCTTATGTATATAGAGAAAGTCTGTGACAACCTCATTTAGAATTAACTAGTATTAACTAGTTAAAAACAAGTTGTTTATTTTATTTTCTAGAAAGAAAGACTTCATTGTTATGTTTTTGAGACAAAATTACTATTTTATTTTTGTTATGAAATTAATAGGAAGAACCAATGAATAAAAAGAAAATATCCTAAGTTGTTGGTGATAGTTTTTCAGAATAGGTGGTGTTTGGGGCAGTTGGAAGACAGTTACCCTCTTCTCAGTGGATAAAGTTGGAATCCAGAGGAAGAGAGAGGGTTCTGGAAATTGGGGCAAGTAGAAGGGGAAAGTAATTTTCTAGAGCTGGAGGTACCGGTTGAAAAATATCTTTCTGTAAACCTCGAAAACGCCAGAATTTCTGTGTGACTGGAAAGGTTTCTAGAGGTCACAACAGAGTACATTCCACTGTGATTCTCGTGGCACCATTCTTGTACTTCTGAAGCTAGGGGGCAAGTGGAGGACGTAATTGCCTCACTTGGATGGTTGGGAGGACCATAACTTGAGGAAAACGATATTCTGTTCTAGATAAGTATACTGAAATAGAATGTTTTGTTTATTTACTATACATATAGAAAAATTCTAGTATTTGAATGTTTACAAATGGAATGGATAACCTTACTGTAGGAGGAGGCACCAGATTATTGTTAACTGGGCGGAACAGAGGAGTGTTTGGCTGAATTTTTCTCTTTTTACTTTATTTATTAGAGAAGAATTGAAAATATTTGAAACATGGAATTGTGCAGAAAACTGATAGGTTAGAAGAAATAAAAAGAAACATGTTTTGCATTTTTTTTTATTAAAAACAAAAGAACTGATCTTTCTGGTTAAATACTCTAAAGAATTTCATAATAGAAAGGAGGAAGAGTTCGAAGTACTGGGTTTGGGGTTTGAAACCCTACCCAGACCTCGCTCCTTGTGTTTTACATACAAAAACTATACACGGCCATTGTGAAGGAATGGTGGGATGGTCACCATAGTATAATCTATGAGACCATTTAAACAAGGAAAATGAATGAGTGTGTTTCTGAGCGAATTGCTGCTAACTGGTTGAATAACCAAACTGAAATATACCAATAAAACGAAGGAGGTAAACCTGGCAATGCATGCATCGTAGGGATGAAATAGAATACTAAATATTTAGAGCCATGCACATATAGCGGAAAACATAAACTGTTCAAAATATAAAGAAATTCGACCTATCTGAAGTAAATTATAGAAGAGACTGTCGCAATAAAAATAAGAAACAAGTTACTAACATATATCTTGCCGGACTATTCTACGGCAGCAAGGGCAAGATTATGACTAGTATATATTTCCTCACGAAAATACTGAAACATTAGAAGCAAAAGAAAGAGGGTCCAAGTCATAACTGCATTATAGTATCGGAAGGTCATGAGTCTACGGGTCTAACAATCCTCAAGATCCTGACTGTCAAAATGATAAATATATACAAAAAAAAATTCACAGTTAAATCATAAAGTCTGTTGAGGCGCAACAGATAGCCTCGGAATGGAATAACAACAGAGCCTGAATCGATACATTGTTTGCATGGAACATCACGGTATTACCCTACTCCGGAAGGCAAAAAAAGGGAATTTCCTGTAGAACCCATAAGGGTAACACTAAAGAATAGGACTATTGAAAAATCGCCTTTTGCTGTGTACCTGGTATAGGAGAAACATGGACGAATCAAGAGACTTGTCCATTTCAAGCAGGAGGAAGGGAATTTCTTAAAGAATAAACCCACTAACCTGCCAAGCACAAAAGAAAAATAAGTGTTGTCAATAGTGACAACAAAAAAATGAAGGGCTGGATCCAGCGTTGGTACAGCCGTCCATGGAAGTAAACGCAAAAAAAAAGAAATAGAATAGTAAATGAACTAAAAAAAAGAACAATGGCGCCGGGTATGTTTACCTGTAGAGGTGCGTTTTCTTGTTTGAGATTCTGTTAAAAAAAATGAGAGCCGAAGGGGTAAGAAGAAGCAAAGGTGAGCCTGAGGATATTACCCCATACGCTTATGACCAAATGGAAGGAAAAGAGGATTCTAGAGATGAGGAAGTAGCGAACCATAATGGGATTACCGTCTCATCTCTCCCGCTCTTAATTACGCTAACCCAAGATGAAACTCCATCGCAATATTGACACCAAGCACACTGTTAAGAACAAAGGAAAAAAAATGATTAATCAATTCATAATCATATGAGAACCTAATAGGGATTGTAAAGTGAGGTTTACTAGTGCGCGGAGCACAGTCTTTAAGCTAATACCGGGCGGAAAAATCCATAGCAGCGACATTCCTCTGGTGCGCCATGCGAAGGAGAAACAGCTGCAAGACTGTTGAAAAATTTTGGGGTAGACTACAGTCTACTTTCCCTGCATTAATTCTGTAAAAATCAAGATAGGGAGTAGCTGTCATGCTATTAATTTCATGGTATACCATCTAACAACGAATGCGAGTCGGATCTTGCCACGTCCATCAACCTGGCATGCCAAGTATTATTCACATCGAAAAGAATGAATGACATTTATGCCAGCCTTAATTACCAGATCTCAAAAAAGTACCGACTCGTGATTGTATCCATACAATGCGCAGAATATAATTACGATACTGCAAAACGTGAGTGCAATTTTGGTACTGGTAACGTTAACTTTGTAAAGTAGAAAATGCCAAGATAGTCAGTCACCCCTTAACCAATAAGGTTAACAAATATCCATTAATGATATGCATAATGGTGTCGTTAATGCATGTTATGGTTAAACGATACCTAAATCCGTGTTGATATGATTGTATCATATTAAATGTATTTCTGTATATGGTCCTGTATAAACAATGAATTTGTGCACCATTAGTAAAATAATTTTATTTATTTATTTATGAGCGTAACTTTTTGGTTTATGAATGTGACAAAGTCTAAATCAAGTTTGGAGTTAAGAAAATAAACCATAACATAAATAACAATATCTCCTTCCAAAAATGTCTCCATATTAAAATGACATTCGCTTTCTTGTATACCAAGACTATTGTTCTTCATACCAAAAATGTCTCCATATTAAAATGACATTCACTTTCTTATTTACCAAGGCTATTGTTCTTCATATACAATTTCTAACAAGCATGCAAATGTCACTTGGATATGTAGATGAACTTAGAGTAAAAAAAAAATTTGTTAATAAAACTCTCTTTATTTACATCTATGCTAGATAGATTGTACTTGAATGTATTTAAAATATCTTATTTGATTTACATGCTCATTTCATATTTTTTTAGGAGGATTATTAATCACCAAAATATTTTCACCCCCAATTTCCTATTTTAGTATTTATAATAATTATTTTATATATGTGAAAATATTTGGTTTGCATATATGATTTCACCCACAATTTCCTATTTCAATATCTATAACAAAAAATTTGAGTTGATAACTCTTATCATCAATACCTTTGAAACCTCCATGACCTGCTTCCATGAAATGACGTTTCTTTTGATATATGATTTCACCCACAATTTCCTATTTCAATATCTATAACAAAAAATTTGAGTTGATAACTCTTATCATCAAGTCTGTGGGGTCTTGGTTAAACGGTGATGAGGCGGGCTGTTGTAGCACTCATCACAGGTTCAATTCCCTTCCCCGATCGGGGTGATGTATCTGGACATGTTATGAAAATGGAGTAAAAAAAAAAAAAAAAAGAAGTGAAAAATGTGAAAAATTGAAAGGTACTACCAAACTTACAAAAAAAAAAAAGAAATGACGTTTCTTTTGCAACATGTGGTACAATTTCCAGTTTATCTTTTCCATTAAATCAACTCTCCAATAAATTAAATTCCATTTATAAAATATTAATGGACAAAAACTTTTTCTCTTTCACCTATTAAAATTGATATCAAGATTTTCTCTTTCACCTATTAAAATTGATATCAAGATTTAGTTCATCTTATAATGCTAATTAGCCAAAAAACGAAAACGAGATTTTTATAGATTTTTTTTTTTCTTTTTTAATATAGATTAATGAAACTTATATTCAAATATTAAATTCATGTTAAATATACGCTGAAATATATGTTTATAACGCTTTTAAGATTCGCTTTTAAATATTCTTTTTAAATTTAATATATTTATAATTTGTTCATCCATGTTAAAATGGTTGTTATCTTCAATGGTGAGGTAAAATGGTCGTTATTTTCAATTGTGAAGTAAAATGGTTGTTATTTTCCTATTCTAATTTAATTCTTTATGAGAATAGTTTTCATTTATTAAAAGTATTTTTTAAGCTACTTTTGCTCACTATAAGTGATTCCACAAAATCCTAAGCTCTACCGGTTCAAAAATTAAAAACATAAATGATGATGTAATATAAAAAGTTATTAAAATTTTAAAGTTATATATGTATTTCTATTTATAGTTGTTGCTCAGCGAGCCACCTATGTTTATGTAAATACATTTTTCTTTTCAAAAACCTATAAAATTTTAAATTATTGAACTTTTTTATTGAAAAAAAAAACAAATTAATTAAAATATTTTATTTTATTTTCATTAATATTTTTATTATAAAATTATATTTTAATATTATTTATAATTTAATATTAAATATATATATATTTTTATAAATAGTCTTTATTTTTATTTGAGAATTAAATTATATATATATGAATAAATATTCTTTTCAAATGTAAAAAAATATGGATAAGGAATCAATCTCCATGTTCATAATAACATGTCGAAAGGTAGAAGGGTATAAATGTGATGGGTACTCTTATTAGTCCCTGCCAGCTGGCAAGGGATTATAGTAATCGGTTTTTTAGTATAGTATTAATTCTCTTGGAAATTCGTAACATTAAACCTAAAGTTTTTGCGAGATTTTGTCTTTCTGCTTTTCTAATATCTTATCAACTACTCGTACCGTCTTTTTTGGCCAATGGCTGATTTTGAGGTCTTATTGGGCTCTTCCCGAGGAAGAGAGCCAAACAAGGATTCAATTCATTAGGTTAAAATGTAATAGTAGCTAAAAATTATGTTATCAGAATTCATAGTCAACTAATGCTAAAATTATTCCACTAGCATTATATGTTTCACCCGATGCTCGATGTTTTGTCGGATCAAGTATTTTCAACACATGTATTTTCATTAGGGATCTCATTCATCGATTTATAAGCATACAGTTGTTTTCTCCACATAAATCATACTTGCATTTGGTAGGCATGTGGCAGGCATATAAGAGTTGTGAAAATTTCTCGGTGATCTTCGCTGCAACTACTCCAGATCTTACATTCATTAGTTAGTTATGTGCAAGTGGAGGTTTTGCATTCCTCTTTATTTGCCCCTTAATGAAATAGGTTTTGGAGTCCTCTTTCTTTGCCTCTCTATGAAATATTGTTTCTTTTCTCGTCAATGAAATAGGTTCTGCAATCGTCTTTCTTCTCCGCTCAATGAAATATTGAGTAATGAAAACCTACAATCGTCTTTCTTCTCCCCTCAATGAAATCTTGAGTAATGAAAACCTTAGTATCAAGTGATTTTTTTTGTCTTGCTTGAAGACTCCATTTGAAGACTCCGTACTTATGTGCTCATGCTTCTTAGATATATGGAAATTCCACTTCCTAGGAAAACAATGATCTGAACTAATGGAAACTTGTCACATAAACTTGTTATTAGTTAGCCATAACTGTTGAAATATAGAAGCCTGTGGTGATTTCGCCATACCTAGATGGAGAGGAGTAGTATTCCATAGCTATTTTCGAGTGTTTGGGCAAGCTCTTTGAATAATATTCTGAGCTCAAATTCTTTTTTTTTCCAGGTAGCAGTTCTCGGTCCAGTTCCTATTCCTACAACAAAAAATGGGTTCAAATCCTGGCAGAAGAAAATTAGGTTGGCCTGGTTACCAGTAAAAGAAGATTCAGTTGGCCAGGTTTAAACAACAAGTGTTGATTCTGTTGAGTAATTGTATACACTTCATTTCATGCATTTTCTTTTATAATTTTTCAAAGAACGAAATATTGAAAAAAATAAAACATGTAAACACTGACTAACTTAAATAGAGGACTAAAAAACAACACCGATTTTTACAAATGAATACGGAAATTTGTTAATTATGACTTCCTTTATAACCTTACTAAAAATAAATCACTGTGTGATTTTATCAATTCATTTTAAAAATTGTTTTACCCTAACATTTGAAAGTAATTTTAAAAATTGTTTTACCCTAGCATTTGAATGTCTAAGGGCAAAACATCAACCACATCACAGTCTACAAAATTTGACTGTATGGTTAATATCATGAATAACAGTGTATTTCTAGCACTATTATTTTCTTTAACTGTAGCTCTAGAGAAATCTTGACTTCTTTTCAAAGCTATCCTCCTAGGTACTAGCTCTCTTGAGGGCTTTACGATTACCCTACCTTTGGCTGGAGGTTCATCCCGTAATGGTGAGAAATATTACCAGCAAGGAGAATATATCATTTAATCCCATGAACCCTAGTAGCATGACAGGAACCCCAACGTACTTTCCACAATATCTTACTTCCTGACCTGTAAAGGTAGCAATGCAACATAAAATTTACATCCTCATTTGAAAATTGAAAATTATATGAATACTATTAAGTATGTTCCAATAGGAATTGGTTTTGTGAGTGACAATTTCTTAAACATTCATTATGAAAAAATGGTTAGAATTTGAATACTTCATTATTAAACTATAAATCACTTCCATTTATTGGGATCTATTAATAATGAGAAAATGCCAAAAACCAAGTGGCATTTTACGGTATATCATTTTCATTAGTCTTGTGAAACCCATGGCATCACATTCAATTTGAAAGGGCTACTAGAAGTTCAGAATCTGCCAAACTGGCATTAAGGATAACTTGGAAATTGAGAATGTGCAGAACTTGGGTTGAGCATAAGTTATTCTTTCCCTACTTAAAGGGATCTTCAACCTCCAGGCTTGTAACCTTGTCCATTGAGTGGGGGATACTTTTTAATGAGATTTTCATATGACTTGTTTGCAGAGATAAATTACTTGGTGAGAAGACTCTATTGATATGCTACATGTCTGATTTCAAAATATTTCCCATCACGTTCACTTATACATGTTTGATTTCAAAATTTTTCTCGTCACCTTCACTTGCTTCAGAGGTTCAAATATTCAAGCCCAAGATTCATAGGGGACATTTGGTACATGCATGTCCCACTTGGAAGTTGGGAAGTTAGCTTTTTTCATTGTTTATTTAACATTTTAACCTTATTTATAGCGTATTTACTTTCTTAATTTTTTTATTAAAAAATATTTTTAATTTAAATATATCTCTTTGCATGCAAGAGAGGTGTCTAGGCACGTCTTAGTGAAATTAATTTAGCCATGTCTTAGTGAATTTCATTTATTGGGAGCTATTAGCCATAAGAGATATGTGAATTTTCAGCTATGTAGGCTCCTCTATTGCTTATGGTAAAGCCCCAGCACCTAGCTATGGCAATATATCTCTATTGTTTGACTAACTAGAGGGATGAACAGAATTCATTTGATTTCTTGTTCAAGTCATGCTATAATAATAGTTTCACTTCCATATTAGAATGAAGGGAAATGATAATGGTCTGTACTAATACTAGCCTTTTAATGGGTTTCTTAGATGTTGATGCTTGCTTAACCGACTGAGTAAAAATTTCTAGCGAAGCTCTCAACTCTACCACCAAATCATTGTCATTTACTAAGGGGGAACGGATTATTGGAAGAACCCTTTCGGCTACCATAATCACTTGATAGAGAGATTCTATTGTTGCCTGGATATAAAATGGAGCTTGTAACTTTAGTGGCTAGGGCTTCCGAAGGACTAGTTATAATGGTTATCATGTATGCAGGTGCAGTCAATGTCATTTTTGCCCAAAACTTGGATAACATTTCAGTGATTCTGTGGGCTAGATATCCTAGCCAAGGGGAAGAAGATGCCATAGCTTAGGTCATCTTTGGAGCATATAATCCAGGTACTACACATAGACATCCAATCTTTTAGAAATTGTCTGTCTTTTTGCATGAATTTTTTCATCCCTTTCGTTGACTAAGATATTTATTTCTCATGATTAAGAGCCTGCACAAAAATTGACTCAAGAAGAGCCAATTTATCATATGAAATTTAATTATTATATGCATGCAGGTGGTCACCTTCCCATGACTTGGTATCTAGATCAATATGTGGAACATGTTAGCATGGCAGATATTCACATGCCAACCAATTCATGTGGCTATCCAGGAAGGACATATAGATTTTACAAAGGCTGACACATTGTAAGTAAACTATTATCGATCAAATTATGGATCCCAATTAGACTCATGAATTCTCTAGATGGGCGAGGTGAGCAGAAATGCTATAAATGCAAGCTCTAGTCATGTGATCACAACTAGTTTAAATTTTGGGGGAGTTGGAGTTCGAGTGCAGCTAGAACCCATGGAGGGTGGAGGTATGTAGTAATCAAAATGAAGCTAATTCTGTCTACCAGCGGAGGGGCCAGGGAGACAAAATAATTATTAAATCTGGTGACCATTTAAATTCAGAAGTATATTCTATCATGGATTGAATATGCTATCATCAGTGGCCTACATATATTCACTAGTTAAATGATGTGGATAATGTGCCTGAAGTTGACGAAAGATTAGTTCACTAATTTTCATTGGTCTTTTCTTTTCCCCAGGAGACAACAAAAAACCTTGCTTTGAATCCAATATTTTGAAAATAAAAATGCCAGAATAAATGTATTATAAGCCATATAAGGTTCAACAAAACATGTCTACAACATTACAATTGACTAACAACAATCTAGGAGATTTCAATGACAGGAAATGATAGGTTTAAGGATAAGTTAGGGCCAATCCATCTTCATTTGACAAATGACAAGTATATATAGAAAAATGCACCACAGAAGTGATTTGTTTTCTTTTCTAATATACTAGGATATCTTGAGGGATCAGTCCAGTAAAAAACTTTAACTTATAGTAGTAGGACAACACTTCAACACATATTGTAATGAACTATTTGTTGTTTTGTTGTTTTAACTCTGTACAGTTAATTGCTGCAAATATATTCTTCATCCAAAATCTACCAATGCTATTCTCCTTGGACTAGAATAGAATGTTAGTTTTATGAAGACCTTCTTCAGATGCAGATCTCACAAGCAACATAAGTTAAAACTCACTGTCAAAGATGGGACCAGATCAGAGAGAGCCAATTTTCCATAAGAAATTTAATTATTAAACTAAAAATTTATTTTCATCATACCAACACAAGCCAAACATTATTAAGGGATCGAACCAACAGGCATATCTCATTATATGGCTCCATTTAACTCACAAATGCTAATGTCTAATCACAGTGCACATACTCTGCTAAATATTTTTTAATTTGTGGCTACATCAAATGGTGTCAATGTATTCCCTATATCCTGTAGGTTTTAACCCTGAACAGAAATTATCTACTCACGAATCTTATAACAGAAGATAAACAATAGCGAGAGCATAAAACATGAAACAGATAAACACAGATATTTTCCCCTGGATCCCAAATCGGGATGACCAGCTTGATTTTTCATTATGTTCCTTTTAGTGTTACAACACATATATATACATGCTGAAGCATACATAAACACCAATCCATAAACCCTGGATTAGAATATAACCGTAGTTCCCTTGACCGGATATATAAAAATACAAGGGGCCGAAAACCATCGTGCCCCAATACCATGTGCAAAACCATGCACAAAACCATGGATGCGGACTACCCACCGGAAATTAAGGAAAGAATATAACACATACCCAACATTCTCCCACTTGTTGTTTTCTTTCCACAGGGGGGCACACGATAGCTTAGTCATTGGCCCAATTCTTCAACACCCATTGTTTCTCTACACGAAGAGAACTTTTGAGTGCTCACAGACTTTGTCAATGCATCTGAAACATTCTTCAAAGTGTCCACCTTTACCAACAACACCCTTTTAACCTCAACCATATCTCTAACAAAGTGATATTGAACATCAATGTGCTTTGTATTTGAATGATAAGCAGGGTTCTTAGCCAAGAAAATTGCACTTTGGCTATCACAGTCTATCCTTATAGCTTGCTGTACCAACCCCATACTTGAACACAATCTCTGCAACCAAATTGCTTCCTTGATTGCATGATTGGTGGCTACGTATTCTTCCTCTGTAGTTGAAAGAGCCACTACATACTGTCTTTTACTCATCCAACTAACTGCGCCTCCAAATAGGCTAAACACATACCCACTTGTAGATCTTCTTTGGTCCAGATCTCTAGCCCAGTCAGCATTAACAAAACCATGAATGTCCAACATTCTTTCCAATCCTGGTCTTCCCTGGTAGCACAAGCCATAATCAATAGTGCCACGTAAATATCTGAAAACCTGCTTCACTGTTGTCCAATGCTCCTTCCTTGGGTTTGAGCTTAACCTGCTCAATACTCCCACTGCATGTGCAATGTCTGGTCTAGTATAGATGATTGCATACATCAAGCTACCCACTGCACTTGCATATGGAACATGGGACATATACTCCTCTTCTTCTTGTGTCTCGGGACACTGTTCAGCAGACAGCTTTACACCTACAGGAATAGGAACATTCACTGGTTTACTATCCTACATATTGAACCTCTGCAATATAGTCTCAACATACTTACTCTGGTTTAACCAGAGCTTCCTCTTTCCCTGATCTCTCTTAATTTCCATGCCCAAAATATAGTTTGCAGCACCAAGATCCTTCATGTCGAATTTGGAGAACAATTGGGTCTTCAAATCTTGGATAATTTCTTTGTAATTTCCAATCAACAACATATCATCCACATACAAGACCAAATAAATAACACGGTCACCGATTAATTTAAAATAAACACAGTGATCCTCCTTGCTTCTAGTGAAGCCAAGTCCCCATATATAGGTATCAAATTTCTAATACCACATCCTTGGTGACTGTTTTAACCCATACAGAGACTTCTTCAACTTGCATACCAGTTCTTTCTTACCCTTCACCATAAAGCCTTCAGGTTGCTTCATGTAGATCTCCTCTTCTAGATCCCCGTGAAGAAATTTTGTCTTCACATCCATCTGTTCTATCTCAAAATGAAATGCAGCAGCAACAGATAAAAGAAATATAATAGAAGTGAATTTGGCAACAGGAGAAAAAATATCACCAAAATCAATTCTCGGCACTTGGGAATAACCTTTCGCTACCAACCGAGCTTTGTATTTATCCACCTTGCCTTCTACATTCATCTTCTTCTTAAACACTCATTTTCTCCCAATGGGCTTCCTTCCAGCCAGCAACTCCACCAGATCCCATGCATCGTTTTTGTGTAAGGATGCCATTTCATCAACCATGGCCTCCTTCCAGAGTTTTCCATCCTCTGAATCTACTGCCTCCCTGATAGTTCTGGGTTCATCATCAGTTATAGTTAAGCCAAAACCTGAACAAAAAGAAGATGGACTATACCTTTCTGGTTGCCTTCTTTCCCGAACTGATCTTCTCAAAGCTGGAGTTTGTGGCTCTTCATATTTTAAGTCTTCTTCTGTTGTAGAGTCTGATTCATCCTCCTTTAGCTCAAACTCTATCTTCTCAGGTTCCTTTGGTAGGACTTCATGTTTAACAACATCTTTCACTTCTCTAAACACCACTTCTCGGTTGTACATAACCTTCCTTGTTTCTGGGTTCCAAAGCTTGTAACCCTTTAAACCATCCTTATACCTAATAAAGATGCACCTTTCAGATTTATTATCCAACTTGGTCCTTTTCTTTTTTGGAACATGTACATATGCATCACATCCAAATACCCTTAGATGTGAAAGAGAGGGTTTCTTACCATTCCATACATCATGTGGGGTCTTATCCTTCAACGCTGATTAAGGTGATCTTTTAACTAAGTAATATGCAGTCTCCACTGCCTTCGCCTAGAATTCTTGTCCTAACCCGGTACCACTGAGCATGCTTCTTTCCTTTTCCATCAGTTTTCTATTCATTCTTTCTGCAACTCCATTTTGCTGAGGTGTGTATGGAGTAGTCTTCTGCCGTGCTATACCACACTTCTTACAAAACTCTTCAAATTCCTTCTTGTAGAACTCCCCACCATTATCTGTCCTCAACGCCTTTATCTTTTTCTCTATCTTGTTTTCCATCAGAACCTTAAATTCTTTAAATTTGTCAAAGACTTTAGATTTCTTCCTCAAGAAATATATCCATGTATTCCTTGAGAAGTCATCTATGAATGAAACATAGTACACAGAATTTCCCAGTGATGGAACTGACACAGGCCTAAACACATCATTGTGCACAAGTTCTAATATCTTGTTTTCCCTCTTAGCACCAGAAGGAAAACTCACCTGATTCTGCTTCCCATATACACAATTTTCACAGAAATCAAAGTACAGAGAACAATTAGACATACCTTCTAACATACCATTTCTATGCAGTATCCAACGGCCCTTCTCTCCAATATGTCCAAGCCTTTGATGCCATAGCATGGTCTTTTCTCCAGAGACAGCTAGGCTTTCCGTCCCACTTTCACGAACCACATAACAGTTACACCCATAAATAACAATGCTACCTTGTAGCTTGTACAGAGTTCTAGTCCAAACTCCCTGCATTAATACCAGTGCTCCCCAAACCATCTTGCAGGCATCTTTCTCAAACACTGTTTTTACACCTGCATCATCCATCTTGCTTACAAAAATCAGATTTCTGGCCAATGCAGGAATATGCAGAACACCAGGAAGTGTTCTAATCCTTCCACCTTGTAGCTTCGACTTGGCCTTTCCACGTCAATGACTGGCCTTCTGTAATCCCTAGGAAAGATCACCATCATATTGTTCTCATGCTACGGCAGAACCATCACCTTGGGGAGTGAGTGAAAGGATGCACTGAGTCAATCAACCGCGACTCATGATCTACATGTGTGTTGAAGAAGAAGCCAAATACATCCCCACCTCATCAAAGGAGTGGTTTTGCCTCTGTGAGAAGGAGCATCATCGGATCCTTTATATTTCTACGGAAGCTTTAGATCTGCAGTCCTTTTTGTAGTGCCTTCCTTTTAGCATTTCATTACCTTTAAAAACTTTTCAAGGATTTAGATCTCCCTCTAGATTTAGATCTCCCACTCGGGAAACTTTTATTCTTGTTTACATTGCAGGACCTTCCTCGTACAGATAAGGCATCTCCATTCTGACCCTCCATATTTCTCCGTCTCGTTTCCTCCGACAGCAAGGCCGAGACAATGTCATCAAAATTCAAGGTAGTTGTATTTCTACCTATTGCAATAACCAGACTGTCCCACAAATCTGGTAGAGAACACAACAAACTGATGCACTTATCTTCATTTGAGATTTTAATATCAACAAATGAAAACTAACTTACCACAGTATTGAAGGCATTCAGATGCTCTGTCACCGAGTCTCCATCCTTCATCCTCAGGTTATACAGCTTTTTCCGCAGGAACAACTTATTCACCAGATACTTATATTAGTACAAAGTCCCTAGCTTGTCCCACAAGGTCTTCGCCATAGATTCCCCAGATACATTCAACAATATTGAATCTGAGATACATAACCGTATTGTGCTCTTAGCCTTCCGATCCATTTTCTTCTAGTCTTCATCTAACATTGTCGTTGGTTTACTACCTGGATCTACCGCAATCCACTGATATTTATCCACCAGCAGATCCTCCATATTGAGCTTCCATAACTCAAAACTCTAACCATTAAATTTATCGATCTCTATCTTCCCGCTGCTCACCATATTCTTTCACCGCAAGAATTGATCCCGCAGATCTCCCACTGAACAAGGTCTACCGCAGGCCCGAGAAAAAAAACCCTCAGCAGCAAAGGTGTCCCCTTGAAGCCGAAACTGATTTGATACCAGATGTAGGTTTTAACCCTGAACAGAAATTATCTACTCATGAATATTATAACGGAAGATAAACAATAGCAAGAGCATAAAACATAAAACGGATAAACATAGATATTTTCCCCTCGATCCCAAATTGGGACGACCAGCTTGATTTTTCATTATACTCCTTTTAGTGTTACAACACATATATATACATGCCGAAGCATACTTAAACCCCAATCCATAAACCCTGGATTAGAAAATAACCATATTTCCCTTCACCGGATCTACAAAAATACCAGGGGCCGAAAACCATCGTGCCCCAATACCATGTGCAAAACCATGCACAAAACCATGGACGCGGACTACCCACCAGAAATTAAGGACCAAAAATTTTCGCCGGGGTGCTGCCCCGAACTACTACAGGGGGGCTACCGCACCCCCTGTGACATCCTCACTGTGCCCAGCGCAAAGGGGGGGCTATCACCCCTGCACACATTCTTAGTCGTGGAAAGAATATAACACATACCCCACATATCCAATGGCTTTGCCAAAAGCCCACAAAAGTAAGTGGCACTTGGGCAACCTAATTGGACTCTCTACTTCTCAAAATATTACAAGAATCGATACTTGCATGGCCACCATGGATCAATGTCAAGTCATAAATGCATTTTTGTTAATCAACAGAGGATTGTTCACTCATATAAATTCATGATGGGATAATGGTTCTCAAAAGCCTCAATTAGCCTCACTTCACCTCAAATTGTCTAAATTGTGCTTATTCTTGCATCTAGGATGGTAGTATGCGAATGAAAGTTTCAATTACGCTTAGAGGATCTCAATTATACTAAAACAAAATGGCCTTCAATGACCCTCAAGTCAATTATGCATTCTCATTTCTTTAGCAATTTGACATAGCACTCAATCAACTCAGACTCTTTTCAATTATGCATGGCAAGGCATCTGCAGTGTCCAAGGATCCAATGACTCTCAGGGAAAGAGATCCTCTGATCAACATCAAGTACCCCCTATTTTTGTGTCTCGTGGGTCAATTCCATATCAATCCCATATGTACAATCCCCTCTTCTTCGCTCAAATTCTGAATGTCTCCATGGGATTACAACTATCATTTTAATTTTCCTCAATTTGTTTAATGCCAAACATGTGTCCCTATAGGCAGACATATAACTATCATCGTTTCTCTAGTTTTGTTACACTGTCATATGCATTTCTCAGAAGTAAATAATGTAGCACCTCAAGTCTCTGAAGAAGGCTTAATGCACTAGTAGAGACCCTGTCTTCATGCTTTTGCTCTCTTTTTCATATGATTGACTATCTCCTATAGACAATGCTACTAGTGCATCAATGTAAACTTGTTACTTACTAATAAGTTACTATGAAAATCATATGTTAGGATTTCATTACTCTTGTGATAAAGGATATGATTTGAATATCTATTTTCACCATGCGTTGGGTCTTTCCAGGTACTAATAAATTGCTTCTATGGTTTTATTTCACTCCAAGTTACTGAGAGAACCAAGACACAATATTTAAACTATCGTTTGTTTTTAAGGTTATCATGGTGCCATTTTAGTTGAGTTTTGTTGTGTAAAAATTATTTTGAAATTTCGATTAGTGCCCATGCATCCTTGAACACTCATTTGAGTGAATGGTATATTGACCTTTTCAATAATCCATTCCTTTTGAAATTTTCCACAGGCCCATAGGATAAATGTTCCAGAAAATTAGTTTTATTTATGATGGGGCATTGGATATAGGGTTTCACACCCATTGTCAAAATAGTAATATGGAAGTGGTAAATTATCATCTGTAACCACCGAAAAAGCTAATAGATGCCTTCAGTAAACACATTTCAACCTATTTCAAAACAGTGAAATGGAACTCTTATTATCCAATATTGTTTAGAACTATTACTGTCAACAATTATATTTATTCTCAAAAGGACTTCTATATATTTAATCTGACTTAAAAATATATGTGTTTAGGAGGAAGAGATTCTAATTTAACCATGAATGTTATACCAAAATTAAAATAAAGTTTCACTAGTTTTTGTTTAATCCCATTTGTATCCTTTTCTTGAAAATGAAAATTAACTCCAGCAGTGGCAGCTGGATTTATACCGAATCAGTTCCACTATCATGCATCCTGAGATTCATTTAGGTTTATTCCTTATAGAGTATATGATCTGAATTAGTGTTACAGTGTGCTGGATAATCCTGATTTCAAGCCTCTGAAGAAGGCTTAATACAGTAACAGAGACCTTGTCTTCACCCTTGCTTGTGCTTTGGATGTACTGCAACCCAACTCTTCTCTTCCACACGGTGATAATGAACAGAAACACAAAATTTGTGATTTTCAACCAAGGCTCCACTATTTCTCTGTCTTCTCAATCAATACTACAAACCTTTTCTATCATTGATAGGAACTCTCTGTAAATCTGGTGATAATGCACATAAACACAAAATTTTTGATTTTCAACCAAGGCTCCACTCATTCTCTATCTTCTCAATCAACACTGCAAACCTTTTCTATCATTGGTAGGAACTCTCTAGAAGTCTGGTAGAGAACAACACCACCTTTTCGTAGCTCAAAGCAGGGACTAGCTGCCTTGCGGCCGCCCTTGTTTGTTACTAAGAAAAGTTTTTGAGTGCATTTTTTTCTTAAATGTTCTTTCGAAAGAAACTTGATATTTATTTTTATCTATTTTAAGTATAATGTATTATATATGTTTTTTCTAATATACTTTTCATGTCTTTTTTTCCTTAATTTTTTTTAGCTGTGGTTTGTTTATAATTTTTTTTTTTTAAACAAGTGTTATTATAGATTTATATGTTTTGTATGAATTTAGATCCATATTAATTTTTTATCTACTAAGTAGCTAGAGAGATCAAATATCTTTTCACTCTAAAAGAGGTTTTCATCTCAAGAACTTTAATTTTTCTCAGATTGTTAGATACAAAGTTAAAATGGATTTAAGCTACTTTAAAAAATTCACTGTTGTCTTTGTGGGTACATGTCATCTTCATATTTGAAGAGGCCATTAACACTAAAACATATACATAATTTCATCCTTTACCAAGACAATCATTTCATTAAGTGTTATGGGCTATATATGAAAACTACAAATAATATCTTTATAAAGATATTTCTATAGTATGCAATAAGATTTGTTGAGTGTGTCAAAGGCATCTCCCAATGATAAAAAATAAAAGACTCATTTGTAATCAATATGGACAAAATTGTCAACAAATATGAAAGTGGATTTAGTGAAAATCCAAGTAACATCTAGCAGTGCTTTCCACAATGTATTCCTAATATCTTCTATGCTATTGAAGTGGCATAATTTAACTTCAATAATTTTATGTTGGAACCTAGAGACAATGAATGTACCCATGTGCTCTTGTATATTGATTAATCCTTTTCGGGGTTAATTTATTAAATCATAATATAAGAGTGCATGAGAAAGGTTATGTTGAGAAGGGATTTGTGGGGGAGTTTGTGTCCCTTGGTTGGAAAACAAATTCCCCACACACACTTTCTTTCTCATTATTTTCTCCACTAAAGATTCCCACATGAATAATTATAAATTCAAGTGTCTTTGCACAAATGGTTTAACACTCTTTCTTCTAAATTAATACATTAAAGAGGTGAAACTTAGGGTAGTGAAATAAATCCCTATACCATAAGTAGCCTAACCAGCCACATGTTAAGTTTTATTTTTAATGTCTATAATGGTGATATATTGTGGCCTAAGCAGCCACATGTTAGGTTTTATTTTTAATATCCATAATGGTGATATATTGTGTTGATTGCAGATGTGCACAGGGAGATTTCATTGTGCTTCCTTTGCACCTAGGCATTTTGTGTCCAATTCTGGCTTTCGAGAAATCACCCACCCACATTCTGTTCCATTGAATTTATATTGACTTCAGATTGTCTGATCTCCTTGGTGATCGAGAATACTCTCTTCAATATTTTTGGTAAATTATACATGTTTTCACTACAAAAGTGTTCTCTATAAGGAAATTTATCTATCGATTCAATGAATATATCTCATGTTACAAGATTGTTTCAATGTTTTGCATATATTATGATCAATGAGCTTTTCACTCATGCTATTTACTTCATGGTTATATTTTGAAGTCTTTACAATATTAGATTTAGTAATAATGATAATGTATTATGAGTATATATATTGGTTTGCATGTATGGTATATATTATTATTATTCACAAATATTTACACTATACATTATTATTATTATCAAATAAAAATAATTATTGACAAAGTAAAAGAAAAGTATATTTTCTCAACAATGAGCACCAAATGCACCTAGAATGTAAGAGACTACAATAAATCTCTATATCTGAAGTAGCCACATGTTAATTTTTATTGTTAATATCCATAATTTTGATACATTTTGGGGCATGTGGAGGAAGAAATCTTCCTTTGTTATGGATATTAACAATAAAACTTAGATTTCTATGAGAATGTTCTTTAAGTGTAAAATGAGTGTACATTAACCATATGCTCCCTTACAAAAATCAGTCACTATTATTTAGAAGAAAATGTGTAAATTTTCATATTTATAAACAATGTACATGACATATAACTCTATTCCCATTCTAATTGTTAACAAATATTTAAATTATACATCATAATTATTAACAAATGAAGATAAAATTATATCTTCTCAACATTGACCAAAAGAAAATGCACCTAGAAAATAGGAGAGTACAATAAATCCATACGACATAAGTAACCACATGTTAAGTTTAAAGTCAAAATACACTTGATTCTTTTGCACATAAAAATCTTAGCTTTTCTACATTACAAATTTTATCTGCTTGGACATCCATGACTATGACAATGGGCATTATTAAGCAGAAAGTGGGTTGTAGAAATCGTAGGGAATCATGTGAAATTTGGTGTTGGCCACTTGAAAATTTTATCAAAATGCCACAACTAACCATTATTCTTATAGTCCTAAGGAAACTATCTCACGCAACCAAATATTTGTCCCAGGTAAAATAAAACAAGATCGCAATGCAATGGTATACCTGTCGAAACAGGACACAATTATCAAACTTTTTCAAACTTGTTCATATTGCCGAAATAGACACAATTATCAAACTTGTTCATATTGTTTGTATGAATAGTCTTGATGAAAATTAGTAAACGTATTGATAACCATATTGGAAATTTGTATGAATAATGACAATGATAACAATATTGCAAAGCAATGGTATACTTGCCGAAACATGACACAATTATCAAACTTTTTCAATATTGTCCATATTGTTTGACGAAATAGACACAATTATCAAACTTATTCATATTGTTTGTATGAATGAAACCAACAGCCAATATTGTTTATATTTTTGGTATGGGTATTGATTTTTGAAATTTATGGCACTTTGAACTTGTGTAAGGCCCAACCAAAACTAATAATACCCATCTACTAAAATAATGTTTATCGAATGGATAGCTCCAGTGATTTAAGTGGAATGATTTCAAAACTGAAAAAACCAGATCTTGTTACACCAGCATATGGAAAATTCACCGTGTAACCAACATTCTCTTTCTTTAACTAGGCTTCATGTCCCAAGTGATGATCTGCATGGTGAATTTTAATGTAACCATTACACCATTTATGTTGATGGAGTTGTTCTTATGGGGCACAAATCTATTACTTCCAACCAAACAATATCAAAAATATATTCAACAAAACAATCCAAAAGATACTCTAAATAGTATCTAACACTAAAATACTTTCGAAATGCCTTGAAAAGACCTAAAAAGTAGTGATATATGTATGTATATATATATATATATATATATTTATGAATTTGGATAAAGAATCTTATCCCTTAAAGTTTCTGAAAACCATTTCAGTAAACATTGATATCAGTGTAGAGGTCTGAGTATGATTTCTTACTAAAAATGTCACAATTGAGATATAATGCAACAATAAACTTGATATTAAATTCAAGTGATTTATAAAAATTAATAATAATGTATAAACATTTAACATCAACTAAGAAAGAAGAAACATTTGTACGAAACTAAATGATAACAAACATATAACATCAAATAATAAATTTCACAACTAAATGATTGCGCCAAGAGCCGCATTCTACACCCCAGTATGACCCTGATTTGTATGTATGTCGGAAGCCAAAAATTAAATTTTAAATAAATAACCAATATAAATATTTTATAGAAGAGAGGAATAACCTGTTACTGAGTTTTGTAATCACCCAACGTTTTGGACTGTCAAAGTGAGTCCATCATCAGGGGTAGACGTCCAAAGTTCTTTGACGTCAAAGAACTTCCATCACCCTGGCCTTGAGCTGACTCAGCGCCCTGCACTGCAAACGTGCCGCGTTGGGTGATTACAAAAATCAGTAACAGGTTATTCCTCTCTTCTATAAACTATCTCACCTGTATGGATTCTCTCTTTAAAAATATAAATATTGTCGGCTTAAGAAAAAATATTCTCAGTTTAAAAATTAAAAAATTAAAAAAAAATCAATAGCCATATAAATAAATAAACGGATACGAATCAAATAACAAAACCAATTGATTTTGTTCGTTCGATATTATTCATATTGACTAGATTCATTTTCCTTCTAATTTGGGTTGGTTCCGAATCCTGATTAACTACATTCATTTTCCTTCTGAGTTGTGTTGGTTCAGATTAACTGGATTCATTTTCCTTTTGAGTTGTGTTGGTTCTCATTGGTTAAGTTTGAGCTCAGGAGTTACAAGTAAGTAATATGGCACTGATTTAAATTGTATTTCTATTTAACAACATTATGCGCACTTGGGAAGTCTCAGTTCAATGCACTTCGTGGCTTGGTATTTACTAATATTGCGAGTGCACATGCCTAGTTGCAGAGTTCTAATTCAATTCGAAGCCCCGGGGAGTGCATACATGCTAAGGTCCATGGTGGTTATTATTTTCAACTATTTCCAAGCTCTTAAAACTAGATGCAAAACTAATTATAGCGAGGATTATATGAAGCATCGCAATATGTCCTTATAATAGTGTAAGTCTGGAATTAATAAAACCATATTTTATTAATCCTCGAAAACTAATGGTGAGTGCACATGCCTAGTTGTAGAGTCCTAATTCAATTCGAATCCCCGGGGAGTGCATACATGCTAAGGTCCACAATGGTGATTCTTTTCAACTATTTTCAAGCTCTTCAAAAAACACGAGAAGTAAAATATATGGCCTAAATATCACATAAACTAAAAAGAATCATTTATTAGGTCTTACCTTTGAAATATTTATACGCAGGATTCTAAACTGGAAGAAAAAATAATTATAGTGAGGATTATATGAAGCATTGCAATTCGTCCTCATAATAGTGTAAGCCTGGAATTAATAAAACCATCTTTTATTAATCCTTGAAAACTAATTGTGAGTGTGCATGCCCAGTTTTAGAGTTCTAATTCAATTTGAAGCCCCAGGGAGTGCATACTTGCTAAGGTCCACGATGGTGATTCTTTTCAACTATTTCCAAGCTCTTAAAAAAACATAAGTAAAATATATGGCCTAACTATCACATAAACTAAAAAGGATCATTTATTAGGTCATACCTTTGAAGTCTTTATACACAAGATTCTAAACTGGATGTAGTTTTTGTATGTCATTTAATACTAAGCTTTCTGCTGGAAAATTCCAAGCTAAAAGGCTAAAATTAAATATATTTATTTCCCCTTTATCAAATTCGTATATACCTACCTGCACTTTCCAGCCAGCTACACATTCTACAACCAAGTCAATAATTGTGTGAATTTTTTTATATAATATAATATTATGTTATATTATTGAAAGGAATAATATAATATAAATTATAAATACCAGTATTACATAATTAGTTTTTGATGTTTTATTAATTATTTTTAGTTTTTAATGTCTTATTTATTATTTTTAGAATTTTTCATTAAAAAAATTATTGAAAGTGTTGCATGAAATTAAAATAATATAATTTATATATATATATATATATATATATTTTTTTTATAGAAAAAAAATAGAAGCAGATAGTTATTAATTTTTATGTTTTTTTTTTATAGGAATATAATAACATGAGTTCTATTAATGAGGAAGTGAAGAATAACAACATTGAAGAAATGAGAGGTGTACAAAGACAGAGGGTTAGAAGACAAGGATTAAGTCATATGAATGAACTAATTGAAATGGAAAAAGAGTTGAAGAGGATACAAAAAAATGAGCAACAAATATTGCAAAGGCAACAGATGATCGATGATCAAAGGGAATAAAAACGAAGGAAGGATCGTGAAAGTAAAAGGCTAAAAAGAGAAAGGCATAATGAGGATGAAAGGGAAGAAGAATGAAGAAAGAATTTTGAAAGAAAAAGAATGAAAAATGAACAAATGAATGAGGATGAAAAAGAAGAACAAAGAAGTCAAAATAGATAACAAGTAAGATCACATCGGAGAATACAATTAAGAGATCTCAATGATGTAAGGTCAATAATTGAACCTCTTTCTCCTACAGATATGAATCTTCAAATGCATCAACGAATGGAGAAACATGATGATGAACATGAAATGATGTCCAATGTACTAGTGGTTTCATACGAAGATGAAGTTACTGCACATAAAATATTTCATGAAAGAATTGATAAAATAGGTCATCCTCAAATGTGCCATGTGTGTGAGGAGTCATATCCGGGAATTCAAGTGGTGACTACTAAAACAGGTCTAATGTGCACAATATGTAAACAAGAGGGTAATAGGCATAGATTTTCATCACAAAATCATATGAATCCTAGGTTGCAGCCTTTAATCCTTGGAATTTTTACACAGGTTGAGGAAATGTTGATAGCATGAGTGTTGGTCGCATTAATTGTTTTAACAATTCAAGCACCACATAAATTGTATACCCAAGAAGGACTGTTTATTCCAAAGACAATCATGCATTGGATATGCTCAATTCCAAAAGAAAATAAATTTTGTAGTATAAATCACACAAATATCAATTATACAAATCAAGATGTTCACACCTCACTTTAATAAAGTTGAAGCCTACTTGTGTTACAGCAGAAACAATCCCTCTATTGCAGACCTTCATTAAAAGAATCCTAGAAAAAATAATGAAAGGAAATCACCCTGCAGAAAAGGAGATCAATCAACCATAACAGAGAACAGGACCCTATTCCTCCAAATAGGAATCTTCAACACATGTTTCTTGATATTAATCACACTGTAGAAAAATATAAATCCATGGAAAATAGTACTTTATTCCCTTGAACAAGAATCTTCAGCACCTGTTTCCTGATATCAATCACACTGCAGAAAAAGAAGATCAACCTATGGAGAACAGGACCCTATTCCTCCAAATAGGAATCTTCAGCACCTGCTTCCCGATATCAATCTATCACACATTCATCTAATAAACAAATAACTGAAAATAAAGTAACTTCACATCTTCTTATGAATGAATAGTATAATGCAATGTTAAAGAAAACAGAGTGCTTAATAACATACACAGAACTGTATAAACTCTTCAGAAAATAAGGTTGAATTAAGGTGCGAATAATATAAAAGGTAACAAACTACAGGAGCAATTGGGTGAATCTTGTGATGAAGGCGAGCCTTGTCCTTCTCACAAGATTCCCTGAGGAAATAAATTAAATTGAAGCGCTCAAAATAGACTTTTATTAATCTGTCAAGAAATGATACATTACAACAGAGAAAAGGCTATTTCTTGCTTCAAGAAATGTACTCCCACAGTTTCTAACCCCCCTTCTAATGATGATATCTCCTCTTTTTAAAGAGGAGACATCTATTACAGTTACATCAGAGAAATCCTATTTTTATCCTAATCTAATCTCTTGTTTTAATACAGGGTCCTTTCTGTTCTTCCACCCTGGAATGTTGTTACAAATAAGTACAAAAATACTAGCTTCAAAATGGTCCATGTAACATCTTCCCTTGCTCGTCTTCGTCCTGCTGTCATCATTCTTAAAATACACTTGAAGATCGCAAATCACGAGCTGTCTCAGCTACGGGATTTGCGTGTCTGTTGACTGTTTCAGCAATGGGTTCGGCTTTTTCAGCAATGCGATCCTTATCATGAATTATCTTCGATCCTTTAGACTTGTCTTAGCAACTATCTATCTTCATAAAATTAATGTGGAATTATATGCAAAAAAAATTAAATACATAGTAAAAAGAAGGATTTCATATACCTTTGGATAAAATGGATGGAAATGATAATGTAACCTTTTAAATATGGACTATAAAGAGTAAAGTGGTGTCAAAATGTGTGGTCAAAATGGTACATTGTGAGGTCCTAACATCCCCCCCAGCTGAAAGGGTTGCATGTCCTCAGGAAACTTTTAGTCTGAGTCTGAGTCTGAGTACTGACTCTTTTCATGCAAGTTACTCAAGCAATAACTATGGAAGGTAGCCTCTATCGAAGATCTGAATCCCTGGTTACTTTGTAGTTTCTTCCATGCTACTGCCTCGTCTCTGTTAGCCAATCTGTAATGAGGCTGATATTGTTCTGCTGGCATCCATAAGACAGGGAAGTGAAAATGATAACCAATCCAGTTCTTGGCGCATTGTTGAATGCATCTGATATAGTTTGGTATTCTGGACAGTTCAGTTTGAAGATTATCAGGGCTAAAGGGATTATACTCTTATCTTTCCTTGTAGGACTGTTGCCAAAACATGGTGTTTGCCTTCAAAGAAGAAGTCTCTTTGACCCTGATTAACTGATGACACTCTCGGAGTACTAAGGATTGCAATTGTTGTATGTACCTACTCAATCCTGGCTTCTGCAAAAACTGACGATATTCTGCTACAAAAATGGTCGGGTTTGAAGGTTCCGGCCTTATCCAGAGGAGGCGATTATCCTCATTGTGCCTACCCACATTAAAAGCGGTTTTCCATGTGATTTGATTGGCAAGAATTGAAACAAATGCCCTAATCTATATATCACCAAAAATCGGATTCAAGTTGACTTCTCTGTTTTCAGGCATAGCCTCATTATGAAGATAAAGTTCACATAATAGATGTTGATCACTAGAAGAGGCCTCAGCAAATGTTTGGACAAATTGTTCCGATGTGAGAAACTCATGAGGTCTCCCGTCCTTAATTGCTTTTAACTGAAAATAAACAAGGCGTTCAGAAAGAAATAGAGAATAATTCAAAGAAGTTTTCCTGGTGGCTAACAATTTTTGTACTAATGAAAACATTAGGACCAGTTTGTCTTTTAACTCCTTGGTTTCTTTCTTGGAATCCTTAAGTTGCTGAAGTGTCTGCTCCCAGTTATCCCAATTGGAATACATCTGATTCTGCCAGGCCAACTTATGCTATTGTAACATTTTATCTTGATCAATAGCATACTGCTTCTTCCACTTATTCATTATTTCCAACTCTTTCCATGGTGGAGTTTGTGTTCCGGCATTATAAGTACTGGGCTGAGGCATAGTCTGAGTAGCTGAGTTAACTAATACAGGGCAGGATATCTGTCGCTTGGTTTCTTTCTCCAGAATTTTTGAGGGCCCTACTAGTTCTTGTGTGGCAGTAGAGCATTCTTCTTTGACTACAACTGATGTGGATGCCTCAGGCACTGGGACTTTAACTATTTTGTATCCAGCCTGTTGGTAGATGTTTCCACATTCATGGCACATATATTCTTTACATGGGTCATTATTTTGTGCTGATGCTGTATGTGCCAGCATGTAGAGATTTAGCTCTTTATCAAAGGCTTCCCTTGGCATTACCAAGTCTCTTTTGTAGGCCTCTAATTCTAAATTTAAAAATTATTTTTCTTCTAATAAAGATGCCATGGTGAGTCAACCCTGTGTGTTGGTTTCTTTTTCTGGATTTGATTGATGTTCTGCAGTTGTAGCTGGTTCTTGTGTTTCAGCTACAGCTGGTTTCCTTATATTATCATGCTGGATGTTTGATTTTTTCACTTCAATAGCTGGTTCTTGTGTTTCAGCTGCTGAGTCAGTAACTGGTTCTTGTGGAGCAGCTACTTTTTTAGTAGAAAATGATGTCATATTACCTTGGGCATCTGGTTCTTGTGGAGCAGTGCCACAGGATGAGACGGGTAATTATTCGGGAATTTGGAATGGTGATGACGAATGAATTTTTAGCAAGATAGTTGCAGGTTCAGGGGAAATGGGAATGAATTCAGATTCAACAGTTGTTTTCATTTTTCTCCTAGGTAGGAAAGCGGAAAAAGAAGTTACTTTCTTTTTCTTTTTATGAGAATATTCTTTTCTAGGAGAAGGGCTATCGGAAGAGGTGACAGCTTGAGATGTGGCCCTTATTTTCCTTTTTGAGACAGAGACTGTTGCAATTCATCTCTTTCTTTTATGAGTAGGGGGTGATGGGGGTGTTTTAGCTTGAGAGTCATTGCTAGACATGTGGACAGTGGGATGGGATGACTCTGCTAAATGAGATGAACTTGGGGATGGATCAACTGGTTCTGAAGATGGAATCAATGGAGGATCAGGAATATCTTCCAGTTTCCGTTCATAAGAAATTTCGGGGATTTCTTGGGGAATTTCAGCTTCTTTGGGTATTTCGGGGGCTTGTTCAAAAAGTAAGGGCGGGTTATTTAGAGGGGGGTTTTGCTTGGCAAAACCCCTCTGAATTAATAATTGACACATGCGATGATGGGTAAGGGACACTAATGGGAATTTTACCCGTCTACAGTAATATGACATATTTTTAATACATCGAAGCAGATAATAAGGAATGTTGATTAGTCAACCATGCTGCAAATGACTCATTAAAACAAAATCATGTTGATAAAATACCTGATAGCGCCCCTCGCAAGTCAGATAGTGCTTGAAAAATTCAGCTACCTTTGGCCATGGAGGAGGTAATGAACGCAGACCTATGCCACGGCCTTTAATCTCAACCTGTATCTGGAAGAAGGAATTCCTTTTGTGCATTTAGGATGACTTGTTTCCTACTAAACCACCGAGCACTTGTGACCAGTAATCCCAAAACTTGTGCTATATCTTCTTCTGTGACCGAAATTTGGACCCCTTGGACTATGGGGTGATCCTCCTAAAAATTCTGCGCAAACTCCAAAACTTGCTGAGGATCAAATTCTCCTAGCCTCTCGAAATATATGATCCATCCTTCTTGCTGAGAGATTTGGTAAGCCTCCGGAAATAATTTGAGAAGAGCCATCGAGCCAGGCTCATGTCTGATAGCCGGGCCTCCCATAGCTAGTAACTTGAGTCAAATGCAGAGGCGCAGAGAGCAGAAACACCAGACCTGATCAAAGTAATTTTTTACGACTAATAACATGGTGTATCGGCCAAAATAATGGGTATAAAGAATGGCGGTGATTTGCATGGGGTGAAATGATGATTTTTATTTTCGAAATCCCCCCCTACGTGCGGTGAAATGATGGTCTTGAATGTACGGGGGATATAATCATAATGGAAAAGATCTTCTCTTTATACTACGATTTAACTGTATTACATAAAAAATCCACTTACCTTATATTTACCTTTGTTTTATAATTCGAGTATAGAGTGCTTGTTCATAGTGGCTTAATACTGATGGAAGAATCTTTAGATTTCTCTAAAATGTAGAAATAGGAGCATATTGGAGTCTGCTCAATACTGGATAATATTCACCCTAGGGATCTAAAGAATAAAAGTGGGGTACTGGAAAACTTATGTAGCAAAGGAAAGGAATGGTGTTTTAGCAATAGGAAGATAGATGACAGGTTGCTAAAAATGGTGTTTTAGCAATGGAAAAATGAATGGCATGTTGCTGAAAGTGGTGTTTCAGCAATGCAAAAATAAGTAAAATGGAATGTAATGGTTTAGTGCTAAGAAAATTGGGGAAGTACTTGCTAAGGAATGATTTCAGCAGTAGGGAACGGGAAATGCTGGCTAAAATATGGTGTTTCAGAAGTGGGTACAATGGGGAAAATAGGAAAAAAAGGAAAGAGGGATAAGGGGATAAGTGATAAAAGATATATTTCTGGGAAATGAGGGAACAAAGCTTCTCTGATTGAAGCTTATATCTTCTTGTGATGAAATTTTCCTCTTTAGTGAGTTCTTGCTTAATCTGCAAAATAAAATTGTAACATGCCAACCCTTTACATGTATTACTAGTTTTAAGTCTAATATAATACTAGAAATATAGTTCAGAAAATTAAATGCTGTGAGGAGCATAGGACTCCCCTAGAAAAATATAATGGGTATCAGTCATGCAAGAAGCCTTAAAATCTTCTTTAGAAACAGGGCACTGGTACAAGCGAAGCCTATGACCATTTACTAGTAGAGGTGTTTTAGAATCATCAATTGTTACAAGTCTTACTGTTCCATTGGGAAAAACAACATCTACTTCATATGGTCCAAGCCATCTTGTTTGTAACTTACCTTGAAAGTTTTCAAACCGAGAGTCATACAATAAGGCCCAATTACCTTTTTGGAACTGCTTGTGTTTGATAATTTTATCATGCCACTTCATTCTTTGTTTTTGAATCATGGTTGTCTGGTGAATGGCATCTAATCTCTTTTCATCCAATTCAAGAAGTTGTTGCAACCTAGTTGTCTGCACATCATTCAAATCAAGGTTAACAACTAAAGCAGTTCCTAAAGTTTTGATTTCAAATTCCACAGGAAAAACAACACTTTTACCATAAACCAATTCATAGGGAGAAAATCCCGTAGTATTTCTCCAGGTAGTTCTATAAGCCCATAGTGCTTCAGGGAGCCTTTGAGACCAATCCTTCTGGTTATCCTTCACTGTTTTAGTTAGAATGACTTCTATTACTTTATTTGTGTTTTCCACCTGCCCATTGGCCTGGTGATGGTATGGTGTAGTCATTCTATGATGAATATGATATTTCTGAAGGGTAGATTTAAAACCATGAGAGTTGAAGGGAGGTCCTCCATCTGTAACCAGTTCTCTAGGAGTTCCAAATCTAACAAATATCTCCTCAAATAGGAAAGCTAGGATAGCTTCTTCATTGGCTCTAATAAGTGCTTTGGCCTCCAACCATTTAGTCATATAATCTGTAGAAACTAATGTATAAGTTCGTTGATTGGATGGAGGATTAATGGGTCCTATGAAATCTAAGGCCCATATTTCAAATGGTTCCAGTACTACCTGGGGGTTTAATGGCATTTTATCTCTATGATTGGGTTGACCCATTCGCTGACAGCTATCACAAGATCACACATATTTCTTTGCATCTTTGAACAATGAGGGCCAATAGTAACCCATCCTCAAAATTTTGTGTGTTTTTCTTTTATCAGCAAAATTCCCTCTGCAGGGGCCATCATGACAAGCTTTTAGTATGTCGTACACCTCATCCTCTCTGATGCATCTTCGAATTTCCTGATCAAGCCCTGTGTAGAAAAGACACCCGCTTATCCAGCTATACCTGGCACTTTGTTGAACAATTCTTCTCTTTTCCCTATATGACAGGTGTGATGGTAACTTTCCTGCAACCAAATAATTGGCAATGTCTGCATACCAAGGAGAGTGAGCAGACACTGCAAATAAATACTCATCAGGAAAGGAATCATCTACTGGAATATTATTATCAGTTTTTAACCGTGAAAGGAAATCAGCCACAACATTTTCTTTACCTGGCCGATTTATAATTGTAATATCAAACTCCTGCAGTAACAATAACCATCTGGTAACTCGGGCATTTGTGACAGATTTGTTCATTAAATACTTAATAACCGAGTGATCAGTGTGGACAAAAGTAGGATAACCAGTGATGTAATGTCGAAATTTATTAATGGCATAAATTACAGCAAGAAATTCCTTTTCGGTAACTGTATAATTAAGTTCAACAGGGGTCATGTTCTTATTGATAAAATAGATAGCATAAGGAAGATGGTTTTCTTCTTGTCCCAAGACAAATCCAATTGCAGTGTCTGAAGCATTAGAAGATATATGAAAGGGGAGTGCCCAATCAGGGCCTCTCAAAATAGGAGCAATAGATAACTGATGCTTGAGTTCTACAAAGGCTTTTTGACAAAGATTAGTCCACTTAAATTCAACATTTTTCATGAGCAACACAAATAAAGGAGAAGCTATCTTAGAAAAGTTTTTAATAAATCTCCTGTAATATCCAGCATGTCCTAAAAAACTTCTCACATCAATTTGTGTTTTAGGAACAGGAAGATTCTGAATGACCTGTATTTTGGATGGGTCTACCTGAATGCCTTGAGATGAAATAAAATGTCCAAGTACTACTCCTTCACTCATCATCGTATGACATTTTTCAGTACTTAGGGAGAGGTGAGCTTGTATACAACGTTTAAGTACCTTCTCAAGATTTTTTAATGCGTCTTCAAAAGACACACCATAAGGAGTAAAATCATCCATAAATATTTCCATAGAGTCATTCAGCGTATCAGAAAAGATTCCTATAACAACCCTCTGAAAAGTTGCTGGTGCATTACATAGTCCAAATGGAAGAACTCTATAGGCAAAAGTTCCCCAAGGACTAGTAAAAGTGGTCTTGTCTTGGTCTTGGGGTGCAATTCTAATTTGGTTATACCCGCTGAATCCATCTAAAAAGGAAAATAATTTCTTTCCTGACAGACTATCCAATACCTGATCAATGAAAGGTAAAGGAAAGTGGTCCTTTTGAGTAGCTTTGTTTAAGGCTCTGTAATCAACACACACTTCATTTCCCGTTTTTCTTAGGGACAATTACTAATGGGGAAACCCATTCACTGTCAGATATGGGCTATATAAATCCTGCATTAAGCAATTTCTGAAGTTCTTCTTTAAAAATTTCTCTTAAATTAGGGTTCATTCGTCTTTGGGGTTGACAGACTGGTCGGCAACCTTCTTTAATATAAATTCAGTGAGTACATAATTCAGAAGAGATTCCCTTCATATCCGTGTAATCCCATGCTAATGCTTTCTTATTTTCAAGTAATAACTTCATTAACTGCTATGTTTCAGCAACTGTTAGATCAGGATTTATATTTAATGTTTTGCCAGGTTCGATTTCCACTGTTATGCTTTTAGAGGAGATGGTGGTTAATGTCTGAGATAAATCTTCGCATTCCATATTTTCTCCGTGTAGTATGAGATTCGAAAAGAAAACAATTGATTAAAGGTTACAATTACGCAGGAAGGTTCGTAAATAAAATTATTAATTATTTCTAACCGTATTGTCTTTGCAGAGTTAAGGCTGTCCGATAAAGTTGTTAGGGTTTGCACATAGTATTATCATCATAACCATCCACAAGTTCCTATTATTAATTATGGGTGTAGCATGAGGATACAAGAGTAAGCCTTCTATCTTCATAAATCATTATAAATTTTCTATTGAACCGAATCAAACTGATAGAAAGTATGTTCATCAACATGGCTAGCCATGGTCAGAGAATTAAAGTCCTCGCTGTCATTTTAGTTTTTTAAAATACCATGCCAAACCGCTGGGTAACTTGTGATTCAACCGAGATAACTAGATCTTCAACAATTCCTTCTGGTTTAATTGTATAACGGTCAGCTGACTCTAGGATGGTTGGTGTATCTCTAATTGTGTTATTCAGCTGTAACAACTGTGTAGTGTCGAGAGTCATAATGTTTATTGCAGCACCTAAATCTACCAGAACTTGAGGAATTATTGTTTTACCAATTTGAACTGTCATAGTAGGATTGCCGGGGTCACCATATTTCACAGGAGGGGTTTTTCTGGACATTAATGCAGATAGATCACCCATAACATGAACTATGAGGGGGTCTTTAGTCTTCCTACCAGGTTTCTTAACACAAATGTCCCTCATGGTTCTGGAATATATTGGTACATCTCGTAGTGCCTATAAAAGTGGAATTTTAACATATAAGTTTTGAAATTCCCCTAAAATATTAAAAGCAGGTGTTTCAGGCATTTTAGTTAAAACTAAATGCTCGGCGAATCATGGCTCTGTTATTTCAACACCCTTGTTAGAGGGTGGTTATTCTTTTTTATGTTTCTCAGTTTCATCTATATCAGAATCAGAAGAAGTTATATCATCTATGACATGTTCTACTATTTTCCCAGATCTCAAATGAATATCATTACATTGCATGGTAGAAAATGTTGGCTGATTCTGAATATCAATGACTTGCACAAATTTATTATTGGGGTTAGGATTTGGTTGCACAGGTAGTTGGGGTCTCATTTTATTATTTGATGGAGCTCCTGATTGTAGAGGCAGTGGTTGCTGAAATTGAGGAAATTGATTTGGATACAGGAGATGTTGGCTTCTCCAATTTGAATTCCATGGATTGAAAGAAGATGGTTGTTGTGGGGGCCAAGGAGTCCACATTGTAGGATCAGAAAAGGGAGGGTTTGTTTGTTGCATGGGTGGGTAATTCATCTGATTAAAGGGTGGGTATTGCATTTGATTAGAATGAGGGTTATTTGTCTGACTAAAAGAAGGATAATTATTCCAACGATTAGAAGATGTAAATGGCATGCTAGAATTCATACCTTGTCCTCTTGGTTTCCATTGTCTTCTTTGTATTAACAGATAAACTTCTTCAGCTTCTTCTTCTGTTGGCTGCAGTGCTGCCTTTATTCCCGGTAAAGAGGGACATTGTTGTGTTTCATGATCTTTCTCACAAAGGGTGCAGATTGGTATCTTGTCCAATGGGCATTCCCTTAGTGGATTTTTATCTCTGCATTTAGGGCAAAAGACAGCCAGAGATGCTTTTGCTTCAGCCTGATTCTTTTTAACTTGCAAAGTGTCAATTGTGAAGCAAAAGAAATTAACATTTTAGTTTTAAATTCTTCAAGTAAATTACCTATTTCAACCCTTGTTGCTCCCCCACTGGCTGATTTTAGAACTCTTGAATAAGTGGAATCTTTGTTACTTGCTCTGTTCCTTGCAGCTCCTCTTGAACATCTTTTACAGAGTTCAACAATCTCATCATATGATTCTTTAGATATATCTCCTTTACCAGGCATGTTTAGCATGTCTAAACAATTGTCCCTTAATCCTCTAAGTAATATTGTTTTACGAATTTATTTACTTACATTCGGATGGTCAGATCTCTGCAGATTATACTGAAGCCTTTCCACATAATCCTCCAATTTCTCGTCTGCCTTTTGTGCCATGTTGAATAATTCCTCCCTCTTTTCTCTTGTTCGACAATAATCTTGATATTTAAGCAAAAATTTATGTTTCATCTACTCCCATGTTGTAATTACCTGGCTTCCGAGGCTCGTAAACCATCTTAACGCATTTCCCTTTAATGTTGTTGGAAATAGTTTCAATTTCTGAGCATTAGTAACATAATCATAACTTGTGCATAATATATCAAATTCAAAAATAAATTCATCCGGATCTTCAGAGGATAAACCATGGAAGTTGGGTAAAGCTGACAATGGAATATTCTTCATAAGGGTTGTTCCTCTAGGGACATCACTGATAGGAAATCCCAAGGTAGAGAGAGAATTTTCATCCCTTCCTTCTCATTCAGGATCTACACATCCTCCACCAAATAATTCTTCGTTGTTTCCTTCCATTGGTTGATCTCCTACTGCAGTTGCTCAATCCTTAAAATCTTCTACTGGCTCCTCAATATTTTCCATTGTTTCCTTAGCACTTTCTTCTCATTCTTCAGCACTAACTACTGGTTCTTTAATATCTGTTACTGGTTCCTCTACATTTTCAGGGCTCACAACTTCTTCTGTTTTGTAGTCTGATTGAGGGGAGTGTTGAGGCTTTGGTCTTCGAGAGCTTAATCTCTGTGATGATTCAGCCTTTGATAGAATTTCGTCAATAAAATTTTTTCTTCCTCCCCTTCCTTTTCCCTTGCCACATGTAGGGTTAGTTTTCTTTTGGGTTCCACGTCCTCTCATACAATCTGCACATATAGAAAGAAAACATCAATTCTTTTGAAATCTATAATTTCCTTCCCCAGCAACGGTGCCAAAATGTTGGTCAATTTAATTGTTTTAACAATTCAAGTACCACATAAATTGTCAACCCAGGAAGGTCTGTTTATTCCAAAGACAATCACGCACTGGATATGCTCAATTCCAAAAGCAAAGAAATGTTGTAGTATAAATCACACAAATATCAATCATACAAATCAAGCTGTTCAAACCTCACTTTAACAAAGTTGAAGCCTACTTGTGTTATAGCAGAAACAATCCCTCTATTGCAGACCTTCATTAAAAGAATCCTAGGAAAAATAATGAAAGGAAATCACCCTGCAGAAAAGGATATCAATCAACCATAACAGAGAACAGCACCCTATTCCTCCAAACAGGAATCTTCAGCACCGGTTGCCTGATATTAATCAAACTGTAGAAAAAGATCAATCCACGAAAAACAAGACCCTATTCCCTTGAACAGGAATCTTCAGCACTTGTTTCCTGATATCAATCACACTGCAGAAAAAGAAGATCAACCTACGGAGAATAGGACCGTATTCCTCCAAACAGGAATCTTCAACACCTGCTTCCCGATATCAATCTATCACGCATTCATCTAATAAAAGAATAACTAAAAATAAAGTAACTTCTCAGCTTCTTCAGAATGAATGGTATAATGCATTGTTAAAGAAAACATAGTGCTTAATAAGATACACAAAACTGTATAAATTCTTCAGAAAACAAGGTTGAATTAAGGTGCGAATAATATAAAAGGTAATAAACTACAGGACCAATTGGGTGAATCTTGTGATGAAGGCGGGCTCTGTCCTTCTCACAAGATTCCCTGAGGAAAGAAATTAAATTGAAGCGCTCAAAATAGACTTTTATTCATCTGTCAAGAAATGATATATTACAACAGAGCAAAGGCTCTTTCTTGCTTCAAGAAATGTACTCCCGCAATTTCTAACCCCCCTTATAATGATGACGTCTCCTCTTTTTAAAGAGGAGACATCTATTACAGTTACATCAGAGATATCCTATTTTTATCCAAATCTAATCTCTTTTTTTAATACAAGGTCCTTTATTTTCTTCCATCCTGGAATGCTGTTAGAAATAAGTACAAAAATACTAGCTTCAAAACGGTCCGTGTAAAAGCTTCCCTTGCTCATCTTCGTCCTGCTGTCATAATTCTTAAAATACACTTGAAGATCGTAAATCACGAGCTGTCTCAGCTAGGGGATTTGCATGTTTGTTGACTGTTTCAGCAACGAGTTCGGTTGTTTCAGCAATGCGATCCTTATCATGAATTATCTGCAATCCTTTAGACTTGTCTTAGCAACTATCTATCTTCGATTAATTATTAAATATAAAATTAATGTGGAATTATATGCAAAACAAATTAAATACATAGTAAAGAGAAGGATTTCATATACCTTTGGATAAAATGGATGGAAATGATAATGTAACCTTTTAAATATGGACTATAAAGAGTAAAGTGGTGTCAAAATGTGTGGTCAAAATGGTACATTGTGAGGTCCTAACAATGAGTGAGTCCAATTTTTAAATTAATGCATTCAATAGGTGGAAAATAAAAATATAGAGGGAATACAATCATTTTACTCAAGATATTAAAGATGTTGCCAATAAATTACCTCGAAATATTAAGGAATTGGATTTAATGATAGTTGTACGAAAAAAAGGTCAGCAAGGATCAAGTTATGATTTCACTATGAAAAAGAAAAAGGTACTAGATGCATTAATATATAAGATTCAAAATGATCCATATTATAAAGGTGTATAAATTGATATGCATGTCATGGAAGACTTGCCAGAAAAAACAACAAATGTGTCATAGATGATTAATTCTATTATACTACCAGACATGGATAATGACATGGGATTTGTAATATTGGAAGGAGGTCCAAGCCATGAAGATGCTTTAGAATATTGTGACACAACTTCCTCTGCTATGAGGCCTCCAAATGCACCTACGGAAATTGAACTTATTCGAGCATGGGTAGATAATCCTAATGGAGAAGTAAACCATCTAGATGGGGAAACTAGAAATGCCATTAACTGGCCTAAAATTGGTTCATCTCCGATAAACGAGTATAATACTAAAGGGTTATTTGATATGGCATTTCCAACATTTTTCCCTAGAGGAGAAGCTGATTGGTTGGAACCACAACTAAGAAATGTTCATATTCATGAGTATGCAAAACATCTCCTCCTATTTCGTGATAATAGATTTGGGAGACATCCTCGATTTAGATACTTTTTATTTAATATTATCATGAGACATCATGCTCAAGCATATTTTAAAGTTTTTGTTAAAAATATATGAGAGAACTACCTACAATAGTTCATGAGTTACAAGATCATTTACAAAATCTTCCCAATTCGAAAATTACAAATAGATTGATGAGATTTGGACATGTTTTAAGAGGTACACGTTCATATTGGACCAAATTTCCTACAGAATTGTGTGACTTGGTTCAACAAATTGGGACTCCTAAAATATTCTTCACACTAAGTATTACAGATATGCAATGGCCTGATTTGCATATCTTGATGCCTGGTACCTCTCCTGTGGATCCAAATGAAGAAAGTAAAAGGAGACGTAAAAAATTGATTGATAATTCTCACATTGTAGCAAGTTATGTGCATTTGAGACATACATTGTTTTGAGATGAGATTTTTTCAAAATTCCATCATGCTACAGATTTTTGTTTTCATTATGAATGGAAACATTGTGGATCTCCACATGTGCATGGATTTATGTGGCTAAAAGATGCTCCCAATATGGACAAATTGAATTGGAATGACTGCATTCAAGTTGGATTTGCAAAATAATACTTTGATAGATCTGTCGATGCATTCAATCCACCCAATGAATATAAAAAATGCAAATCCCTATTCAACAAAATGACAATGATCACCCTTTCATAAATAACACCGAAAAAATATTTCAGTCTGATCCAATGATTGACTATGAAGAACTTCTCAATTTTGTTGAATGACACACAATTTTGTTGAATGAAACGTTACGTGCAATGAGAAATCATGCCTTCGAAAGAAGCATGGAAAACTGGTGTGTAGATATAAGGAACCAGGGGAGCTATGCAAAACCTCAAGACTTTATCTTGATGAGAGTGGAGAAAAAATATATGAACCTAGATGAAATGATGATAGATTAAATAGACATAATCATGAAACATCAATGATGTGGTGTGCAAATATGGATTGGGAACATATTCTTTCTAAACATGTTGTGATTAACTACATAGCAAAATATGCAACCAAAGCATAAAAAGGGTCAGAGAGCTTCCATGATATGTTGATACATATTTATTCAATTCAAAATCCAAATGAACTAGTAGCACACGCATATAGAACATTGTTATGTGAGACTATCGTTGACATGGATATAGGAGCACAAGAAACATGCCATATGCTTTTGGAGCTTCCTCTTTCTAAATGTAGTCGTAGAATCATTGTTCTAAATGTTGGGATAAATTTTTTCAAACATGTCAAAGTTTATGCACATAATGACTATAATGATAATTCTCTTATTGATGCATACACAAAGAGACCTGTCAATATGGAGAGCCTTTCATTGATAGAAGCTGCTAGATCCTGGTCATATGACAAACCCCGCCATGATGAGAAAGGGTTACCGTGAAATAATGAAGCCATTGTATGAGCCTTTCCTAAGTTTGATTCAATTCCTGGTGGAAAGATGATAGGTTTGCAGATTTTTGTGGTCTGAGTTAGTATTTTACAAGCCCTTTCGTGATTTTCATACAGATATTGGAGCTACAGATGATGACATCATACAAAACTGGCAAAGATTTTCCTATAATCCTTGGCATATTGATCGTAATCCAATACCTTCGAGGGATACAACTCAATGTCTAGATGAGGATGCAGATGTTTTACATGTACAACATAATGGTTCTAAGAAGCACGAGTGGGAGATTATTTCTGGATTATAGAAGAATAAGTTTATACATGCCAGTGAATTTGACATGATTGGATTTAGGAATCTTGATGTTATGAAAAATTGGAGCTCTAGCTTTGTTGATGAAGAGACATCAATACGTGTAGTGAAACTCATATCTAATAAGAAGAATGTGAATGCAATTGTTACTACTGAATCTTTAAAAAAATATTCATTTGAAATTTTAGGGGGAAAATAGAAAATATCATGTAATATAGTTTGTGAACATCACAAAGGAGATGGAAATAAATATTTGTATATGATTATCCAAGGGACAACAAGTACTGGAAAGCCTTACTTGATTGGTGTTATTAAAGAAATACTTGAAATTTAATATCTTCCCCATATGATCTCATTGCTTCTTTTGGCCCCTACCAGTGTTGCGGCATTCAACATGTCTGCATCCACAATACATTCTGCTCTTTATATACCAATAAGAAACTTCACTAATTTACAAGGGTCAAGTTTGCTTACCTTACAAGAGGAGATGAAACATATTAAGTACATACTTATTGATGAGATGAGTTTTATAGGGAGAAATTTTTTGACACATATTGATGCCTAACTTTGTCAAGATTTTCCTCATAATAAAGACATCCCTTTCGGAGGTATATCAATTTTGGCTAGCGATTTGGGACAAATACCTCCTATTATGGATAGACCTACATATGCAGGTGAAGGCCGTGCAAAATAATTATGGAATTTATTCACAACTGTTGTAAATCTCGATACAGTATTCAAGCAAGATGGGAATAGAAATGATCAAAGATGTTTGCATAATCTATTATTGAACATCAGAGATTCCATTCTAGCAATAGAAGAATGGAAATTACTAATGACACGACTAGATTCCATTTTGGATGCTTCAACAAAAGAGTCATTTAATAAGGCTATACATTTGTTTGCAACAAATGATGATGTGAACAATCACAAGAAGCATTGTTTGAAATCTCTAAATAACCCTGTTGCGGGCAGTGTTGCTACAAGATCAAATACAAGCCACACCATTGAAGCAGATGAGGAAAATTTGGATAATGAGCTCCTTCTTGTTGTTGGAGCTAGGGTTATTCTTACTTCGAATTTATGGACTAATGTAGGACTTGTCAACGGTGCCCTTGGAGTAGTTCAAGATATTGTGTATAATCCTGGAACATTTTCTCCTAATCCTCCAACATATGTTTTAGTAAAATTTGATAACTATATTGGAGTTCCATGGGATGAACTATTCCATCATATTTATCCTATTATACCTATTAAAAGAGGTCATAGTAAACAAATTCCATTAAGACTTGTTTGGGAATTAACTATTCATAAGTCTCAGGGATTGACATTAGAGAAGGAAACTATTGATATTGGAAGGACAGAGCATCAAGGTCTCACTTTTATAGCGATATCACGAGTTAAATCTTTGGATGGTATTCAATTTCAACCTCCTTTTTCATACGATCAATATCAAAAAATGGCAAAGTGTGCCGGTGTGTCAAGGATAAATAAGAAGAAGAGAGATGAAGAATAAATACCAAGTAATTTATGTTTTTTTCAAGATTTTTTTCTGTATCACATTTGAATGACATCCTCATTATATTTGTTATTAAATAATTAAATTATTTCATTTTTTTATCACTAAACATTGTTACATTCATATCATTTGTTACTATTTGTATTATAATCATGTAAATTTCAAAGTATGATGTACATCTAAAGAATATACATCATTATGATCATCTAAAAATGTGATATTATTTCCCTCAACTGGAACCAGCCTAGATCCATCTAACTTCAGATCTATCATGCGCTGAGAAGGATCAAATCCCTCGAGGTGCAAGCCTTTCTCAAATTGTACACTACAAAAAGAAGGCTTGCACCTTAATGGATTTGATCCCTCTCGGCACATGATAAATCGAGAGTTAGATGGATCTAGGCTAGTAATAAATATTATTGTGTATAAAAAAATAACATATGGTATTTGGTTTTGGTGTAAAATTATCAATGAAGGAGGATCACCACTAATTTAGCTTTAGATTTTAGAATCCATTGAAGTGTACAAAATTTATAAGTGTATAGGTAGTGGAGGAAGGTATTTTCTTATTCTAGTTAACTAGCACATGAGGATGGCCAATGGCCCCAAGCTTAACATATATCTCACCACAAGCTTTACATATATCACACCATTGTAATCCTCTAATAGGAGGGAACAGATTTGAGGCACCTATGGATGTAGTATAATTTCCAAGGACTGGGAATTCATTCCTGTGGTGTCCTTTTGTTCTACATGTAGTGCATAAAACCTACTCAGGAACTCTGTCTTGCTAAACATCTCTTGCATATGGTTAGTCAAAGTAGCCAGTTGGGTTTTTGCCTTCATTAAACCCAGAAAGCCTCCAACAACTAAAAAAGAAATTACAATCAGCTATATGACCTCATTCGTGAAGGTTGAATGTTAAAAAAGAACATACGAGTTTAAATTATAACTGCCAAGGAAAAGCCAAAAAAATTACCTCTAAGGACTAAAGATAAAAATTGAGAGCAACCTCTACCAACCTAGAAACCAACTTAGAGAGTAGAATGAGACACTTCTAATACAAATAAAAATAAATATAATTGAATCTGTAAATTAAAAATTTTAATGAAAAATAATAACATAAATAATAAACATATAAAAAAATCATGAAGCATGTAGGGTTGATAGGAGGCTTGAATGTAGCCCACATGCACTAGCACGCTACCCCTACTTCATCAGAAAGCTAACCCATGTCGATCATTTGCATTCAGTGCATCATATCCCATGCTTTTGGACTTCGGACTAAGTACTGTGAAGCTGCACTCGTCCCTGCTTTTTCCTTTGATGTGCCTGTTTTCAGTGTGGATGCCTATGCTCTTGCCCACATGTTTGGATATGAAATTGGAAGGTATGAATCCACTTTTGAATATTATATACATCGAGAAAGTAATCTCATTCAAACTCTACTGATTCAAGAGACAATTCTTCAAGGTAAATTCTTTTTGACTCTACCTCTATTGATTGGTAGACCTCCTCCATTTCTACATAAATGATAGAGTGAAGGGATTTTGAGGGGTCTTACACCTACCATATTCGACTACGGACCTATGCAACAGGGGAGTGATTTCATGACGTAATAGAAATTGGTCACTGCAGTGTGTAAATGGTATATGGACAATAGATTATTTGAGAATCTGGCTTATTACAGGCGCTATTACAACCATGCCTCATCAACTCATATAATTTTTAATCCTTTCATGGGATACTAAAATATTACTTTTATTTTCTTCCAGACTGAATCAATTTCCAAATTTCAGGCCACCAATTTTTTTGTTCCACATCCAACACCCAAATTCATGTTCTGCTCTTCAGTCTCGGCCTATACATACACCGCCCCACTATAAAACTATGTTTAATCATAAGAAAATATACATATATGTATTATAAAGATAAGTTTAATCACAAGATAATATACATATATGTATTAGTCTATGTTGAAACTTACCTTTCGCATGACACTGCATCCATCATTGTTGAATCACATCCTTGAGATGCATGAGAGGAGTGCAAAAATTAACTGAAATTTAAAACAATGAGCTTGTGGCTATCATGCTCTCGATAGCAGTTGACAGTTGTCAAAAATAATAATGAGGATTGGAGTGCTCCATTTTTTTCTCATCTTCCATCTTGAAAGGTATGGAATATGCTAAAAACAAATTCAAATTGTAAAAAATTCCAAATTTTTAAGCATCCAATGCCCTTCCTTAACTGATATTTTTTTATCATTTTTTTTCTATTTTCTCTCCTATTATGAATTTGTTAGAAAAATATTAAATCTTTGCTAAAAGTATGGATTTTGAAAAAATAAATTCAAATTGGAAAAATCCCAACATGTTAAGCATCTAATGGCCTTAACCAACATTATTTAATCATTTTTTTTCTATTTTCTCTCCTATTATAAGTTAATAAATTTGTGTTCAATGATATCCTCCAGAATCTTTGAAATTTGTCTTATTGAAATCTTCTTGTTTACTCATAGTAGAATTTTATTAGGACCGAGAAAATGTTCGTATTCTCACCAGAGGAAACTGCATAGCTGAAGGTGAGGTCCCTATATTGAATGTTGCATCTCAGGGTAGAGACTATAGTTGTAGTAGTCATTTCAAGGAAAATTGCAATTGCAATTGCTAAGAGATAATTCCTTTTATTGGTCAACAATGGGGAAAAGAAATATTAACAGTGAGAGAAAAGGCTTCCATCTCTATTTTACAGGATTTTTTAAGAGGATGGAGTTGCTGATGCGATGAGAAATAAGTTATTTACTAATAAAAAAGTTAAATAAATTATTTAATTAAAAAAATATGTTATTTTTTAATATTCATAATCTTGAAGCCAAATAGTATCTATACCTGCTGAAAGAGCTCAACACTGTATTACTGGCAATCTAGTTTCCACTTTATTCTTAGATCGCAGGTGCTCCTATCTTCTTCTCCGATCCCAGATTCTCCTAGCCTTATGAAGAGTATTTCATCGAACAAGACCAAGTAAATCCGAGTGTCTATAAAAAAAAATATTAATCTCTACAATAAAATAGGGATTCAAACAAAATGAGACCTCTTCTTGGAGTTGAATTCTGAGATGAGGACATGTGGAGGACAGTTGGCTTCACAAAAAGTGTCAACTTTATTTGGCCAATATTTGGGTAAAATTTTGTGTTGAAAAATGCACTCAACAAAGCCTTCACGAAAATTTGGATAAAAGTTTCAAAAGACTTCCTTCGCCAAACATTGGATAAAATCATTTTCAAACTACTTCCTTCGCCAACCTTTAAATAAAAGTTCTCAAAGTAAAATTTGGTTAATATCGACACAAAAAAATCAAAACTTTTCTTAAAATGAAAAATCACAAAAAATCCAAATCTAGATCGGCAATAAGACCCCAAAGGTAAGTGGCTAATGCAAATCAATGAAAAACCTATTAAATCATTTTCAATATTTGATATTTTGAAAGAACTTCGTTAAACCATTTGATATTTAGAAATTCAACAAAATTAATGGCCAGTCAAAGAAATATCGATCGCTATATACCTTCTACTAACGACAAGTATAATAAAGGTTTACTAACATAATCTAATAGTGGGAGAAGGAAAGAAACCAAAAATGTAAATCTCAGAAGAATTATGTTGAAGCCACTCACATTAATACATGATGCATGGAAATAATATTTACCCATTTTGGATAGTGAAAATTTTATTTCTCCAACAAGTGCCCTTACAGAAACCATGGTTACAATACTTACAATTAATACCAACACCCCTCCATGCAATGTATTATATCCATTCTGTCATGATGTAATTTAGAGCCATCCACAATATAATAAGCCACCACAAGTGCAACAAGAATAGAATTGTAATATCCCTCATTACCCTAACAACAATTTTTTTTTTAAACTTTTCATAAGAGAGTAGTTGTATTTAAGAAACTTATACCAGCAAATATAATTGTAAAATACAAAAACTTGTACAATGTGCATCTAATTTGTATACACATGGTCTATAAAAAATGTTTAATACTCGAGACACATCCATACAACAACATATAAATTAATTCACCCAGACTATAGCTAATGAGTGGCTTGATTAACATGTAATAAATGTTTGGTATAATTTTGATTTTCACTTGATCATATAACCCTTACTGCCCTATCGCACCCCAATAGGCAACTTTGGTTACCGGTGATTAGACCAAGAAGAAATTTTGGACTTTGCATGGTTCAGTTCCACTTAGTGGCTCAGTATTCCCTAGAGATATGAGAAGAGATCTACAGTTTAAGAAGGGTAGGGATTGATTGAACAATGGTTAATGAGAACAATAGTTACATGCAACTACCCAATTCCTTTCTACATTTTGTTGGTCATACTTCCATTGACCATTGATGCACCCACCTCTACAACCTCTGCTGAGTCCTACTGTCAGCAACACCAGACTCTTTCATGGCACCAACTCTACTAGTTATGATTCTTGTAGTCTCCCTATACCATAAGTGTTTATGGTCAATTTTACTCTTTTCTGTCACCTCTCTTATGTAGTCCAACTCTTCCTTTCTCCAGAGCATGTCAGGTTCACACAACTTCACTGGAGTTTGGATTTAGGTACAATCCAACCTTCTAGCACGTAAGGAAAAATCAAATAAAATTCATTGATTGATGGTTCCTTTTTTATGTGTTCAACTGATTAAATTTTTTAACTTTGTAAATTTGATAGGTTATCCATGGTTAGAACAAGAAAAAATTTCTTCAGGTAAGTGACTGTACTATCTACCCTTATTTTATTTTAGTTTTCCCTCGCAGGGTGTAGCCTTACCTAATTCCTAGGGTTATTGTGAATTTTGGTTACAAGTACTGGTTCAAATTTCGCCTTTTATATTTACACTTCGACTCAATAATATAATTACATGTTTTATTCGAATAAATTGTCTTGTGTGTCATGTTACAAGTCTAAGTGAACTTTTCATTTGTCAAAGCTTCTGAACCATTATTTCTATACCTTTTCATGTCTGGATTAAGCTAGGGTTTCTTTTCTTAGGTGCAAATTTGTGACGATGAAACCATAAGGTTTTAGACACAGACTTAGTCGAACATGTTTAGCTTGCCTATGCTCTTTGCTCTGTTTAACATGGATTATAAGCCATATGTGCTATTAAAGTGATTTATATTGTTATACTTTTCTGCTAAACATTTCTTCCTTAGATTAATTATTTGTTTGAAGTTCAAATGTGTGGCTATTTTAATGTATCCATATAATTAGTTCACTCACAGTCATTTAATGAAGAATAATGACTTCCTCTTTCTTTTGAGTTTCGGTAGAGTTTGACATGAGAGACGCTCAGTCCTCTCAATTATCACAATTATTATGTTTATTAATGTACATTTCATTTCTTCTATGTTTAATATTACTTGGCGCGGGTTGTCTTATTCTCATGCATGAGTTTATTGTTACTGATTGTTAGGTTTACAAAAGATATATTGGATATCATATTTTTTCTATTGTGAACAATTAGATTTTGGAGACAATACTCTCGACTGAGATATTTTAACTTATTACTCTTTTTTTGCAAGAAATATATGGCATGTTTTGTAATAATTTTTTTGTTTGTTGTTTATTTAATTTAAACCCATTATTCAATTTAATTTAATTTAATTATATATATATATATATATATATATATATATATATATATATATATATATATATATATATATATTTGTGTGTGTGTGTCCCTCATATTTGCATGATATTCATCCCCTCCACGGATTATAACTAGTTATAGTGTAATTTAAATTGTAATTTGTTTTCCATGCTGGATTTTGGCCTTCCGCTTATTCCCTGGTTTTCTCAAAATTCTACTTATGACGAATAGTTAACGTCTTTTTCTTTTAAGATCCATTTACAGTTAACTAACCCTAATCCTCCATGCAAATACTTAAGGTAAAAACAACAGCCATACTTTAATACCATTCATGGCTAAATCCATTTACAAATACTATAATCATATAGAAGAAGGACAACCAATTTTCGTCTAATTAGTTTTCTAGTTGGTTAAACACATTATATTTTATTTAAAAAAAAATTCTTATCTGTTTCCTCTATTCAACTCTGGTGGTTTGACAACCACATAATCATTGGTTACAGAACACTTCTCCTAGCCAACGAGACCCGTCTTGTTACTACATATCCCTTCGAGATTCATTCAAACCCAATGTGGTTCCAGAATAGCAATCAACCTATACTAGTTCCTTCAATGACCATATGACCCAAACCAGAATTGGGCAATATTTTTCAATTTCTTAGCACTTTAAGTTTCTGATAGATTCCACTAGCCAACCAGCTTTGGAATATTCAACTTTTTAAAGTCTTCTCACCCCTTTCCTTAGGTTCCTCATGCCCTTTTTTATTTCTTTTTTGGAAATTTTTATTTCCAAGGAGATAATTTAGGTAGGTAACCGCCTAAAATATAACCGTTGAACCACTTGGGTGTGAGACTCTCTAGCATTGTGTTCCATTTTGATTTCATGACCATCATAAAATAACTATAAATTAATAAATAAAACAAATAAAAAATGTATCCATGTGAAATATTACTTTGGCCTTGTGCTAGGTCCACAAGTTTAAATTAAATAAAATAAAACTCATTCTTTTCTTTACAGCAAATCAATATTAACCAAATTTACCATTGGGCATTAATTCTCTTCCCCCTTGAGTGAAACATCATTCTGGTGTTTTCCAAGTTCTCAGAATATGATAGGATAGGCTTCTTTCATGAATTTCTCATCATCCGAGGTAGCCTATTTCGGGCTAAAGTGCCTCCACTAGACTTTAACATGGGTGATAAATCATTTCCATAGAATTAATTCTCTCTGATCGAGTATACATAAGGGCTCGACTAGAAATTCACTGTCCAGTTTGACCTACAATTACAGTCAATGACTTATCATTAGGTATGTACAAATTTGTAGTACACATACATATAAATAATATCCTATAAATGATCTCACCTATATATCCCGCCAATCAATAATGTGTATGGGGTCATAGATATATTTTTTTAAGAGTGAGATGTGAAAAAAATTATGTACTCGTATGTGGCTAGGAGAATCTAGTTGATAGGCCATCATCCCAGTTCGAGCCAGAATTTGGAATTACCCACAAAATCAGGGACCTAATTTTGCACAACACCCCCCCCCCCCTCCCCCATTGTAAAGTACTTCTTTTGGGTTTCACTCATACATACACATGATCCCAAACTTGAAACTCATGATAAAGTTGTTTCTTATCAGCATAAGCCTTTTTTTTTTCATGTGTTGCCTTCAGTTTCATCCTTACTTTTTTAACTATACCCTCCATTTCCTTTAACATGTTCAGCCCTAACATCAATTTATCTTCGAGAATATTCCAATTAATGGGTGTTCTACATGTATGCCCATGTAATACCTCAAATGGACTCATTTTTAAGGAGGTAAGATACATATTATAGTAGGAAAACTCCACTAGGTGGAGGTAGTTTTCCCATTTACTCGATTGTTGCATCAAGTACATTCTTAAAATATCTTACAAAACTTGGTTTACTCGTTCAATATTCTCATCCATTTGAGGATGATGCATAGTATTGAACAATACCTATGTACCCAATCCAGTAAAAAACTCCTCCTAAAATGAAAATGTGAATTTTACATCCTTGTCTCATATTAACAAATTAGGTATCCCATGTAGTCTAGAGATTTCTTTCATAAAAATATCATTAATCTACACAATTTTAGAGGTATATTTTATTGGTATAAAATATGCAGCCTTACTTAAATTATCTACCACTACAATTATTGAATATTTTTTCATTTAGGGTAGACTAGTAACAAAATCGACTGTGGTAACCTTCCAATTCAATTCCAGTATTGGTAGTGGGTGAAGCAAGCCAACTGGGAGTTGATGTTTGAATTTTACCAACTAACATTCCAAGCACCTAGTTAAATATTTCACCACCTATTTCTTCATGCATGACAAGAAATAATTATTCCTTAGGGAAGTTAGTAATTTTTGGTAGCTAGGATAGCCAACATAAGGGCTCATATATAATTCATCTAAAATTAACTTCTTTAGTTCTTGCCGATGTGGGATATAAAATATGCCTTTATACACTAGCACATTTTCTTCACTAGTATCATAACCCAATTTTTTTTTATTTTCATATTGTAACTTTTTTTTCTACCATAGATTCATACTATGGACCTCTCTGACCAGCATCCTTAATCTCTTTTATTAAATCATTTTTAACTATACTAAATGAAATCTTGTACAAAAAATTGAGTTATTTTCTTAAGGCATCTGCTAGCCGATTCTCCTTGCCTTCGAGATGTTTAATCTTGAAATAAAATTCACTTAAGGAGTCTCATCGTGATTTTCATCCATTTAATGTGCGTTTTTTAAAATAACTAGTTAAACTATTGTGACTTGTCATTAATATGAATTTTTTTGTGAGAAAGTAGTGTCGCCATACTTTCAAAACGTGAAACATTGTTTTCAACTCCAAATTGTAAGCCAAATACATTTTTTCATGTTATTTTAGCTTCAGAGACTCATAGAAAACAAATATTCCCTATTGCATCAGGACTCCCCCAACCCCTTATTTACTTGTGCATGTATAGATCATGAATTCCTACTCTACATCAAGAATCCTTAAAATAGGAGTTGTGGAAAGTAGTTCTTTTAGATGGTCAAAACTTTGTTGAGATTTAATGTTCATAAAAAGGTTTTCCAATTTTATCTAAAGAAGTAATAGAGTAAGCCACCCTTGAAAACCCTTCAATAAAAATTTGATAATATCCAAATATCCCCATGAAATATATAATATCAGCCATGTTCCTGCGAACACGCCAGTCTATTATAGTATTTATCTTTTCTGGATCAACTGTTATACCTTCTTGCGTTATGCCATGCTCCAAGTATTGAATTTGGTCCTAGTAGAGCTTGTACTTACTGTACTTTGTGTAAAATTGATGTTCCCTTAAAATTTTGTAGAAATATTTTCCAGTGTTTCTTATGCTCTTGTAAGTTCTTTTAGTAGATGAGAATATCATCAATAAAAATCAAGACAAATTTATCCAGGTATAAACAAAATGTTGGTTCATTAGACACATAAATTTTACTTTGGAATTGGTGAGATCAAAAGGTAAAAATACGAGATCATAATGCCCATAGTGAGTTCTGAATGTTTCTTTACACATTAGAGAAAATTTCATCCGAAAAGTGGCCTCCTAATGAGAAAGAATAGTTAAAAACATAAAATAATAGTTATGAATTTTGGAGGGAAAAGAAGAAAACTAAATTTTTAATTGTATTTTTCGCTTACCTCCTTATATGCTTACTCAAATTTCAAGCGTAGACAATCATTGGATGCGGAATTAAATTCCACATCCAATGAGTACCCATGATGCATACTTTTGAGAAGACCCACATTGATAAAAATTGAAGATACATTAAAAAGACATGGTCAATATACATTAAAAATGTGTGTTGAACACACTTTTTTAATGTATCTTAAATTTTATCAATGTGAGTCTTCTCAAATGTATGCATAATGTGTACTCATTCGATGTGGAATTTAATTTCATATCCAACGAGTGTCTACACTTGAAATTTATGTAAACCTATACGGAGATAAGCCAAAAATTACAATTAGAAAATTAGTTTTCCTCATTTTCCCTCCAAAATAATTATATATACCTCTCTTTAAATTTAAAGGATTTTGATTGGTTTACATATTATGACATGGAAATTACATGAAAATTTGATGGGCACTTTTAGGCTGAAATTTCCTCTAATGTATGTCTTCTTCCATTATCCTAATTTGATGACACCGAGAACATAAGTCAATCTTTGAGAATATTGTAGCACTTTTTACTTGATCAAATAGATCATCAATCATGGGCACCGGACATTTATTCTTAACAACTAGTTTATTTAACTATCGATAGTCAATATAGAACTACAAGGTACTACCTTTCTTTCCAACGAACAATACAGTGGCTCCCCAAAATGACACACTGGGGCAGATATATTTTTTATCCAGCGGCTCCTGTTACTACATATTTAATTTTGTTAACTCTAATATGCTCATACAATATGACACTATGGATATTGAAGCATATCCTAGAATTAATTAAATGGTAAAGTCGATATCCTACATGGGAGGAAATCTAGGTATTTCCTTAGTGAAGCCATCAACGCAGTCTTTCACAACAGGTAAATTTTTCAATGTTGTTGTCTTTTCCTTATAGTTCGTATACCCTACCTTCGCAACATATATCCGACATCCTTTTATAAGGTATTTCGATAATTGTTAAGCTGTGATGGGCCTTAATTTTAGAGGTATCTTAATTCCTTTAACTTCTAATCTAATTCCCTCTTCATTAAGGAAAATAATTATTTTTTCATTACAATTTATGAGAGACCATTGTTTCTCTAACCATTCGATATCGATAAAAATACCATATGACCCCAAGGGTAATACATCTAAATTTTCTATGATTAGGTGATCTACCAATATCACAGCTGAATTATATACCTTAGTTGTAACTCTCCGCTTGGCTCATGTGGCCAACTGGACAACCCATGAATTTTTAAATTTTGATACTTATAAATGCAAATTTTCTATAAGTTCAGGGCTTACATAATTCATACTTCCTCCAAGGTCAATTAAAAAATACACATCTTGGTTAAAATCCTTACCTTCAAACTCCACCATAGTTGGTTGATATTCTGCCTAGTGGTCCTGTAAGGCTGCGTTGATTTTTGGTATACTCCTCGCTACCTACCCCACTGTGAATGCTTCTTGAATATCGACTATTGAATCCTCTCCTTTCTGATAGAGACATTTTTTAAGATAATGAAGTCCTCCACATCACCAATGTTTAAAGGGGGATTTGAAGCTAGGTAAAATTCAATTTTATTGAGATTATTGGTAGGATTTGATTCACCCTCAGACTTATGCTTCTGCGACAGTCTCGTCGATCCTTTATTCTGCTTGTTTTTAATGGACCTTTGAAATTTGCAGTCTTCATGCCTTTCATAATCTGCAAATTATTTTCCTTTTCTTATCTTCCCGCCTTTTCTTATTTTCCCCTTTTTTCTTCATGTATTGGTAGAAAATTCAAGCCTTTTGAATGGCTTCATCCATGGTTTTGGGGTTGTCAAATTCTAGTCGCACCAAAATGTACGTAGGTAGACTATTGATAAATCGTTGTACCTTCACTTTTTCCTCTCGTATATAACTAACATACCTTATTAGAGAGGTAAAAAAAATTATGAACTCATCCATGTTAATTTTTCCCAGCCTAATATCCTGAAAAGATTTCACTTTTTCATCATAAAATAATTATGTTAGGTATATGTACCTAAAATTCCCCTGGAAATTTTCCCAAGTTACTTCTTATTCATTGATATGCTGAATTGGTTTAACCTCTTCCCACCATAAGATGGCTTTACCTTGTGGCTGATAAATCACCAACCGAGACTTTAATTTATCATCCTATTTGTAAATTTGAAAATATTTGTTCATATCAATCAACCAGGCTTCAACAACTTCCTTTATCTCTCCATCAAACATAGGGAGTTTAATTTTCTTAAACTCTCCCAATTGCTCAATTTTTTGTCTCTTATCTCCTTTGTGAGTGGACACACCACTAGATTCGAACTCAGTATCTTCTTGATCACCTTTAGATTATGGATTATTTCCACTTGGCATGTGTTCCCCACCCCCTTATTCATGATCATGGCTTGGGATGGGAGTTATGTGGCTTTGTCGGTTTGACATGATTTTAATGATATGTTCTTATTCTTGAATGAACCTTTCATTATCCACCCTAAAAATTTCCATTTCATCCTTCAAATGTTGGATTGTTCCAAACAATGCAACATTTGTATTTTGAGTTTCATCCCCTATTTCTACCGACATCTCTTCATTTTCAGTGAATGCACTGGCCTTTCTCCTATTGACGGTCGTACGTTTGACGTACCCTTCCTCATTGTGTCTTCACTCTGTTAACATGAACACACTCTGTTATTTGCTTGGTTTACCATTTATGCCACAACAATGGAACTTGGCTCTGATACCACCCGTAATCTCCCTCATTACCTTAACAACATTTTTTTTTTCAAACAACTTATCATAAGAAAGTAATTGTATTGAATAAACTTATATCATAAAAACATAATTGTGAATTAAGAAAAATTGTGGAAGAGGCTTGTCAATTGTATACACATGGTCTACAACCAATGCTTCATTAGGGAATTTTTTAGGTCTAAAATAGGCTTCCTAAGGAAATTATAAAATAATAGTGGAAATAATCAAATAAGATTTGATTACATCAGCAAATTTTAGAGGGAAAAAAGAAAAAACTACTTTTTTAACTCATATTTTCAACTTATCTCTCAAAGTTTTTACTCAAATTTTCAGTAGGATCACTCGTTGGATGCAAAGCTTAATGCTTCATCCAAGAAGTACCCATGTTGCATACTTTATATGGGTCCTGCTACACGAAAAATGAGAAATACATGAAAGACGTGATTGTAATCACATTTTTTTTATGTATTTCTCATTTTCCGTGTAGCAGGGTCCATTGAAAGTATGTAACTTGGGTACCCTCCAGATGAGGAATTAAATTTTTCATCCAAAGAGCACTCCCGTTTGAAATTTTTGTACAAACTTTGGGAGATAAGTTGAAAATATGAGTGGAAAAAGTAGTTTTATTATTTTATTATTTTTTAACCTTTCTACCATTTTACTTGAAAAATGTTAAATCATCCCCCATGGTTTACATCATCATATTTAATCTTATTGGTTCTTATAAATTTTATTTTTGTTGTACATTTTTCCTAGGAGGCCCATTTTAGACCCCAAAAATCCCCTAATTTGAATATCCGACACACATCCATACAAGAACATATAAATTAACGCACCCCAACTATAATTAATGGGTGGCCTAATTAACAGGTAATAAACCATTGGTAGAATTTTAATTTTCACTGCACTACCACAACCCTTTCAAAACTCTGGTTACTAGTGATTAGAGTGAGAAGAACTTTCAATACTTTACATGGATCAGTGCCAAGTTGCGGCTCAATCTTCCCTAGAGATATGAGAAGAGGTCTATATTTGAAGAAGGGTAGGTTTTGATCGAAGGGTGGCAGTGAGATTAGTTACAAGTAACTACTGAGTACATTATGGTATCCTACCAACCATTGGCACACCCGCCTCTACAACCTCCACTGATTCCTACTATCAACAACACCAAATTATTCCCTACAACCAACTCTACCAAATATAATTCTTACGACCTCATTATACCAAAAGTGTTTATGGTCAATTTTACTATTTTTAATCACCTCTCTTATTTAGCCCAACTCTTCATTTCTCGAGAGCACTCCAGGTTCACGTAGCTTTATCGGAGTTACGATTTAGTTATAGTTACACAGTATTTTTTCCCCATCCTAAACATTGGAGGACCATTTCAATGACTTATGTGTATTTTCATACTTTACTAAAAGTGTCATTGCATCCCTTGGTATGTCAAGAATGTTTTCTCTATTGATCATTCCTCAAGGAGACTCTCAAAAACATCTGATTTTGGGTCGGCGTTGGTAGGAAGTTATGGCCTTGCACCCATAGAGAAATTAACACTAGGCCCCATGCCCATTGGCTCTTTGTCTCAGTGGATCACCTGCGTTAAGCCACTTTTGGAAATATTTTTAAAATAGAAATGAAGTTTCCATGCCTAACAACTTTGTGAGCAGAATCATCATGGCTTGTTCGACTGAATAATGTCGAAGCCCTCCATTTGGCTTCTTGTTTCCTAAAATTGTGCAACTCCCCAGAAGGGATAAGGTCTCTTTTTCACCTTATCAGGGATCCCAAACCACCCTCTCCTCTCCTATAAATACTTCCTTCTGACATTATTTTAGCTAGCTAAATAGTCCTTACTATAGCTGGTGTGAAGAATAAGGTAGAGAGGAATCCATTGTTGAGAGAGAGTTTAGGCACGTTGACTCACCAAGTACGATCCCTGAAAAATGCTTGAGATGCACCCCGACTGAACCCGTCAAAGGAGGCTACAACGTCGAGGCATTAAGGTTGTAAACGTCTTTTCTATATCATTAATACATGACTAGTTTTTGGTTCCAAGTTTGTGTTTGATCATATGAAAAATGTTTGATTCTCCTTGAACAATCAAAAGCCTATAAATTAAAGTATGTTTTCGTATTCTATCACTGTTCACTTGATCCTTGTGCAGGTACATGGAAATTATCACTGATAGACCATGACGTGTGAGTACAAAGATCAGAGGATTGCTGTTGCAAGTTGCAACGAGAGCGTTGGACCAAAGTAGGTCATCTATCCCAACTCATTTTTCATTTACAGGCTAGGAGTCTGAAAGTCTAGCATGTTCCCTTATTGATAGACACACCCTAGGGCTACAGGGATCGCCTCTGTCTGCACAGGGGATTTACCTGCTCAACAAGTTGGCTAATCCATTGAGGATCAGTGTGTTTGTCATCTCTCCTTGTTCGTCTAGTATTTTTCTTGTTTGTACAACTTTGGTTGTTTTACCACTTGTTTGCTTTGTTTTTCTTGTCTGGCTATTTCCAGCCATCATACTTAGTCTCAAAGTGTTAATCCTGGCCGCTTCTCAATGGTTTTTTATCCTTTCCATAGCTTTCCCACTTGGCGTAGCTATTCTTGAACAATTGCGTTGATTGGTGCTTGTTTCCATTTTTACAGGCACACCATCCTCTGTTTAGCGTAGATTATAGCTTAACAAACACGCTGAATCATGTAGTTAGGATTTTGGCCTTTTCCCCGAGTTTTGTTAGTGTCTCATGCCTCTGGGTTGGTTTTTTATTTTGAATTATTCTATTTGAATATATTTGACTCATCTATCTCATTCTTCTCTTTTGTTTGCCCCTCATCTGATCAGTATGGTTCTGACACCCTAAGGTTTCTAGGTGTTTTCCGTCGCTTGTTCGGCCACCTCCTCACTGAGCCTTCTGAGTTAAGTTCAATTTAGTCTAGTCTTTTATCTTTTCATCTTGTTTACTAATTTTATTATTTTTTCTGTCGATTTTACGTATCGTTGGGCCATTGAATTATCATCTTGGCATTCATTTAACTCTCCATTGGTCACCCCGAGCATAGATTACATTGCTCACTAAATCAATTTGAAATTCCTCTCTATTTTGAGTGTGTATTACATTCGCTTTGGATTGGTCTCTTTTCTTTTTATCATTTCATTCGAGTGACTCAAAACTAGTACTCATTTGGTCTTTTAGTGTAACAGAGCATTTTTCCTCTCATTCATCTAAAAGAAAAAAATTTGCATTCTTTCTCTTGATTTGAAAATGAAAAGTGTTTGTTTAAGTTAGTAGCCTTTAGTGATCAAGGAAAGATATTTTCATTTTCTTATTTGGTTGTGATTAGATACATTAGGAAATTTTCTTCTTGCATTCGATTAATTGTTGCCTCGTTGCGAGCTACTATCCTTCTCTTAGCTAGCTATTCATCGAATTGAAATAATTTTCTTTTGCATGTAGTTGTGCTTTAGAGATTCGAGATTACATTCTGTAAGGCCTTGAAACTAAAAAACTAATTCAAGATCAACTTTTAAATGAACTCAATCAACCTAAGGAAGCATTGAAACTTAAAGCTCATATTTAGAGGTCTAGGCTAGTGACGTGTTCTCGCATCATTAAACCTAGTAGTTGTCGTTTTCCATCTCATATTAGACATCGCGAGCACAAACTTATGCTCCCCATACCATCGATTATATAAAGGGATACCCTCATAGGTTTCAATCCTTTATCCATAGGAAGTCGAGTCTGTCGCCTTATAACTGTGATACACCGAACACAACATTTGGGGAGACTGCCTGCACATACGTTAAGTCCTTGGTCATTTTTCTTTCATTTGATCACCAAGGTGTATATTGCAGTTCATGAAAACTTTTTACACCCTCTTGCTTATATTTTTTAAGTAGTCATTTTGATCTTTCTGTGACTCCCTAAAATTGAAAATATCATTGAGCACTTGTCCTTTTGAGGTCGTCCAACCTGAAAGTGACTAGAGTAGCCTTTTTCCCTTTGCTTGACTCTTAAAAAATGAAAAGGCAGAGTTTTGTTTCAGTGTCATAAAATTTATTACCTACGATCACACGCCCGTTAAAGTTATTTTCCTAGCTTTTAGTTAAGTAAATTCCTTAGTGTTTGGTCTTGAAGCTTGGAATTTGTCATCTCATTTCCCTCCTATTTTTGAGACAAAGTCACAGTGTCGGAACCACCAGTTTCATCGTCCCCTTCATTACCTCGTAGTGGAGATCCTTCTCCCGGAGTTCTTCGGAGGCATCTTAGCCTACTAGTCCTATAGGTTACTGGTGTTCTATTATTCTTAGTATATTACCTCTTGCTACCCTTTTATATCAATTGGCGACCTTCAGACGTTTGGGTTGGTTTCAGGGATGAAGAAGAATATCCCCCTCTTACCTCTGAACCACTTGCCTCGGAACCACTTGAATTGCCATTAACACATGCTTTACTTGCCACTGCTCGTCGTATTTTCGCCAATAACATGTCTTCATCTAATATGGATGCACAAGTCCCATCTGTAGTGAAGAGACTTATGTTTCTACTAGAGAATATCATTTCCCTTTGGAGAATTTTCCTTATGTCTCAAGTAAACCATCCTCTCTCTGACTCGGTTATCGTTCATTGAGTCAGATCATTTCTAGTGCCACATATTTGTATTAGAATCCGATATGGTTGGGTACATCAGCTCCCTCGCAAGGTTCATTTGTATCGGGCGCATCACCCTCGACTCCCATTACGTCGACGGTCATTACATATATCCCAACCAATCCCACTGTCTGTGTGGCTTCATCCTCACTATATGTTAGCATGATTCCGTCAGTACCACCATAATCTTCTATTCATGGGTTGATTCCTATCGCTTCCACGATACCCATTGGACCCACCATGGATGGATCACAACCTCACGTGTCGGGAATCCAACCTACTTGTAGTCCATCTATCTCCTCTAATCCGATTCATGAAGGTTTGATGTATGATTAGTACATGTTGGCTTTTCAGCAATAGAATTATATCCCTCAGGGTTCTCAGCAGCCACAATATGGCATCAATCCTCCGCATTGTTATGATGATCATGGAAATCACATCTATTTACATGGGCCCAACCCGCCAGGTCCATTGTATGTTCAGATGCCTGAAATGTTGGTTTACCCCAACCAGTTTACCTATATACAGGGAATACCCTATGGTCTTCAAGGCCAAACCTTTCAGGGCCAACCTTCTGTCCTATAGGGACAACCCTATGGTCCACAAGGAAAACCATTTTAGGGACAACATTCAGTCCAACAAGGAAAACCCTATGGTCCTACAGGTAAACCTTATGTTCAATAGGGAGCGTCTTATGTTCCCCAAGGGAAAAAATATCCATCACAAGGACGAACTTTCATGCAACAGAACCAGCCTTACGTTCAAAAAGGCCCAACCTTTAAATATCAAGGTCAATCGTCTTCTATTCAACTGGTTCAATCTGTTCTTCAGGGGAAGCCTGGCTCATCCCAACCATGGGGGCAACCTCTTCCAGAGGGGTAGCCTGGTGGCTCTCAGCATCCAGGCCAACCTACACCACAGGGATAGCCTGCCCAACCCCAATATCCCAACCAACCTATGTCGCAAGGACAACCTGTTCAACCGCAACATCCAGGTCAACTTGCACCCCAGGGGAAACCCATACAGCCTCAAGGTACTACTTACATTCCGGAAGTTCAATCTTAGGTAGTATATAGTGCGCCCCAAGGCACTGCTTATATTTCGCAAAAAAATGCATATGTTGTTCAGACAGGGCATCATTGGTTAGCTCATAATCAACATCCCAGTCCTCAAATGGTGTATGGGAAAAATTATTAGACTTATAACCCCTATGGAAAAAATCCTTTGGGACAGAAAATTTGGGGTAAAAATTTCTTCCAACCTCGTTGGAATACCAATACTATTCTCTATCAAAAGCCTGCAATTCCTTTCAATCCTCAATTTCCCTTTCTTGCGACGGTGGAACTGCCCGATGTGTCGAAGTTGATGAATGATCATATCCTTCATAATCCATATTCAGCTCCAATTCCAACTAAAATCTCGGGTGATTGTCCCAAATTTGAAGGCAAGTCTGGAGAAGACTCCCAAGCACATGTTATAACGTACCATTTTTGGTACTCTTCTAACTCTTCGGTTGATGATTTAATTCAACTACGTCTTTTCCAAAGGACTCTCACTAGTGTCGTTGCCAAGTGATACATTGAACTCTCTCGTGACATCTTACAAGATTTAAATTCTCTAGCCATCTCATTTCCCACACACTTTCATTTACCAGTTCGGTATGAAACTGAGACACACCTCCACATATCCTTGAAACAGGATCGAGCTGCCCATATCTCCAATCATATTCATGAATGGAGGTGATGTCGTTGTTTGATCACGTTTGAGATTCCTGATCAACTTCTAACTGATTGGTTCACTACCTCTTTTTTTGCTCCGATTTCTAAGGACATTTTTATGGGGGCATGTGTTAATAAGGAACAAGCCATCGCTCATGCCCAGTACCTCAATCTCGTGTACTCTTAGTCCAGCACATTGTATGAACACTTGCCCGATGCCTCGCGACCTGGAACAACCAAAGCACTAGTGACACCATCTGTCAACCGTATCATCAGTTTCGTGTCTCAGACTTCTCGAAAGTCTTCTCCAAATCCTGCGAAGCAAAAATCCACTTCTTCCACTGATACTGCTTCTAAGCCACCTTTGAATCCTGGTAAGACCGCAGAAGTGAATTTCGTCCAGTACAATCCAGTAGATAAAATTTTCAAAGGTAAGAAGGGTAAAGGTAAGGCCAAATTCAATACCCTAATACAAGATTCTCCAAAACCTAGTGCGGATGATGGTTCAAAACACAAACTGAAGTAAACTTGTCTGATTTATGATCAAGAGCATTATACCAAGGACTGTCCATGACAGGCCTAGGTGAGTTGATTACTGAAAGGCACTCAGGGCACTCCGAAAGTCCTTAAAGAAGCATTCCCATCGCAACAAACTCAGATCATGGAGAAAACTCATTCCTCTACCCCATTTGGCTGTCAGGTTTTCATGATGAACGATAATGTACCCATATCTATTTCTACCTGATCGAAATATTATACCGAACCGCGTCATGAAGTAGGGAAAGAGATCACTGATGGTCCTCCTCCACCACCTGCTTCTGTCCCTCTTCACATTGAAAGGCCGAGTCGTGAGCTTGTTGTGCGGACACCTTCTAAAGGTGTACTCTGAAATTCTTCCTATAGCCCAAATTCCCATGCCGCTCGACATTAGAGTATTGTTGAGGATTTGGCTCACGCGCCATCTGCTATGTCTACATTGGAAGTACTCTAGAGTTTTCCATCACAACAGAAGTCTTTGTTATCTACCATTGGAGGGATTGATCCTACAGATTCTAGCCTTATCACTTTCGATTTGGACAATTTTGTCGCATGTCTCCCTCACCAGCTTGCACTGATTATCCAAGTTGGGATTAATGGAAGTAATATCCATCGCACAGTCGTGGAAGAGGGTGCATCTACTTAAGTCATGTCTTCTCCTTACTGGAAATCCATCAATTCTCCAACCCTTAATCAATCTCCAAACGCTTTAGAAGCTTTTGATGGAAGGGAATCTCACCCTCTTGGTGTTCTTGTTAGTTTAACTATTACGTTAGAAGATAAAATGATTAATGTTGAGGTTGAAGTCATTGATTCCAAACTTAATTATAATCTTCTCCTTGGTTGTAGTTGGACTCACGCCATGCTATGTGTCCCACGCACACTCTTTCATGTTATTCAATTTTCGCATGAAGGAAAGATCATTATTGTTGATCAGTTGTCCTTTTTCACTTCCACGTCTTCCGAGAGAAATGTTCCATATGTAGATTGCGTTCCTATGCCTTATGAGGGCATAAGATCGAGTATTTTCAAATATCCTTCCCTTATGGGTCTTTTTTCTCTTCCTCCATCCAACACTGCTCAGGTCAACATGATCCCCATGACTTTTGATCCATGGATCATCCCTTCGCCCCAGCAGATTGATTCATTTGGTGATGCAATGTCATTAGTACTCCCCATAGAAATTGATTATTTCAAAATTATTTCAGCTTCAGCTCCTCCTCTCGCTGACCATACTCCTTTGAGTATGTATCTTGACAGGTATTCTAAATCCCCTTGGCTCGGTGCTTTGGATTCTCCTGTAAGATATTTCCCACTCATGAAGCCATCATGGAAACTATGTCTCTTGAGGATCCTCCTTGGGACAATAGTCATCATAGTTCCTCCTTTATTCTTGGCCTTGGGGCCATGTATACTTGTCTTGAGAAGTTCCCTTCCTGAGATCCTTCCCATCCTCTTCAAACACCCATATTGACCCATGAAGTTTTCACAGAGGGTAATTTGGGAAACATTAGGCAAATTATGCCTATCGAAATCTTTGTAAAATTAGGGGTTGTCGAGAACATCCACATTGGGGTGACCTGTTCTCCTGCTGAGATCCATATCTATAATAGTCTCTTCCGAGAGTTTCGAGAAGTTTTCTCTTGGTATTACAAATAAATTCCTGGCATCGATATGAGTACAGTTGTGCATGAGATCCCTACTTATCCTGGCGCAAAGCCTGTTCACCAACATCTTTTTCCCATGCACCTTATAAAGTCAACTGCCATTAAGGCAAAAGTTGAGAAACTTCTTAAAACTGACTTCATCTGATTCCCTTGATAGAATTGGTTTCCAATATTGTTCTTGTGGATAAAAAGTAGGTTACCATTCATGTTTGTGTAGACTACCGTGACATCAACGATGCTTGTCCTAAGGATAACTATCCCACTCCTTCTATCAATCAGATCATTGACGAGTTTCCCAGGAGTGAGATATTTTCCCTTATGGACAAGTTTTCTGGTTATAACCAGATCAATATTCTTCTAGCTGATCAACACAAGACCTTCTTCATCTGTCCTTGCGATACCTCACATACAAGAAGCTTCCTTTTGGTCTTAAAAATTATGGGGCTACATTTCAATGAGAAATGTCGTACGCTTTACATGATATCAAGCGCATTGTTCAACCTTACTTCGATGACCTTCCGTCTCATTCTGCTAAGCATAAAGACCACCCTGATCACCATAAAATATTTCTTGATTGTAGATGCTATAACATTCGACTCAATCTGCATAAGTGTGTCTTATTCATTGATTTCAGTAGAATCCTAGGGTTTATCATATCTAAATATGGAATTCATCTTGATCCCCTCAACATTGAAGCTATTGTAAATTTCCACTCCCCTGCCTCTTTACATCAGTTACAAAGTGCAGATGGGAAAGCCAATTTCCTGTGTCGGTTTATACCGAAATATGTTGAAGTAGCCAAATCCTTCACGTGATTTCTCAAGCAAGGCATCTCATTCCTCTAGGATGAGATCGCTATGAAATCCTTTGATGTGCTAAATACATTTCTTATCAATGATCCTCTATTGAGTCCTCCCAATTATCATCACACTATTCCCTCTACCTGGCTGTCACATTTAACACTATTTCCATGTTTCTGGTGCAAGACGATGACTATGGTGATGAGCACGTCATTTTTTATTTGAGCCACAATATTCTCGATATTGAAACACATTATGCACATGTCGAGAAATTGGCATTGGCTGTTGTTCAAGCCATTCAATGTTTTCACCATTATATTTTACTTTGCACAATAACCATGATTTCCATTTGTAACCCCATGACCTATATCTTGAATCGACAATTATTGGGGGGGAGATACTCAAAGTGGATTGTTATCCTCCAGGAGTTCCATTTGGAGTTTACTACTATCAAATCAAAGAAATAATTGGTTTTTGTTGATTTTATTTTCTCTCTCCCTTCTGACTCTACTCCATCTGGTTCCTAGGAATGCATTCCAGACAATACCCTTTTTCTCATTAGCAACCTTGATTCGTGGTATGGTGATATCATCATCTATCTTCAGACTTCCACCTTTTCAATTTGAGTTGATGAAGGATGCTCGTAGACGCATCCTCCATCATTCGAAACCTTATCGCATAGTCAGAGATATTCTATACCACATTGGAGCTAATTCTATTCTACGTCAGTGTTTAACTCTCGAGGAGGCTGAAAAAGTCCTCAATGATTTCCACTGTGGCATATGTGGCGGTCACATTTCTAGATATTCTACTACATAGAAGATTCTTCGTGCTAGATATTTATGGCCTACCATCTTTAAAGACTACATTGTTTCTATCTGCAAGTGTCATGATTGTTAGATTTACCAGCGCAAGATGCACACGCCACCTGCACACCTCCATCCTGTCATTACCGTTGGTCCCTTTCCGAATTGGGGCATTGATTTTATGACGTGTAACTCTCACTCGGCCAAGGGGAATGCTTATATTATCATAGTAGTAGACTACTTCACTAAATGAACTGAAGAAATGCCTACACTCACAGTTGACGGTAAGATAGTTGTATAATTTCTATTCAATCATGTCATTACCATATTTGGTGTCCCTCAAGCTAGTGTCACTGATCATGGTTCTCTTTTTCGTAATTACATGATGGCTGAGTTGATTTCCAAGTTGGGCCTGCATCACGACAGCTCAACGTCTTACTACCCTCAGGCCAATGGCCAAGTTGAAGCCATGAAAAAAGTTCTAGTCACTATGCTTCAACGTATGATTGGGATTCACAAGTCCAACTGGAATCTCATGCTTTTTTTAGCCCTCTGGGCTTACCGAACCTAGGTGAAGGATGCAACCAGATTCACTCCATTTCAAATTTTTTATGGTCTGGAAGCTACCGTTATGATTGAATGTGAAATCCCTTCTGTTAAGATAGTTATTTAATTACTGCCTAATACCTCACCATAGTAATAACGTATTCTATATTTAGAGAGGCTTGATGAAACTAACCGATATGCTGCTCTTGTCATAAAAGCATATAAAAAGTGGGTCAAAGCTTATTTTGATCAAACAGTTTCCCCTCGTACCTTTGTAGAAGGAGACCTTGTCCTCTTGTATGACCAAGCACATGATAAGCTGGGGGCAAGAAAATTCGAACCCATGTGGCATGGGCCCTATATCGTTAAGCATGTTTTAATGAACGGGGCTTATGAGCTAATTGACTATGAAGTCTACCCTTTGAATCAACCCAGAAATGGGTTGTACCTCAAAATATACTATGCATGAGTTTCTTGTGCATGTTCTTTTCATTTTGGTGTACTTTGCAAGTATTTTTTCCTGATTATTATGTCGTTTCTTATTGTGCAGATGTATGTCACTCCATATGTTGGCTTCACGGATGGTGCCTCCCACAGTACTCAGAACCTATCTTCTGTAGCCTGGGTGATCTATAATCCTAATGGTGAGTTGATAGACCTTCACGATATTTTTCTAGGCCAAACAAAAAACAATGTCGCTAAATATAGTGTCGTCATTGAACTCTTAACTGAGGCCATTTCTCTTCACATTCATGCATTAATTGTTAACTTAGACTCTCAGCTTGTTTTTCTTCAACTTAATGGGCATTACTCTATTATAAATCCTCAAATTTTAAGGTTGTATTTGCGTGTTAGTTTATTAGAAATTAATTTTTATTACATCACATATCAACATATTCCTAGAAGAATGAATGCGTTAATTGTTGTAGTGGCCAATATTGTATCAGATAGACATTTGCGTAACTTGTAAAAACATCATCGTCACATAATAAGATTTAAATAGGAAAATAGGCATATATATATATTGAGTATTTGCATCCACATGCATCATAAGTTCAAAAAATATCTGTGTTTTTGTTACATCCTAAGACATCATGTCTCTTACAAAATATCCAAAAATAAAAGCCTAGGCATCTAATCAACATGATGCTCATGATAGCATGTCACTGCATGCACAAGCCACCTCAATAAGCGGTGGACATGGTTAGACACCCCCGTAGTGTGCCTCTATTATGCACGAGGAACATCATAAAATATCATGTATTTTTGGATCATGATAGTGAGTCCCTCTAGGTTACACATGATCTCCTCTTCCTCGCTTCCCTTACCATGAGGGACCACCTCGAAATCACGAGGGACCCTCTTTGCTATTGGAGACATCCCTATAGGTCTTTCTGGGCCAACATCTCCAAAAACATGGATTGAACATTAGGACATATATAATAAAAAAATCATAATACTCATCAAAACAAAAAAAATGAGTCTTACCCAATGCTTCATCCAAATACTCTCCTTCTAGGAGTGGAAGATATGCATCACCCATTAAGTCCATGCCAGTGTAGGGCTAGTCCTCCACGACAATGAGTTTTCGGCAGATCTAGTCAAATAATTATGGTCTCCATGACATTTGTCAATCGCCTCCCTCTCTAGGCATCAAAGCTACCCAATGGACCATCTGTGGCTCTCATGCTAGTCTTTGATCCTTTCCGTGCCCCTCGAAAAACCCTCCCTATGAGTATGCTCATGTTTTCCATCGTAGGTTGAGTACCTATCAGGATTGGTGCTACTCCCCTTCATGATAATCTAGTGATGAAGTATACGTCAGACACTTTAATTTCTAACTCTTGATCGTGAATGAAAAACATTTCCCGATCAATGTACCACACACTGATCATATATTTTAATAACTCTATCTAAGCTCGAAGACATGGTGTCATGAAGAATTTCAAGAGCTCGCAGTCTCTTAGGGCATCCATGCATCTTACAATACTCATTGCTCGGTCATCTTCCTCCCATTTCTCTCTTTCCTTCCATTCGATAACCACTTTGGCTTTCAAACACCTATAAAATAATCATTGGGGCTTTCATCAGTCAAATTATTCACCTTTGAATTGTTTAAAACTGGCCATTTAATATAATTTACAAGTAAAATTGGTTGCGGAAATTTCCACGACTGTTTTAAAAATAGCAGTGCCAATTGGTGCCTCCCGGTTGAAATTCAAGATAGGTTGGCACGAATCTGTGCCTGGAACCCATGCCAACCATCATGCCCAACTTTGAACAAAAGTCCCCCTAAAATATGAAAAATGGAAATGCAGGCACGGATAAGAGCTCTTACGTGAAGAAAACAGATTCGTGATTGGTCTCCTCAATTGTTCGCTGCCAGCTCCCCAATATCACAATGAAAAAGGTAAAAACTCTCCCAAGAGGTGAAAAGGTGAAAAGTGATTTATTTTTACTATTTCTATAATTTTATTACCTTTTCGAAATCATAATTAGTTTTTTGAGCTTATTTTTTAATTATTTTAATATTTTATCTTGAAAATTGGGTTTTATATGAATTTCTTGTCGAGAAACATGTCCTAAATGCAATGACATTGAAGTGACAAGTTGTATTTTATTTCTTTTTCGGACTCGGTAAAAACACGAAAAAGTCACCCCCTAGAGTCATCTTTCAGCGCTTTTCTAACTCTCAAAATTGAAAATATTACAGAGACTCCTGTCATTTTGAACTCGTTAAAAGCTGTGAAATGACATCTGCCTAGTATACATTTACCCATTTTTTGGGCTCGGACATATTATTTATGAAAAATGAATACCTTAGCCTATCACAACTAAGAGGTTACCTCAGATATGGTTTTCTACCTTTTCGGATCTGTGAGAATACCTACGAAAAGGGACATGTTGGATTTTTCTTTTTCGCTTCTTTTCAAATTCCCTAAACATGAAAAAATGTCAAGTTCTTCCTTTGTCAGACTCGTTAAAACTTAAATGGCATCGGAAATTTTCACCATGACGTTACTGAGTTCCTCCTTCCTAGGGCTCGTAAAATTTAGTAAGATGGATTTTTCCGAAGGAAAAACATATATGAAAAGCATATGTTATCCCCTTCAAGCTTGTTTTCAAAACTAATTGGGGTACTTACCAGAAATGGTGGGAGAAAATGGAACTAGTTCTTAGTCATGTGAGTAGTATGTCGCTCTTGAACATAGAAATTGTCTGCAATTCATGTCAGATTGGGGACATCCCATTTTCTCATTTTTTCCTCCATGGGTTTGGGTTATCTATTTTTTCCTCTCATTTTCTCTTTTCCACATCATCATGACCTCATATCCCTTGATGTCAAATACTGCCAAATTTCGGAGTCGTGTCACCAATATGTTCAAGGGAAGTTTCCTCGTGCAGTTTTCAACCTCTGATCCTCTGTTTGGTCCTGATCCACTATCACTTTTTTTCTCAGCCTCATGTCAAGGATGTGGGAAACATTATGGCCCTCTTTTTATTGGTCACTTCCTTTCGAATTCATCTCATTATACAGGAAGTTGATATATAGACTCCTTTCTAGTACCTTGGAGCTTGCATGGCTCAATGTCAAGTTCTTCGCATTCGACGATAGGTCTTCATCATTAGCCTTAGATCAAGTGATTCAATGGGTGTTCGACTCCAGATCATTGCTCACATTCCACAGGTTGTATTGGTTGTACCTTGAGAGCCACTGTCATTATTGGTGGTTTCTCTCGCACCTGTTAAAAAATTTCATCATTGGCTGATAATCAGGCGACTTTCTTGCATGTTCAACTTCAGCTCAGTCATTCTCTTGCTTGAATTTGTACTTGTTCAAGTTGAGATGGAGCGCAAGACCCTAGGTTTTTTCTCATGAAATCCAGGCTGTGAAACGATTTTGTTTATCATGACTGTATGCATGGCTCTTCTGATTGGATGGTTGCGACCATACCTGATTCTATTTGATGATCCTTCTTTTTGGATGGTTGCGTCCATACCTCGGATCTTATTATTGTATGTAATCTATTATGGATGGTTGCACCCATACCACATATTCATGTATCAGAGATATCAAGTTTACTTTTTCTTGTAGGTCTTCAACGGTGGTGTTTTGGTTTGGGAAAGTTCTCATAAAGCATTTCACCCCTCCCTCTCTCTCGAACCTCATTCTTTAGGGGGAATCTGTTACACAGTATTTTGTCACCATCCCTACAATCCCCATCCCGAACATTGGTGGACCATTTCAGTGACTTCTCTATATTTTCATACCTTTCTAAAAGTGTCATTGCATCCCTTGGAATTTCAAGAACATTTCCTCTGTTGATCATTCCTCAAGAAGACTCTCAAAAAAATATGATTTTGGGTCAGCGTTGGTAGGAAGTTATGGCCTTGTACCTATTAGCGCTCTGTCTCAGTGGGTCACCCGCGCCGAGCTGTTTTTGGAAATTTTTTTAAAATAGAAATGAAGTTTACATGCCTAACAACTTTGTGAGCAAAGTCATCATGGTTTGTTCGACTAAATATCATCGAAGGCCTCCCTTTGGCTTCTTGTTTCCTACAATCGTGTAACTCTCCAAAGGGATAAGGCCTATCTTCCACCATATAACAGACCCCAAACCACCCTCTCCTCTCCCATAAATATTCCCTCTCACATTGTTTCAGCTAGCTGAACAATCCTTACTATAGCTGGTGTGAAGAATAAGGAAGATAGTAATCCATTGTCAAGAGAGAGTTTAGGCCCATTGCCTCACCAAGTCCGATCCCTGATGAATTCCTGATACGTACCTCGACTAAACCCGTCGAAGGAGGCTGCAACATAAAGGAATTAAGGTTCTAAACTTCTTTTCTCTATCATTAATACATGACTAGTTTTTGGTTCCAATTTTGTGCTCAGTCATATGAAAAATGTTTGATTCTCCTCGACCAATCGAATAGTTGTAAATGAAAGTATGTTTTCGTATGCTGTCACTATTCACTTGTTCCTTGTGTAGGTACACAGACATTATCACTGAAAGACCATGATGTGTGAAGACAAATATCAAAGGATCGTTGCTGCAAGTTACAACGAGAGCATTGGACCAAGCTCGGTCATCTATCCCAACTCATTTTTCATTTATAAGCTAGGAGTCTGAAAGTCCGACATCTTCCCTTGTTTCTATACCCACCCTTGGGCTAGAGGAATTTCCTTTGTCTGCAGTAGGGATTTACCTTCTCAGGAATGAGTTGCATAAGAGTTTCACAACAATGTGGAGTATACTTCTAGCTCAGGATGGTCACAGGTTGTACCAGATGAAACCAAGATTATGGGTACAATGAAATTGATGATGTGTTGTATTCGGAGCCACTATATGCTTTCTTCTAGGAATTTAGACCTCAAAAATTCCTAGTCACCACTTGCGCAACAAAATTCAAATTCTGAGCTTGCTTGTCATTTCTCGCTCCAAAAATAATGCAATGTCAAATAGTTCATCACATACACCTTATAACTCTTAGCATGCATGAAAACTACAAAAATATTTATAGTTTTATTAAAAACAAAATACCCTTTGTGATTTCAAAGTTAGCCCTTGGATACAAATATTTTGACCTTCAGCAAAATGAACTAGAGTGTATGATAAAAAATGAGTAAACACAATCAAGATACGTGGTTTGGTTTGGTCTCTTTGCTGGAGGCTGTTTTGACTAGATGATGTTTTGGTCTCTTTGTTGGAGGCTGTTTTGACTGGATGATGGTTTGGTCTCTTTGTTGGAGGTTGTTTTGACTTATTTGGCTGGCTGTTCTATTGTAGTCATATTACTAGATGAACGTTTGATCTTATTAAGTTGTCTCCTAGACCTTGTGAGATTTTGTTTCATTGGCCTCAATATTCTCTAAAAAATAAGGTCTCTTGTATAATAACTCATCACCTGTCTATGTACAAGAAGATTCCATCTCAAAACTACTGGAGCTCTCTGAAGTGCATCCTGAGATTCTGCAACCTAAGTATCAGCTTCAATAATGGTATCTTTTATAGCTCTTTTCAAACTTTCATTATCTTCTATTATTTGCCATACGTGTTTTTGGAAGTCCTAAATCTCCTCAAACATCCTCTAATACTCCTTCCACAGATCAAACTGTGGCTTCTCTGTTAACTAAAAGGTATCCTTCTTATGTTCGTTCCATTTAGTTGTTGATCTTGTCATGGGATTCCTTAGATGCACACTGGGTTCCCTTATCTCCTCCACATCAGTTACTTGTTTTCCTTCTTCTTGGGTTGTTGATCTAGGAGACCTCTCAAACAAGTTTCTTTCCTTTTTCTAAGCTAGTTTTCCTATTGTGTTCCCAAGCTCTTGGTTTTCCTTTTGTAAATAAGCAATCTTGAAGTGAGCTTTAGCAAGGTTGTCCTGTAACTTTGTTATTTCAAGGTCTTTTTCATCCATTTAAACATCTTGTTCATCCCTTGTACCTTGTTCATGAATATCCTTTGAGAGATAAATTGTTTTCTAAGGAGTTTCCTCCGTAATGAACTACTTTGTAGAAAATATAGTCCTGAATCTACTCTTGAGCGTGTGTAGAAATTATGCTTCTACATGTGACACTTGGATATTTCCTTTCCCTTTACTAGGTGCACTCTTATCCTTCATTGATTCCTTCATTGTCTCTTCAGCCTTCAGTTCTTCTTCATATGGTTCCATAGGAGAAATAGCTGCATGAGCCAGCAGACCTGAGGTTGACAGGAAACCATCCCAAGACATCTTACTTTTCTTTAACTCATGAAAAACTAACAGTTTGATCAATGAAACTTGAAATAATCTAGGAAAGTGTTTATCTCCTTTGGACTGAACCATTTCTGCCATCCTGTACAAGATTTTGAATAGGTAATAAGGTAAATTTAGGCTCCTCTTACCAATGAAGTGAATAAGAAACCTAATGTGATACTGGTACACGTTGTTGAAGTGGTGTTCACATGTAAAATATCTTTGTTTTACCTTGAAAAGCTTACTACAGTGACTCAAAAGGTAGCTCCTTTGGAATGTAGTGTCATATTTGTCCTTGTATTGAGGTTTTACAAACTATTTAAAATGTGAGGCATCTAACTCCTTGCCTTTGAAAATACTTTCACCATGCAAAGGAATCTCTGTGGCTTGATAAATAGTTTCTTCATACACTGTAAACTCTAAATCACAAATTTTAACTGTCACCTTTAAATTTTAGAGAAATCATACTAGTAAACTGGAAATCGTGGCCATGTCCTTGAAATTTGTCACAGAAGGATATGAATATTGTATGTTCAAATGCCATTCTGATTGCAGTGTCTGAGTTCACCATTTCTAAACTCCTAGGCCCAACATGAACCACTCCTCCTCCCTTTTCTTCACCTTTTCTCCGTACACTTTCCATCTGGTTTTTGAAAAGTAAAAATGTGAAGTTGTGTTACACTATTTTCCCTTTTCTGAGAAAAAACTTTCATTTTTTTCTGTTCTTCAACTTTCTACAAGAAAAAATAATCTTTATGTTTAGAATTTCATTTTGCGATAAAAATAAAATTTGTCAGAATTTTATTAGCTTTCTATTACTTATTTTTGGAAATTTTTTATACACATTTGATATGTAAACTTAGTGTTTATTTGAGTGTGTGCTTTTTAACAATCAAAGCATTCATAAGAAATCATGTTAATACACAATGTTATATTCTTTGAAACTTTGTGTTTCTGAGAAACAAAATGTGTTACAACAATCTAAACAGAGCCTACTTCAGTTTCGCCATATTTACAAAGCCAACGGATGTATATCATAATTACTAGAATTTTCTGAACTGGTCCAATATGAAAAAAATGCATATTTTGAATATGTTTCGCGACACAAGAATTTTATTAACATAAAATTTATAAACTAAAAATCTAAAAACTACCCATTACAGACAACAGACCAATGTAATGCACCATAATTTTTCAATTTGTTTACAATGTATTTTCGAAGATACAGAATTATGATTTCACTGAATTATAATGACCTTCAAAAAAAAATTTCACCCGTTTTATTACAAAATTAATTAAAATTAGTAAATATTTATGAAATTCCATAAAAGTTATATCTCTTGAAAGTAGATTAAATTTTGAAAATGCTTTTCTTGGTTCCGATAGTTAATTTAGAATGTTTCATGGAGCTAATCAGTCCAAATTTAAATATACGTATTCAGAGCTTGGTTCTGCATAATTGCTGACGTGTTAGCTTGGCTGAACTCCTAAAAAAAGTTCGGCCAAATTTTGTATAAAAGTTCGGCCAAATTTTACCCAATTTTCCGTCGGCTGGAAAATACCACAAAGCCCCTCCAAAAAACATTTTGCGGAAATATAAATTGCCGCGAAATCATTCATTATTTTCACATATTTTTGTACATTTGGTCTGATTTTACAAAGGCCTTGGTCTAATTTTGCAAAGAATTGTTTTGGGTTTAAGCAATTTTCTTGGAGGTAAATTCAAAGGATATTTCTTGGAGGTATGTGATACATTTTTTGATGTTTTTTGGGCTTCATCTTTTTTGTAAGTATGGATTTGGGCTTGATTTTCATTGTTTTTGAAGGTATGGATTTGGGCTTAATTTCAAAAGGACTATTTTTAGGGTTAATATTCAAAAGACATTTTTTGGTCATTTTTTGGAAGTATTTTTTAAAGAGATATTTTTAGAGGCTTTTTTGAAGTATTTTTTAAAGTGGCATTTTTTAGGAAGTTGCAATTAATTTTCAATGGGCATTTTTTGGAGGCATTTTTGGAAGTGACATTTTCTTAGAGTACGTGTTTTGGGTTGAAGTAAATATTTTATCATGATTTTTCAAAATGAGTTTTTGTCTAACTTTTTAAATGAATTTTTTTTGTAGGACTTGGAAGGAAATATTTTGAGCTTCGTTTCATTTTTATAACACATTTTTTTCTCTGATTTTTTAAATTAAGTGTTTTGGATTGAAGTATGTATTTTTTGAAAATAAAGTAATGGGTTTTTTTTAAATTAAATCTTTTGTGATGTTTTTTTAATTGAGTTTTTGTCTAAATTTTTGGAGGAAATTTTTTGAACTTCATACTCTATTATCATGGGAAATCAAAGGAATTGCATGAGAAAATATGATGGAAAAAGAGACCCTGATAAATGTAGAGAAGAGACGAGACAAACTTGCAAAATAAATATAGAAGCACTCTCAAATATTGAAGGGGAAAATCAACCTCAACTAGAAGTTGAAGAAGCTATGTAAATGTAAATATTATGAGTTTGATATATTCCAAATTTTCCTAGTGTAAAATGTGAAGCTTAATTTTTATTTGATGAACTAATTTTAAAAATATTTTGTAATGTAAACAGAGAGAGATATTCCTCAAAACATTGATGATGAGATATAAAATTTTGAAAGAGGAAGTCAAAGAGATATTGAACCACCGGTTGAAGATGGTGAAAATGTTGAAGAAATTCAGGTGAAGAAATTGAATCAGAAAGTATGTATATATATGTGTGTGTGTGTGTGTGTGTGTGTGGTTAACACATGCACGTATTATTGAAATTATAAATATATTTATTAATTAATTTATTTATTGAATATCTAAACTTATTATGTACTATTCATTCGAATATGTATAGATGAAATCAATGTCGATGATGAGATGTTAGAAAATGTTGACACTGAAACATATGGAGATAAAAGAGTTGACCATTATATACGATATCGTGTTCACCACATTTCTGATACGTAATCCATAAAGGAAAATGTGACAGTTCAAGCCCAAATTTTGAAAGGTCTCCTATCATTAAGGAAATTAAAAGAAGCTACGACTTTATTGGGTATTCAAAAATTAACCAACGATAAAAAAAAAATGAAGGAAAATGTGATACAAAATATAAATAGTGCTATAAATTCAATTAGAAGATCTAGACAGCAAAATGTTTCAGTTCTACGTAGAGAAATACATATGGCAGTGGTTTCGTCAAGTACTAAAGAGAATTGCTTGGTAAAATCTATGGCACAAGCATTAGGAACCTCACAAAAAACTTTGCACAAACATCGGAAATTTTAGTTGCAAATGGATGTAAATGATGAACTCGCTTGTTGGAGAGCTATTTGTAGGCAACCATACAAAGATAGACTTTGAGAAAATGCTCAAAAAATAATATATGAATATTGGAAGAAAAATTCAAGTGTTTCGCCAACTACAAAGCATGGGATGCGAAGAAGAATAGCATGAAATCAATACGAACAACATGAAAAGCATTTCTTGGAAACCACTCAGATAGAGTTGTTAAACAATTTCAAAGAAGAGAATCGTGAAATTCATGTGTCAATCAATGTTTTTGTTCAACAAAAACCATGGTATGTAAAACCTATCACCGTACGCGAACATTTTGGAAGGATTCACCTCCTCCTTCCACTATCTGTGATTTCATATCTCAAATTCTATGTGAAATACAAAGAGATGAACTATTTTACGAAAAGAAATGTGTTGGTGGTAAAAAATGCGATGATTGTGGAAATTTGATGAAATTTCAAAACAAATATCGTATTGATATATCTGATCAATCATTGTCCAACATGAAAGTGAAATGGAAGAGATATGAATATATCCATATAGCGATTCAAGTTGAAAATAGTGCTAAAAGAATTGACTTACAAGAAGAAGAAAATTTTGCGATAGACTTGTCGAGAAAGTTTGAGGAAGAAATTTATAAATACACCAAGCATTCCCATAGATCTCAATAGAAAGACTTGCAATTCAAAAAATGCCATGAAGTTTTTCCCCCAGAGACCATTTTGTTAGTAACTGATTTTGCAGAAAACTACACATTTGTTCCACAAAAAGAAATTCAGAGTGAATACTATCATTCTTACGAAGTCTCCATGCTGGTCAATATTCTATATAGACATGTTGAACAAAACTTCGATCATATAGAAAGCACCAGTGAAAATTGACATGTTATTAAAGAATATCACTTTTATATAAGTGATGATCATACACATGATACATATTTTGTACAAAACCGTTTTGGAAAGATTTATGACTCCTTGAAAAGTCATGGAATAAAATTCAATGAACATTGGATATGGTCAGATGGATGTGCAGGTCAATTCAAATCTACACGATCATTCTTTGGTTGTGTTATCTTCATAAGAAAACGTGCATTAAACATTGCTAGAATTTCTTTGAGACTGGTCATGGAAAAGGAGAACATGACGGTGCAGGGGCATGCATAAAATGAGCACTTCGAAGATATCAAATGAACCCCTCTTCAAGCCGACTTGTGGATGCTAAAGAAGTTGTTCAACGGTGCATCGCTACTATAAGCCATCAGACTAACTGATCAAGCGAAGTGCGAAGGTACGTTCAATTTAATTTTTATTGGATATTTAATTTTAAACAGTGTACATTTATCACAATTTGATTATCTTTGATCGATTAACTTTGATTGTATTTTTATATCATATTTACATTCTTCTTTGAATTTTCCATATAAAGGTTTTTGTGGCATATTGGGATCGAAGAAGTGGATAGATCAATTGGAAATGACTTTGACACAATAAAAGGGACTCGAAAATTGCATTCAATTCAAACAAAGTTGTCCAGAAATGTGTTTGCATTAGATAAAAGAAAATATTCTTGTTTTTGTCATGTTTGCATAGAAAACACAGAATCCAATGACATTTGTGAAAACAAAATATATCTAAAATATTGGAAACATACAGAGCTAAATATAAAGGGAAAAATGTCTGTTGCAATGCTTGAAGAAATGCAGTTAGAGGAGACTACAATATCATCCGGTGGTGATCGAGTTTATGATTTTTTTAGAGAAGGTAACATTTGAATTGATTTCAAATGATAAAGATCTAGAAATAAATTTAAATACATAAGTTTGTTAAGTTTGTTTTATTGTGCATGAGATGTTTTTCCTATAATTTCACCCACTAATAACGATGAAAATGTGAAGTATTATTTGATGTGTTGCACGGAATGAAAAATGAAATTATTAGAAAACTATAATGATCACTTGTTTCAATATGAAAGAGGATATATTATACTGAAAGGTTATTTTTTCAGACAAACTAATAAAAGTGGGGATTTTTTTTTACTTTTAAGACTATGAACCTCATGTCATAAGTTGTCAATATAGTCACTTGGCGTGTGCATCATGCATAAAGTTAATAGAGGTTCAATAAAAGAAAAAAAAGAAAATTAAGAAATGGAAAATGTGAAAATCCGATCATGAACGGATCACTGAAGATGGCATTCCATTGGAATTTTTTTGATTGAACTGCCCAACAATTTCTTCTCTTTGGATTATGTTTTAGAACTTCTAGAAGTAAACTAAAATTTGAGAAACCTTGTTATGTTATCTGCGCAAGTGTTTGGACATGTACAAATTGTTTTGGTACATGCACACTAGGATCAACTGAAAGTAGATTTTCTATACATGCATTGATGAAAAATGTTGCATATATATATATATATATATATGTGTTCTAGAATGAAATTAATTGAAATTAGTTTTTCTATGTGCATTGATGAAAATGTTGCATGTACTAGATATATACACGGACTGAATGTGACCAGTTTTTCTCGTGGGATTTTCTAGTAAAAAGTATGGAATGTAAATAAATCATCCACAATATAGTTTTGTACGAAGATTCCTTTCAGGCAAGAGTCTTGGAGCACTTCTCTGACTTTTGGTGGGATTTGACCCAGATCTTTATTCCTGATAGAAAATCTAGTACAAAATTTGTTTGTCCAATGGTCGGATATGTTCTAGGAAAATAACTAAAAGTAGCTTTTCTATGTGCATTGATGAAAAATGTTTCATGTATTGGATATATATATATATATATATATATATATATATATATATATATATATATATATATATATATATATATATATATATATTTGTGTGTGTGTGTGTGTGTGTGTGTGTGTGTGTGTTCTATAATGTAATTAATCAAAGTAGCTAAATTATATAGCCATCATGAAAAGTAGCTTAATTCCATTGACATTGATGAAAAATGTTGCACTTGATATATATGTTCTAGAATGCAATTAACTGAAAGTAGCTTTTCTATACATGTGAATTGATGAAAAATAATGGATATATATATATATATTGCATTTTTAAAAGTTTATGATTGTTTTCAATACATATAACATGACCTAGAATAAATATGTATATAGATACATCAATATGTATTGTACTTCACAACATTAATTCACATGCAAAATGTACTTCAACCATCCAAAACTCAAAAATTAGAATTTTTAATTTAAAAAAAAATTATAGATCACAACATTACTTCACATGCCAAATGTACTTCAACAATCCAAAAGTTGAGCTTTATTTTATTTTTTATTATATCACCACATTACTTCACATGCTATGACAATTGTAGTTTAACTATCCAATAAAAACATCTAACATTATATCACATGCCAAATGTAGATCAACCATCCAAAACTTAGGTTTTAATTTTAAAAAAAATTATAGATCAAAACATTACTTCACATGCCAAATGTACTTCAACCATCCAAAACTTAAGTTTTAAAAACAAAAAAAATTATAACACAACATTACTTCACATGCCAAATGTAGTTCAAAAGAAAAAACATTAATTTATAGATCACAACATTACTAGTAGTTCAACTATCCAAAACTTATCCAAAACTTAAGTTTTAAAAACCAAACAAATTATAACACAACATTTCTTCACATGCCAAATGTACTTCAACCATCCAAAACTTAAGTTTTAAAAAAATTATATATCATATTCACATGTACGAAATGTAGTTCACATAAAATATGTCCAAAATTTATAGGTCTCAAAAGTATCAAGTATCAAGTTATATATATGACTGCATCTAGATAATATATAAAAAAGTGAATTTAAGACTAGAAATCTCAATCAAATCTAGAAATCATCCAATGAATACAGATGGATGTAGTGTCTTTCCTAGCAAAATCTCAATTTGTGACCTATTCTACGAAGCATGGGAAACCTATACACAATGCATGTACCAACATTAAGATTTGATGTTTTAAAATTGAGTGAGAATATATAGAACTTCATGTAAAAAACAAAATATTAAAAAAAATCATGCAATACCTCATGAGGTTCCCTCTACATTTGTTGCTCGTCCGCTACAACTTCCCCCATGGGAAAATATGCAACAACAAACTGTATAATATACTTGTACAGTTATATATATATATATATATATATATATATATATATATATATATTAAAAAATTTCTAAATGAAAATGTATATATATATATATATATATATATATATATATATATATATATATATATATATATATATATATATATATACTTATTTTCATTAATATTAAAAAAAAAATAGACAACTTGTTCAAATGGTTGAAATGTTGTAGATGTTCCTATCTCCATCACTAGAGTTCGTGGAGAAAATAAATCATCTATAGAAACCTAAAATTAAAAAATTTAATTTAAGTATAAAATAACTCAAGATCAAGATCCTAGTTTATAATAAAACTTTTAAACTTCAATTTATAAATTATAAATTAAAAACATATATATTTAAAAGTGAAAAATTGAATACTTCTGCAGGTGGATTTGGCACATCTCCTAAGAGAGGCTCCAAAAGAAAATCTCCAAAAACCTAAAATTCAAAAAATTTAAAATAAACCAAGATATAGATATATCTCATTTTTTAATGGAAATTTTTGAGGTGGAATATATATAACTTAAAAAAATATAAATTTTAAAAGTGAAAAATTGTCCATACTTATTATGAACCTGGCACATCTCCTAAGGAAGTAGAAGGTAAATATCCTAAGGAAGAAGAAGGTACCACCATCCCAAAAACATCAGATGGTATTGGAGTCTGTTAAAACATTTTATTATATATACATGAAAATTTAAATGTGTGCACAATTATTTATTTTAAAAATGTCAAGTTTAAAAAACACTAACATTTTCCAACATATCTTGATGGTGAGACCCATCTTTATTGTTTGAACCTGAGGCTCCGAATGTGATATTATCATTTTATTCATTTATCAATCGTGACAGCTAGAAATTGTGTTAACATATAATAATACATTTTTTTTAGATTAATGTACATACAAATAAATGTATGTATATATATGTATTTATTAAAAATTGCATGTATGTGTTAAAATAATTGAATCCTAACCATTAACACATACTGTTCCCATGCTCTCTTCCTCATGAAGAATTAGGTCTTGCCAACCATTGAAACAATTCTTTGCATATGTTTTCAGATCTTCAACACTCATGTTGTCAATCTCTTCATCTGTTTAATACACAAAATTGGCGCGTGTATTCTCACGTGCTCTTTGTTGATTCATAAAAACATCGACTCCACCCAATTCACTATGAACATTGTCAATGATGGCATCCCTTGCTTCTCGACTAATTTAAGCAGTGGCTTCCATCTCTGACTGCGAAGTTTCAACATGAATAGGTCGACTAACCAATGGTGTCTCAGGATGAGGAAACTAAACATCACGCCTAGCACCCCTACGGTCACACAATCGACCTTTCCGAAGACCAAAAAATTCAGAGGGAAGGTCATTGTAATTGGGTTTCATTTCCAAAAATAATTTTGTATAAAATAATTTTTCAAAATAAAGTGGAATCTCATTGCTCCATGGAATTCTTCCATAATACGCAAGGTGTCTATCATACAAATAGTGAGCTATATCAGGGTGCTTGAAATATTGCACCTTCAACATCTTTATCTTTAGCCCTTCTTTTAAATTAAACATAGAATTTTCCATTGTTGTTGTAACTCTTTAATTAACAACCTCCCATTTATCAGGTCCCATCACTGTTTCCTTTATTTTTCTCATGACATCCACAAAATTATGCATGGTTGGCCCAAGCTTTTGGTACACATCTACTAGTTGGCCTAAAGAATGTGTAACTATTTCCAAGGTTTGTCGACTCTCCGCAGGTAGAGTAAAAAACGTGAGATCTCTCTGCAATTTTCCATGCAGTTGTTGACACATTTATAAAGTGCATTGTTGCATGTTTATTTCCCACGGTATATCGGAAATGTCAGCCAAATATGTTCTGGTGGGTGGAAAACATTCTTCTTGAATGAAGCATTATGCCCTATGTCTATTTCAACCAACATTTGGAGCATTTCCAGCCTCTACATCAATATATAAAGTTTTGTATATTAGATAAAACACATGTAAAAAAATTGTACAAATTGAATGAAATAAATATTGAAATTGATGGCAACCAAGATATGGTTGGCTGGCATCTTCCCCACCATGAAACTGTCGAGAACCAGAATGACCCTGCTAAGAACCAACACCACCAGCCATTGATTGGCCCCTGGGGAATAAATATCACCACCTTCACTCAACTTGCTAGCACTTATTGATGGCCCTCTAAGGGGATTTGAACCACCACCAACCTCTCGAGATGAGAGAGAAAAAAAACACTAATTGATGTGTTAAAATCAATTTAAGCAAAAAAAATTATAAAAATTTGATAACTTCACCAAATTTCACTTTACATGGTGGGAGCACACTTGGTATAAAATTGAAAAAAACACATTGTCATTAAAAAAGAAGTGACATTTTAAAAAACTCCATTTGAAAAAAAATTTGTTGAAGTCCCCGCATTTTAATTTTATGAAAAATTTGAAGTTCACCACATGCTGCAAATGTGAAGTACACCAAGTCGCACTTTACATGGTGTGGTGGGAGCACAATTGGTATATAATTGAAAAAAGCACGTGGTCATTAAAAAAGATGCATTTATAATTAAAAAACACACATATCCAAGATATGTTACAATGTCCATCAATAAATTTTGAAGGAAATCGTCTCAACACTAATTCATCTTTGAGAGATGAATCTTGAATTTTTGAAGAATAGAGTCTCAAAACTAATTCATCTTTGAGAGATGAATCTTAAATTTTTGAAGAAAAGAGTCTCGTAACTAATTCATCTTTGAGATATGAATCTTTCATTGGCATTGCCCCATATAATCATAATTCATCTTTGATAGATGAATCCTGAATTGGCATTGCCCCACGTAGTAGATCAACAAACATCTTATTCAAATTTGAACAATTTCTTATACTAAAAAAATGAAATTGGTAGCAATATTGTTTGCTATTCCATGCAGTTCTTTTAGCCTCTCCTTCTTAATTTGGTATAGGCCATTCATCTGGTTGCACACAAGTTAAGAATTGGTGAAAACTACAATTCCATTTGATTCATACTCTATTCCTAAGCCTTCTATCAATCCAATATAATATGCCTCATTGTTTGTTGTTCTTCCCGGTATATTCATTTTCCTTTGGAGAAATTTGCTAGTCGCAATATTGGAAAACACATATGTAATCACTGCTTTCCCTGGATTGGGATAGAAAGAAACATCTATGCATAATTTCCATTTTTCAACCATATTTAGTGGTTTTTTATCCCCGAAAAAAAAAACGTATTCAATAAAAATATATATTAAATTGACATTTATTATAAATGCATGGGAGAAATGACACATGTACATGAGATAAATGACATGTGCATGGTTTATCTTAAAGTTTGACTTAAAAATTTTATGGTAGAATTCACATCTAGAAATAATGGGAGGAAGCCTTTAGTTTGTGGGACAAATGAATTTTATGCACTTAGTTTGTGGGATAAATGACACATGTACATAGTTTTGTTACAGAGATTGATTGTTGGGGCATTTACAGGATATGCCATCTTTGAGAAAAGATGAGATCCAGAGGCACTACCTGGCCCTGTACAGACTCTGCCTTTAGAATTTGTAGAAGTAAACACTTGACAGACATAATAAAATCCTATGGAATTTCAAAATCCTATGAGAGTTTAGCCACTTTAGGCTCAATTTTTTGGCCTTAAAGTTTGAGAGAAATGACATTTACATGGTTTGGAAAATTATTTTATGCACTTAAAAAAACCATGCTTTAAAGTTAATGGGAGAAAGTCAACATGACATGTATACTTTAAAAACTTTGCCTAATAATTTATGGGAGAAATGACACATGTCCATAGTTTGCCTTAAAGTGGTTGAGGTTAATGGATATTAAAATGAAGAACTTCTATTTAGATATGTTACAGAGATTGACTGTATTTACTGGATATGTCACCTTTGCTAAAAGATGAAATCTAGAGGCTACGCGGCCCTTTACAAACTCTTCCTTTAGAACTTGTAGAAGTTATCACTCAACTGACAGACAAAAATCCTATGGAAGTTCAAAATTCTATGAGAGTTTAGCCACTTTAGGTTCAATTTTTAGGCTTTAAATCTTGAGAGAAATGAAATTTACATTTTTTGCAAAATTATTTTATGCACTTACAAGAAACATGCTTTAAAGTTAATGGGAGAAAGCCAACATGACATGTATGCTTTAAAAACTATGCCTAAGAATTTATGGGATAAATGACACATGTACATGGTTTTCCTTAAAGTTGTTGTGTTTTATGGATCTATTAAAATGAAGAACTTATATTTAGATCTATTATAGAGATTGACTATATGGGCATTTACGGGATATCTCACCTTTGAGAAAAGATGAGATCCAGAGGCTACCTGGCCCTTTGCAAAATATGCCTTTAGAACTTGTAGAAGTTAACACTCAACCGACAGATTAAAATCCTATGGAAGTTTAAAATTCTATGAGAGCATGGAAATTTTAAGGTTGGAAATTTATTTTAAATTTTAGAAACTAATAATTTTGTATAGTCTCTATTTAAAAATTTGGCAAATTTTAAGGTAAAAATAATTTATATTATTTAGGGTAATAATTTTTAGAAAAAATGGAAATTAGCAAAAAAAAAATTGTAAAAAACATGAAAAATAAGGTTAAACAGATATAGATTCCATTCCATTTATTTTATTGAAATATATGGGTTGTGTTTTATTGTTTTAAAAGAAGAAAAATAAGAGATTAAGATTTTACACAACCCTTCATATATTTGAGAGGTTAAATCCTAGAATTGATATTCTGGGAAGTAAACTCCAAAGTATTCTAGGGCGTCGTCTCAAGTAAAGTTTCTCTCTGCAACTATGAATTTTGAATAAAGGAATTTGAGTAGTTCTGGAGGTGAGTCAAAATGTTTCAAGAATAAGTCTACCTACAACTTAGTTGTTGTGTATAACAAGGAAGAAAGTTTATATATGTATATATATATATATATATATATATATTGGCGACGAGAATTTAATTTAAACCTTACACAGTATGATTCAAATGTTTATTGAAAATTAACTTGATCCCTACGGGTAATGGGACCGAGAGGGATGAAAATAATTGTAGTTAATTAAAACAATGATATCAAATATGGAAATAGAGTGAAGTAAACAACGAAATTATAATAATAACACCGAAATAATCTGAACATTCCAATAACACGTCTATCAAATTGATGAACTTTCCTGGTTAAGTAGCAAAACTACGCATTGGTGGAATATCATGAAACCTGGAAACGAACAAACTAGAATATATTATATATAAACGGTCCATAGCGAATTAATAAAGGGAAAAGATAAAAGAGATGGTAGTTATTATGAATATGTATAACAGAGTAATACAAGGACATGGCATTCATTCCTTCATAAAAAATATACTTGGTGATAATGATTCAGACACACATCGAATAAATTTTCAGGGAAATATAAGAAGTAAAACATCCTATAGATCTACATTTATTCACAATAGACACAATTTAAGTAACCAAAAATACATGTGAATCATATTTCGTCTAAACTCAGTAACCATACAATATTACATATTAAATTATAACTATTCAATGAAACAGTCTGGCTGCATAGCCATAGTTTCAATTCTGGAAATATGTAATAAGTTACAACGAGTATGCAGCTACATGTTTACACATCTGGAGGAAGTAAAATTCAAAATAAAACTACCAGTAAAAATAAACTGCACTAAATTTATACAACCACTAAAATATAATTTAAGAAGACATGACACAGTAGAACTGAGTAGATTCTCAACAGACCAGTTACTGGAATAGGTTAAGGGAACTTGTATAAACTAAGGGAAATATAATAAGTAAAACATCCTATAGATCTACATTTATTCACAACAGGCACAATTTAAGTAACCTAAAATACATGTGGCTCATAGTTCATCTAAACTCAGTAACCATACAATATTACGTATTAAATTGTAACTATTCAATGAAACAGTCTGGCTGGATAGCCATAGTTCCAATTCTGGAAATATGTAATAAGTTACAATGAGTATGCAGCTACATGTTTAGACATCTAGAGATTAAGGAAGTAAAATTCAAAAGAATACTACCAGCAAAAGGAAACTACACTGAGTTTAGAAAGCCACAAAAATAGAAGTCAAGAAGGCATGACACAGTAGAACCGAGTAGATTCTCAGCATACCGTTTATTGGAACAGGTCAAGTGAAATTGTATAAAATAAGGGAAATATAAGAAGTAAAACATCCTGTAGATACATTGATTCACAGCAGACACAATTTAAGTAACCAGAAATACATGTGGCTCATATTTCATCTAAACTCAGTAACCATACAATATTACATATTAAATTGTAACTATTCAATGAAACATTTTGGCTGCATAGACATAGTTCCAATTCTAGAAATATGTAATAAGTTACAACGAGTATGTAGCTACATGTTTAGAAATTTGGAGTTTGAGGAAGTAAAATTCAAAATAAAACTACCAGTAAAAGGAGACTACACTGAATTTATACAGCCACTAAAATAGAATTCAAGAAGGCACGACACTGAAATAGAAGTCAAGAAGGCATGACACAGTATAATCAAGTAGATTCTCAACACACTGGTTATTGGAACAGGTCAAGTGAACTTGTATAAAATAAGGGAAATATAAAAATTTAAACATCCTATAGATATATTTATTCACAACAGACACAATTTAAGTAACCAGAAATACGTGTGGCCCATAGTTCATCTAAAATCAGTAACCATACAATATTACATATTAAATTGTAACTATTCAATCAAATAGTCTGGATGCATAGCCATAGTTACAATTCTTGAAATATGTAATAAGTTACAACGAGCATGCAACTACATGTTTAGACATCTGGAGTTACAATATGTAATAAGTTGCAACGAGTATGCAACTACATTTTTAGACTAGAAGTTGATGCCGAAGAGAGGGGATGGGGGAATTTTTTTTCTCATCTAAGTTATCAAAATGTAGAGGTAAAAGTTTCTAGAAAAAATTTCTTAAAGAAGCCTCATTATTGGTTCTTCTAGAACAATTTTTATCTCACCATTTTACTTACATTCATTCCATGGTGTAAGCATCTAAATTATAGTTTGATTGCCATGTTCCAAGGAAGAATTTCTACTTGACAACGAAATATAAGAACCACATTTTAGCTACTCATTTTTTCATAAGATTTTCATTAGTGGCTACCATGGACATTTCTTGAATAGTAACATGCTTGATTTCCTTCAAAATCCTAAATATACACAAAGTAGCCCACTATCACAGTGCATTACCTTGAGAAAATAGAAATGTAGCCATGTGTTATGTCTATGGTCATTGAATTATGCTCTAATAATATTGTTTGTCTTAATATTTGTAGTTTCAAGTGAAAAGGCTTCTAACGAATCTAATATATCCTTATTTTCAATTTCCACGATTCCTAAATTTTCATCCAATCGAAAAACAATTATTTTATCCTTTAATGAAAACCAAAAAAAAAAATAATAAACTAAAACCTTAGATCGAAGAAATAAAATAGAAAAAGACAAGCACACACAATGATAACAAACCATACAAATTCATTCCAAACAATGATGTTGCACTAAAAATTTAGAAAAAAGAACTAATCCACAAATGGTCTAAGAAGTAATATGAATAAATTTTTACAATTTCTATACAAATATTAACTTGCTATTAGCCTGATACCTCCATATGTTTCAAATAACATGATAAATTTGGATGTGAGATCACTCTTCCTATCTCACAAATACAACCATTATAATTCAACTTCTAATATATTAAAACATTGACTTTTGTTGTTCCATAAATGTCTTCTGCCATGAGTCATATGAAAGTAATGTGAATTCGGAAAAGGTAGCCAAATAAAAAAAATAAAAAATGTAATGCAATTGAAGGAAAGAAAAACATGAAAAATTTCTAAATATGGATTTTTTCTTTTAAATTGTGGGTTAGACCCATTTTGAAGGCTTCTCTCATTTGAGGAGCCACCCGAAGGAAACTCATTATATTTCTAGAGGGATTTGTCTCTCAAACTATTACTCAAGAAAAAATTCCAATATATATGTTGAGATAAATTCCAATATATCCGTTGAGAGAGGGCAAGTATATCACTTGAAAGAGGTATGTATTGCAACAATTTCCCATTTATTTACTCCTTTGATCTGGTCAGGTATATGTGTGGTTGGGCGTATGTCGATGTGATGATCTGGTGTGTGAGTTTTGGTATGTTCCTATGGGTATGTTGACTCAACCTATTCGTGTCCATATGGATGTGTATGAGTCTGTGCCTCTGCACTAAAACTTCTCAACTACAAGGAAAGGAGGTAGAGTACCCAAACCTTAACTGCTCTCTTTCATGAGTAATGACCTCTTTTAATTTTACTTACATACTATATTCATTCCTTTAAGCTATGCTTTTCTCTATTATGATAGGCATGGTAGTTTATTTTTAATTGATTTTAGCCATTGCAATGTATGTCTATGTATATCAAATATGGCTCAAGGCACTCCTTTGTTTTCCATTGAAATTATTGAAGGGATCAGTTCCATTAATTGAATTTCTGTGGCACTCCTTTTTTTTCTATCGAAATGATTGAAGGGATCAGTTCCGATATTTGATGTTCTATTGTTGTGATGATGGACAGGTATAACCATCAACTAAAGAGCTAGAAACACATAATCAAAGCTCCTCTTGGATAAAGCATGCAGGGATTCAATTACATGTACATTTACCTTAAACTTTGCTCTCAAAGTAAAACCCTCTTCCTTTTATTTCAGTTTCTTCTATTTTTTTTCTATAAATTTCTTCAACCCTATAAATATTGAAACTGGGACTTCTTCTAAATTTCAAATCATACCATGAATAGGGTATTTTCTTGAAATTTTATGAGACTATTTTCTATTTATTTGTTTAGCTAAGTAATTAATCAATCCAATCATTATTGTTCAGATCATCGATTCGTTACTATACCTCCTAATCATCCAATGAGTATTCCATCTTGTTAAGGTTATAAGTCTTTACAGTTTCTCCATTTGTTGCGGAAGTTAACTTTCGTTTCACCACTATTGGATTGTTGCGTGGTTTTAGTGCAATCCCTCCCCCATTTAGTTTTGTAAAATAGAGAAAGAAAACCTTACCAACCCTTCTGTCACTCAAGTAAGATTGAGATCTACAACGAGAATTATTAATATTAATAATGCTATTACTGTGATGTGGTTTTAACAACGTGGACTATGTTGTCATTTTAGTGCCTTGAAAATGAATTTTTCATGGCCGCTACTATTATCATCTTGAAAATATTTATTTTTTTCATGGTCGTTTCCCATATAATTTCCTTATTGAATTGGACTTACATCACAACTTACATCAAGACTTACACTAAGATGAGGCAACATTTACATCAGAACTTGAACACTTACCTAGAAATTCGCAGAAATTCATCATGTCGCAACTCCAGAGCAGCAGCAAAGCAGCAACAAAAGTGCAACAGAGCAGAAATTCAACAAAGCTCGCAGAAATTTGTCGCGGTGAAACTCTATAGCAACAACAGAGTAGCAACCAAATTGCAACAGAGTAGAAATTCAACAGAGCTCACCATAGTGCAACAGAACAACAGCACAAGAGAGCTACAGAAGATTAGAGAAGAAACGCACGAAAGAGAAGTGAAACTTGTAAAAGTTCGCAGGCGATATATTTATAAAATATGAGTTCTTGCGAACTATTTTAAAATTTATGCCAAACTAAGAGTCTGGTGGAACTAAAAGTTCCTCTGAAATTTTGTCGTTGGTTTTCCAACCTCTGGCCAAAAATATGTTTCGCCACGTCGTCAGTATGATGTCAGTGTAAATGGAAGAACAATTTTGGCCGAACTAATTTTGAAATTTCAGCCGAAAGTTCAGCCGAACTCTCTAATAGTTCAGCCAAACTGTCTCAAAAGTTCGGCCAAACTATTGAGGAAAAAAAATTTCCACCACCGATTCTCATAAAGGGTAACCCAAATTCACATTTTCACCCTTAAGCACATCATTTATATTTTGTTTGTGTGGCACACACCACATATATGGATGCTAGGTTAGATGAAAACACAATGGATGATGGAAACGATGACACCATGATGCAAAGAGATGACTGGCAAGGTTTTCATAAGAGTCAATTGAACTTGGGTTTTGGTTCCCTAACAATTTTTTTTACAATGAAATGTATGCAATGTATGTGAAATAAATTTTGCAATTATCATTAAATTTTACTAACCGCCTTATTTATATACCCAAATCAACTCATACAAAGTAACACACAAACCCTGAGTATCTAAAAATGTCCCAAACACAGACCAAATAGTACTCAAGGTTTGCACAATGATTATGTGGCAACGCACAGAGACTTTATCAATCAATGTATAACTTGTTTTTAAAGGGAGAAATATGGTTGGAAAGGTATTTCTCCTACCTCGGATGACAAGAAAACCTGATTTGAAACAATGGGAGACCTATGTAAGGAGATGGAAGTGTTTGCATAGCAGTTGTGTAGTGACTGTGTAGTTCATAATTTTGTGCAGTTGTTGCACAGTAGCCTCCTCACACTAAAACATATTCCTTTGAACCTCTGCCAAGATGGATTCAGCATTCTGTTGTGCAACCTCTCAAACTGTCTTAGATTATAGCATTAACTATGGATTGCAGAGATAATGATGGCAACATGAACAAAAATTTGAAAATGTGCTCCTCATGTGTCTTGATTTAGTCATGGGTGTAAACTTTGGGTAAACGGTTATGATGATTATGAATTGTGAATGATGGTAAATGAGTTGTGGATTTGGGGGGATGTAATGGAAATGATCATGAAAAGTGAGTTTAGGAAGGGAGGAGGTGTATATGATGGTAAATATAAGTGAAAGGAGTCTATAATGGTGAATTATGAATGGAAGGGGAATATGGAAAGATTTTATAAAAAATAATTATGAATATTAAATGGTGGACTTTGAATGATGAATTATGAAAGCTGGAAAGGGGCCATGATGGATACCATTAACCACATCCCCACATAAATTTAATAAATGAAACCTGACTTGTTATATTCATGGTTATGACTTGAGATACATACCCCTTGAACCCTAAATGACTCGACATGAAAAATGACCTTATGACCCTCTCAAGGACCTAGACTCTCTCAAATTTAATCTTGTCCTTAATTACCCTCTATGAAATGAAAAATATTCCAGTGACATTGAAAAATGATGATTTAGACTATGAAAATAATGGTTCATATGAGAAATTGTTATACAAATCCCAAAATGAAAAAAAAAAAAAAAAAATTGATCCCTAAACACTAGGACCCTAACATTGGCTCCAATGGGGATGGAAACCTCCTAGTGAGGTGCCAAGAACACTGAATACTAGTAGCCTTACTATTGGGAAATGGAGTGAAACACTAAACACTGAAAATTAACTGAATGACTGAAAATTAACTGACTCACATATGGAGTCAGTTCACCAGAACCTTAGGGCCTTCTCCTCAGGCTTCAAGTTCCAATGATAACAACCCACACTTTTTAGTACTGAAAATAAAATGGTATGTACAATTAAGTGTTTGATCATATGAATTTCAAGTGAGAAAAGGTTTCAGTGACCTGCCATTGACAGGCCCTCCTCTAGGTAGTTGACTTGTCAAATATTCGAGCAACTAAGCATTTTTTTTGTGGAAATACGAAATTTTGAAAGCCCCTTCCATAAATTCTGAAACTTCGTGTTCTTTCCTTTCTCCTCATTCCTGGCATCCCATTTTAACTCTAACTATCCAATCATAAAATAATATGCCTTAGTCCTCCTATCATAAATCTTATTAATTTGGTCTTGTATCACCTGAGTATTTTTGAAAGCTTCTTCCCTAGTCTGCTGCAATCAGATCATTTGCTTGATTCTCCTTTGTACATCACTGGGTTCCACTTCAACTTCCTCTAGGAATTTCATCACTAGAACTCCTAATGAAGAAGGAAAGACAACATATGTTCTATAAATTAATTGTAAAGGGGATATGTTTATTAATATCCTAGTGATTACCCAGTCAGACTATAATGCATTCACTAAGTTCTTATCCCAATTCCTTTTATTTTCTTACAACAAATTTTTTATTATGCTGACAAAAATTTTGTTGGAAGACTCAGCCAATCCATTACCGTGGAGGTAATAGGTTGTTGAGTGTCCAAGAGTAATGTTATACTTGTGAAAGAAATTGAATATCTTCCTTGATTTTAAAGTAGAAGCGTTGTTTGTAATGATTTTCTGAGGGTGAATAAATCTAGAAAAAATATTTCTTTCCAAAAATTGAATGATAACTGGATTTGTAGCCCACCTAGTTGGGTCTGCTTCAATCCACTTGGTGAAATAATCAACTGTTGTCAAGATCCACTTATGTTGCCTAGATGATGTTGGGTGGATTTCACCTATGAAATCAGGTCCCCAATAATGCATTAGGGGAATTTTGAGGTCTAAAATGGGTCTCCTAATGAAATTATAAAATAATAATGTAAATAATAAAAAAATATTAGATTACATCATAAAATTTTAGATGGAGAAAAGAAAAAACTACTTTTTCAACTCGTATTTTCAACCTATCTCCCTATGGGTTTACTCAAATTTCGATTTGGAACACTCATTGGATGTATAATTTTATTCCTCATCGAATGGGTATCCATGGTGCATACTTTTTATGGACCCTACTACACGAAAAATTAGAAATACATTAAAAACATGATTGCAATCACATTTTTTCATGTATTTCTCATTTTTCGTGTAGAAGGGTCGATGAAAAGTATGCAACATGGGTACTCCTTGGAAGAAGGAATTAAATTTTGCATCCAACGAGTACTCTTACTAAAAAATTGAGTAAAACATTAGGGAGATAAGTTGAAAATACAAGTTGAAAAAGTAGTTTTATTATTTTATTAATTTTTAATCTTTCTACTTTTTTACCCTAGAAATTGTAATTCATCCCCCATGGTTGACATCATCATCTTGAATCCTATTGGTTCTTACAAATTTTATTTTGGTTGTACATTTTTCTTAGGAGACCCATTTTAGAGGTGAAAAGTCTCTAATGGAAAGGGTGACTCAACCACAATAGGTTTTAAGGGAAACGAGAGTAGTTTATTCCTTCCTTCAAAAAGCTGACATTCATGACAACTGGAAACCTTTTTATATACATCGGTGAAAAACCTTTCCCTGTAAAAACTAGCCCTTAATATATCGTTAGAAATGATCTTATAAAATGAGTGCCTGCCACAATCACCTTTATGAAACTCCTTTATGGTTTTTTGTGCCTAATCTTCAAGAAAAAAATTCAACAACATGCCACCAGGATCTTTCCAATACAAGAAGTGATCTATGATACAAAACTTGACAACTTTCAATTTAAGGAATGAAGGTTTAGTATTAGTCAAATGTGGAGGGTCTTGTAAATGCTGCAACATATATAAAATGTCTACATACCATGGAGAAACAAAAAAAAAAATCTGAAACATGTTGAACTGATCTTGAATCATCCTCTTCCGACAAAGTAGACAAGAAATTAATCGCAAGTGCATGTAGATTTTATTTTTCCATCATCTTCGCCAGTCCTTGTTGTTTAATTAAATTTGTGGGTTTAATTTCCACATCATATCGAAGTATCGAAACAATCCACTTGACTCTTGTTGGGCACTAAGATGACTCCTAAAAATCAGTCTTAATCTTATCTCATTAATTTTATCAACCTGTGATTCATCTTTTATTTTAAGGCTATCGACAAAGTATATGCAATAATAAAGTCTTAGACTATGGAAAAGTGCACTATAATTTTCACTTAAATCATTATCCTAATTCAATCGTTGTAGAAATAAATGATAACAATACACAATTACTCTTAGAGTTACAATTCTGATGAAATAAACTATTCTAGCTCACAAAACATCTTGATGTATTTCTCAGCAAATCCTATGCATAAGGAAAAATTATTAATCACACAAATGCTAGAAAATATTTGTTTCAAAATTAAATTTGCATATTAATTATTTCACACTTTACATCTGTGTAACACCATTCAATCATTAACTTTGGAAAAAATGTAACAAAATTCAAGATACAAGATTCAATCAATTACCTACGATAAACGAAAATGAAGATAAAATATAATATAACTAATTCAAATTAAAAAAAGGTAATCTCACTATCAATGATACATAATAGACAGTTAAACCTCTGGTGACTGGGACCACGGTCTCTAGAATTATTGCCTAGATAAATTCAATCCAGAAAACTAAAGTAAAATCTCGTTCAACTTCATTAACTCAAAACGTTTTATAGTATAAACCCAAAAAGGTTTAACTCAGATTGTTGTATGTAATATATAGTAAAAGTAAAATAATAAATATGAACATTAACAATGACCGAACAAAAATTATCTTTCACTTTACTATCTTATATATTACATTTTGAAAACCGATAAATCTCCTTATAGTAACAATAATTGAACAACAATTATCCTTCGACCATAAATCTTGGTATAGTAACAATAAGTTTCCTATTGCCTTCGTTTTATGACCATGCTCAGTATCAAGTTGTAACCTGCTATAAATATGGTGATGGTTCAATCAATATCTCGCTTGGAGATATCAAGGAACAACAGTCGTTCCTTTAGGCTAATTTGCATAATGATTTACCCGAATTGCAACCTTTTTTATATCAAAAAATCTCATATTGACTATATTATTTTCAACTTACTTTTACCATTATTTTCTCTTGAATTATTATGAGTTACGGATAAACTTTCCTAAAACCATAAAAATTATTAAGGAAATAAGGAAGGGGATTATACCTTTTGTATGGCCCAACATCACCCCACAACTTACCTATTAGACTGTCCTCATGCAAAAATATGATTCACGTGTAACAAAGTTAAACAATAAATTTGGTAAGTATGTTAGCCATAAGTATGAAATCCATTTTTACTCTTAAGAACCTTGAAGGCCTCACTTTTTGCACCTTCTGGGAGTTCATACTCAGCATTATATCCATCTGGTGGATACCAGATAATAGGGCATCAATATCAACATCCAATCCAAGTAGGTCCTTTAGCAGAACCATATTGTTATACTGATTTATCCAGTTGGTTGTTGCTTGGAATTTCTTGTACTAAAAAGGCTCTTGATTCTTAATATCCTTAGAAGATACCTTCCATCACTTCCTTCCTGCCTATAAGGCTTCTTCTTTGATGTCTTCAAATTACTCAAATCCTGAAATAATAACATCCTTATGTGTTGCAATGAATGCTGAAATTACTTCGGGTTGTTACATAAACCTTTTATGTTTTATGAAAGTTTGAATAGGGCTAATAGGTTCTCCTCCTTCCCAAAGGTCTAACCCATTTTCTCTCCTTTGGAATATGTTATAGGCTTTGTGCCACTTGATTTGACTCTTCGCAAAGAATATGAAAGCTTGGAACTGTACATCCCCAATGAAAGGACTTGAGTTTCCATCCCTTTGTTCCTCCATGAAAATGTTGTGCATGTAGAATTCACATAAGAGACATTTAACATTATCTTCCTATTCTTAAAAACAGTTAAAAATTAAAAATAAAAAAATAAAAACTCAACTCAATAGGTTGACCAGCCTGTATGGATTTTACTTTCAGTAATAAGTATCATTCAAGAATAAAAAAGATGTAATTTTTGGTTGGAGACCTACAATAAAATACATCAAAATATACAAACATATCTCCATGTTTTTTTCTAGTTCTTTCTGAAGATGCCCTTCCAATTTCTCTATTTTCTTTTTATCTCTTCTAAGTTTGGCATGGGTTTCATCATCAATAATGGTCAAGGCTTTGAATTTTTTTTTTAAATTCCTGATTTTTTGCTCAGGGCATTACTTCTGCTCGGTGTTTTTCCAAAATTTGTTTGCGCCTTTTCTGTTCTTATTTTAACATTTGAATAGTGGCCTCATTGATTAAATGTGAGTAAGGAAGTACCACCTTAGTTTGTGTAGCCTGGTTAATGCTCATAAGTATATATGCTTGGATCATTGCCTCAGCTATAACCATATAGATATTTATATCTGTCTGAATTCCCATGGAATTGGTGGGAATCTCCTTAACCTGATTTTCTGCATAGGTAATGGGGATTTATTCAGTCCGAACTTCTGCATGAGTAATGGGGGATATCTCAGTCTAGAGTTATCCATGAGTAAAGAAATAATCACTATTGACTCTAATTGTCATGGTTTGTATTTTATTTCTACCAAAATCTCTAATTTGTTGCTGAGTTATTCAATCTTCTTCTGCAATATCAGGTTTTGTTGTTTCAATAACTTGATTCTACATTTATCTTTTCATGTCAACCCTTCATTTGGTTCTAAAGTTAGTGTTTTAAGTGAATATGGTAGCATAATAATAGTAGGAGGAACTTCAATTTCTTCATCAATCAAGATAGTAGCAATGGATTTACCTTTATATTTTTGGTCATTAGGGGTTAAGGGGATGGTCCCCTCTCTAAGAAAGTCTGGTTGGATTATCATTCTGGTTGATTCTCCTAGATGGTATTCACCATGCATGCTAGGAAAGGATGACAAGATTTTCATATTATGACAATTAGGGGTAAAGGCTAAAAAATTAATAGGCGATTCAATCACATCTCTACAACAATCTTCATTCTATGCAGAAGAAAATATTTTTTCCGTGTTTTCCAAAACCTGGTTTATCTCCTCTTCTCTAATTTGCTGTGAGTAACCTTGTTGTTCCATTGGAGGTTCACTCTCTAGCACATGCTTAGCGGACTATACTATTTTTTTTTCCTTGGCTAGCCTTTCGTACCTTCTATGCTTAGTTGACCAGGAAAATACAATAGAGGCTAACCTCTTCTCGGCTCTAGAAAATTTTTGCAAAGTTTGGGTTTGATTAAAATTTTCTTCTCTCGACTAACTATTTTCAAGGTGAATGTTTCCCATGTCTGGCTGAATTTTTTTTGTGTCAAGATGGGTATTTTCTTCCTTAGGGCTTTCTTGTACAGGTGGCTGGTCATTCTGTCCTAAAAAAATTTCCCAACTTGTTTGTGATAATTCCAGTTCCCTACTGACAGTCAGTTTAATTAAACAATGTTGACTGACTATGGTGCTTGGGTCCTTAGCTTTATTCACTCTACCAGAAACCTCATGAATTTTTTTTTTAAAAAGAACGACATATTTAGCACTATCTCATGTCTTAAAGATGCTATTATTTTGAGATGTCATGGTCTTACCACATCATGGTACCCATCACGTATGATGTATCGCTAGATTATATCTGTAATCTCCTGCTAAGGTTCTCTAAATGATGCAGGGTGGAATCATTTTCCTTTGCAGACCAATTCATCTCCAGGGTAATTAAACAATTCCATTGCACTTTGGAATCCAACATGCCTATCTGTCCACTTCTCCCCTTCTCTAGAGAGACCTGTGACTTCTGTCAGGATTGTTTCGTTCACTAGTATCTGTTTTCCTTTAACGGTTGTGCTTTCATCCCTTAAATTCTGTAAAAATTCCAATGCCACAATGTTATCGAATCATTTCAACTAGGTGAAATAATCGAGCCAATGCACCCTTTCCAATATTTCTTGAGCTTGTTCAGTTACCCACATTGTAGCAGGCTTGTTACAGATGGATTTACCTCCCATTTCTGTTGGTTTTGAAGGAATTACTGCAACAAGATATACAAAGAGCTGGTTTGGAAATAATTGTTGCAAACACTAAACATAGAGTTTTTTCAAACCAAAAAAGTAGAATGAGAGATGTGATGGCATAACATTGGTTAATATGCTTTTGTGCGATGTAAATTTCTATTTTCGTTAATTGTGCTCAGTCCAATCATGCACGTTTTGTTCCTTATCTCCTAGAATAAAAAATGTCGACCACGACGATAGCATTATGGGAATTAAATGATCACATGTAAGTAGTCAGTAATGCACTAGGGAATGCTCAAATCAGCCGTAGCCAGGTATAGGGGATAATTCATTAGCACATAGAAGTGGATTACTGATGTATGATAATAATAATGATAGACCATGTGAGAAAAAAATTTCATTTTTAAGATAAATAACCGTTGAGGAACATAAAAAAATAGATATATGATGATATTCCTTTATAGATAATCTGCATATTTCAAAGGTTCAAAAGTTTAGAGATGTTCTCATGTTATATTTTGTATACCACCTCTAGCTGTTTTTGAAAAATGGGTGTAGATATTGATGATGGTGATTTCTTTATAAAAGAAAGAGGTGTAACAACATAGTTATGATCATGCATTTCAATATATATTCCAATACCATAGATAGAGCGATTGCTTCCAGCAGGCGTCCATAGCCTCGAGAGGGATTTATTTTTAACCTATGGATGAGCCAGTTTCCTATAGATGATATATCATATTTATAGGTTTAAACCGATTTTTATCAAAAGGTGATTGTTCTCGTGTGGTGACCAGATAGTAGCAATGCTACTCACTAGATCATAACAAAGTGAACAAGCCGGATCGTGATGATACCTCTTATTTTTTTGACACTATTGTCAAAAAAGGCCATAACCCTAGTTTGGTAGCCATAATGGGAATGCAACATATTTTATTATCTTATGATCATAGTAGGCTGGATCATGATGAGACCACCTATCCTTATGAGTAAATCTAGCTCTAAGTATCATTTTTTTGAAATATAGATCTATTTATTCATCAAGGGTGGGTCATCAAATCCTTAAGATTTTAAGGATGGTGTAAGGAAAAAATGATGCCAAATAAAATATTTTTCAACCCTTTGTTATATTAAAAGAGAACCACCATTTAAATATGTACACAAAAGACAAAACTACTATGGTGGTGATATATCATGAACAATTTATAATTCTTTCAGAAAGATCTGAATATAAGAAAATATTTAAAGTAGGATGTGCTAGAGGATAAAATAATGTTCCTCATAGGGTGATAGATAAGGCATTATTTTTAACATCATGATAGAATAAATATCAATACTTTTTAAGTTACCTTTCAAATATTCGTATTAATTACATGAGAAATGCCTTCACGCAAAGGGAGCAACAATCGTGCCATAGGGAACAACAATTGTGAAAGAGAAAGGGAACAACAATTGTGATGAAGGGAACAAAAATTATGAAAGAGAAAGGGCACAAAAGTTGTGCTGAAGGGAACAAAAATTGTGCCAAGGTGACAACAGTTGTGCCGAAATGGAACAAAAATTGTGCCCAAGGCCTCTTTACCCCTTTTTTTTTATTATCAAGAGAAAATAAAGGAATAAAGAAAAATAAATAAATAAAATCAAGAAAAGTAATTAACTCTTAAAGAAAACATATGTACATTATATAAAAATTTTGATAAATAAAATTAGATTTATGAAGATGAAGTTGCTGGGTTACTACGCCAGTCATCTAAGATCTAAAAAATAGGGTCATTTCTTACCGCATGGTGAAAAGACTCATTTGTGAGTGGTTAGTGGTAAAGGTGTAGCTAATGTTCATTTACTAGGAAAGAGCTACCATATCTGTCGATGGTGTTTAAAGTTACGTACCATTCTTGTGAACTTATTTGATTTCATACGACCCAAGCCACTATGTCAGTAATTTCCCTAGAAAATCATGGAACTTGGAATCATATAACAACGCCTAATATCAAATTTCAAATTATTTATTTTTAATCAGTCACTCGTGACATTTATATATTTGTTCCTTTATAATAGTAGTGTGTTCTAAAACAAATAGACATGCTTCATCGAACTCATTAAGTTGTTGTAGGCACTAGTTTTGGGCTTCCGTAAAATCCAATCTAATTTCCCTCATAGTCTTGAAAGTCTTTATTTCAAATTCTATTGGAAAATTGGATTGTTTTCCAAAGACCAAATGATATGCCGAGTGGCCAGTAGTGTTCCGCCATGTTTTTCGATAATCCGAAAGTGCTTCATGGAGTCTATTTGCCTAATTTATTTGAGTTGCAGATAGATTTTTAGTCAGAATTGCTTCCAGGACCTTGTTAGTGCTTTCCACTTGTCCGTTTTCCTAGGGGTGATATGGGTATGTAATTATATGCTTGATTTGATAGTTCTAAAGAGTGGCCAAAATATTATGACCTGTTAATTGCGGTCCTCCATCTGTTATTATCTCCCTTGGTAATTTTTCTCATACAAAATGTTCGAACAAGAAATTAATCATTAAATTCTATGTATCTCTTGGAAAGGCTACTGCTTCGACCCATTTGGTTACATACATGCAAACAAATTTGTATACTTTATGGTTTGATGGCGAGTTAAAGGGATGACAAAATAACAGCGCCCATCTTTCAAATGGTTCCACCGCCACTTGCAGTTGTAAGGGAATTTCGTCGGATTCTCTAGGACGGTCCATTCGTTGAAAACTATCATAGGCCTGAACAAATTTTTTTCACATATTTAAATATTGTGGGCCAATAGTAGTCCATTTGAATAAATTTATGTCTAGCTCGGTGATTTACAAAGTGTCCTCTATAGGGTCTGTTATTGCACGCCCTTATAATATCATAAAATTCATCTTCTCTGATGCACCTTCGAATTTGAAAATCAGAACCATTATGGAAAAGGTAACCATCGATCCAGGAAAAGTGTGCACTAAGTTGTATGATTAACCTCCTTTCTTGTGGTGACATATGTGTTGGTATTTTTCCTACCACCAAGTAGTTTTACTCATGAACGTACCAAGGTTTTTTTATTGTCATGAAAAATAGATGCTCATCTAGAAATTGGTTATCCACCGGTTGATGGTAATCTACTTTAGGTACTCAAGATAGGAATTCTGCCATAAATTTTTCATTTCCTATTCGATCCTTGATGGTGATATCAAATTCATGTAACAACAATAACCACCGAGCCACCTAACCATTAATAATGGGTTTATTAGCTAAGTACCTAATAGCAGAGTGGTCAGTGTTGCTGTGTCAATTTAATCACATATTAATTTGACCAAACCGTAACATTAATTGTCAACACAAGGTAGGTCTGTTTATTTCGTAGGATTATGCACTATGTGTGTCGATACACTTCAACCAAGAGAGAAGATAATGAAGACAAATAAATTTCATTGGATTTCATTTCAAAAAGTAACACGCATGTGCAAATCAGAAATTATCCTACATAAATGAAACCACAATTCATTTTACTAAGAAAAAGGTGTGCCACACACCACACTACTGACTAGGCTAGTAAACTAGACAGTATACTCAATTCAATCCAGAAGAAATAATAATCGATCTACTATAATACTACTGCAACTACTACAATCCCTACTAAATATGACAACCCTTTCTCTTTAGCAAGGCGTAGGGATGAAATGTGAGTTTATTAAAGTACCAATGCTATATTCAGAAACATCAGCAACATTGTCTTTGTATTAAGGACTATGAATTACAAAAACAAAAATGACGATATTATGCTCTCTATCTGTCTCTTTTCACATGGGATTGAGTCCTCTTTATAAGTTTTACATGTCCAAAATAAGAAAAAATGTGAGTCATGGGACTCTCATGATACTCATGCTGATCAAAATAGAAATAGTTACAACATGTTCCAAATACTGGGCTTATTACTATTACATCATCGATCAGAATCACAACCGTCTTGATTCACTAGTTGTCTAAAGATAATATAATTCATACAACAATTGTCTTCATGAAATAGTACCCATGATCTTGGAAAATTGTACTAGAGTCATATTCCTGTGGTGTAACAAAATTTTCGCAGTCTGTAACAACAATGCTTGAGGTGTAAAAATGATGGCCTGAGGTGTAAAAACAATGGTCTGGAGCAGAAAGTGCTCAAAAATCCTTTGTAATTCACATTTAGTTGTCCACCACTTAATCAGGAACCTTGGAGTAACGTCTGAAAGACACAGAGCCTGAAAAATTCCTCCAAAACCACCTTTATCAGTCATCAAAAGACATCACCTCATTCATATTTCACAAAAATGGAAAAATAATATGTCATGAAAAAAATAGAGTCTCATCACCAGGAAAAAGGTAATTAAGGTCTAAAAATTACATAGGTTCAGAGGTGGAATGGGAAAGGATTGGGGGAAAAGGTGTCTAAAATACACTCAAAACCTGCACCCAACAAGTATACAAAAAAACTGGATACCCTGTTATATAATGCCGAAATTTATTCATAGCATGAATAACACTTGAAAATTAATTTTTCTGTTACTATATAATTTACTTTAGCATGAATGAGGCTTTTGCTGATATAGTAGATAACATAAGGTTTTTTATCCTCTTCTTTCTCCAAAACAATGTCTATGGTTGTGTCTAATGCATCCAAGGAGATGTGAAAAGGCAGTTCTCGGTTTGGTCCTCTTAATACTGGCACTGTTGAGAGTAGTTCTTTGAGACCCGTAATCACAACATCACAATTATCAGGCCATTCAAATTTAGTATTTCTTGTTAAAGTGTATAAAGGTGTAGCTATCTTTGAAAAATGTTCTATAAACCTGCGATAATACCCTGCATAAATGAGAAAACTTCATTGCTCTATTTGTGTACGAGGCATAGCCAGTTTAAGGATTACCTCAATCTTGGTTGGATCCACCTAGATTCCTATAGCAGAAATGTAATTTCCTAAAAGTACACCTTCATTCATCATCATATGGCATTTTTCAATACTTCAACACAATCTGGTGGTGATACAACATTGAAGTAATTTCTCTAAATTTTTCAGAGCTTGATCAAAATCATCCCAAAATGGGTTAAAATCATCCATATACAATTCAAGTCCCTCATTAATCACATCAGAAAAAATGCTCAATATTTCTCTTTCATTAGGGGAATTTTGAAGTCTAAAATGGGCCTCTTTAGAAAAATGTAGAACTAAAATAAAATTTATAAGAAAAAATAGGATTCAAGATGATAATGTCAACCATGGGGGATGATTTATCATTTTTGGAGTAAAAAAGTAAAAATATTAAAAAATAATAAAATAATAAAACTACTTTTTCAAATTTCATTTTAAACATGTCTCGCCTAAGGTTTTACTCAAATTTTGAGAGGGAGTACTCGTTGGATGTAAAATTTGATTCCTTGTCCATGTAGTACCCATGTTGCATACTTTGGATGGACCCTGCTACATGAAAAATGATAAATGCATGAAAAACAATTATCGCAAGTATGGTTTTCATGTATTTCTCATGTTTTAGTGTAGTAGGGTCCATTAAAAGTATGCAACATGTGTATTCCTTGGATGAGGAATAAAATTATGCATCCAACAAGTGTTTCTGCTTCAAATTTGAGTAAACCCATAAGGAGATAAGTTGAAAATATGAGTTGAAAAAATAGTTTTTTCTTTTTTCCCCTCTAAAATTTGATGATGTAATTAAATATTAATTTATTATTTCCACTATTATTTTATAATTTCCTTAGGAGACCCATTTTAGACCTCAAAACTCCCCTAATGTTAATGTTATGGGACCATAACATAGTCCAAAGGGTATAACCCTATATGCGAATGTCCCCTTTGGAAAATTAAACATGCTTTTATCTTCATCTTCCGGAGCAATCTGAACTTGATTGTAACCTATGAAACCATCTAGAAAATAAAATAATTTATTTCCAGCTAAAGCATCAAGGACTTGGTCCATGAAAGGAAGGGGAAAATGGTCTTTTTAGGTACCCTTATTAAGTTTTATGTAATCTACACAAATATTTCATTTCCCGTTTTTATTGGGGATGACTACCGACAAGGAAATCCACTGGCAATCTGAAATTGGGTATATGAAGTTTACATCCAACAATTTTTGCAATTATTGTTTCATGATGTCTCTGTGGTGAGGATTCAACCTCCTCTGGGGATGCCGAATAGGGCGGGCATCTTTCTCCATATAGATGTGATGGGTGCACAACTATGGGCCAATACCTTTCATGTCTGAATATTCTCACGCAAAATCCTCCTTGTATTTACGGAGAACCTTAGTAAATCTCTGTTGCTGATGTTTTTCCAGACCAACATTAATATTAATGGTTTTTCTTGTTTTTATTTCAATTGAAATGTTGTTATGGACATCAGTTGTGGGAATATGATTGTAATTTAAATTTTGTAATGGATCTTTCTGTGCATGATTGTCAAGCAGAGATTTTAGCATTTAGAATTTTGGGTTTCCAATAATAGATGGTTTATCGATGAATCTGTTGATTACATCATCTTCTAATTGATTATAAGTCCCATAAATTCATCTATGGAAAGGGACGAACACAATTTTTCTCCTGATATCTAGGAGGGTATAAATAAAAATTTACAGCAGGCAGAGTTGGTTTAGCCAGAGGGTACACAATAATATTCTTGACAATGTTTACTCTCACAATAAACATGTTTCCATCTCGACATCCTATATCTCAATCTATTGTTGCTAACCATGGCCTTCATAGTTTCAGCAAATGTCCATCTAATCTAATTCTTGGATTGATTACCACGAATTCTACATGATATACCCATGAGTCTATAGAGACCACGATGTCTTCCAGATTTCCTTTAGGTTTGACCAATGACCTATCATCTTATTATAACAAGGTTGAAGTTGGTTTTAACGTTGTGATACCCAAGATATTCAAAATTTCATAGGTCAGAAGATTACTAGTTGCTTCTAATTCTACCAACATGTTTGGAAAAGTACAACCTTATATCTAGATGGTTACGACTGGACTTCCTGGATCATCATATTTAACAAGAAATTACTTTCCTAAAATGAAGTCAGATACTGTTCCAACAACGTGAACTGTGGGAGGATCTTTTGGTTTTCTCCCAGGGGTTTTCTCGCATAACTCCTTGATCATTTTGGCATAGATCCAAATATCTCGTATAGCCTACAAGGGGAGAATATTTATACAAAAGTTTTTAAACCCCCTACAATATCAAAATCAGGGTAAAATTTTGTTTTGGTTATCGTGAGTCTTTCAGGGAATGGAGGGGAAATGGCTATGGATTTTACAGGTTTTTGTTGCTTGTCGTTTCTGAAATAAATACAGTTAAATGATTTATCATATTTTGTTCTTATTTATTGTTTTATTGATCGTTCTGATTTTCTTCAAGAGAAACAATGCATCTAGACCTCAACAAGAGCTCATTACATCCCAACAGATTTATTTTATAGAGCAGATTTTCTACAATTTCCACATACTAGACAGACCTATTGGTTGGGTTAGGATTCAGCTGAGCCAGTAGTTAAGGATGCGTAGGAAGTTGAGGATTAGGAGGAAACTGAAATGGAGGCGGAAGTGTGGGTTTATATTGAGGGATCGACCTGAGGGGTGGATTTACCAATCCTGTAGGACGCTGCTATTTTGGAGGCCACATCAAATTTTGTGCGGGTGTGTTTGACCATAGGCAGGGATAGGATTTGGTGACTGGATTTTTCTACAATGGGGTAGGATATTGGGGATTTGGCCATGGTGATCTAGAAAATGATTGATTCGTCCATGGTGATGTAGGATATGACTACGATTTCTAGGGGAAGTTAAAGGGTGATTGTCCCTACCATGCATTTCTAGGATAATGTTGCTGCATGTATTTTCCAGAATAAAATGAGGAGGGGCCTTGCATCATACCTGGAGGATGTGATTTCCATTTTCGGCGTTGAGCCATAATTTATATTGGTTTTGTTTCCTCCTTTAATTCCTTGAGTAAAACTTTTAATCGTGGAAGCGAGGTACGTTGATCCTTCGAATGATATTTAGTGAAAATAGTGTATGTTTGAACCATGTCCATCAGGAATTCCCTCTCCATGTGTTTCTTTCAGAATTGCAGACAGAATTTGGTCAACTCTCGCTCTGCGTTACCTTTCTTTTTCTTAGCCTGCAAAGCATCTAATTGTGTAGTCAATGTGCCCAAAATATCAGTTTCTTCTAAAAGATTACCGATTTTTGTGCATGTTACACCACTTCTAGTGGTTTTGATGATTCTGGTGAGGGGATCTCGTACTCTAGATCCACTTGTGTACTTCCATGTGAACACCTGATACACAACTTAACAATGTTGTCATATTACTCCGAATAAATATCACCTTGACCCATTGAATTCAACGTTTATATCCACTCGTCTTTCATACCTTTTATCAAAGTAGCTTCTAATGCTTCTTTTGCTAAGGTAGTGTATGGAGATCTTTGTAAGTTGTACTAAAATATCTCAATGTACTCCTCTAAAGTTTCATTTTATTTTGCATTCATTTTAAATATTCCATATTTTATATCCCTAGATTGACAGTAATCTTGATATTTTGTAAGAAAGGCATTTTTCATTGCATCCAAGGAATTGCTAGTGCCCCCTCATAAGCCCGTAAAGCATCGTAATGCTACCCCTTTAAAAGTAGAAGGGAGCATATTTAAACTTTGTGGATTGGTGGTGTAATCATACCCTTCGCACAAGACATAAAATTCAAATAAAAAGGAATCTGGATCCTCTAAATTCATCCCATGAAAATTTGGAATATTTTGTAAATGGATGGCCTTCATTGGGGCATTAGCCACTGGATTGAAAATGGGATATTCCAATGTCGAGTTTTGGTTTTTTTGTGCTTGAGTTTCCATTTGATTGAATATCTGCCAATAATTTTCAGGGATTTCTTGGTCAAGAGGTATTATCTGAGCAGGGGAGTTATGGATATTACTTAGCTCCCTAGGAGATTTCACTACACTTCCTAAGTCTGGAATATCTAATGTATTTTATTCTCTCAAGATCATAGGAGGTCTAGATCCTGAGGATCATGGATCTACTCCACGAGATTCTCCTTCTCCTTATTTTAAATTACAGGAATTTACCTCTTGTGAAGGACTAGAATTTTGAACAAATATGCTTTGAAAGCTTTGCTTAGATCCTTCAGTTTTGCTGTGAATCTCAATGTGAGCTGCATTTGGTGATTATTTTTCTTGACAGATTGCGCTAAAGCCCTTCCAAGGTGTTTTTTGTGGTCCTACTGATGCTTGAGACTCATCTTTTTAGAAAATTTCTTCAATAAAGGTAGTTCTCCCAAGGTTCACTGGTCCTTAGGTTTTTGTGTTTTTTGGTGCTGGTTTTCGTTATATTACTAAATGATTATTTTTATTAGTCATACACACATACACTAAATCCTTACTACGCATCAATATTTTAAATCGGAAAAGGAATTAAATACACACTTGGATCACTACTTTAAATCATAAGAAAACTGAATACATTCTCACTAAAAATATGAAAAACTAGATACACACTTATATAGCCTAATCACGTTGACTAAATGTGGGCACTGGGCACAATATTTTTACTTAATGTGTGCTTAGGTTCTTACCTTCCATCTTCAATACTCGGCCTTACAGAGACACAACTTTTAATTTGACAACCTCCCCAGTAATGACGCCAAAATGTTGGGCACTAACATGACTCCTGAAAATCGATCTTAATCCTATCTCATTAATTTTATCAACCATGGATTTGTATTTTATTTGAAGGCTATTGACAAATTATATGGAATAATAAAGTCTTATACTATGGCAAAGTGCGCAATATTTGTTAGTTAAATCATTATCCTAATTCAACCATTGCATAAATAAATGATAACATCATAAATTACTCTTATTGTTACAATTCTATTGAAATAAACTATTCTAACTCACAAACCATGTTGATCTATTTCTCATAAAATCCTATGCATAAGGAAAAACTATTAATCTCACTAGTTCTAGAAAATCTTTGTTTCAAAAGAAACTTTCCAAATTCATGCTTTCACACTTTACATTTGTGTAACACCATTCAATTGATAACTTCGGAAAACACTTAACAAAATTCAAGATATAGGATTCAATCAATTACCTAAGATAAATTAAAAGGAAAATAAAAGATAATATAACTAATGCAAATTAGAGAAAGGTAATATGACTATCAATGATACATAATAGATAGTTAAACCTCCAGTGTCTGGGCCCACTTCCTCTAGAATTACTGTCTAGATAAACTCAATCCAGAAGACTAAAGTAAAATCTCATTAACTTCATTAACTCAAAACGTTTTACAAAATAAACTCAAAAAGGTTTAAGTCGGATTGTTGTATATAATATATAGTAAAAGTAAAATAATAAATTGGAACATTAAAAATGAGTGAACAGGATTTTTTTTTCACTTTATTGCCTTATATATTACATTTTGAAAATTGAATGTAGAGCTATCCTGAGAATCTAAAGATTCTTAGGATCTCTCCTTCAACCATAAATATCCTTATAGTAACAATCGTTTTCCTATTTCCTTTGTTTTCCAACTGTGCTTAGATATCAAGATGTAACCTACTATAAATACGATGTTGGCTCAATCTGTATCTTGCTCATTAATCAGAGGCTCAGTAAATTAGCTAAAAAATAAAAGTTATCAGAATTAAATGAAACTAGAATTAAAGTGACCAATACATTGCAAGGAATCCAATGCAACTCTTTTCGTTGAAAACCGAGTTCGGATGAAGAAGTTATGGTCTGTTGATCGTCTTTTAAAACAGGCAATTTTTTATTAAAAAAGTTGTAGAATAGGTACAGGCTGATGACATGGAAGCTTAGTCAGCTTTTAGGGAATTTTCTTCAGTTTTAGTCCAATGGGACTGTGATAAGTGTCACTCTGGGACTCGGCAGTTTGGTTTGTGAAGGTAAAATTTATCCAATGACTTCCTAAGGGTGAATTTGGGTTTATGGATTTATGTGCTCAAAAATCATTATTTTTGTTATTTTAAGATTTTATTGATATGTATATTATTATATATTATGGTTTTATATCATATATATATATATATATATATATATATATATATATATATATATATATATATATATATATATTATCATTTTAATTTTAATCAAATAAATCTACATTAATATATATCCTTGTTTAATTTTCCTAGTTAGAATTATTACTTGTTCAGTTAGAATTGAATAATAAAGCCTGTTGTAGGAATATTTTTAAGGATCAAATGGAAAGTTTCAAAGGTTCTAATATGCATGAAAAAAAACTATTACGAGGGGCGAGGTCAGGCTCAACCCGTTGACCTCCCCCTATCCACTGGCACACTCCACCGTTGGGCCAAAGGCCATGATCCTTGTAAACCAATTTTCATATTATGTATTTTAACATGGTTAAACTCCAGCAGTGGGAACAAAGGGGCCATCTCGCGGGCCAACCCCTCACCATATGGCCCCTACCCTATGACTGTGCGGAGGGCTAGAGCCAAAATGCACTTAGCGATAACTACCAATTAATTAACACTTAAATACGAGCTTATATATCATTTAATGGTGCATTTAGTTTGGCGGCGGATTTGGTAGATTCTGCCAAATGTGGGTGAGCTCCAGTTTTAGTGGAGTTAACTGGAGTTCTCTCCAGATTTGGGGGCAAAATTGCAGGAGAATATGTTTTTTCCATAACTGAGGCAATTTTCGACCAATTTTGGCTTAGGAAGAGTCATTCTTGGTATATTTTCATGTTTTGGAGCCATTGGAATAGGTTTCCAAGTCAGAGGAGCTCCTTTACATAGGTTTTTTTTTCCTTAATTATTTTTTAAACCTAGGGCCACAAGGAGGGAAGGCCATGCCTAAAGCATCTGGTAATCAAATTGAGCAAAAAACTAGTCATTTTTGATAGATTTCGATATTTTAAAATCATTGGAACAAGTTCCAAGAGAATTTTATGCATGTAAAAAAAATTTTGAGCACAATTTAGCTAATATAGAGGCCCAAGCTATGAAGTGGGACCAAGGAGATGTAGCCTAGGGGGGTGAACTCCTTCATCAGAACTTTTTTTTGATGGTTCTGTTTGTTATGTTCTTTTGTTATTTATGTTTTTGTTGTTCAATAATTTAAATTGATGCTTTAGGCTTTCAAAAACACTCATAAAATTCAGTAATTACCTCTTTGACACACATAAGAAACAAGGGAACCTGTACATCCAGCATAAGATTAGTAAATAAGTTTTATATCTGAAAATGAGATTAGAAAAAAAAACTAACATTCAAATTCAGATAAATTTGGTATCAGAGCTTACGTTAAAGAGTTGAATGTTTCTAAACGTTATTTTCTTGAAGTCTTGTGCAAGTTTCATTGTCGCAAATTTATGATGCTAACAAGGTTAAATTTGTAGAAAGGTGAAGGGAATTTGTTGGTTGCAAGTCTTGAGATTAGACCAGAAGAAGGATAGCTGAAAGAGCATCATCCTCACCAAAAATTCCAGTCATATATGCACTTGAAGAACCTCAAGTTTTGTCTCAAGAAGTGAGATTGAAGAGGTGCAATGTGTACAAGAAGATGAATTGATTGAAGAGGTATAAGAATAAGAAGTTGATATTGAATCCATAGCCATTATGTCAGGTGTTGGAGAGACTCAAAGACATTGAAAAGAGGAATATGTCAAGAGAGACTTCAAATACATAAAGAGTATGGTTAAAGTTATGTTTCATGTATTTATTGTTGGGATGGCAGGAGGAGGTTCTAAGCCTCCATATGGAGAAGGAACTTCATATGGTAAGAAGGATGAAGAGAAGAATTCAAAGAGAAGTGGAGGAAAGCCACCTCCATCTCCACCATCTTCATCATCCTCATCATCGCCATCAGAATCATCTTCCACTTCCACCACAAAGACCACTCACACTCACTCAAAATCCACAAAAGGAAAAACTCCATTACTCAGATTGGACATTAATTTTGAATTACCCATGTACAATGGCAAGGTAAACTCAAAGAGGCTTGAAAACTGTATAATTCAATTGGAGGTGTATTGGAGAATTCAGAACCTTCATGAAGATTACATAAAGATCGAGTTGGCTTCATTAAGTCTAGAAGAAGATAGACTAGTTTGGTGGGAAGAAAATATTCAAGAGGAAATGTGAATCCATGGTAAGATATCCATTTCTTGGGTTGAGTTTATTTCCTCCATTAAAAGGCATTTTTATCCATTAGACTACATGCAAAAAGCTATTATTAGTTGGAAAATTTTTAAGTAACTCAAGGGTCAAACAATTCAAGAATATATCCAGGAGTTTAAAAAGAGAGCTTTGTTGTTAGGAATAAATTTGAATTCCCAAGATACACCGTTGAAATACATTGGTGTTTACATTTCTATTTGAAGAATAATGCTCTTATGTTTAACCCCATCAATTTAGATGAAGTTTGTGTAAATTTCACACACTTAGATGCAAGGGGGAAACAAAAAATAGGAGAGAAAGGTGAAAGTGAGGGTAAAGAGAAAGGAAAATTTTATGGAAGAGGAAAAGAAATAGATCTGTAAAAAGAGAGAAGGAAAAACTCACATGCAAAAACGGTTCAAATACTAGCGATGATGAAGACCAATTTTGGAAAATTCATCCAGAATTGAACCAAATGGATTGAAAACCAAAGAGAAAGCTAAAACTGTTGTTATAGATGAATATGAATTAGGGTCAAATTCAAGAGATGAGATAAAGGTTACAACGATGTGTTTCAAAGGTAAACATGTTGCAAGAACTAGTACTTCAAATTGTTAAAATGATACTTATGATGAAGATACAAGAATAGAAATTTTCCGTATTTGAGTTGTCTCTAAACATACCAAGATTGATACACTTTTTTATAGTGGGTCACAAGCTAACTTTATTTCCGAAGATTTATTTAAGTAACTAGGCCTTAAAACTATTAGACATCCAAGACCATATCCTTTCGGTTGGATATGCAAGAATGCAAACTTGCAGGTTACAAGGAAGTGCTTACTAAGATTCGCCATCAACTCAAACATTATTGATGAAGTTGAGCTTGATGTGGTACCACTTGAGATATCAAAAATTATATTGGGAAGTCCTTATTTGTATGATAGGAAAGAAGTATTTCATCTCCATGAGAACAAGTATCAGTTGTTTAAGGATGGTATTGAGTACATAATTAGAGTGCATAAGAAGAAGAAAGGTTTGTCTCTTGTACATGCAAGTGAAATGAAGAGGATAGTGAATGCAAGTCAGAACTTGACATCATTGATCATAAAACAAAGAGATGTATTGAATCACACTTTTCAAAAATATTCTTACGCTTGTAATGAGTTTTTTCAGGATGTTAATGGGTTTCCTTTGAAAGAAGATGAAAAATATGTGACAGAATTGCAGTTGTCAACATCAGTGTTGAGAGGTGTTGGAAACAAGATGTTGGTGCAAGAGAGTGCAAAGGTCGAAGAGAAAGTGAAAAAGCAGCCTCGAAAAGAAGGCATGGGTTCCACAAATGTTTATTGTTGGTTTCCAAAAGGTACATCGCAATGGAGAAGATACTTGGTCAAGAGTTGACGAAAGTAGAAAGTGAGATCATCTAAAAATCGCCATTGTGACAGTGTGAAAAGTGAGAAATATTTTAAGTTTCCTTTGATATTTGACCAAGGTAGGAACAAGATGGTTTCTGCAAGAATATATTTTGTTCTACAAATTCAAAAATATTGCAGCCTGGCGGTGTTAGTGACAGCAAGAGAAGGTTGCAAGAATCAAGGAAAAAGTTGACTTTTTGTGAAAAGCTCCAAATGATGAAATTGGGAAAATTTCAATGGATAGAGACTAGAAGGGTGAGGGAATAGTACCCTCATCCACATAATAAGTAATTAGAGATCTTTTGGATTCCAAAAGGCTTCTAGTGGGGAGGAATGATCAGAGGCTCAGTATTTTAGCTCAAAAATTAAAGTCCTCTTCAGTTTTAGTACAATGGGAATGTGAGAAGTGTCACTCCGGTATTCGCCAATTTGGTTTTTGAAGGTAAAAATTTTCCAATGACCTCCTAAGGCTTAATTTGGGTATATGGATTTATGTGCTGGAGAATCATTTTTTTGCTATTTTAAGATTTTATTGGTATATATATTATTATATATATTTATAATACATATTATGGTTTAATATCATATAATATAATATATTTATATTTATATTAATATTTTATATCAATTTAAATTTTAATTAACAAATCTGCATTAATCTGCATATCTATAAATTTTAATTAACCCTAAGTTTGAATTATTATGGTGGGTCCAAATCGAATGAAATGATGGCAAAGTATTAAACAAGGTTCGAATACATTAAATTTCTGATGGAAAATATTCATTATAATGTGTGTTGGTCATATAATAAAGTCCGCTGGTTTAATATTTCGAAGGTTTGAATGGCAAGTTTCAAAGGGTTTAATGCGCATGGAAAAAAACTATTGCGAGGGGCAGGGTCAGGCTCAACCCCTTGACATCCACATCTCCACCGGAATGCTCCATCATTAGGCCAAAGGCCATGATCCTTGTAAACCAGTGATCAGATTACGTATTTCGATGCGCTTAAGCTCCAGTGGCAGGAACAGAGGGGACAGCCTGCGGGCCAACCCCTCACCATATGACCTCTGCCCCATGACTGTGTGGAGTGCTAGAGCCTAAACGTGCTTAGTGGTAACTACCAGTTAATTAACACTTAAATACAAGCTTATGTACTAGTTAATGGCATGTTTATTTCTGTGGCGGATTTGGCGGAGTTCGGAAAATGTGGTAGACCTCCAATTTTAGTGAAGTTAACTGGAGTTCTCTCCAAATTTGGAGGCAAAATTGTAGGAGAACTTGTTTTTTCCATCACTAAGGCAATTTTCAACCAATTTTGGCTCAGGAAGAGAAATTCTTGTTATATTTTGATGTTTTGGGGCCATTGGAACATGTTGCAGAGGTAGAGGAGCTCATATGCACAAGGATTTGTTGCCTTGAATATTTTTTAAGCTTAGGGCCACCAAGAGGGAAGGCCATGCCTAGAGCATCTGGTAACCAAATTGAGTAAAAAAATATTCATTTTTTATATATTTCGACATTCTAAACTCATTGGAATAGGTTCCAAGAGAATTTGATGCATGTAAATAGCATTTTGAGCACAATTGAGCTAATACAGAGGCCCAAGCTATGAAGCTGGACCAAGGAGATGTAGCCCAGGAGGGGTGAAATCCTTCATAAACACTTTGTTTTAATGGTTCAGTTTGTGATGGTTTGGTGTTATTTATGTTTTTGTTGTTCATCCATTTAAATTCATGCTTTATGCTTTCAAAAACACTCATAAAATTATGTTTTAATTACCTCTTTGACACACATAAGCAACAAGGGAACCTATACATCAAGCATAAGATTAGTAAAGAAGTTTTATATATGAAAATGAAATTTGCACATCAAAACTAATATTCAAACTCAGATCAAATAACTCAAGGAACAAAAGTCATTCCTTTAGGCCAATTTGCATAACTATTCACCCGAATTACAACCCTTTTCATATCACAAAATTTCATATTAACTATATTATTTTCAAGTTAATTTTATCGTTCTTTTCTCTTGAATTATTACGAGTTAAGGATAAACTTGCTTAAAAACATAAAAAAAAATTAAGGAAATAAGGAGTGGGATTATAAATTTTCCGTGGCCCAACACCTCCCCTACCTTCCAAATCATTTTTAGTAAGGATATCTTTCACAAAAGAGCTTGGCACATAGGCAATGATATGTGAATCCATAATTTACACCAAGAAAACCTTTAAGCATTTCACCAAGGGAAAGGCCTTATTTTCCATAATATTTTATTTGAGGGAAACATATTTGACTTTTGCTGAAGAATTCTATCATTTGGTCTATACCTTGCAGGTTCATTTTCATTAGTATAACTCCTATACTATGCTCTAGAGAAAATGAAATAATAACGAAATCTTGAGTGTTATTTCAACTAATAAGAATATGAGCATGAGACAAGGCATATTTTACCTCATTGAAATATTTTCGGTCCACTTAACATTTTTTTTTTTCGTTTTCAACAAGTTTTTAATTTCCCTTAAGATCAATGATAAGTTGGGGATGAACCTCCTTAAGTAGATTATTCTCCCAATAAAATAAAGAAGTTCCTTCTTGTTTCTCGAAATTTCCATCTTTTGAATTTCTTCTATTCTGCTAGGATCTATTCTAATGACATCTTTAGAAATTATATGTCCTAACAACTTTCCTTCTTCCAACCCAAACAAAGACTTCCTAGGATTAAGAGAGACGCCATATTTTATACATTTTTCAAACACATCCTTCCGGTGTTGTAAATGATCCTCATATGACTATGAATATGCAGTAATGCCATCAAGATATATGACCAATAATTTTTCGTTCTCATTTGAAAAATATATATCCATAGCCTACTGAAATGTGGCTCTAGCATTCATCAAACTGAAAGGAATTTTGGCCTACTTGAAGGTACCCCATGGTGTGGTAAATTTTGTCTTGTCCTAGTCCTCCGGATGAACAAGAACATGGTTTTATCCCAAAAAAAACTTTCAGTAGTGACATCGTCCTTGAACCTACCACCTTTTGAAGAATAAGATCCATTTTGGGCAAGGGATAATTGTCCTTGAGAGATACCTTGTTCAAATTTATAAAATCTACACACAACTTGATTTCTCCCATCTTCATTCTAACTAGAACTAAGTTAGACAATGACCTAGAAAATATAAGCGGTACTATAATTATAGCATCAAATAATTTTCTTTCCTCCTTTTCAATCAAAGGCAACAAAAAAGGATTTTTCCTCCGCAATTTCTGCTTGAATGGATTTTTTCCTATTTGATTTGGATAGTATGTTTGATGATACTCTTATCATAAACCTTCAAATATTTGTACCCTCACGTGACGATATCATAGAAATATCTCAAAAGATCCAAATATTTCTACTTCATTTTCAGGCTTCAAGTTTTGGACAGCTTGACCATTTTAGGTTTTTCTTCTATACCTATGTTACACTCCTCTACTCCTGTCTCAGTAGGCATCAAATTTGGCCTTTTAGCTACATCACTTTGGTCAAAAAATTCTTCAAGTGGTACCATCCCTCTCAGAATGACACTATCCTTCAACTGCAACACCTTCAAATCTTCCACATGTTCTTTGACCTGATTTATAAAATTTTCATTTTCATCCTCTTCCCATCCACTGTTATCATCAATTTTCATCTTAGAAAAATATTCTTTGATTAAAATAAATTTCCATTTTCTTATCATTCTCAAAGACTTGCGAGTACTTCATGTTAGCGAGGAAAGTGGGCCTATACTTGACTTCAATTTCATATTTTTCATTAGTGAGAATTGGAGTTTCAAAATCATAAGCAGATGTAACCAAGGCATCCGCAACAACATTCTATCTCCTAGGAATTACGGAGAAATTATCCTCAAAGGTATTTTGTAGACAATCTAGGAAAACAATATGGTAGGCCCACATTCGAGGGTGTTTTTTCCGATATTCACCTTTGATATGCTTGATTATTAATTATGAATCTCAATAGATTGTTATCCTTTTATTCCTAACTTCTTCAAGACCTACAAACCCAAGAGGAGTGCCTCATACTTAGCTGCATTGTTGGTGGAATCAAAATCCAACTTGTAGGAACACAACTTGGTCTTTCCAATTACTGGGTTGATTATCGACACGCCTACACTAACACATTCTTTTCTTCCTACAGCATCAAAATGCATACTAAAAAGGAATTGTTCACCTTCTCCTTCACCCATCTTGTCCTTCAACTCTTCGAATTTCTCATCAATTGTATTGTTGTCATGTTTCTTCTCTTCTTCTTCCTTTAGTTTTGATATAATAGTTGAACTTGTATGCTCTTTGTCGAGACACCCAATTTTGAAAAAAATGAAAGAATCTAGATCAAGGTGTATTGTATACATATTTAATTAAAAGAAATATTAAAATATTTTGGAGTAGAAATATTTTGGAGCTTCCAAGTTGTCAATTGGAAACACTTACAGCCAAGAGGTGAACTATATCAATGCTCATAGGTTGTGGTCCCCGCAACATAATATCAACATCAAAAATCATTGAGCACTTATGCCAAGATTATGCATCACAACTTGTTTTGGTTTGCTAAGGAATCCAATTTGATTGGTGAAGATGTCACAATGCATAAGAGAACCAAGTCGTCGTATTGGGGAAGCGAAGGTGAAAAACAAACCATCATTTTAATTGTGTATTACCAACTTAACATTAACATGCTAAATAGCTTAAATCTAATACAACAATTATTATTTCAAATCAAAATACATCTTTTCCAATTTCTATCAGCCTCTTCTTAAACTTGTGTTGAGACAATTACTAATTTAGCACTTTTGGAACACCCTGGGATTCTTTGGATGGCCGCCCCTTTGCACTATAAACGAGAGAGTGGAATACTTGGCACATTAATGATACTCTTATACGAGTTATCATCCCAACGCTACACCTGTACCCTCGTGGAGGATCCAACGTTTGAGAGATATTGGGACCCTTCCAACGTAACTACCTCAACGAGGGTCAGCAGTGTTGAGATTTCTTTTTAATTAAATTTGGAGAAAGTCTCATGAATGTGACAACAATAGGATTTGTTGCTAAATTGACTCCATTTAATTATGATTAGGAGTTATTGCATCCTATATTTGTTGTGAGTGAATTTATGATTCAGTTTCTACTCCCAGCTATAAAATGTAAGCCCGTAGAGGCAAATGTGCATGAGGAATGTGAGGTGAGTGGAAGAGAATATAAGAAAATCTTCTGTTGTAATTATTCAGTTGATGAATGAGATTGCAGATGCCCTATTTGGTGGATGTAGCCCAGATTGGTTGGGTGAACCACATTAAAATTTGTTGTCTTTATGTTTGTTTTTCTGCTGTGTGGATTTGATAGTTTATTTACATTTTCCACTGCTAAACTCTGTTGGCAATATGATGCAGAGTGTTGTCCTTGATGGCAACCCACTGAATGAAGATGAAGACATACGTTTGTTGACATGTGTTGTCCTTGATGGAAATCCACCGAATGAAGTTGTGCTTGATATATTATGTTCTTGATGGAGTAAATCTGATGTATCTACAGTGTGTACAGAAGGCAATGAAGAAAGGATCTCAGCATGGGCTAAATCTTGATGAAAAGAGCATGTCTCTAGGTATACGCGGAATTTCCTAGCAGAAGTCGCGTATGCAAGCGGGAATCAACGTTCCAAGTCGCGTATGGGAAAAAGTGCTCAAAAAGTGCAAAACCAGGGGTAACCAACATGGTATTGACCCATTGTATTGGGTAATGATTCGCCTAAATGACCCCGTCCAGGAATACCATCGGAAGTAATGTGGTTTTGGCTCATGGTATTGAGATTGGGTAAACCTATATAAGGAGAAGAATTTCATTGTGCAAATCATGAGTGTGGGTGCAAGATCTCTGAGCTTAATGAATACTTCACTCTGAAGTAGATCTGAATGGAAAGGGTTACACTTGAATGATAAATCTGAATGGATGATGCACCAATGATGAAGAAGGGGATCTAGATCTGAAATGTGCTTGTATTTGATAGATCTGTTTATGGAATGATTAGATCCAAGAAGAGGCGAACATCTATCTGAAGTGAAGGGTTAAATCTGAATGAAGTATCTATTCTGAAGAAATGCAATGACCTAAAATCTCTGAAGAACCATACGCTAGTTCGACGAAGAGGAAGCGCGTATATACGCGGCTTCGCTGAAGAAAAAGCGCGTATGCGCAGTTAAATTGGTTCTATAATTTGTACAAAGGTATACGCCTTTTTTTGTGAACGGAAGCGCGTATATACGCGACATTAGTGAAAGGAAAGTGCGTATGCAAACTAGGGTTTGCTGAAGTCTGTGGTAAGAAATGTCTGATCTAATCTGCTGTGTTGCTGCTATTTGTATTCTACTGTTCTGAGTTGTATGTATCAGTTTGGTTGTATGGTTGAGCTTGATAGCATGGAGAGGGTCCAGTCTGAAAATATAATGAAACGTGGCCTGCAAGTGTTGTTCTATTGAAGTTGTTGGATCCAGTGTGAAAATTGATGAAACGTGGTCCATAGAGGTGCTGAGGGTTGTTGCCTTCAGTCAGGGGGTTGTAGCTCCCTTCCAGGAGAGGCTGGTAAACGAGTCAGGGGGTTGGAGCTCCCTTCCAGGAGAGGCTGGTAAACGAGCGCAGGTGGGTGCCTGCGTGCTGGTCAAGTCTGCGCCAGCACATATGTTGTAAGATGTTTTCTATATAATAAAATATTGAAGGCTGAGCAACTGCAGCGGTGGTTTTCTCCCGATTTGGGTTTCCACCTAAAAATCCTGGTGTTCATGTGTGATGCTTTGTGTGATGGTTTATTCTGTTCTTACTGCACATGTTTACTATTTATTAAACATCTGATGAATGAATGATGGAATGATATAAGTGAAGAATTAATGACATAATTAGATCTCTGTGTATACGCGAGTTTCATAAAGGGTATCCGCGTATATACGCGAGTCTATATCAGGAAAGTAGCGTATGGGTTTTAGAAGCAAGAAAAAGTAAAATTTTTGAATATGCAGTAAATACTGATTCACCCCCCCCTCTCAGTATTTTTCCCAACAATTGGTATCAGAGCAGGTCCTTGTGCAGAAGCTTGATCGCTTAAAGGAGATCCGTCGCAATGGGAAGTGAAGAAGGAGTAATGTCTATAAAGCCACCTCTATTCAATGGAAGCAATCTGATATTCTGGAAGGTACGAACAAAAGCATATCTGCCAAGTCTTGGTGCAGATGTATGGGCAATCGTGGAAGAAGGTTATCAATACCCGACAAGTATTCCTACTGATGCAGCTGAAAGAAAGAAGTATGAAATCAATGCCAAAGCAGTGAATGTCTTATTAGGAAGCATGTATGAATCAGAATTTGCTAAAGTGATGCAGCTACATTCAGCAAAAGAAATATGGGACAAAATCATTCTAAGCTATGAAGGAGATACAAAGGTAAAAAATGCAAAACTCCAAACTCTTAGAATTGAATATGAAAATTTGAAGATGCATAGTGATGAAAGTGTTGCCAGCTTCTTCCATCGTCTAGATGATGTTGTAAATCGAATGAGAAATTTGGGTGAAACCATAACTGATACTACTCTGGTTGAAAAAGTCTTAAGATCCCTGACTTCAAAATTTGACTCTAAAGTTTCAGCTATTGAAGAAAGGCAAGATCTGCAAACTCTTACTATTGTTCAATTACATGGTATTCTGACTGCTTTTGAAATGAGGCAAGGAGGCCCTTCTCAAATCAAAGAAGTTGTTTTTAAGGCATCAGCAAAAGGAAAAGAAAAGTAAGTTGTCAAAGAATCCAGCTATATATCTGAAGAAGAAGAAGAAGAAAATTTTGTGAGAAGACTTCAACTAGGTACCAGAAAGTTCAAAGGTAAGCTTCCTTTCAAATGTTTCAATTATGGAAGAGTTGGTCATTATGCTACAAAGTGTCCTTATAAAGAATCCTCGGCTAAAGGAAAAGAAGTAGCAAGAAGGAATAAGAATCGATCTAGCACCAGAAAAAGTTATTATACTAATGAAGACAGTGATGGATCATCTAATAGTGAGGAAGAATGTGAAGAAGACTTTAGACTTCTCATGGCCTTTGAACAAAGAGAAGAAAAGGATAGTTTCGTGGATGCTCTAGAGGAAAATGATTTTCTTGAAGAAAACAATCAACTCAAGGTAAGACTAGAAGAAAAGAGCATAATCATAGAGACTCTTCAAAGTCAGCTTGAAGCCAAAGAAAAACGCATTGAGGAATTGGAGTGTGAAATAGTAAGTCTAAGGAAATATAATGAGAAAGTGAAGACTCTCAATCTTAGATTTGCTAAAGGTTCAAAAACCTTAGATGATATTATCAAGACACAACGGTCTCCTCTTATAAAAACAGGTCTTGGATATACTGGGGAATCTTCCCAGACCTCAGCACCAAATTATCTAAAAGCAGTCACAACTGGTTCTCTTCACTCAGCCACTCAGCAAGGGAACAGAGGTTCTTTACAGGTAAAGCATGATCATCTCAAATCAAGGATCACTAACAGGGAGATCCCTCAAAGAAGCAACAACCAACAGGTAAATTCAAATAGAAGATTTCATGATCGCCGAAATTTCTACTTCAATGGACAATGTTTCTCGTGTCACAATTTTGGTCATAAAGCTGTTCATTGTGTTGCATATAAAACCATCATGACAAGAGAAGCAAGAAAGAAAAGGATGAATATTGAACCGAAGAAGAACACCTATAACAACTTTTCTCCTCTTCAAAATGAAGTTGAATGTACTTATTGCAATAACTTTGGTCATGAAGAATCTGAATGCAGGAGCAAGGTCCAGCCAACAGAACATGTTCCCTCAAACTCTAAAGTATGGAAAAAGAAAGAAACACAGGTTGAAAATTGTGGGATAGCATTATTTGCAGAAGGTGAAGAAAATCAATGGTACATTGATAGTGGGTGCTCAAGACACATGACAGGTGACAAAAGTAAACTTCTTACATATAATGCTCTAGAAAAGGAAAAGAAAGTTACTTTTGGAAATGAAACTCCTGCTGTAATTAAAGGAAAAGGCTCAGTATTTCTAAAAGAAAAGGTGAAGGCTAATGATGTCATGTATGTGGATGGATTAAGGCATAACTTGTTAAGTGTAAGTCAAATGTGTGATCGAGGAACAGAAGTGGTCTTTAGTTCAAAGGAATGTGTGGTTCGTGATCTTGATACAGGTAAAATCATTATAAAAGGAAAAAGAAATCCTAGCAACCTGTATGTACTAAACGGTATAGATCAATGTTACTTGAGCAAGTCTTTAAAAAATTGGCGATGGCATAGAAGGCTGGGGCATCTGAGCTTCTCTCAAATCAACAAAGCAAGCAGACTTCAAGCTGTTCGTGGTCTTCCCAATATTAATCTACCAGAAAGCATCATATGCAAATCTTGTCAATTCGGTAAACAGACCAGAGTATGTTTTACTGCCAAAGAAGGATCATCAAGTAAGCCTCTTTAACTCATTCATTTTGGATATGTGGACCTATGAGGAAGAAGTCAGCACGTGGGGAAGAATACTATATCTTATTTATTGATGATTACTCTAGAATGTGTTGGATCGGGCTCATTAAACACAAAGATGAAGCATTTGAAAAATTTCAGATCTTCAAAGCTTTAGTTGAAAATGAATTAGATCTAAAAATCAAGTGTCTTAGATCTGATCGAGGAGGATAATATACATCAAATGAATTCTTTGAATTTTGTGAACAACATGGCATAAAAAGACAATTCTCTGTAGCAGGTACTCCACAACAAAATGGCGTAGCAGAAAGAATGAATAGAAAAATTCAACAAATGGCTAGAGCTATGCTCGATGATTCTGGAACTCCTGACATGTTCTGGGGTGAAGCAGCACATACAGCAGCTAACATTCTCAACAAGGCTCATGTTCGGGTAAATAGTGACAAAACTCCATATGAACTCCGGTATGGTAATTCTCCCTCTGTGAAGCATTTTAGAGTTTTTGGAAGTAAATGCTTTATCAAAAATAATGATGAAAAGCTTGGCAAGTTTGAACCTAGATCGGATGAAGGGATATTTCTTGGTTACTCATCTTCAAGCAAAGCTTACACATGTTACAATAAAAGGCTTCAAAAGATTGTTGAATGTATTGATGTTGTTATTGATGAGTCTTCTGCAGCTCCTAAAGAAGAAAAACAAACAACAAAAGAAGATGATGGTGACTTATGTCCTTCTACATCAAATAGAAATGATATAGACAGTGGATCCAATGAAGAACCTGAAGATGATCTATCTGAAAAAGCTCCATCCAGATATGTTCAAAAGAATCATCTTGAATCTCAAATTTTGGGAGACAAGGAATCAGGTGTACGAACAAGGAGAACTCTTGTGGGATCTTCTAGTCATCTGGCATTTCTATCCACAATTGAACCACACAATGTCAATCAAGCTAGCAAAGATGAATGTTGGAAGCAAGCCATGAATGAAGAGCTTGATCAAATTGAAAAGAATAATACTTGGGAATTGGTACCAAGACCACATGATAAAAATGTCATTGGAACTAAATGGATTTTCAAAAACAAGTTAAATGAGAATGGGGATGTTGTAAGAAACAAAGCTAGATTGGTCTGCAAAGGGTATACTCAACAAGAAGGTATAGACTTTGAAGAAACTTTTGCTCCTGTAGCTAGACTTGAAGCCATAAGAATGTTTCTTGCTTTTTCAAGTTATCAACAAATCAAAGTCTATCAAATGGATGTTAAATCTGCTTTTCTCAATGGTGATCTTGAAGAAGAAGTATACATAGAACAACCGGAAGGATTCATTTTGGGAAATGATGCAAATCTTGTTTGTAGACTTAAAAAGGCCCTATATGGTCTCAAACAAGCTCCAAGGGCTTGGTATTATCGTCTTGACAAATATCTTCATCAACAAGGATTTTCAAAGGGGTCTGCTGATAGCAACTTATACACAAAAGTTGAAAATAATAAACTATTGATTGTGGTTGTATATGTTGATGATATCATTTTTGGGAGTAACGAAGAATCTATGAGTCAAAAATTTGCTTCTGTCATGCATCAAGAATTTGAAATGTCCTTACTTGGGGAACTAACATTCTTTCTTGGCTTGCAAGTGCATCAAACTGCAGATGGTATATTCCTATCACAAGAAAAATATCTTAAGCAAATTCTAAAGAAGTATGGCATGGAAGAATGCAAACCTGTAAGTACACCAATGATAACCGGATGCAATCTCAGTTCTCATGATGATTCTCCCCCGGTGAATCAACCAGAATACAAATCAATGATAGGAAGTCTACTTTATCTCACTGGGACTAGACCAGACATTATGCATGCAGTTGGGATTGTTGGACGATTCCAAGCTAATCCAAAAGAGTCTCACCTTCAGGCTGTTAAAAGAATTTTCAAATATCTTCAAGGAACTCAATACCTTGGTCTATGGTATCCAAAGAATGCTGATCTTACTCTTCATGCTTACACTGATGCAGATTGGGCTGGAAGTGTTGATGATCAGAAAAGCACTAGTGGTGGTGCATTCTATATGGGACCACGGTTAGTATCTTGGTTCAGCAAGAAGCAAAATTCTATTGCCTTATCTACAGCAGAAGCAGAATATGTGGCTGCCGCATCTTGTTGCACTCAACTCCTTTGGATGATGAAAACCTTACAAGATTTTCAAATCAAATGTACACCTCCTGTCCCCATTAAGTGTGACAATACAAGTGCCATCAGTATTTCAAAGAATCTTGTTATGCATTCGAAGACCAAGCACATTCCCATCAAGTATCACTTCTTACGTGAACAAGTGCTTGAGAAAAAGGTGAAGTTGGAGTATGTTCCCTCCAAAGAACAAGTTGCTGATATCTTTACCAAACCTCTGCCCAGGGAAGCATTCGAGTATCTAAGACAGAAGCTGGGAGTGTTCTCTGCCAGTCAAAAGAACAATTCTGCATAAATTTAGAAGATGGCATTGGATACGCGGGTTTGCTGAAACACAGTCGCGTATATACGCGAGTTCCTGCACAGAAAACCTCATATGTCTGATTGCTAACATTTTTCTGATTGGAGTCAGCTCTCTTCAGTACATCTGCAGTGTTGTTTGGTATATCTGATACTGTTTGGTATCTCTGGTGATGTTCCAGTTCTCATAATTCTATCTATAATGATTTGATAAAGATGCCTTGATGATTTGTTGCTGAAAGTGTTCAGGATGCACAAACTAAGGGGGAGCCTTAGTCATATGACAAGGATGCTTGGATGCACAGATTCAGGGGGAGTATTAGCTTTGTTGAGTATAATGCATTGTTGGCATTATGATGGTTCTGAAATATGTTCTTTGAAGGCTTTCTGGTATTGGTCATAAATGGTCATGAAAAGGGTCTGTTGAGACCCATGATGTAAATTGTAATCTTCAGTCATGTAAGGACTTATCAAATTTGTAAACCCACTTGGTTGGGTAGCTGTGTTGAAATGTGTAAACCCACTTGGTTGGGTACTTGAGTCTCATATGTAAATCCACTTGGTTGGATATTTGTTGTAAGTATGAGTCTGTGGGAATAGGAAGTTCATAGAGTCATGTACTTCATTGAAAAATATGTTATGAAGCTTCAGCATGAACTCAGGGGGAGATTGGTCTCTTCCGTATTTCAGATCTGCAGAACAGGGGGAGAGTGTGATGGTTTTGATCCGCCCTTTGCCCTTGATGTCAAAGGGGGAGAGTGACTTGGTGTTTGAATGAAGAGAAGGAATGGTGTCATTGTATCTGTTGTGGTAACCAAACACCATCGTGGTTGCCATCAAGTCCAAAGGGGGAGATTGTTGGCAATATGATGCAGAGTGTTGTCCTTGATGGCAACCCACTGAATGAAGATGAAGACATACGTTTGTTGACATGTGTTGTCCTTGATGGCAATCCACCGGATGAAGTTGTGCTTGATAGATTATGTTCTTGATGGAGTAAATCTGATGTATCTACAGTGTGTACAGAAGGCAATGAAGAAAGGATCTCAGCATGGGCTAAATCTTGATGAAAAGAGTATGTCTCTAGGTATACGCGGATTTGCCTAGTAGAAGTCGCGTATGCACGCGGGAATCAACGTTCCAAGTCGCGTATGGGGAAAAGCGCTCAAAAAGTGCAAAACCAGGGGTAACCAACATGGTATTGACCCATTGTATTGGGTAATGATTCGCCTAAATGACCCCGTCCAGGAATACCATCGGAAGTAATGTGGTTTTGGCTCATGGTATTGAAATTGGGTAAACCTATATAAGGAGAAGAATTTCATTGTGCAAATCATCAGTGTGGGTGCAAGATCTCTGAGCTTAATGAATACTTCACTCTGAAGTAGATCTGAATGGAAAGGGTTACACTTGAATGATAAATCTGAATGGATGATGCACCAATGATGAAGAAGGGGATCTAGATCTGAAATGTGCTTGTATTTGCTAGATCTGTTTATGGAATGATTAGATCTAAGAAGAGGCGAACATCTGTCTGAAGTGAAGGGTTAAATCTGTGTGAAGTATCTGTTCTGAAGAAATGCAATGACCTAAAATCTCTGAAGAACCGTACGCTAGTTCGCCGAAGAGGAAGCGCGTATATACGCGGCTTCGCTGAAAGAAAAGCGCGTATGCGCAATTAAATTGGTTCTATAATTTGTACAGAAGTATACGCCTGTTTGTGTGAACAGAAGCGCGTATATACGCGACATCAGTGAAAGGAAAGCGCGTATGCAAACTAGGGTTTGCTGAAGTCTGTGGTAAGAAATGTCTGATCTAATCTGCTATGTTGCTGCTATCTGTATTCTACTGTTCTGAGTTGTCTGTATCAGTTTGGTTGTATGGTTGAGCTTGAAATCATGGAGAGGGTCCAGTCTGAAAATATGATGAAACGTGGCCTGTAAGTGTTGTTCTATTGAAGTTGTTGGATCCAGTGTGAAAATTGATGAAACGTGATCCATAGAGGTGCTGAGGGTTGTTTCCTTTAGTCAAGGGGTTGTAGCTCCCTTCCAGGAGAGGTTGGTAAACGAGTCAGGGGGTTGGAGCTCCCTTCCAGGAGAGGCTGGTAAACAAGCGCAGCTGGGTGCCTGCATGCTGGTAGGAATCTGCACCAGCACATATGTTGTAAGATGTTTTCTCTATAATAAAAGATTGAAGGCTGAGCAACGGCAGCGGTGGTTTTCTCTTGATTTGGGTTTCCACCTAAAAATTATGGTGTTCATGTGTGATGCTTTGTGTGATGGCTTACTCTGTTATTACTGTTCATGTTTACTATTTATTAAACATCTGATGAATGAATGATGGAATGATTTTTGTGAAGATATAATAACACAATTAGATATCTGTGTATACGCGAGTTTCATAAAGGGTTTCCGCGTATATACGCGAGTATCCTTCAGGAAAGTAGCGTATGGGTTTTGGAAGCAAGAAAAAGTAAAAGTTTTGAATATGCAGTAAATACTGATTCACCCCCCCCCCCTCTCAGTATTTTTCCCAACAAACTCAACAATTGGTATTAGAGAAAGTTGAGCTGAGTGATTCAAGCTGAAAAAAATTCAAAAGGTGTTGTGGTGATAATCCTTGCGGTGCGAAGGCTAATCGGCGGCCTGCTGTGGAGACAGTTTTTTTGAAATGAAGCTGCTTGATCTGCAGCGTGAAGGAAAATCAGGTTGTGGTGGAAGAGCTCGAGTCACTAGTGAGATTGCTGCACAGTGAGTCGTGGCCTACTGAGAGGCCGTGAGGCCATATTTGCTGAGAGCAGTTTGAAGGAGGCCACATAAAATGTCTGTTGTGCATTGAACCATGCAGTGACTCACACCTGCGGTGATGCTCAACATGTGAGCTGGTATCATGCTACTGCATGCATGGTGCCAATCCGCCTTTCTTAGAGACTTTCGTTGACGGTGGACTACAAATCCTGGTTCATAGAAGAGTCGTGAGTTGTTGTCTTGTTGAACAGTGTTGAACTGGTTGCGTTGAATGGTGTTGAAATCGCTGCGTTGAACAGCGTTGAAGCCAGAGAATTGAACGATTTGGATTTGAGGTTTACAATCGATTCATTGAAACGTTGTTTTGCATTTGGATTTAAGGCTTAAAATCGGTTTAGTATATGCCTTAATATCAATTTGAAGTTTTTTAATAAATCGATTATATTGGAAAAATCAATATGCAATGTTTTGATTTGTATTCGATTTTGTATATCGATTTGAAGTTCTTTTTTAAAAATCAATTATTTTAATATGCAATGTTTTAAGAATCGATTTGTATTCGATATCGATTTGAAGTTAATCGATTAGATTGAAAATCGATAGGCAATATGTTAAATCAATTATTGTAATAATGGCACATATATGCCATTATTAAGGGCTTAAGGCATTTTTATCAAGGGTATTTTTTATTGGCGAAGGGAATTTTTAATCAAAATTAGTTCCTTTTGAAATTGGAGATTTTTTATTGACACAAGCTACTCAAAATGGAAAAAACACAAAGTGCTCGATCTGAGATCAAGAATTTCAATGGGAAAAACAACTTCAAGATCTAGAAAGTTAAGATGTATGATCTACTCATGCAACAAGGCGTGGTGAAGGCACTGTTGGGAAAAGCCAAACAGCCTTACACCATGACGGATAACGAATGGAGTGACATGGATGAAAGAGCACTGAGCAGCATTTTATTGTGTTTGGCAGATGATATTTTGTTTAACATCGTGTCAGAGAAAACTGTTTCTGGTTTGTGGACAAAGCTTGAAAGGCTATACATGACAAAATCCTTAACCAATAGGATTCTTCTGAAGTGACAGTTGTACAGTTTGCGCATGAAGGAAGGTACATCAATTACTGATCATTTGAATACCTTTAATACTCTCCTGGTGTAGTTAGGAAGTATAGAAGTAAAATTTGAATTAGAAGATAAATCTGTAACTTTATTATGCTCGTTGCCCGAGTCATGGGATCATTTTGTTACTTCTATAGGTCTTAGTTCATCAGAAACCCTTGAATTTGATGATTTTGTTGGAGCTTTCTTGTCTGAAGAAACAAGGAAAAGGTCAAATTCAGAAACCTCTACATCAGAAGCAATGATGGTTAGAGGTCATTCTAAAGAAAGACGCTTCAATAAGCACAAAAACTTGCATTCAAAATTGAAAGGGAAGAAGAGTAAGGTAAAGTGCTAGTTTTGTGGCAAATGAGGACATTTGAAGAAGGACTATTGGAAGAGACAACAAACATCCAAAGGAGACTCTTCGACAGAGAAGAAAGAAGCAAACACCACAGATACAGGTTCAGCATCCGTTTCAGGTATGAGTGATGAAGTGTTATCAGTTTGTTTTTCTAATCATGATCAACATTGGTTGTTAGATTCTAGAGCGTCAAATCACATGTGCATTCATAGAGAGTGGTCTAAAACTTATAAATAAATCAATGATGGAGTTGTTTGCATGGGAAATGATGTCTCGTGTAATATTGTGGGAATTGGAAGAATCCATATTAAAATGTTTGATGGGACAAATAAAATTCTAACTAATGTAAGACACGTACCTGAACTAAGAAAAAAACCTTATTTCACTAGGAGTACTAGACACAAATGGATATAAAACCTTTATTCAAGGTGGAGTAATGAAATTTTATAAAGTAATTTTACTAGTAATGAAAGCAAAGAAGGTTGGAAATATTTTTTAGTTAGAAAGAAGAACAGAGTTAGATCATGCTTCTACTGTATCTAAAAACGACAGTAATTGTATTCGTTTATGGCATCAAAGGTTGGACCATATGAGCGAAAGAGGATTAAAAATTTTATCTGGTTGTAAGTTACTTCCTAGTTTAAAATCTTCTAAGTTAGATTTCTGCAAACATTGTCTATTTGGGAAACAAAGAAAGCATAAGTTTAAAACTGGAAAACATACTAGTAAGGGAATCATTGATTATATCCATTCTGATGTTTGGGGTCCATCTCCTACGACCTCATATGGAGGATTGTCATATTTTGTATCTTTTATTAATGATTTCTCTAGAAAAGTGTGGGTCTATATGTTAAAGAAAAACTCTGATGTATTCACAGTTTTCAAACAGTTTAGAGCATTAGTTGAAAACATCACTGGTAGAACCATTAAATGTTTAAGAACTGACAATGGTGGTGAGTTTACTTCAAAGGAATTTGATAATTATTGCAAGGACGTTGGGATCAAAAGACATAAAACCACTGTATATATTTCTCAGCAAAATGGAGTTGTTGAACGCATGAACAAGACTCTCTTAGAGAGAGCAAGAAGTATGCTTAGTGATGCCAATTTGCAGAAGTAATTATGGACAGAAGAAGTTTCTACGGCTTTCTATTTGATAAATTGATCACCATCAACTGCAATAGGATGCAAAATTCGTCAAGAGGTATGGAAAGGTCATCCATGTGATTATTCTAAACTGAAATTTTTTGGTTGTGATGTATATGTTCTTGTTCCGAAACATCAACGTTCTAAATTAGATCCTAAATAAAAATATATATATCTTTGTTGGATATGGTGATGGGACTAAGGGATACAGGTTGTGGGATCCTACTACTCACAGAATCATCATTAACAGAGATGTTAAATTCAATGAATTTTCACTTGAAAATCCATATGTAGATGATAAATTGAAATAGGTTAATGTACCTAAGCTTCAACACATTCAGTTTGAAACCAGTTCAAATGCTGATGATAGTCCAGATGAACAAGTTTCAGATTCAGATCATGAAAAATTTTCAGATGCAGATCATGAACATGTTTCAGATGTTGATCATGAAGAAGTTCCTACAGATAACAATCAACAAATTGTGGAAATACCAGAAACATCTTTAAGGAAGTCTATGAGAATCAGACGTCCTCCTAAAAGGTATGATGATTATGTTACTTCAGTTTCTTTAACCGCTAATGATGATGAACCTTTGTGCTATCAGGAAACTGTAGAAGGTTCTAACATTGGTAAGTGGAAAGAGGCTATGAAGGACGAGATGAAGGCATTAGCCAAGAATGCCACATGGGATCTAGTGGAACTTCCTAAAGACAGAAAAAATGTGGGATGTAAATGGGTTTACAAATTGAAAAGGGGTGTTGATGATACAGAGAATAGGTACAAAGTGAGGCTTGCCACGAAAGGTTTTTCTCAGAAAGCAGGAATTGACTTTCATGAGATATTTTCACCAGTTGTAAAAATTGTTTCAATTCGGATTGTGTTAGCATTAGTTTCTTTACTTGATTTATAATTACAGAAACTAGATGTTAAAAATGCATTTTTACATGGATATTTAGATGAAGAGATTTATATGGAACAACCGGAAGGGTTTGTTCAAAATCGCAACAAAAAATTTTTCTACAGGCTCAAGAAATCATTGTATGGTTTGAAGCAGTGGCCTCGACAATGGTACAAGAAATTTGATTCTTTTATGATGAGTCAAAATTATATAAGAAGTGAATATGATCATTGTGTTTACTTTAATAAATTGAGTAATGGCATGTTCGTTATCTTAGTGTTATATGTTGACGATATGCTTTTAGCAAGGAAAAACATAACAGAGATCAACAGGTTAAAGGCTCAAATGGCTAGGACGTTTGATATGAAAGATCTAGGAGCAGCAAGATAGATTTTGGGCATGGAGATTTTCACAAACAGGAGCAATGGTAAGCTGTGGCTATCACAAAAGAAGTATATTGATAAAATACTCTTGAGGTTTGGTATGAACAATGTGAAGTCTGTTTCAATCCCTTTAGCTTCCCATTTTAACCTTTCTTCAAGTTTATGTCCTAACACAAATGAAGAAAATGAATATATGTCTCGAATTCCATATGCCAATGTAGTAGGTTGTTTGATGTATGCGATGGTTTGTACACGACCAGATATTTCACATGTAGTTGTGGTTGTCAGCAGGTATATGGCAAATCCAAGAAAAGAAGACTGGTCAACAGTGAAATGGGTGCTTTGGTATCTGAGAGGCACAAGTGATTATTGTATCACTTATAACAAAAGTAGTGAATTTGTTTGCAGATATGTTGATTCCGATTTTGCAGGTGATTTGGATAAGACAAGGTCAAATTCTAGATATGTCTTTACTCTTGCGGGTGGAGCTATTAACTGGATGTCAAAGCTACAGAACATTGTTGCTTTATCCACTATAGAAGCAGAACACATAGCTTCTTCACATGCTTGCAAAGAAGCGGTTTGGTTGAAAGGTTTGTTTGGTGAGTTTGGTAGGTTGCAAGACAACATCAAGTTATTTTGTGATAGTCAGAGTGCAATTCATTTGGCTAAAAATCCAGCCTATCATAGTAAATCAAAACATATACCTATCAAGTACCATTTTGTAAGGTAGGTTATCACTGAAAGGGGAGTCTCTCTTGAAAAGGTGCATATAAAGGAAAACTGTGCAAACATGTTCCTGAAACCATGATGGTGTATGGCTTTTCTTGGCTTGCAGAAAAGATAAAAATAATAAAAGAACAGGGTATCAGGCTAATTTTTGTCAAGGTGGAGATTGTTGAGATTTCTTTTTAATTAAATTTGGAGAAAATCTCATGAATGTGAAAACAATAGGATTTGTTGCTAAATTGACTCCATTTGATTCTCATGAGGAGTTATTGCATCTTATATTTGTTGTGAGTGAATTTATGATTCAGTTTCTACTCCCAGCTATAAAATGTAAGCCCGTAGAGGCAAATGTGCATGAGGAATGTAAAATGAGTGGAAGAGCATATGAGAAACTCTGTTGTTGTAATTCTCCAGTTGATGAATGAGATTGCAGATGCCCTGTTTGGTGGATGTAACCCAGATTGGTTGGGTGAACCACATTAAAATTTGTTGTCTTTATGTTTATTTTTCTGCTGTGTGGATTTGATAGTTTATTTACGTTTTCCACTGCTAAACTCAATAACCAACGAGCGTTCCAAGGTAAATTCCTTGAGGAGGGTCAGCTCTATGATGGCGTTCCTTCGATGGTCGATGGTGATAAGGAGTTCTTCTATGGCACCATTAGGGTTTCCTCCCTGGCAAAAAAATTTCTCAGAATTAATCCTTGTCTTTCATGCGGACTTCATTCTGGAGTTTCAAAGTATTCAACAGGTAAGGAAAATGAAAAATTAGGTACCACTCGATGAATTTTTTCTTTTTTTCAAATTCCTAACTTAGTTTATGTGCTCATTCTTATGCAGCAACATAACGCTCGTGGCTTGTAGCTGGGCGCAACTCTTACACCATTCCCCGTAACGACCGGCTAACACTGGTTAACAAATGAGAGGGTTATTGTATCTTTTTGTTGCTTTTTCCCTTCCACAAAATGCCATGGTTGAAATTGCTGGTCTTACAATGGTAATTCTTTGGAGGATTTTCCTATATTTCTAGGTTTTCCCTTCTCGCGGCGGTAAGGAGACGAGACAAACTTGACCTGAGTCACTCAGTTTTGGGACTGAGTCAGGTGGACGGGTTTAATTACCTATCCCTTGACCCTAACCCAACTCGTTTCCCCTATATAAAATATGGTTATATATTTTCGGGTATTTAAAAGTGCATGCACCATTTCATCGTGGTTCCTGGCTAAATTATTTACAGGGATAATTTTTTGTTTACCGTTCATTCTATAGCTATGATTCTCCATTCTCAAATTTAAAGATTAAGCTAGAACATAAAATTTGATTTTCGAGTACATGTTATTATTTTCTGCCTTTTCTTACGTTCAAGATTAACCAGAATTATATACACATTTTTCTTTAAAAACAATGAATTAATGTCACCACACTATACAAGAATTAACGAGATTGGTATACCTGTTTTATCTTTAGTAAACAGAAAGCAGTAATATCAACATGGTAGTTTCCTGAAAAATACTGAATCCACGACCTGCATTCATATGTTACTACATACCATACAGTTCAACCATACTATCTTTACCTAGAAACTGAATCCCTTACAGGAAACTATAACTTTTGTTCACCTAGCAATGATTTTCCAGATGATTTTCGGGTTTCTTTTCCACATACTTATCTTAAATTTTTAATGGAAATGCCAAGACCTCCTCATGCCTCGAGACCATTAGCTAGCTGAAAATCTAGCTACGTCCACTTCTTGGACAAGCGATTCTGATACCCTTCACCATATTTACTGCCTTGTGTTTATTGCCTTGCACAAGGGTTTCCCTGGTGCAGGGTCTTTCTGCTCTCCCACATTAACTTCATCCCTATCCCTCTTGGGTTAACAAAAATTGAAAACCAGTAAATGAAGTAACTAGCTGAAAATACCATAACCAGCAAATAGTGAAAGAATAAATCTCCAAAACCTGTGAAGACGTCAATTGCTGAGTTTTGAAGACGTCTTCAAGATTGACCATCTGGCAAGAACATGTAGCAGGTTTCAACGAATTAAATTATTAAAATGAGCTCCTCTTTTCTAAATTTTTATAGATAGCAAATTGATTAAAGGCGTTTTTATGGTACGTGGTGTGTGTTTTTTTTTTATTTGAAAGTACTTCCCGGTAATGCCTTGTCTTGCCAGCGTCACTGAGCAAAAGCCCTATGTCTTAGTTGGTCTGAAGGGTATCTCCTATCTCCAAATTGCTCAAAACTTGTAGGTGTTTAAAAAAATAAAGCGTTATAAATGCCATAACTCTCTGTAAAATTCAACATTGAACCAATATAGCCAATGAAAATTAATAAAGCTTTTATAATTTTAACATTGTGGGAGGTAAAAAATTGAATTAAAAATAATTGCTCAATGCGTTCACTTAAACAAATTGGAGGAAAAATAATTGCATTACAAATAATTGCCCAAACCCTTATAGATTAAACATATAAAGAGTGTGTGGATGGGACTAAAGAAGCTTAGGCCACCATCACATTTTTTGGTAAAGCAGATGACAAGGGCAGAGAATAAAACCCCAAATTAAACAACGTCATTACAATAACACCAGAGGGGATTTTAGTATGGTAACTTGTCCATGTTAGGGTTTTGCCTCCCGATGGTTGTGAGTTCAAGTTTAAGTAAATCAAAAGACCAGATTAGGGATTCACTTCACGATGGTCGCGACTTCAAATTTCACTAAATCAGTGACTTCAAATTTCACTAAATTAAAATACTAGATTAGGGATTCGCCTTCTTCATTGAATACATAGAGAAAAATAACTACTAATTAACCCACAATGTTAATAAAGAAGAAAATATAGCATTGCAGGGACAAGGAACTTCAGAATAGTCCTTGGGAATTCACAGTGAGGCACGTGTAATCCATGCTCACATTGTAACCCACAATGTTAATAAAGAATAAAATATAGCATTGCAGGGACAAGGAACTTCAGAATAGTCCTTGGGAATTTACAGTGAGACACCTATAAGCCATGTTCACATTTTAACAATGACAAAAGTGATTTGTTGAACCAAAATTGTAAACTACTAACTCCTGCCATGTGGACCCCATATGAAGGCCATGTGCTTTATTACTCTATTCCCCAAAGTATCCATGCAGTACATGGAGGATTCCAGGTGATTAATTGAGTCCTTGTTTGGGTTCATTAGCTCAATCTGAATCCTACCAAGAGATTAAATTTCCTCCATGCGTTACAATTGAAACTACTAATTGAATACCATATCGTACTTACTTGTAGACGGTCTCATCCTCATGAGGAACATCCAGCATACTTGGTTGCAGGTTGTCTGGTAGTTGTGAGGAACAAAAGTTTTAACTCACACAAATGCATTTTTTGTGGTCTATGGAGGAAAACAAACTTCAGAATTTTTGAGGCATAAGCGGCGTGCGGATTTTGGGGAAATTTGATAGTATTTATTCATTCATTTGTCAATCGAAGGTACAACTACTGCTTCTTGTCCTCCATTTTATTTAAATGTATAAATAGATTTCTCATGCCAGCACGAGAAAGACACAACAGATGTGGTCTATGGAGGATGTACATCTAAATGTATACATAGATTTCTTATACCAACACGAGAAAGACACAACAGATGTGGTCTATGGAGGATCTACATCTAAATGTATAAATAGATTTCTGATACCAGCACAAGAAAGACACAACAAATGTGGTCTATGGAGGATGCAACAAGATTTTGGTTCCTGGAATTGATCAGCTTCGGCATCCACTCTAGCCTTTGAAAAGAGTGCTTGCCTCATTCGCATGTAGTAATTTGGGATGCCTGCTTTACTCCTCTCCAAAAACCCTTTCTCGAGTTTCTGAGTGTAATCCTAGGTATTTTGTATCACATGGATTGATTGATCAAGTGTCTAGGGCTTATGGGGCATACTATCTCTAAAATAGAAAAAGCATAGCGAATAGTAGTTATGTTATATCTGTATCTGAGTACTAGTATAAGAGGGTAAGTCATTCTTAATTAGTTCTATCAGGTGCGGAGTAATAATGAAAGGTGCAGAGTAATAATGAAATGTTTCCAGACACAACTAGTACTGTATAGTTGTATAGCTATCATCTGAGGTGAGTGTGTATTCGTGTGTCAAGCTGGCAAAGCAACCGGGGAAGCAACCTTTCAAAGCAGTGATTGTGTTTGTTAAAGTACTTGATCTGAGGTACGTAGTCGTTGTTTCTTCATTGGTCTTCCTGCCCCTATCTCTCCTATATATGTACATAAAGGAGCATATTGATCATGATATGTCAATGGCTATGGAATAATTAGTTTTTAATTTTCTTGTATATTGTTTCACATGAGGCTTGAGTAACAACAACAAATTCAAAATATTCAGGTGTATAACTTAACTTTATAGATAAGAATCACCTGTTATTTCAAAATATTTTGGGATATAAGTTAACTTTATAGATAAGAATCACCTCTTGTTGTAACAACTATGCACATGTTGTTCCATTCTTTGCCAATTCTTTTCCAGTGTTGGAGTCCCATTAGTCATTAGCTAGCTAGCTATATATCAACTACGAGTAATGGTCCTAGGACTTGGTGAGTGTCATCGAGCCATTTCAATTTTTGTCTGATTACTCAAGCCGTTTCAGAACATTTACGTCAGCAGGGATTTAGGGAGAAGGAAGCGAGAGGATAAGGAGTTGTTTGATGAAGCCAAATGCCAAGGCACGTAGTGGTTGAAAGCTGCTTCATTGGGGTTGGGTGGGATTTGGATAAAGGGTGAAAAGTTTATAGATCTATCCCCTGGTGTTTCAAACATTGACGACAGCAGCAAACTAACGGAATTTATGGTCGGGGAAAGACCGGACTTCATCTAAACTGAATATGTTGTTTGATGTAGGTGGTTACATAGACCCTGACTCCATTTGCATGGTGTTTGCATGGCGTTGACCACACGTCCATTTGCATGGCGATATACGTGGAAGCCAAAGTGGCAGTGTACGTGGAAGCTAAAGGGAAAATGAAGAACATCAGGGTGTACGTGGAAGCCAAAGGGAAAATGAAGAACATCGGAGAAAATAAGCTATAGAGTATGTATTTCCAATTAACATTTAATTTTTCTTAAGTAATGCTAGCAATACTTAACTTCACAAAGACTTCAAAAAAATTGTTATGCGTTATTTACCTTATGCCAAGAATTATAAAGCCAATGCATTTATTTGGCCTCGGGAAGAGGCGAAATAAGATCTCCATTTTAATATAAAAAAAACTTTGACTAAAAGCTGTTGTTGTGTCTGACTAATACATAGTCAAAATACTATTACTATAATCCCTGCAACCCCAAACCCCAAACAGGAAAGGGACTAACAAACATTTATTCATCATAATTTTTTTAATGTAACTAAACAAACAATACAAATAATTTTACTAATTATTCCCTAACTCGTTTCACATAAAATTTCTGTAAACATATTTACATCTAACCAAGTCATCAATGATCTTAAACATTAACAAATTGGCCTTTTTTTTAAAATAGAAAAATAAATCATTGTTGACAAGGGTTTCTTTTTATTTTTGTATTGCAACCAGCATACCTTTTTTGTAATACTGCTTACAATATATACTCTTTAATACAACTTTTGATTTAAAAAAAAAAAAAAAAAACATTACACATCATATAAGGAAAATAATTATATATAATGTATTCCATTAATAAAAATGTATTTTAAGAAAAACAAAAAATAAATTATTTCATGGAATTATTTCATCATGTCCATATATCACATTCTATGTGGGATGTGAGATTGAACTGGTGTCTTCACATCAAGGAGTGCCCTAGACTATTACATGGCTAATTTTGAAAATTGTAAGAGAACAAATTTTAAGAGAACTAAAGGTTGAACTGGTGACTTCATATCAAGGAGTGCCCTAGACAATTACATGGCTAATTTTGAAAATTTTAAGAGAACGAAGATATTCATGATAGGGAATTGAAATAGTGACTTCACATCTCACATTAAAAAGTGTGTTAGACTTACATGACTAATTTTGAAGTGCAGTAAATTATTACATAACTAATTTTGAAAATTTTAAGAAAACAAAGAGATCCATGCTGCTCAGTGACTAGTTAATTTATGATATGACATTTGTTTAATAATCTTTTTGTTTTATTTTTTTCCCTCCTTTTATCATTCACATAATAGAAGATAAGAATAATGAAGTATATTATTTATCTGTGATAATTTTTAATTTTAATTAAAATAATATATGAATATTAAATTAAATATATAATTTACATTATTATTGAATTAATTTTATAAATTAAAAACATATTTTGTATAGACGAATTAAAAATATTTCTAAATTTATTATTGTTATATATTTTGAATTATTTAGTTTTCTTAAAAAAAATTAAGCAACTATACTTAGTTTAGACGAGGAAAGACACGTGATTATTGAAAAGTAAGATTATATCACAAGTATTAATAATAAATATTTTATAATAATATCAATAGAGTAAAGAATTGTCATGAGCTATAGAATAATTTATATTTATTAATTTTAGAAAAAATAAATATTAAATAATATTAATAAATTTATAAAGTAAAATATATGATATTAAATTAAATTTAAAATATGATTGTAATAATTAATAATTTAATGACTTAAAATTGTTTATGTTTGTTTTAAGGAAATAGGGGTATCTAAGTCTATCTTGTAGGAATGAAAGTTTGTTTGTCTCTTTAGGAACTACTAGCTGATTATTTTAGGTGGTATGGTTTTCCTTGAATAAGGGTGATTTTCTTTAAGTAAGGGTGATGAGTCCGTTTACATTCAGAGCAGTCCCATTAGCTAAGAACAGTAAAAAATGATTGTCTTATTACTGATTTGACAACTAAATTAGAGTAGATTTTCCCACAGTATAAAAAAATAATAATTTAATTTATAATGAAATATAAAATTAATCTGATAATTAATAAAAATATTTTTTATTAGGCTTTAAAAGTATTGGTATATTAAAGTAAAATAAACTAGGACAGTGACATTGATTTTAATCTTTAATTTTATATCTAAAAAATATATATATGTAAATTTGACCGTATTGGTAGGTAAAAAAAATCATTCCTCATTATAATTACAGTGATTTTAATTTTTTATTTTATATCAAAATAATTATATGTAAATTTGACTGGACTGGTAGGAAAAAAAAATATTCGTTCCTCATTATAATTATTGTTTAATGTTTTTTGAGTCCGATATGAATTAATTGTCAATGTAATAGTAACTTCACTGATTTTAGCTCTGTAAACATCGGAAAGATAGAACCCCCCAACTACCACTACTTTTGCTTTACCATAAAATCCATTGGGTGGTGTACAATATTACTATTACGTATGACGTGTCCGTATATAGTTCAAGGAGTCTAGGTTGTAAAAAAGCAGCGCCTTTTGGTACATTACCCTCGGGACAAAGTCCACGTCACTGTCATGTCACTGTTAAATAGCACACTCTGTCATGTCGTGCTGAAACTGGCAGGTAAGGAAACGCAGTGGAAAGGATGCCTTACGCGCTAATTACCTCCATCCTCTGTATTTATCGACCAGATGACTTCCATATAATGCCGCGCATTCCCTCAACTCTATCAGACGTATATTTTCTAGTTCTTATTTGTTTCATCGTGCCTTCTTTACTCCGACTCCGAAACATGGAATTCAACACTACCGTTCAAGTGAGGATCGATGAGAATGATTGGGTTATTCAGATGAAGAAAGGCCTCGATATACCACAACAAATTAAAGAAGAGGAGGAGGAGTTCCGTATGTGTATCTTTAATGTGCCGAAAGAGTTTTTGGCACTGAAGCCCGAAGCGTACACTCCTCAATCCGTTTCTATTGGTCCCTATCACCACTCGCGATCTGAGCTCCATCATACGGAGCGCTACAAGGTGGCAGCTGCTCGTAGATTTCAGAAAAGAAACGACGGCCTCAAGTTTGAAGCTGTGGTTGTGGAGGAATTTCGGAAGCACGATTGGCAAATCCGAAGTTGCTATCACAAGTTCATCGACTATAATGAGGAAACCTTGGCATGGATCATGGCCCTCGACGCCGCCTTTCTTCTTGAGTGTTTGCAGTTTTATGTCAGACACGCCGACAAAAGCTCTGACGTGAACGTCAAGGAGATGGGAAGAGTCTTACATCCAACTGGCACCGGTTCTACCCACAATTCCATTTTCAGAGATCTCATGATGCTCGAAAATCAATTGCCGCTTTTTCTTCTGAAAACTCTTTTGGAGTTGCAGTTGGGTTCTAAAGCAAAGGCAGAGGAGAGGCTATCCAGCCTGCTGAGGCTTGTGTGCGAAGAATTATCGCCTTTCACCTTCAAATTTCCTGAGGATTCAGAGCTCCATATAAACGAAAAAGGGCACGTGCTTGAGATGCTGTATTACGCTATCGTCCCTGTTTCCAGCAATCAGAGTCCATATTTAACCGAGGATGGAAACGATGCGTCTGATACGGAGGTCGTGTCAAGGGTTACGCAGGCCTTCAGTTTGCTTTGGGAGACCCTCTCCTCTATTAAGGTAGGTCCCGTTCAATTTGTGACAGAGTTGCCGTCACGTTTTTTTTCTATTATTAAGAATCTACCTGTTATTAGCGCCTTGAAGATACCCTCGACTCTTTTTGTCGATAAAGATGACATCAAATCTGAGGAGGACGAAAGAGACGGAGACAGAGGGGAGAAGGGCACAGAATACTCGGTTAAGTTCATACCGCCCACGCGAGACGAACTAGCAATTCCTTCTGTGGCCGATTTATATTCTGCGGGACTCAAATTCGTTCCTACAGTCGGCGACCTCACCACAATACAATTTGATGAGAAGACTGCCACGCTTTACCTCCCCAAAGTAAGGTTGGATGCCAACACGGACGTAATCCTGAGAAATCTGGTGGCATTTGAAGCTTCTGCGGCTCCAGGTGCGCTGGTTTTCACACGATACACCGACTTTATGAACGGGATGATCGACAGCGAAGAAGATGTTAGATTGCTCAAAAAGAGCGGAATTATTTCAAACCACCTCCAAAGCGATGGAGAGGTTGCGAGCCTGTGGAACGGCTTGGGTAAGTGCGTTTGTCTCACAAAAGTTGGATATCTGGACAAAGTAATAAAGGACATTAACAAGCATTATAACAGAAGATGGAATGTTGTTGTAGTGGAGTTTCTGAACGAAAACATATTCGGGTCGTGGAAATTCCTTTCTCTGGTTGCTGCAGCGATACTTTTGGCGGTGACTTGCTTGCAGGCTTTCTGCTCTGTCTATGATTGCAAGAAGTGGTTCAACGAGTCTGGCCCCTGAGGTAAAAATATGTTTGGTTGTCATGTATTGTATGTACGTATTGTAGTCCAGCACACTAGTAAACTTCACCGCAATCCAATTCCGACCTCGACTTCCATTTGCTTTCCAAGATGCTTCCGCTGTGATTTAGCCGTACCCGGCGTTCTCGCTCTCTTTGTAATAGAACTGCTTAGTATGAGATATGTTTGAACATCAGCCGTAGGATTTCCTGTGTTTTCGCCGTACCCGGCATTCTTGCTCTCGTTGTAATAGAACTGCTTAATATGAGATACGTTTGAACATCAGCCCTTGCATTTGATATACTGTGGACGTCTTTTCATTTTCGAAACCTTTTGACTGTAAGTTCCAAGTGTAGAAATCTACAAAGTGCCTTTCAATTCAAAACCCTAAATTTGACGTGCCAAATCCTCTTAATACACACATTAATATAGCAATTGGGATAAAATGATGTTATCATCTCCATCAGATTGACTCTAATTCCGTATATGATATATTGAATATATATTTATAATGGTTTTAAGATTGGTTTTTACATATATTTTTCCTATACACTATATATTTTTTATTTATATAAAAATATTTATTCATATATTTTTTATCTTAAAGAGAAAATTCAACCATATTAATTTAGATTTAAAGATTTGAGTCCTTAACTCCAAGACCGTTGTGGAGATTTGGGGGTTGAGGAGATTTTACCAGAATTTGACAGAGTATAAGATTTGGGCGTGGAGGAGATTTGACTAATATTTGACTCATATTTGACTTAGCCGAAGAAATTTGGATGTAGAAGAGATTTAACCGCATAACAAAGATTTGACACCATAACTAATCTTAATCTCAACCAATTGTGCAAAAATATTTCTTCACATATATTTATATATAAATATATATTATTTATTTGTATATATAAATTATTTTTTATTATTTTCAATATAATTCGTTTCTAAGCCCATTTAAAATTATAAATAAATAAATTATTTTACTTTTAATTTATAAATATAAAATTCCACATGTAAACTAAACTATGGAAGTTCAAATTTTACACTCAAACTAATAATCACCTTATGTTTTGATGGTCTATTTCATTTATTTTAATATTTATACCCTTTTTTTAATTATGAAATTGTGTATCAAATCAAAAACATGTTTATAAAATATATTATTAAAATAGTTTTAATATGTTTATGTTTTATATTTATTTTGAAATTTTAATTAATTAAATATTATAATAAATAATAAAAATATATTACTAAAATAATTTTGATTTACTATTATGGTGTTTCAATTTATTAATTTTAATATTCACATAATTGTAATTTATTGAAATTTATTTTCAAATTTTATATTTATTTTTGAGATTGTAGTTTAATTAAATATAAAAAAATGAAATAATCAAATTAATTATAAGATAATTTTAATTTGTTAATATAATTTGTTTTTTATTTATTTTTTTTACTCTCAAAGATTCTAATAAATTTAATAGCTACACTTTTAAAAAAATGAAAATAAAATAAAGATCTCTATATAAATAAACATATAATATAAAAAATGAATAATTCTAATAAATTTAATAGATACACTTTGAAAAAAATGAAAATATAAATAAAGATCTCAATATAAATAAAGATATAATAGAAAAAATCAGTGAAAATTTTAAAGTATATATATATTTTTAAAATATATTTAGATTTATTTAAATATTTATTTTCTATTTTTATTTTAAATATATAAAATTTTAAATTATTTAATTTCTCATAAGAAAAAAATAAATTAATGATTTTTATTTTTCATATATAATTTTTTATTTTTATTATAAAATTATATTTTATTTATAAACTATATATAATATGTAGAAATTTCAATGAGTGATATCAAATAAATTTAATCTATTCCAAACACCATTAAATATTGATTTCAAAAATAAAAAAATATAGATAAGGAATCAATCTAATATCTAGATATTAGATATTGATTTGTACAAGGTATAAGTGTACAAATTTCATGGATATTTTTACTTATTAAATAAAATTTTAATGATAAATTTTTATTTTAAAACTTCCTTACCATTAGTATTTATTTTTACTCAAATTTTATTTAGTCATATATTATATAAATTTTATTTAGTCAATGATTTGGTGTAATTATAATAGCTAGTATTTATATAATTTTAAATATTTTACAAATAAAGTGAATTATTTTCATCGAATTTATAAATTATAACATATTTTGAAAAGGAAAATATATTTCCATTTTCAAACTTAAAGTAATAAGGCACTAATTTGGAAGAAATTCATAATATTAATCTTTTTGCAAGAATAGAGGAAGTTTTATCTAAATTTTAAAATAGTTAAAGTAATAATAATATAGAGAGCATATATTTTGAAGAAAAGCATTATTTTCTAACAAATCAGAAGGAAGCACTCTCCTACACCCTAACACCTAAAGGTACAAAATCAATTGTGCTTAGATTCAGTGTGTATGAATGTATTTCAGACCATCATAGGCTGCTTAGTAACCATACATTTGAGATTTAGATCCATTTTCTAATCAAACTAATAAATAAGCCTATTTTATAGAACCTAGATCTATAAAAAACATACCACCACTAAAGAAACTACATAAAAAATCAAAATCAAATACAATCACCCATCCAAACAAGAAAATTCATCTCTATTATTTCTATTGGATAACTAAAACCATTTTCAATATGATTACTTCATTCCCTTAGGTTAGTATTTGGTATTGTATAGTATACACTTCAAATAATGGAGAAAGAGATACTTGTTTGATTGTTTGTTGCAATTAGGAATTAGTTCCTATTTTTTGGGGATTAGTTCTAACTATTCTAGTCTTATGCATCTTTATAAGGTTGTAATTGATTGTTGTTAATTTAATGAGTGAATGCAATTTTGTGGCAGCCTCAAGTGCTCCTCACTTGAGAGTTGTAGGTTTCATTCTCAATTATATGTCTTCCTATTGTTTAAGTTGGTATGAGAGCATCAAGGTTGCTCGTGGTTGAGATTGACGTGGTGATCCTATTTTGGCTGAGAGAAACTAGTGAGCATGGAGCCTCCTCTCTTAGTGAGCGCAACTATGAATATTTATTTGCAGAGTGAAGATCTGCCATATTTATGCATGAAGCAACATGATATCATTTGGAGGCTACATTTTCCCTTTGAGGATAGAGTCACTGTCTAGAGCACAATGGATCTTGGTGTGGATCAGTGGGGGAAAGTTGAGTTGGGATTTATCATAGTGAAGAAAAGTGCACAATTCTGCAGTTTTTATTAAGGAAAATTGTGCAATTTTTATTAAGGAAAAGTGCACAATTGTGTAATTTTTATGAAGAAAAAGTGTGCAGATTTGTGCAGACTTTTATGAAGAAAAAGTGAAAAGATCCTTTTTTGTGGAATTTATGAATTGGTTCAACTTTATTTTTTATTTTTTTAATTCCTGGAGCATTGCTATTGTTGGATTCTTGGATCTATTGATCAGGGATTTGTGGAGCTACCGGAGGTGCACATGAAGTGTGGAGCAAGAAGCCGTGCTTTGTTGGAAATTGGGATTTTTTGTTAAGATGCCTAATCCCCTTGCAAAGACATACCTAAATGAGGCCAATAAATTTTAGAGATCCAATTATGTTAATTGGAAATTAAATTTGCAGACACTACTGGAAGGCTATGGCGCTTGGACCATCACAAAGGGAGAAGAAGAAAAACTTGTTGCAGGCACAACGACTGCACCAATTCAAGAATGGGAGAAGCACCAGAAAAAAGCAAAGGTATTTCTAAGAATTTATGTTAAAGATAATATAATCCCTTATATTCCTAGTTGTAGGACATCTTGTTAAACTTGGAATCCACTAAAGGAATTATATGAAACCAAAAATACAAATTGAGTTCTCCTTTTGAAAATTAAGATCTTGTATATTAAAATGGAAGAAATTGAATCTTTTGGTGCCTTTGTTTTAAGAATTAAAGATTTCAAAGATATGTTGGGAGATATACGAGAATCACTACCTAGTATTGATATGATAACAATTACGTTAAATGGAATATGAAAGGACTATGAATTTTTTATTATATCTCTTGCAGCAAGAGAGAAAGCACCAAATTTTGAGGAATTGACAAGTATACTGATGCAAGAAGAAGAGAGGCATAATATTTTGAGCCCTCATAGTCTATAATTAGAACTTATGGCAAAGAATAATTTATTGAAAGGGAAACAGGGAGGAGGAAGTAAAGGTGTAAGTCTATCTCGGAAAATTCCATTTCCGAAACCAAATCAAGGTATGTCATTTTTCAGAAATGATTTTGAAATAAAAAAAATTTACTGTGGTAGAAGTGGGAATGTTTCCAAATACTATTATAACAATAAAAATTATGAATCTAGGCTTAAATATAGAAGAGAGGTAGGAAATTTTGTAGGAGAAGCCCTGAATTTTGATCTCATAAATCTCAAGCTATTTGTGTCTAATGTTGCATTTTTTGCTGAAATGGATGATGCCAATAAATGGTTTCTGGACTCTCGAGCTTTGATTCATATGAAATGAAATAGGTATTGGTACGTAAAAGTCAAGGAAATAAGTAATGTGAAGCATCTACCTTGGAGATGATCGTGTGTATAAGATCATCAGATATGGAGATATGGTTGTGACTTTACCAAATCGAAGTATCAAGTGCATCCATAATTTTATGTATGTTCTTGGGATCAAGAAAAAAATGATCTTTGTGTCTATAATTACAAATTATAACCTTAAAGTTGAATTCTTCAAATCACATTACATAGTGAAGGATTTGCTCGATCACTACAAACATGTTACTTCAGGAGTCAGAGTTCGAGGCCTATACAAGCTTGATGTTACCAACAAAATTCATCAAGTATTGAATTCTACAACTAAGTCCGAAAGTATTTTGCATTAGAGGTATGGTTACATCAATTATCATGGCTTATTATTATCGCAGAAAGAAATTATGGTTGAAGGACTCCTTATGTTAAATAAAGAACATGTTCCTTATGAAGGTTGTGCATTAGGTAAATTTCATAGAGATAAACTCCCCTCTAATTCTTATCGGAGAATAAGAGATGTATTAGAGATTGTGCATTCTGATGTTTGTCGACCCTTGCAGGCTAGATCCTTAGGAGGAGCCTATTATTTTTTTTTTTTATTGATGATTGCACAAGGTACACTTGGGTGTACTTCCCTAGGAAAAGAAGTGATACTTTTGAGTATTTCAAATAGTTTAAAAACATGGTAGAGAAGAAAACAAGGAAGTTTATAAATATCCTTTGTTCAGATGAAGGGGGAGAATATGTATTGAGAAACATCATCAAGTACTGCAAGTAGCATAGAATAATGCAACAATTCACAGTACCCTACACTCCACAATAAAAAAATGTTGCAAAAAGGAAAATCATGACACCATTAGTGGAATGTGCATGGAGTATGATCAAAGGTAACAATATTTCCAAAAAGAATTCGGTAGAAGCCATTAGTATTGTTGTTTATTTAAATAATATAGTTCCATCAAGGTATCTTGATTTCAAGACTCCATTCGAAGCCTTGTGTGGTTTTAAACTAGCAGTTCATAATTTGAGGATATATGGGTGTAAGGCCTTTGCACATATTCCAAAGGAGAACAAAACGAAACTTGATGCTAAAGGTATCAAGTGTATTTTTTTAGTATACTGTTTAGAATTTAAAGCATATAAATTTTTTGATCCATCTACTCACAGAGTATTGGAGAGTAGAGATTTAATTTTCCATGAATAGGAAGATGAAGGAAACAAGGATAACATGTATGAAAGATGGCACATTATCCTAAAGTTGAAGAAAATAAAGCAAAAGAAAAACAAGACAATAGTGAGAAACAAAAGCTTGAGGAATAATCCAATGATGTTGACATCATCAACAGTCAGAGCCCAATTAGAAGTGGTGAAGTACTTTTAGAGAACAATGGTGAAAGAAGTGAAGCATGAAGGAAATCTACTCGGTAGATTCAACTACTTGAAAGTTACAAGTAATATGCCCTCGTGACTAGTGTTTTAAATGTCATAGAACCTGTGAAATTCTAATGAATATGAAGAGTGGAGAAAATATATGGAGGAAGAATATGAATCTATAATTACAAATAAAACCTAGGAATTGATTGAATATCCTAAAGGAAAATGTCCCATAGGATACAAATGGTTATTCAAAGCCAAGTTTAAATAAAATTAGATCATAGATAAATATAAAGATATATTGGTGACAAAAGGGTACTCTCATAAAGAGGGTATTGATTATGAAGAAAAATATGCACCTCTATCTAGATGGATCAATCAAAAGTTTATTTTTTTCCTATGAAAGATAATGTGAATCTTCATTTTGAGGATGGATCAATAGAGTTTGATGGTACATTGTACAAACAACTACTTGGAAGTCTTAATTATCTTACTAGCAGTAGACCTGAAATTTCATATTCAATTAGTTTGTTGAGTAAATTTATGATGTGACCTCTATAAATCCATTTGGAGAGCAGAAAAATAAGTGCTTAGGTATATTAAAGGTAAATTTGATTTTGGTCTTAAATATACTGATTCATTTGATGTTGAGTTGACAAGTTACTCAGATTCAAATTGGGCCTATAATTCTAATGATAGAAGATCTACTACAAGTTATGCATTCAATATTGGATATGGGATTCTTTCATGAAGCAACAAGAAGAAACCTATTGTATATTTGTCGTCTATAGAGGTAGAGTATAAAGATTTGTGTTCAACAACATGTGAATTTCTTTAATTAAGGCGAGCTCATCAAGATGTTGGAGAAGAAAAAAAGATGGTTATAGTGATCAAGTGTGACAAACATAGCTAAATCAAGTTGTAAAATAATCGAATATTTCATGGAAGGAAAAAGCATGTCAATGCCCAATTCATTTTATTATAGAGAAGATATAGTCGAAGGAAATTTTTATTGAATATTTCAATACTTGTGAAAATGGTTTTGCCATTTTCACAAAGCCCCTTGGGAAGATAAAATTTGAATTTTTTAGGGAGATGCTAGGTTTGGAAATATATCCTTTCTCCATTAAGTGTGAAACTTGAAGTAATGGAGAATCATATAGTTGTTTGATTGTTTGGTGTAATTAGGAATTAGTTCCTATTTTTTTGTAATAAGTTATAACTATCCTAGTTCTATGTATATTTATAAGGTTCTAATTGATTGTTGTTAATTTAATGAATGAATGCAGCATTGTGGCAGCCTCAGGTTCTGTTCACCTAAGAGTTGTGGGTTTCATTCTAAATTCAATTTTTCTTCCTATTGTTTTAGTTATGCCAGAGCCCCATTGATGTGGGCATGTCTAGTGAGTCTCAAACTTTATGTTTTCCACTTCTTTGTTTAGGATTTAGATTTACGTATGCATAGTACAGGATTGCATGATGTGAGTGGGTATGCAGAAAATATTTTTCTAAGAGGCCCAAAGATCCACTACTAGTGAATCGATGTTATCTTAGAGCCTTGACACTATGGGAATATTTTTTCTTATCATTTACTTTGGTGCCATATATTAAGATGCTCATACATGGTTTATTCTATTTGTTTCTTATGTTTTTTGGTGAATCGATGTTATCTTAGAGCCTTAAAACTATGGAAATATTTTGTGCTTATCAGTGACTTTGGTGCCACATATTGAGATGCTCATATATATGGTTTATTTTATTTTTTTGTTATATATATATATATATATATATATATATCTCATAAAATTGATATTATTAAAAGGTAAGTAAATATCATCACTATCCCATGAGGTTGAAGGGTGGACTTTCCACACCATAAGATGTTTACCAATGGATATGGGCTCCTCATAGGTTCCAAACTTGGTTTACTTGTCTAGCATGAATTGTGGGTGGTTTCTTAGGATTAAGAGCAACAATATAGGGGGCCTTCATAGGTTCAATTCTTGGTTTAATTTTCTAACATGGCTTTTTTGTTGTTGCTTTTGCTCAAGATTATATTGATAGTCCAACTAATTTGATCCCCTATCTCCTCAGTGACGAACGACATGTCTACCAATTAAAAAAAAAGAGTAAATGTCATCACTAATATGTATATTTCAAAACTTGATATTTAACTAAGGAAAATATAATTTAACCTCTAAAATGTATCCCAAAAGTCCAACAAAGATATATGTGACTTTGTTATATGTGCTTTGTCATAGTTAGTATTTTTTTATATGTTGAATATAAATTGATTGATATCAACTAAACTAATAGGTCTTCTTTGATTCAGTCTAAATTATTCTATTTTTTAGGTAATGGGAAATATAATTTTTTTTATGTTAATATTGTTAATTATAATAAAAATAACTTAATATTTGTACTATAATATAGAGCAAATGTTTTAGTGGTTATAAATGAGTGTAAACATTTAAATTTTATATAAACATGAGAGAGATGTTGTAGTGTTCCTAAGTGAGGCATTAAATCAATTAAAAATAATGAACAACATATGGCCCAATTAAAAAAATAATAAAATTAAAAAGTGATAAATCGATCAAATTCAATTTGTCATATTGTAAATTTAATATTATTAATAAAATTACAAACACATTTTTCTAGGAAAATATCATAATATACATATCACATACAATAAATTTTAATAATAAAGGTTCATGTTTGTAATAAGGATAATTCAAAACATAAAATTAATAAAAATATAAAAAATCAATATATTTAATTAATAAGCAACAAAATATTTCTAAAAACACACAAATAGTGTGGGGGGGGTTCAGGTAGATTAGTGACCACTAGGTCTACAAAATATTTGCATCACATAGATCCACACAAAGGGATATTTTCTTTCCATCTCAATAGAAAAAGTGTTTTAAAAGTGAGACTAAATCAATTTTACTAACCCTTTGGGACACACACACACACATATATAATAAACATATAAAACTTCAATATTTTCTTCTTTTATTTAATTCTTTATCTATATCTATATCTATCTTATTAATGTTAGGTATATAACATTGAAAAATTAAATTATAAAAATTATAAAATATGTCAAAGAAAAATGTTGTATATATATCTAAGTATATGTATTATTAGAGTTAATAAAAATTAACAGTAAGAATTTTTTTGTACATATAGAAATGTGAAAGTTATATAAATATGAATAATATTATTAAGAACTTGTATAAACTCTTTCTCTTATAAACGGAGAAAGACATCAAATATTTTAAGGTATGGACATCATCTTAAGTTTTTGCACTCAGTAAAAGTTTACATTCTAAGAGATGTGATCATTCTCTATCTATAAGAGAGGTGGAGTTAAATTAGATCTTTTTTATTTTGTAACTATTTTAGTTGCCAAATAAGTTAGTTTAGTAATATTGTGACACGAGATCTATTCGACCACTATTACTATACCTCAACAAAAAGATTGAACCTTGAAATTCTTAAACGATTTCATATCACTTCGATTACCAATTAAACCTCCCCAAATTAAAATAAATCTATCTTAATAATTAAATAATTTTATTTAAAATTGATTTATTAACTATAGATTAAAAAAAAATCCTTTTACATTAGTGTGAATATCTAAAAGGAAATTACTTTTAAAAAGTTATCTATGAATATCTAAGGAATACATATTCATGTTAGGAAAAGTTTATTATTTTGAAAATTTCACAAAAACACATCTCTTCGACCACATCAAAATATCTTGAATTATCTTCAATTGCATGAATATCTAGGAATACATATTCATGTTAGGAAGAATATGTTCTTTTGAAAATTTCACAAAATCACATATCTTCGTCGACATTAAATTATCGTGAATTGCATTTCATTTTGTAAGAAAAATACTTGCAATTATAAATTCAATCATACTTTTAATGGTCAATTTTTCAATCTTCTTACGTTGAAACATTGAAAAAAGTTTATTCAATCTTCATACGTTGAAACATTGAAAAAAAGAAGCATAAGAAAAACGTGTCATTTTCATGCTAGATGATAACGTGAACACAAGTAGTTGGACATATTAGTAGCTACTTAAAACAAAAGTAAAACAAGATTATTACATTTGGATATAAAGAAGCATATTTAAAAAAAAATTGCTTTGTTAAGACCAGGCTAAATTAAATTATCAATGATATAAACCACATCATTTAGACTGCAATAAACCATTGTCAATTGCATGCCATATATTATGGAAAAAATATATAACACAATTATAGATTCTATCATAGTGTTAATAATCATTCATTCAATCCTAGTATGTTGGAATACTGAAATAAAAAAATAATGGACTCTGTGTTAATCTAGGACTAAATTAAATTATCGATGAACTAAAACACACGATTTAGGCTACATTAAAAAAATCTTGAATTCCATGCCCGCACAAAACATATAATAAAATTATAAATTCTATGATGATTCATTTAATCTTAATATGTTGGAACACAGGAAAAACATAAGTGTACATTTGATGCCGTATCAGAACACTAATAATGGAGCATATTAGTGGCTAGACAAAACAAGAGCACGCGACAAAAACTAGTGGGGCATGAATCAGAACACTAATAATCGAGCATATTAGTGGCTACATAAAACAAGAGCACGCGACCAAAAATACTTGGGCCTGTCAGTAACTACAGTATGTTAGTGAGTACCTATAACAAAAGCATAAACAAATTCATTTTATTAAACTACGTGTTAATTACTAATCAATTTCTCAAATTTATGGGGAAATACAGTTCTTTGTTAAAAATAATAAAGTTCTTTGTTAAGAAAATAATGAAAGTTAAACCATCTAAATATAACCCTTCTATTTTATGATGTATTTTTTTAAGCTTGAATAATTTTAAAATTTTAATTCTTTTCAACCAGAAAATTATAACCAAATTTTATGAATATAAAAAAAAAAAAATTCAATTTTTTAAGTCATAAAATTATAAACCAAATATTATGAGAACATAAAACCTTAAAATTTAAGCATTTTTATAGAGATGGTACTGTAATCTAAATATCAAACTAATATTTTAAAGGCTAAAATTATAGCTTTTTTGAGATCTTTGACTTATTTTCAATACAACACTAAAACTGTATTGTTTTGCTAAACTATCTCTTATCAAATCATTATATATATATATATATATATATATATATATATATATATATATATATATATATATATATATCACATTTTTATTTATATTAAAAAGGAAAAATATGAAAAATTTGTTGTAACAAATTAAATAATTAAAAAAAAAGTATTTTAAAAAAATTTGAAAAGTGATTAAACCAAAAATTTAATATACATTTAAAAACAAATTTAAACAAAACTCATATGAAAAAGAATTAAAAGAATTAAAAAAAAAAGAGAACATGAATTAAAATATTTATATAAATAATAATAATAAAACAAATAATAAATAATAATAATACTATCAATATATTTTTATAAATGGAAAAAAGTAAAGACATATTTTAAAAAATTTAGATAAAAAATGTTAAAAAAATAAACAATAAGAATAATAATATTAAAAACAAAATAAAAATATCAATTTTTTTTTAAATGGAAAAAAAATAAAAACATATTTTAAAAAATTCACAAAAAAAGGGTTAAAGAATAATGTTGTTGGGAGGGTGATGTGGGACATCATTTTCCTTCTACACAATGGTACTATAGGGAAATCACTAACATGACCGGTAATGGGTCATGCCACTAGTTTCTTCGGAGTCCCTGTGGGTAGAGTAACATACATCACTAACAAAACAAAATTAAATCTTACTTTATTACCCTTATAATATTTCCCTACTTATTCATTGCAATAAATTTGTATACACATCGGTAAACCATACATATGAATGTTTAAACTTATAAAACTTTATAATATGCATTTGTTTGGTTGTTTTATAACCTATGTGTTTAGCACTACTCGAGTCTTCCACGTCAGTCTAATTGATATATATGCATATTTTAATTTTACTATCTAGCTACTAAAGGTCCATTGTACAGGTTATTATGGAAAATATGATTCCATCGATTTAATCAATAACTTTGGGTTTCATCAGAGATCTCTATCATTTATTAGGTCTCGAGTTGTACATGTACTTGGGATTTTCCTTCTTCTTATGAGGTCACATGCTTGCTTGTATGTCATTCCATTTGGAGTTCAAGATCAACGGTGGACGATTGAGCTATAAGGGCATAGGGTATTACCCTTGCAAACCCTAACTACTTTTCCTCATTTCTTTGTGCATTTTTTGCCGGATGACTCATCTGCAACCTCCGTGGCGTCATGGTGATGCGGTCAGGTAGAATCCATGCTATCATCCACATTCAGGTGCTAATACAAGTAATTTTTGGTTTTTTGTATTGTTTTTCAGTTGCTTGTGTTGAGGCCCAGCTCTTCCAGGGTTTGTTTAGTTTGGATTTGTGATTAGAAATCGTGTTTATGCTACCTCCTAGGTGGGTTGGTAGGTTACAGTGCTTTCACAAGATTTTTGTTGGCTTTCATAAGGTTTAGGAGCCATTGCCTACCTCCAAGCGCTCCAACACCCTATTGAAGGATTTTCCTCCACCGTTGTGGGTGAACGAAAGGCTCGGCTTAGTTTTCTTGTATTCTAGTTAGCTCAAGTTAAACTTACTGCTTGCATAGTCACTGTTGCAAGGTTTAAACTTAAATTCATTTTATTTCCCCACAGCTTGGGTCTCAGGTCTATGGAGAAGGTTTTCACAGGTTCGTATCATACCTGGTTTCACTCTGGTAAATTCTTACCATCAGTTAATCTTAAAAAACATAGGTATTTACTACTACTCATGTATTTTGTTTGATGCAGGTAAACCCCTTAGCCTGAAGGCCAAGGGTTACTCAACGCGCTTTCTTCACCACTCAACATTTGGTGTCTAATACAAGTTCCTAAAGATATATTTACCCTTTTAGGTACTTCTCTTTATCTCCTTCTCTCGTTGCTAAGAGTTCTATCCGAATTTCAGGATTTTGAGCAGAATCCTGCTCGGCAGAATTTTGACATTGATGACAAGGTCGTCGAGCTATCCATCTAGTTTCTTCTTGACATGATTCTGCCTATTCGACATACTTGCAAACATATTTAATCATTGTATCATTTTTTTGGGCCTTCGGTCCCAATTTTATTTTGAAGGATATTAACGAAATTACTATGACACTGTTTTTCCACGGTTAATTGCAAGGTGGCTTACCATCCTCCTCACTGTGTAAATTATTTGTTTATCATGCATTCTTTCCACGCAATTGTAAATATAGTCTTTCTTCCTTTCATTATCATGTTTACCCTACAGGGTTTATCAGTAATGATGTTTTGAACTTACTGAACCTTTTAATTTTGGAAAAGGTTTTCCTTGTTCGATAAATTTTTGCTGTGTACATATATGTACATACATACATATATATTTATTACAAATTATGTACATATGTACAAATTATATATATATATATATATATATATATATATATATATATATATATATATATATATATATATATATATATATATATATATATATATAGATATATAGATATGTAGATACATACATATATATGTACATACATACATATATATGTACATACATACATATATATGTACATACATACATATATGTGTGTGTGTGTGTGTGTGTAGCTTAATTCCGTGGCCCTTGGCGAAGTAGTATATAATGTCCTCTGTTGTATTCTTTATTCAATTCATTTTACTTCTATAGTGTAATATAACTCTCTGGCATAGTAACCTTTCCTGCAATTCAACCATGCATGCTAGGTTCAGGATTTTTCTGTTAAATAAATTGTAAGGAAGATTTTGTGTTATTTCATCAAAGTTTCTTTCCTCTTTCAAGAACAGTAAATTTTGTCTAATATTTTACAGTTTACGATGATGACCGGACCATCTAAACCTCTGTCCATGTATATCATAGGCATGGAGGAATGATCAGTTATGGGGTTTAGAGTTCCCACCCTAGACCCTGAACTAATAATTCACTCCCAGTTTTACATTCGGTTAAAAATGTATTTTCCAACCTAATAGTTCATAAATGTAATTTCATTCCTTTCTTGCATTACCTGACAGTCAGAATTTATCTATAGCATGTTCCGATAATTATTTTACATATCCATTCACCTTTGACAGTTCAATGAATAACCCAAATTTATTAAATATAATACACACATAAGACTCTTACAAAATATAGATAGTATATAATCATTCTTTCTTTACTGCAATACACATTTTTCTAGATCTTGAAACAACTTAGTCTAATTATTTCATGTATTAAAGTTGTCTGTTTATCACATTTGCAATAAATAAATCTGTTTACTTATCTTGTTTTGGGCTCTGCTGATGATGTCCTCTCAGCCATAAGAGAGGTGATTGCGTCCTCATCTTCCCACGTGCTCGATGCCTAAGAAATATAGGTTGACAAAGATTTTCTAGAGAGACCTCGAGACCCCAAGTCCAGAATTCTTTCCATAAATCTTTATGAATGTTGAATGTTTCCACTGGTCTCTACCAGCTTAGGAAATCTCAATCTCCACTCTCTTCCTTTTCCTTTTTTTTTTAGTCACTGAACAGAACCCCTTTTCCTCACTGGGATGTACTTTTATCCTTGAAGGAAAAGGTAACTGTCCGAACTATCCAAACACTTCTCAGTTCTTAAAATACTTTTACCATTAGTCTTTTTTTTTTTTTACTTTTAATAGAAAAAAATTAATTCATGTTCATCATGTAATATTTCTGAAAGGAATAAAATGTTTTAGTTTCTTCAAAACAAATAAAATCACATAAGAACTAGTTAATCAACTATTTGGCACTTAAGCCAGTTGTCACAACTGCCCCCCTGGAAGTAAGCATCGTCCTTGTTGTTTCACTCGAACTCAACAAACAATTCTGGATAAGCCTCACAAAAAATCCTTTGTCTTCCCAGGTAGCCTCATCCAAGCTGAAGTGGTTCCACTGCACTTTAACCTGGGTGATGGCATGCCTTCGAAGCATGATTTCTCTCTGGTCGAGTATACGCTAAGGTTCGACCAGAAATTAGTTGTCTAACTCGACCTGGAATAAAAAAACTCTAATTAAATTATCATAAAAGTTTTATACTTCAAGTTAGGATTTTTTATCTTATCGTACCTTAATTATTTTCCAATGGATTACATGCTTTGGGTTACACACGTATCGCTTTAGTAAGGATACATGGAACACATTGTGCACCCAGATATGGCGGGGTAAATCCAATCGGTATGCCACAGGCCCCACCCTTTCCAATACCTGGAAAGGTTCACAGAACATGGGAGCCAACTTAGCACAAGAGGCCCACCTTAATGTGTTCTTCTTTGGTTTAATCCTTACATACACATGATCGCCCACTTCAAATTCTCGATAAGTCCTCTTCTTATCCGCATATACCTTCTATCGATCTTGAGAAGCTCTTAGATTTTGTCTGATTTTTCTTACTTTCGATTCCATCTCAGTTAGCATTTCTAGTCCAAGCATCAACTTACTTTCGAGGTTGCTCCAATTGATGGGAGTGCGACATTGTCATCCATATAAAGCTTCGAAGGGACTCGTCTTTGTAGGAAAATTCTACCAAGTGTAAATATCCTTCCCATTTTGTTGGCTGATGCATCACGTACATGCGCAACATATCCTCCAAGACTTGGTTTACCCACTCAGTTTGTCCATCCATCTGAGGATGATAAGCAGTGCTGAAATTTATTTGGGTTCCCGGACCTGTAAATAAAGTCTTCCAGAATGTTGAAATAAAATTCACATCTCTATCTGATATGATAGTCTTTGATATGCCATGCAGTCTGAATATCTCTCTCATAAAGATATATGTTATTTGTATAGTTTTGTAAGTAGACTGTACTGGTATAAAATGTGTTGTCTTGCTCAGTCTATCAACCACCACCATAATGAAGTCATTGTGCCTTTTTTATCGTGGTAAACCAGTAATGAAGTCTAGAGATATAACTTCCCATTTACATTCAGGTAATAGTATGGGCTGCAATAATTTGGCTAGATGTTGATGCTCCACCTTAAACTGTTGACACTCTTGACATTTGTTTAAATATTCTGCAATTATTTTCCACATACTAGGCTAAAAATAGATATTTCTAATTGTGGTTAACATTTTCTGGTATCCTGGGTATCCTGAATAATTGCTATGGTGATATTCATTCATGATTAGCTTTTTCAAATCCATTCAATTTGGAATACATATATTTTCCTTAAATGTTAGCAATTGAACTTTTCTAACTCCATAGTCAGAAAAAATTTCTTGCCTTGTGGCCTCCTCCATTTACTGCCATAAAAGTTGGTATTTAGGATCCTTCTGAGCTTCCTCTTTTACTTGATCCATAAATTTACATTCAAGTTGGTTATATCAAAGTTCATAAACACAATGCAGTTTTCCTCTTAAAGCATCTACCACATGGTTTTCTTTACCTTTTACATGTTGAATATCAATGTTAAACTCACTTAGGAAAGCATTTCATCTTACCTAACGAGATTTTATATCATCTTGCTTAAAGTATCTTGTTAGGCTGTTGTGGTCAGTCTTTAACACAAATCTCTTTCCTAGAAAGTAGTGCCTCCATACCCAGAGTGCGTGCACTACCGCTGTCAGCTCTAGATCATAGGTTGAATATATTTATTCATGCTCTTTTAACTTCCTTGATTCATAGGCAACCACTTTTCCTTCTTGCGATAAAAGTGCCCCAAATCCTTCTTGACAAGCATTGGTAGAAACCTCAAACTCTTTGTTGGGGTTGGCTACCCTCAACACTGGGGCAGTGGTCAACAAATGTTTTAATCTTTTAAAAAATTTATGGCCTTCATTAGTCCACTTAAATACTTTTCAATTCCTCTGCAAGGAAGTAATTGGGAAAGTAATTTTCGAGAACCCCTCAATGAACCCTCGATAGTATCTAGCCAATCCCATACAGGATCTGATATCTACTACATTGTGGGGAACTCACCATTCCATAATCATCTTAATTTTCTCGGGATCAACCGTTATTCCCTCAGCAAAAATAACATCACCTAAATACTGGATTTCTTCCTTGAAGAAGTCACATTTGTGGAACTTGGCATACAATTGATGTTTTCTTAACATCTCCAATAGTATTCTTAAGTGTTCCTTGTGCTCTTCCATATTCTTTTGATAAATTAAAATATCATCAATAAATATCAGAATAGAACTATCCAAAAAGGTGTAAAATATCTCATGCATCAACCTCATAAATGTTGTTGGTGCATTAGTTTAGCCAAAGGGTAGTACCACAAACTCGTATTGCCTGTATCTAGTATAGAAATAAGTCTTCTATATATCCTCATATTTTATTCGGATTTGGTGGTATCGAGACCTTAAGTCTATTTTTGAAAATACTGTGGCCCCCTTCACCTAATCAAACATGTCATCAATCCGAGATAAAGGATATTTATTTTTGAATGTCAGTTTATTGAGTTGTCTATAATCCATGCACATTCGCATGGTTCCATCCTTCTTCTTTACAAACAGCACCGGTGCTCCCCAAGGGGACACACTTGGTCAAATGTACCCTTTGTTCAACATCTCCTGCAATTGCATTTTTAATTCTGTTAGCTCCAAAATACTCATTCGGTATGAGGCCTTTGAAACTGATGATGCTTCTAGCATTAACTCAATAGTGAAATCAATATCTCTTCTTAGAGGTAAACCCCATACATCTTTTGGAAATACATCTATGAAGTCTTGTACTACTGGTATGTTCTCCATTATAGGAGTCTTCTCCTTAGAATTAGCAAATCCCACTTGGATGGCATATATCTGACATCCTTTCCAAATACATTTGTTCATTTTGGATGCTGTAATAGGATGCAACTATAGTGGTTTCTTGATTCCTTGAATCTCTTTGCGAGTTCCATCTTGCATCCTATAATAGATAAAATTTTCTTTACAATCCACCAATGTCTAATGTTTCTCCAGCCAATCCATGCCCAAAAATACATCATAGGACCCTAATTGTAGTATATTTAGATCCACATTTAATTGTTGGTTTCCAGTTTCCAATGTACAGTTTGGAATTTTAGCACTTACCTTTATTTTTTCACTAGTGGCTAGCTGTACCAGCCAGGGATTTTTGAATTTATGACTTTTTAATTTACATAATTCTACTATTTTGGGGATTACATAACTTATACTTGAACCTGGGTCAACCAAAATAGAAACGGGTTGTGAAAGAAGCTTACCTTCCAACTCCATCATTGTTGGTTGATAATCTACCTAGTGATATTCCAATGTTGCGTTGATTCTGGGTATATTTCGGGCTACATCTCCCAATGTAGAATCTTCTTGCAGATTAACAACTGTTTCACTTCTCCATTGTTGTGGGAAATTTTTTTAGTAATGAGCCTCGCCGCACCTCCAACACTACATAGGTGGTTTTGGGGCTTGTCCTTGCTCAGGTTTGCTAGAAGCCTCTATAGGCCTCTCTTCTATAGGCCATCGGGTTCTTTGGTGGTTCCTTCCAAACTGTTTTCTCACTATATTCCATGCAGAATTCTTAAAGTTTCTATTCCTAGCACTTTTAAAATTTGAATTTCTTTTTTATCCTTTTCTTGGCTGCCAATTTTTGCCCAATTATCCTTTTTCCTTGGACTGTTGATAACACATTCTTGCCTTCTAAATTTCTTCGTCCATGGTCCTTGGATTCACGAATTCAATTTGTTCCTTCATGTGGGTTGGAAAACTACTTAAGAATCATTGAACCTTAACCATTTCATCCTTTAGATAAGGAACATATCCTTGTAGGGAAGTGAACTTGGTTATGTATTCATCCATCATCACTTGACCCAACTTCAAATCATGAAATTATCTAGATTTTTCATCATAGAAACGTTATGTTAAGTATTTGTCTTTAAAGTATTGCTGGAACAAATCCCATGTCACATCTTTATCTTCAATGCTGCGAACATTCTTTACTTCCTCCCACCACAGAGTGGCCTTTTCTCTCAACTGGTATATGGCCAATCTAGCGTTAAGGTTGTCGTTGTACTCCTAGAATTGGAAGTACTTATTCAAATTAATAAACCAGAATTCAACAATCTCCTCCGTTTCTCCATCAAACATAGGTGGTTTTATATTCTGGCACTCACCTTGTAGTTCCACCTTTTGTTTCTTAATTTCCCGTTGATCCAAAACATTACCAGACTCAACCTCATTGTAGTTTTTGTTCTTTTTTCTTCGTTGTGAATGGATTCTTTCCACTCTATCAGTGGTTTGGTCCTTAGATTCTCATTCATTTTCTTCTTGCATGTCCCTATCGGGACAGGGTTGTAATTCCCCCTGATTCTGTTTGTCAAAAATGCTCTTAAGTATACTTTCCTGTTCTTGCATCAAGTGTTCATTGTCACTCCTCACCCAGACCATTTCTTCCTACAACTTCTACACAATACTTAGTAATATACTGGTTTGGTGTTATTTCTCCTCCAACAGTCTACTGGTCTCTTGATGTTGATCCACACTTAGCTGAATCCACATTTCAGGATTCATTTCCGGTTGGATTTGGGGTGTAGGTTCCACAGTATTCTGAGGTGTTTGGTGTGTCGATCCCCTTCTCATATTATGTTTTGCAATATTATTTCGTTTCTGTGCATCATTTATACACAATTTATCATGTTAGGTGACCCCTAGGGACCTAGCATATGAACGTTGCTCTGATACCACTTGTAACATACATCACTGAAAAAAATTAACTCTTACTTTATTACCCTTATAATCTTACCCTACTTATCCATTTCACGAAATTTGTATACACATCGGTAAACCATACATATAATTGTTTAAACTTATACAACTTTATAATATGCATTTGTTTGGTTGTTTTATAACCTATGTGTTTAGCACTACTTGAGTCTTTCACGTGAATCTAATTGATATCTGTGCATATTTTAGTTTTATTACCCAACTATTAAAGGTTCATTGTACAAGTTATTATGGAAATTCTAATTCTACCAATTTAATCAATAACTTTGGGTTTCATCAGAGATCTCTATCATTTATTAGGTCTCCACTTGTACATGTACTTGGGATTTTCCTTTGTCTTATGAGGCCACTTGGCTGCTTGTCCGTCATTCAATTTGGAGTTCAGGATCAACGACAGAGGATTGAGTAGGAAGGGCTTAGGGTATTTCCCTTGCAAAGCCTAACTACTTTTCCTCATTTCGCTGTGTGTTTTTCACCGGGTGGCCCATCTGCAACCTCTACAATGGCATGGTGATGTGGTTAGGTAGAATGCATGCTACCATCCACTTTCAGGTGCTAATACAGGTAAGTCGTGGTTCTTTGTATTGTTTTTCAGTTGCTTATGACGAGGCCCAGTTCTTCCAGGGTTTCTCTTATTTGCATTTGTTATTAGAACCCGTGTTTATGCCACCTCCCTTGTGGGTTGGTAGGTTGCAGTGCTTTCACAAAATTTTTCTTGGTTTTCACAGGGTTTAGGAGACATTGCTTACCTCTAGGTGCTCCAGCCACCTACTGAAGGATTTTCCTCCACCGCTGTAGGTAAATGTAAGGCTTGGCTTAGTTTTCTTGTATTCATTTTAGCTCAAGTTAAACTTACTTCTTACGTAGTCACTACCGCGAGGTTTAAACTTAAATTCATTTTATTTACCCACATCTTCGATCTCAGATCTGCGGAGAAGGTTTTCACAGGTTCGCATCCTTCCTGGTTTCACTCAGGAAACTTCTTAAGAAAATTTAATCTTAAAAGGCCAGGGTCTTTACTACTACTCATGTATTTTTTTTTATGCAGGTAAACCCCTTAGCCTGAAGGCCGAGGGTTACTCAACGTGCTTTCTTCCCCACTCGAGATTGGTGTCTAATACAAGTTCCTAAAGATATCTTTACCCTTTTAGGTACTTCTCTTTATATATTTTCTGGTTGCTAAGAGTTCTATCTGAATTTCAGGATTTTGAGTGGAATCCTACTCACCAAAATTTCAACTTTGATGACAAGGTCATCAAGCCATCTGTCTAGTTTATTCTTGACATTATTCTTCCTATTCGGCATACTTGTAAAAATATTCAATCATTGTATCATTTTGTTGGGTCTTCGGTCCCAATTTTATTTTGAAGGATATTAATGAAATTACTATGAGACTTTGTTTCCACAGTTAATGGGACTTATAGATGGTTTACTGTCCTCCTCACTGTGTAAATTATTGGTTTATTGTGCATGTTTTACACGTAGTTCTAAATACGGTCTTTCTTCCTTTCAGTATCGTGTTTACCCTACGGGGTTTATCAGTAATGATGTTTTGAAGTTACTGAACCTTTTAATGTTCGAAATGTTTTTCCTTTTTCAGTAAATTTTCTTTATGTATATATATATATATATATATATATATGCAATTATATGTAATTTAATTTCGTGGCCCTTGGCCGACCAGTACATAATGTCCTTTGTTGTATTCTTTATTCACTGCATTATACTTCTATAGTGTAATCTAACTCTCCAGCATAGTAATCTTTCTTGTGATCCAATCATGCATGTTAGATTCATGATTTTTTTGTTAATTGTAAGGAAGATTTTGTGGTTTTTCAACAGAGTTTCTTTCCTCTTTCAAGAACAGTAAATTTTGCATAATCTTTTATAGTTTAGGATGTTGACCGGACCATCTAAACCTATTTCCGTTTATATCATAGGCATGGAGGAATGATCAGTTCTGGGGTTTAGGGTTCCCACCCTGGACCGTGAACCAACAATTCATTCCCAGTTTTACTTTTGTTTAAAAACGCATTTTCCAACCTAATAGTTCAGAAATTCTTTTCTTGCTTTACTTGAGAGTCAGAATTTATCTATAGCATGTTCCTATAATTCTTTTGCACATCTATTCACATTTGACAGTTCGATAAATAAGAATTTTTTTTTTAAATATAATACATAGATAAGACTCATATAAGATATAGACAATATACAATCATTATTTCTTTACTGCAATACACATTTTTCCAGATCTTGAAACAACTTGGTCTAATTCTTTCCTGTATCAAAATTGTCTGTCTATCACATCTGCAATATATAAATCTGTTTACTTATCTCGTTTTGGGCTTTGCTGATGATGTCCTTCCAACCATAAGAGAGGCGATTACATCCTCATCTTCCGTCGTGCTCCACACCTGAGAAGTATAGGTTAATAGATATTTTCTAGAGAGACCTCGGCACCCCAAGTCCAGTCTTCTTTCCAGAAATATTCATGAATGCTTAGTGTTTCCACTGGTCTCTACCATCTCAGGAAATCTCCACTCTCTTCCTTTTCCTTTTTTTTTTTAGTCACTAAACATAACCCTTTTTCCTCACTAGGATGTACCTTTATCGTGAGAGGAAAAGGTAATTGTCCAAAATTTCCAACCACTTCTCAGTTCTTGGAATACTTTTACCATCAATCTTTTTTTTTTGCTTTTATGGAACCACATTTCCATAACTAATTTTATTTCCAATAGAAAAAAATTAATTCATGTTCATCAGTAATCTTTCTCAAAGGAATAAAATGTTTTAGTTTTTTCAAAAATAAAATGACATAACAACTAGTGAATCAACTAGTTGACACTTAAGCCAACTGTCATAGGTAGAAGGGCAATATCCTGCATCACCATCCCTATACCCAGCACACCATTATTATTATTATTTTTAATTAAATTTTTATTTTAGGTTTTCAGTTTTGAATTTTTTAATGTGAATAAATTTTTCTCCATTAAATTAGTTATTATTTTATTTATTTAATAAATTTAATTTAATTTTATTTTCTAAAATTATATTTTAATTTTATAATTTTTTATTTAAAATTTTTACTTGATAATTTGTAAAAATATACACAAGATTTTTTTAATGTTTTTTTATTGATTTCTATTTTAATTAATGTTTCAATTAATGTTTTTTAATATTTTAAATTTTTATTTTTATTTTTATTTTAATGTGATTTAGTTTCATTTTTTTTTCTTTTTATTGTAAAGATTTTAAATTTGTTTTCGTTTTTCCTAAATGTGTGTTTGAATGTTTTTTCTTCTTTAAAAAAAGGAAAATGATTTTTACTATAATTTAAAAAAAATATGTTTCGTTTTTTATATTTTTCTTAGAGTGGCTATATATATATGTGTATATATTTCTTAAATTTGTTTATGAAAATAATTAATTAATAAAATTTATCTAATGTTAGTTTACAGGAATAGAATAGACATGTAACAATTTTGGTGAAAATTCCATGTAAAATGTAATAAAGGAAAAAATAATAACCATGGTTGATGGGACATGCATTCCAAGGTTAATGGTGGGAAAAACATCCAAGTGGGTGTTCATTCAGTTTATTATGGCTAAAGGAAATTGTAAAAGGCAATGGAAAATGTATTGGAAAGGCATGAGGCATTAATTGGTATTTTATTTATGAAAATAATGGAAATTAGGATAAAAGGGAGGTGAAGGTCACAAGTTGCATGTGAGGAGGGAAATGAAGGAAAATAATGGAAAATGAAGAAAATAGAGGCCTCATTGATAAAAAGGCTTCTGAGGATTTGATCAGGAGCTCAAATCTGAGCTTGGGAAAAAGCTCAAAAATGAAAGTTCTCAAATTGATTTGGAACCTGAGCGATGGGATAGGCCTCGGCGATACGATCCCAATTCCACAAACGGCACTAGAAACCGACGATGTATGAAGAAGTTATTCAACTCTGAAGTTCGCCAATTTCAGTAAAAGGATGGCCAAATTTGACTTTATAAAAATTATTTTTATTAAAAAAAATATATTCCACAGAATATTCTAGGAATATTTCATAGAATATTCCACAAAATATTCTACGGAATATTCTGCAAGCAGCCAATCAACGGGCGCCACGTGGCGGCCTCGTGGCCAGTCGGAGGCTGCCACGTGGCCCTAAGGTCAAATGGAAATGGAATTTTAAAATTTGTTTGGACGCGGTGGGATTTGAACATGGGTCGGGTGCAAGAAAACCCAATGGCCTAACTAACGGGCCACAGTTGTTGTTTGTTATACCATTGCAACGCAGTTTTATTTGAATGTTGGTTTAGGCACACAACAAATTCCGACAGTTGTGTTAACCATCCAGATTTCATGCTGAAATGTGACCACGCGCAGCTCCACATTAAATGTAACCACCCACGATTGGCGGAAGTTTTGGCGGACCCCTCAAATTTAGCAACCACTCCATATTTGCCGGCGCTATCTAGCAGTTAGCCAGACTTAGCTGGAGTGAATCTAGGCCAAACTGGCAATCTGAGTAAATGAGCCATAACTTTGGCTAGGAAAGGCCTTTTGAAGTGAATTTGTTTTTGATTTTGGGTCTCTTCGACATTATGGACTCAATGGAGTGGGTTTGAAGTCTAACAGAGGTCAACTTCATAGGTTTAAGCATCAAAGAAGATGAAGGAGCCATTAGAGCCTAGAAGGAGAAGGTTGTGTTATGGATTGTGTTTCTCTGTTTAAGGTAAATGAATAAGCATTATTAGCTATTTCATGCCTTTTGAATCTGTTTAGATGGTTTTCAGAGCCTGTTAGGAACTTTAGAAAGCCGAAAAGCTTCATTTATGTTCTAGAGGCCATTTTCCAAACAGAGTGTGTAGGTGAAACCAGAGCAGTTGGAGGTCGTTTTTGATGAAAAAAAACTCTATATTGACTATTTAAGTCATTATGGAATCAATGGAAGTGGTTTCAAATCATTTTTAGTACTTCTACAGCTCGAGAAGTTGATATGAAGTCGTGGGCAGCCCTGGGAAAACTGTGGAGGAGAGCCATTTTTGGGGATGTTGTGCTTAATGTAAGCAAATTATCAGTTGGTATTTGATGTATGATCATTTTTGGATGCAGAAATAGTGGTTTCAGGAGCAAAAACAGAAATCTGAGGGATTTTGTGCCATTTAGAAGCTTAGAAAAGCTTAGTGCACCAACAGAAGGATGTGTGTCCATGGAAGCCTAAAGCTGTTTGCAGGAATTGGAAAACCATTAAAGGGATTTAAAATGGTATTCTCAGCCCTTTGAATCATTTTTATATTCATTTTGGTTAAGTGTGGAGCTTGTAAAATAATTTAAGTACCTTAATCCCAAAGAGTCTAGTCATATTGACGAAGCTCAAAGGAGATGTAGCCCAAGAGTTGGGGTGAACTCCTATATTATATTGCTGTTGTGTTTTGTTATTATATGGCTGAATTATGCTGCTGATATACATGTTAAGTTTCAACAAAAACAAATAAACTTAAGATACATAAACAGTGAAAAGACATACACCATTTGCAAGCTATATTTCCACATAACGTCAAGTTTAAAGCAAGATCATTTTAATTAAATCTAAGTGTTTACTTCTATTATTTCTTTAGACAGAGTCTGTAAGAGGGCCAGGTGACCTTTGGATTCATCTTTTCTTTGAAAGGTGAAATATCTGGTAAATGCCCCTACAGTCTATCTCTGTATTAGAAATATGAAGTTCTCACATTTTCATATTTAAACTTAGAGTATTTTGCACTCATTTACATAATTGAAAATGGATACCTTGCACCCTTTTCAAGTACCTTCCATTTTCAGATCATAAGGTATTAGAGCTCGGGTTGAGCATTTTTTATTGTGCAAAAGGTGCTAAAACAGTCAATCTCACTGTTTTATGGTTGCTTGATAAAGAAGGGGTCTTTACTCACATTTGGTTAAAAGCTTGTCATTTGTTGGAAAGCTTTGAGGACTTTTATTTGGAAGTTCCTTTTGGTTGTTTGAACATTTACATAATGTCAACTTCTTCTACAAGTGAAGTTTCCTCCTTCATGAGATTCTTCAATGATGACATGAAGAATGAGTTCTTTAAGGTGAAGAACATGGTGCAGATTCTCCTTGAGGATCAAAGGGAAAGTGTTCAACTTCGTGCACAATTTCTAGCTATGCAGGAAGAGAAAGAAGCCATTCTCCAAAGACTACATGATATGGAGTTGTAGCTTCTTCAAGCTCAAGAAGCTTTGTCCAAGAAAATTCTTGAGGAAGAGGTTAATCGTGCCAAATTGTCTTCAATTTCCCCCATTGAAAAGTGTGTTGGTTCTTTTGAAAGGCATACAAGAGGTATTGGGTCCAAATTGATGTTGAAAATGGGCTATCAAGAAGGAAAAGTTTTGGGCAAGCATGCACAAGGCATTGTTTGGCCTATTTGTGTTGTGGAGCATCCCAAGAATATTGGTCTTGGCTATGAGCAGCTTAATGGTGAAGCTTTGAGCACATGCATTCAAGAATGTGATGCAAATTTGAAGAGAACATTTCTCCCAAGTTCTCAATTACATCAATGTCATGATGGAAATCTTCCTTATCATTGTTTTAAGCCATCATTGTAGCAAGAAGATGGACATTCCATGCAGCAAAAGAGGTATAATCATTCACATGATCAATTTGATTATGTTTCAACAACGAATGATAATTTTTCTTGTTCAAATGAAAAGAAGTTTTGTTGCACATTTTGTGGTTGATTTAACCATCATGTTTCGAGATGCTGGATGAGGAAGAAGGCACACAAGAAGTAGATGAACCAAATACTACCTTCAAATACGGTGCATATGATTTGTACTTTTTACCAAAAGAAGGGACATGTTGTCTCTCATTGTTGGAATTTGCATCCAACTCGTCGTCCCACGCACATGTAGCAAGAGGACAAAAATATTAGCGAAGGTGGAACCTCATATTCCATTATTGATGTGGAAAGGGAAGTTTCACATGAGGAGAAGTTGCAGCAGCAAAAGTCACCATGGAAGTGGCTTGGTGAGAAGTGGATGGACTTCTTGACATAGTAAGACATACTCCTTTTGTACATATGAAAATTTCGGATGTATGCATGTATTTTATGCTGTAATATCTTGTTTGTTTTGAGCCACCTTAGATCATTGATCAAGGCAACATTGTATAGTTTCATTCTGTAAATTTCTCGCCAGAAATTTCTGTGTGGGTTCTAGAAGGTCAATTGTGGACAATTGTGGACAAGCGCATTCAGAAACGGAAATGTCGATTTCTTTTCATTTGTGGTTCAAATTCACTTGCTTTGTAAGGAAAAAGTGTTTGAAGAGCTGAAGAGAAGAGGATTTTTATTCTCTCATTTGTTGTACTACAGTTCATTTCTTCATTTCAGTAAGCTTTTGGGGACCAAAATCCTCTCATTTGGGAGGTGTGATCAGGAGCTCAAATCTAAGCTTGGGAAAAAGCTCAAAAATTAAAGTTCTCAAATTGATTTGGAACCTAAGCGATGGGATAGGCGTCGGAAATATGATCCCAATGCTGTGAACGGCACTAAAAACTGACGTTGTATGAAGAAGTTATTCAACTTTGAAGTTCGCCAATTTTAGTAAAAGAATGGCCAAATTTGACTTTATAAAAATTATTTTTATTAAAAAAAATATATTCCACAGAATATTCTGTGGAATATTTCGCAAGCACCCAATCAATGAGCACCACGTGGCCAGCCGGAGGCTGCCACGTGGCCCCAAGGTCAAATGGAAATGGCATTTTAAAATTTGTTTGGATGCAGCGGGATTTGAACACGGGTCGGGCAGAAGACAACCCAACGGCCTAACCAATGGGCCACGGTTGTTGTTTTTTATACTATTGCAACGTATTTTGATTTGAATGTTGGTTTGGGCTTACAACAAACTTCAACGGTTGTGTTAACCGTCCACATTTCATGCCGACATGTGGCCACGTGCAGCTCCACATTAAATGTAACCACCCACGATTGGCGGAAGTTTCGGCAGACCCCTCAAATTTAGCAACCGCTCCATATTTTCCGACACTATCTAGCAGTTAGCCAGACTTAGCTAGAGTGAATCTAGGCCAAACTAGCAGTCTGAGTAAATGAGTCATAACTTTGGCTAGGAAAGGCCTTTTGAAGTGAATTTTTATTTATTTATTTTGGGTCTCTTCGACATTATGGACTCATTGGAGTAGGTCTGAAGTCTAACAGAGGTCATCTTTAGAGGTTTAAGCATCGAAGAAGATGAAGGAGCCATAAGAGCCTATAAGACGAAGGTTGTGTTATGGACTATGTTTCTCTTTTTAAGGTAAATGAATAGGCATTCTTAGATATTTCATGCCTTTTGAATTTTTTTAGATGGTTTTCAGAGCCTTTTAAGAACTTTAGAACGCTGAAAAGCTTCATTTAAGTTCTAGAGGCCATTTTCCAAACAGAGTGTGTAGGCGAAACCATAGCAGTTGGAGGCCGTTTTTGATGAAAAAAACTCTATCTTGACTATTTCAGTGATTATGGAACCAATGGAAGTGGTTTCAAATCATTTTTAGTACTTCTACACCTCGATAAGTTGATATGAAGTTGTGGGTAGCCCTGGGAAAACTGTGGAGGAGAGCCATTTTTGGGGATGTTGTGCTTAATGTAAGCATATTATCAGTTGGTATTTAATGTATGATCATTATTGGATGCAGAAGTAGTGGTTTCAGGAGTAGAAACATAAATCTGAGGGACTTTGTGCCATTTAGAAGCTCAAAGAAGCTTAGTGCACCAACAGAAGGATGCGTGTCCATGGAAGCCTAAAGTTGTTTGCAGGAATTGGACAACAATTAAAGGGATTTAAAATGGTATTCTCAGCCCTTTGAATCATTTTCTTATTCATTGTGGTTAAGTGTGGAGCTTGTAAAATAATTTAAGTACCTTAATCCCAAAGAGTCTAGTCATATTGACGAAGCTCAAAGGAGATGTAGCCCAAGAGTTGGGGTGAACTCCTATATTATATTGCTATTGTGTTTTGTTATTATATGGATGAATTATGTTGTTGATATACATGTTAAGTTTCAGCAAAAAAAAATAAACTTAAGATACATAAATAGTGAAAATACATACACCATTTGCAAGCTATATTTCCGCATAACGTCAAGTTTAAAGCAAGATCATTTTAATTAAATCTGAGTGTTTAATTCTATTATTTCTTTAGGTAGAGTTTGTAAGAGGGCTAGGTAGCCTCTGGATTCATCCTTTCTTTGAAAGGTGAAATATCCGGTAAATTCCCCTATAGTCTATCTCTGTATTAGAAATATGAAGTTCTCATATTTTCAGATTTAAACTTAGAGTATTTTGCACTCATTTACATAATTGAAAATGGATACCTTGCACCATTTTCAAGTACCTTCCATTTTCAGATCAGGATCAGTTGGTAAAATTTTTGTCAGTGAATTTTTGTAGCTCTTTCATTATTGTCTCTCTGTCTCTCATACTTTTGGATACATAGTGTTTTCTTAGAGCATTGTTAGAAGGTGTGGCATAGTTGATGATTTGGAGCAAGAAGGCAAAGAAATAGTAGGAAAGCGTAAGAGAAAATAAAGATCAACAAAAACAACGGGTTTTGATTTTAGGTCTTAATTTGCATGTATGTTTTCCTCACTACTTTTGTCATGCATGGTGTATGCATGTGGTTTCTTGGTCATGATTTGTCATTGGAATGGAGGATTCCCTGTATTGATAGTGGATTTTCCTAGCCTTTCCATTTCCTGGATAGCCACAGTGTTGTGGTTTATTTCCATTGATTATTTTCTGGTTGGTTCAGATGATTCCTTTATTTGTGGTTTGATTTATTATTTCATAGAAGCCCTTGTTGGACAAACCCTCTAGATGGTCAATGGACAGTTGTGGATTGAGATACTAGTCTTAGCAGCCTTGGTTGGAAAAAATCTCTTGAATCCTTAGGTGGGTTGAGTTACTAGTCTTGGAATCCCTGGTTGCATAAACACTCTGGAAGCCTTGTAGCAGGGATTTAAGTTACTAGTCCTGCAAGCCGTAGGTCAAAAAAACATTCTAAAGCCCAGGAACAGCTTGGGTAGAGACCAATCTGTGATGGTTGTGATGTTTGACCATGAGCTGGAATCACTGGTTGAGGGCTGAGGTGGTTTTTCCTCTGGAATCCCTGGATTGGTTATGATTGATGTGTTTGATGAGATCCCACATTCATGCTTAGAATATGGCATGGGGATGATTGGCTAAAGTGAGATTTGGATGAGAAAATCTATGGTTGGGTGGAACGTGGAAGTCCTATACCCGGTTTGTTTCTACGTTCATTAATGAGAAATTGATTCCTTTGGTATTTGATGTATAAATGTATTGGTGTATATGTGGATCCTATTGTTGTGTACCCATGGTATTTATGTTGTTATTTGCTGGTTATAAGCATGTATTTTGAGAATAGTGATGTATGGTTCTCTCCATGTTTTTCATTTGTAAATGAATACACAATCTATCTATGGTCAAATATATTTTATTGTAGCTAATTATTTAAGGGAGAAATGCTTCTTAGCGATTCTTAGATAAGTATGAGACCCCTATGCTTAGATCTGTTGCTAACACCTACAGTTTGAATGTTTGTGATATGTTTGAAAAAATGTCTATCATGGCTAGGAGGGTTCTAGATGAGTTATTGTTGATGTGATTACTTCTGTATTATTTTCCTATTTTTATTTATCATCTATGAAATTTTCATGAACTTTTGGGCAAAGCACTAAGGTTTGTGCCTAAAAAGGTGGCTCAAATTATTGGGATGTTGGCAAAAAACTAGGGAATTGGAGCCTTCGATGCTGGCATACAGTGTTATTCCTATGTCTATAGCCTCCTCAATGTTGTCTTGCAAGCCTATGCCCATGTATATGTCTCAAAGAGATCAAAAGGTTAGGGTTACCTAGGGGTAACATGCCTACAAGTTTGGGTTACCTCTTGGGGGTGTTGTTGTTGTTGTTCAAGGTATGTAAGTTGTGTTTCCATCGGTTCCACTTCCTAAAGGTAACCTAGGAGTTAGAATCTCATTATAGTGGCATCTCGTCACATGTTTACCCTGTTGGAAGGCTACCTCAGTAGATGTGGGAAGAGGGTGTTAGAGAGTGGTATCATAGCATGGTTCAACCCTCGTACTATATGGGCGGTGTGTTTTTCATGCATTCAAGTGAGTTACATATGTATCCCTTATGCTTGTAATACATGTAATTATTGCATTTGAATGATGTCTATCATGGTTCTATTGATGTCTCCATGCGAAGGTTGATGGTTTTATTGTGGGATGTGTTGCCATGGTTGTATATGACTTTGTTGTGCATGTCAGTATCTATATTTTGGTGTGCATGCATTGTCACGACTAAGGTTGTTGTACATAAGGTCATTATATGCAATTAGATCATCATGATGATATTGGTATGTTATGATTTTGATGTGTTGGTTTAGATAGAGAAGGAGGTGCAGATCATCAAAGTGAATTTGCAACACCATACTTTGAGGTAAGAGTAGATCGTCATATCGGTTTGTATATTTGGCATGCAGGTATGTGGTTAATGGTTGTTATAAGAATTACGATTACTTACATACTTATCATCCTATTTTTTTCATGGTTACATGCATGGTAGATGCTATTTTATCATTGTATTCATATGCACATGTGTTGGTTAGTCATGTATGGTATTAACTTGATGACCATGTTATATGTTGTTGATTATTATGTTATATGATTGACTTGTTGTTGTTATAGGTTAGTTATGTTGATGATTAGGGTTATTGCATTAAGATATTGATTTTATATGTATCATGTTGAATTGGATTGGCCTAGGAATATGGTTAGGGTTATGATATTCATGTATGATTTGACTTATTTATGACATTATGTCATACTAATCTAGACTGACCATGCAGATGTGATTGTTACACATGAATGAGAATTGTGATTTTATGATGTGCACTTGTTAGATAGTTACTGTTATGGATATCATGACCTTACTTATGATTGCGTTGATATGTTGTTCAGTTATTTCATGCTAATCTAGATTGATTGCGTAGACAAGATAGCCTCCCCTGAGATACATTAAGGTATGATTTTGCTTATGCTGTATACTTGGTGCTTGAATGTTTAATTATGGTTCCTATTTGGTGTTTGATTGTTTGGTGTCTATTATGTTGTCTAGTTGATTTATTTAACATGGTATGTTTTCAAGTTGTTTGAATGTGTGATTAACTACATGATATGAGTAGATGTGTCTACAAGGTTGCATGAATGAATGATATTGTTTTAAGATGAATGTGCTAACACATATATGCTAAGATATCTCGTATATAATTGAGTGTAAATAGGTGATAGTTGTAGAATTATGTATTATTACTGGTGAATGTGAGTTGATTTTTTATTATGACATGGTTGTTAGTCTTGGTAAAAGTTAATTTTGAATTGATAGATATGTTTCCCTGATGTTTGGTACATGTGGTCGACATGTGTGTTCAATTACAGGTCAACGTGCTTTGAACAACAAGGTAAGGTAACTAGCATATTTTTATGTTTATTTATGTCCTGACAATTATGTGACTATGACAGTATGATGTAGGGGATTGTATGGAAAAAGAGATTCCCATGAAATCTTGAACAAGGATCTGGTTGAGCTTTCCCTTGGAAGCATTGGGAACCATGGGGATTGAGTCATGGTGTTTGTTTCCAATCATGTGCTTTTGGTATTTTGGTATTGTTGAGCTTGATTTGTGGTTTTATTTATGTTTGGTGCATGATCATGCCAATTTGTTGCGATGTCGTATTGATATTTTTTTTCATGGTCATATTCTTGTTTACTCTTGTTATTGCCTTTTATGTTTTTAGATTCTTGGGGATTGGTTGGGGAAAGAGGAAAGTAATGGATCTCGTGGAAAGTGGATGAGACCAAAAAGGTAATGTAAGATACAAATGAATCTTGGTGCATGAGTAAGTGTAGTGTAAGGTAAGAATACGATAGTCGGTTGGACTAGTTGAGTCCATTGTGGTAAATGAAAGATGGCAATCCATACATGAGAAAGGTAACTATAAAGGTAAAGTGAATGGATTTGAGGTGTTAGATTCCTTGGATATGTTGGGAACTATCGTTCTCAATGATTTTCATGTTTTGCACGAATAAGGAAGTTATCTTAACCTAGACCTTATGATATCTAGAAGTTGTGTTGTGATCATAATTACATTGATGTTTATATATGTATACATGTATGTATGTAAGTATGCATTTGTCTAGCATGGTCGTTAGAGATCATGATTTTTTTATCCTAATGATTGTATGTATGTATGTATGTATGTATGTATATATGTCACTATATGACAGGGTTTCCAAGTATCATTCTCGTGTAGGAGCGATTTATTATGTAGGTGAATAGCAAGAAGAGGTTCTTGGTCTTATGAGGAATCATGTGGGAAGAGTAATCCTGATAGATATATGAGGTCATTATCACGTGGAAATGAATTAATATTATATTCTTGCACTATGGCTATGTTGATGTTATGGAAAGGTAATGGTGAGGGGTACATCAGTGAATTGAAAGTAGTGTGATTTGCAACATGCTAGGATAAGCATGGATAATGGAAAGAAACTAGAAGCAAGGTTGCTTATGGGTTAATTTTGTGGTTTATGGATGCAAAACACTACTATTTTGTATATGTTGCACATGTTGTATATTCAGTGATTACACCTATGATGATGTGTACATGTAACATATGTAATATTTTGTAGTTATGATGTTGTATGTCTGTTGTATATATGGTGTTTTGTGTATATTGCATGTGCAGTGCTATGTATATATGGTGTTATCTACATGTAAATATGGTGTTGTGTATATGTAAATATGGTGTTGTGTGTGTGTTTTACATATGCTACTATGTGCATATGGTGTTGTGTGCATGTGGTTCTATGTACATGTTTTACATATGGTTTGTGTCCAAGTGGTGTTATTTACACGTCGTGCATGTGGCGTTGTGTACATGTGGTGTCATGTACATGTCATGCATGTGGTGTTCAGTACATATGGTATTGTGTACACATTGTACATGTGGTGCTGTGTACATTTGGAATTGTGTGCTCATTATGCAGTGGTGCCATGTATATGTGATGTTGTGCACACATTGTGAAGGTAGTGTTGTGTACAGGTGGTACTCTGTACATGTTTTGAATATAATATTGGTATACATGTGGTATTGTGTGCATGTCGTACATGCTATGTTACAGGCATGTGGTACTATGAATGTTCATGATGTAGCCATTGTATTGTGACATGTGTATTCATTCTATTGTACTATGTGTATGTATATGTATTTTTTTGTACACCAGATGTGGGTGTAGGTGTATGTATTATGATTTGTTGTACACGTGATGTAGGTGTAAGTGTATGTGTTGTATGTCAAGTATACGTGCTTGCATTATATGTTGTTCGATGTCATGTGCGATTGGATGTGTGTGATGTACACTATTTGTATGTGTAAGTGATTTAAGAAAAGGCACTGGGTGTTTGTGATGAGGTGCTTAGTGTAAAATATTGAAAATGAAAGTGCTCAGAATTTATTGGAAATTGAACGACACCGAAGAACTCACTGCAAGGAATCTGACGCAATTTGTTTCGTCAAAAATAGAGTCTGGATGAAGGAGATAGAGCTGGTTGTTCGTTTTCCTAAATAGCTAAAAAAATTGTAGAACAGTGACAGGTTGATGACATGGCAACCCAGTTAGCATGCCAGGAATATTCTTCAGTTAAGATTCGTTGACATATATATATGGTGAAAGTAAAATTATAAACCAAAGTCTTAAGACTTGGTTAAAAATCCGTTGAAAAAAACATGTATAGATGGGAGGAGGTTTGGGCTCGAACCCATGACCTCCCCCGCGCCAACGCACCGACCTACCGCCAAGCCACCATGTAGTCCTTATAATGTATGGGCTCCGACTACTATTAAAATTTTGATGCATCATCCAGCGGGGGTATGGAGGGTGCTAGCCCTGCAGGCCAGTGCCCTCCCCATATGACCAAACCACATGAACAACAAAGTGGAATATTGTTTGGGCATAGATCAATGTGTTAATTTGGGGTTAATTATGCACCTAAACCACGATTCTGTGCTAATACAAATTCTAATCCGATATTTGTTTAAACAATTCTTAGCACATTAATCCACTCTTAACTACATGTTATCCCTTAATTAACTTAGATTTAAGTTAGCGGAATTTTCAGCAGACCCTCTAAATTAGGAGATGCCTCAAAAATTAGCACCCTTAACTGGAGTCTTCTCCAGATTTGGAGGAGATTTCCTAGTAAAATTAAATGAGCCATATATTAAGCAATTTTTGACCAATTTTGGCTCAAGAAGAGTCATTCCTAGCATATTGGAATGCTCTGAATCCATTGGTATAGGTTGCAGAGGTAGAGGAGAAATTATAAACGTGTTTTTGTCACTTTGAAGAAAAAGGAAGCCCGGGGCCACCAGGAAGGAAGGCCATTCCTATATCAACTGAATGACAAATTGAGATAACGAATAGTCATTTCTAATATATTTTGACATTCTTTAATCATTGTAGTATGGTTCAAGAGCTGTAGGTAAATGTAAACATAATGTTTTTCATTTTTGAGATAATAGAGATGCCCAAGTCATGTAAGTTGGACCAAGGATATGTAGCCCAAGAGGGGTGAACTCCTTCATCAAAAATCTTTGTTGATTGATCAATTGTGATGGTTTGTTGTGTGTTTTGTTTTTTTTGTTCAACATTTGTTTTTCATACTTTATTCTCTTGAATTAAATCATAAAACTCAGTTATTTTACATGTTTAAAACACATAAACAACAAGGAAACCTATTGACATCAATCATAAGATCAGAACATAAATTTTAAATATAAAGATGAAATTAGCTAAAAAAAAATAACATTCATACTCAGATCAATTTGGTATTAGAGCCTGGTTGAATGGAAAGGTTATTTTCTTGATAGTTGCTTGAGTTTTGCGCAAGTTTAATGGTTGCAAAATTGTGATGCTGACAAGGTTAAAGTTGCAGAAAGGTGAAGGGAAATTTTTGGTTTCAAGTCCCGAGATTAGGACCAAAAGAAGGAGAGCTACAAGAGAACCATCTTCACCCAAAGTTCTACTCGTAGCTGCACTTGAAGCACCTCAAGTTTTTTCTCAAGAAGCTAAGATTTATGAGGTACAAATTCCACAAGAAGCTGAGTTGATTGAAGAGGCACAAGCACTAGAAGATGAGCTTGAATCCATAACCATAATGTCAGGTGTTTAATAAAATGAAGGGCATTCAAAATAGGATGATGTCAATAGAGACTTTAATGACATAAAGAGGATGGTAAAAATTATGTTTGATGCATTTTCTGCTGGGATGGTAGGAAAAGGTTCTAAGCCTCCACATGGAAAAGGAACTTTAGATGATAAGAAGGATGAAGAGAAGAGTTCAAAGGGTAGTGGAGGAAAGCCACCTCCATCTCCACCATATTCATCATCCTCATCATCTCCATAAACATCATCTTCCACTTCCACCACAAAAACTACCCATACTCACTCAAAGACCACAAGAGGAAAAACAACCTTACTCAAACCTAATGTCACATTTGAGCTTCCAATGTATAATAGCAAGATAAATGCTAAAATATTGGACAATTTAACACATCAACTGGAGGTGTACTGAAGGATTTAGAACCTTCATGAAGATGACATAAATATTTAATTGGCTTCTTTGATGATGGAAGGGTCTACACTTGTATGGTGGGAAGCAAGGACTGAAGAAGAGATTAAAAAATACGGTAATATTTCTATGTCTTGGCCAATTTTTATTTCTGCCATTAAAAGGAAATTATATCCCTTACCTTACATGTAAAAGGCCATTATGGATTGGAAAAATTTTAGATAGTTGAAAGGGAAAGGTGTGCAAAATTATACTCGTGAATTTACGAGAAGAGCTTAAATTTTGGGTATTAATTTATATTCTCAAGAAACTTTATTAAAGTACATTGGGGGCTTGCATAGTTACCTTAGGCACACTATTCTCATGTTTAATCCCACAAACATAGATGAGGTTTGTGTTCAAGCCACACACTTAGAAGCAAGAGGGAAACAAAACATAGATGAGAAAAGTGATAGTGAGGGTAAAGGAAAGGGCAAGTTTTATGGAAGGGGAAAGAGAAATAGCTCTCTCAAAAGAGATAAGGAGAAACTCATATGTAAAAAATATTTGAAGAATGGTCATGATGAAGACCATTGTTAGCAACTTCATTCAAAGTTGAAGCCAAACAAACTGAAAGCCAAAGAGGAGGAAATTGTTGCTATAGTTGAACATGAATTAGGGTCAGATTTGGGAGATGAGACAAAGGTTACAACCATGTTTTTGAAAGGTAAACATATTGCAAGAAATGGTTCTTAAAATTGTTCAAATTTCATTGAATATGAAAATACAAGAATAGAATTTTTCTATATTAGAGTTGTCTCTGAACATACCAACATTGATACACTTTTTTATAGCGGGTCACAAGCTAACTTGATTTCCGAAGACTTGGTTAATTAGCTAGTCCTTGAAACTGTTAGACATCCAAGACCTTATCCTTTAGGGTCGATATGCAAGAATTAAAAATTTCATGTTACAAGGATTCAATGCATACTAAGATTCACCATGAATTCAAACTTTATTGATGAAGTTGAACTTGATGTGGTGGCACTTGAGATATCAGGTATTATATTGGGAATTCCTTATCTGTATGATGGGAAAGCAGTATTTCATCGCCATGAGAATAATTATCACTTTTCTAGAGGTGGTATTGTGTACATAATTAGAGCACATAAGAAGAAGACAAGTTTGTCTCTTATACATGTAGGAGAAATGAAGAGGATAGTGAACGCAAGTCATAATTTGACATTGTTAATGATCAAACAAAGAGATGTTTTGAATCAAACATTTCAAAGTCATGCTTATTCTTTTAATGAGACATTCTAGGATTCTAACAGGTTTCCTTTGAAAGGAGGTGAACAATATGTAACATCTTTGCAGCAGTTAACATCAGTGTTGAGCAGTGTTAGAAACAAGATGTCGATGAAAGAGAAATCAAAGGTCAAAGAGAAAGCGACAAAGAAGCTCGAAAAAGAAGGCATGGGTTCCACAAACTCTTTTTTTTGGTTTCCAAATGGTACATGGAAATGGCTGAGATACTTCATCAAGATTTGATGCAAGTACAAAGCGAAATCAGTTAAGAATCGCCATGGCGACAGTGTGCAAGGTGACACAGTTTTCAAGTTTCCTTTGATTGATGACATAGGTAGGAACAATATGGTTTCTGAAAGAATAGTTTACTTCTCTAAAAATTCATGGGAATTTTAGCATGACAGTGTCAATGACAACAAGAGAAGCTCACAAGAATGAAGGTGTTAGTGTCAGCCTTTGCAGCCTTCCTCCAGTGATCAAACAAGCTCTTACAAAGTGATTTTAAGGTGTCAAGGTCAAATTTTGTCATTTCAATGAGTCTTCAAGCAAAATTTGGTCACTAGGCATTAGATCTAGGGGTTGCTTTTACTCCTCTCAAAGTTTTCCAAATGTCGGTCCATGTCACCATTCAGCTGAGTGTACCATCATTCAGAGGGTTTTCATCATCAATTCAAGTTCCATTGAGTCATTTTACACCTTGTTCATGCTTCAGTTGTGCCTTGGTAAGGTCCATTTCCCTCTCCTAGGGTTTTGGAGGTAATTTCTCTTGGATGGTCAAATCATCGAAAAAAATTGTATCCTGATGTTCACACACCTTCCCCTATCCTTAATATACCTTATTAAACACTTCCCATCACTGAGATTCCCAAAATTCCTCATTTTTGCACAAACCCTAGTTTCTTGCCACAACTTGGCAATTTTCTAGGCTAGGCCTGTGTTTTTCCCTTTTGGACCCCTTCCCCTCACTCAATCTCTGTGATTCCACTTTCCCCTGCTTCCTAACATCCCTCCCTACTTCCCAAAATTTCCCCAAGAATTTAGAAGCCTCCTATCCCCTTCATTTCGCTTCATTTCGACAAAATTACTTGTTTCACACATCAGGATAAGTTTCACTCAAAAGATGTTTCAGAGCAATAAAAGATGAATTTTGGAAAACTGAGAGATTTCTTTGTCCAAAACATGCTAAAGAAGAAAAACCTCTTTCACTTTTTACACAGGTATCATGGTTTTAGAGAAATATCAAAAATATCGTTGCCTCAGGAGAATTGAATGCACCTCTGAAGTGACCATGGGAAAATCAAGATTTCTCCTAGCATGGTTTGCCAAATGAATTTCTTGATGAGTCAAATGATAACTAGACACAAATATATTTCCAATGAGCTATCATGAGCTCAATTTGGAGTTGAGGAAGACCTTCAAAAGTTGACTGCAACAGCGCTCTACCTTGAGGCAGCCTCATTCTGCTCATTTTGACTAGTGTTTGGAGATTTGGTTTTTGACAGGGTAAATGAAATCAAAATTGCATAATTACACTTTTCTTGGAAAGTAGACTCCAAGATCTTTCCAACGACCTATCACACGCCCGATTTGGACACCAGGAAGGCCTCCAAAGGCTTCCTGCAAAATGAACTATTTGGCAAGAGGCATGCGACCCACTTGAAGTGGTTGCGACCCACTTAAATCAGAACCCAGAAAATTCATTTTTTGCGCCTAGATTCGATTATAATCGACTCCAAAAGCTTCAAAACAGGTTTTAATCATTGTTCAATGGATTTTTAGCATGATTATGATATTATTGATGTTGGGCAATAAGCCATGCTTGGAGAGAATCCTACATTTACATGCACATTAATTCCTCAAGGGTTTTGAAAATATATGGACAGTTTGTGAAGGTTTGAAAAATTTTGTGAATGATAGAGATGCTCATGCCCTAGCACGTTGTATACACAATCCTCACGCCCTCAGTTATCATCTTATCACTGCTATTATACTCTCTCATATTGTTGCACAGTTTTATGTTGACTAGTACAAAGCCTCTTTCACCATACCACTGATGTCATCATCATTCAATTGCTACTGTCATGTCCATTTATTTCATATGGTCGTTGTCATGATATTCTTATTCCCCAATTGATAAAACACTGTCCTATGTTCGCTTCCTCTTTTGACAGATTTTGGCCATTATCACCAAGTTGACCACACATTTGCATTTGGTACTCATTGTTAAACTTACTTGTGATCAAAACAGTGATAGTTATTATGCTATTAAAGCAGAGCCATCCTCATGATGATTTTGTTTTCCTTTGATACTGGGGTGCATGGGTGACATTTATTGGGTTTTGAACAAACATTAAGACTTTGCCTTCACTGCACCTATATGAGCATCCATATTGCAAATATCTTGTTCAAAGCCATGTCAAAGACAGATTCAGTTTATGAGCAAGGATATGAGCAGGACAGTGACTCAACCGTTGAGGTTGATGTACTGAGATGGAGCATAGTAGTGCGCCAGTAGTGGTAACATATCAGAGAGGCCACAGAGCTTTGTTTGCAGCATCACGACGAGTACTATCTCCACATGGGGTGGAAGGGGTCTCGTTGACTTCATCAGCAGCGCGAGTACTATCTCCACATGGGGTGGAAGGGGTCTCGCCTTCTTCATCAGCGTAGGTACATTCACAGGATAATGATAGAGACAAAGACATGCTTCGTCACATGAAAGGCCATTATTGGGCTCGCATGCATGTCTGCAAAGCGAGAATGAAGATTCTGAAGAGGAGGTTGCGCAAAGCACTAAGACGGCGGAAAAGGCCTAATCCACTTCGGATTTTGGCCAAGGCTTCATTGACTGGGCAGGACACATGATGGAGGACCTCCGCTCCAAATTTGGGCGAATTCGGAGAAAATTTTGTCATTTCCAAATTTTTGGGTCAAAAAACAGGTTTTTCAGTTAAGTAGGTCTCACCCTCATATGCTCACTTTTTTTGGGGACACTTGCTGGAGGAAATTTTTGCATTTTTGGATTTTTCATGGTTAGTTATGCATCCTCAGGCATCACCTAAGCATTTCATCAAAATCTGGATGGTCAAAGAGCTCAAAAACACCATGAAAACCACCTTGCTGCCACCTTTTGCACCAGCAGGAAGTACTTCTGGGAGAAAGAAGTTTTGGAGGGTCAAATGAGCTCCAAATTGGAAAATTCCACTTGGGTTGGATAGTCAACATCCAGGGCTTTCCAACGAGCTATCATGAGCTCAATTTGGATGCCGGGAGGTACTTCAAAATCAGGCTGAAAGTTATGCGACCCACTTGGCTCAAATGCGACCCACTTGTTTCAGGCATGCGACCCACTTAAATTTTTGGCTGAATTTTCAACTTCCAGCTCAGATTTTCAGCCAGTTTGGACCAGTTTTGCTTGTGGATGAAATTTTTGGGTTTTCATGATGTAAATTTATGTTTGGCATGTAACTTTGGCTTATTTTTATCTATTCTAGAAGATTCACTCTCAAAAGGGTAAAAATCATGTAAATGAATCAGTTTCCACTCTTTTAGAGGCAAGTTGTTAGATGCCTAGATTGTAGTTCCATGATTAGAATTGGTTGAAACTGATCCCTGAAGAGGGAATTCGACCCCTAGAGGTGGGGAAAGGTGTTAGAGTGATCTATATATTGTAATTTCTCAATCATTTTCAGAGGTTGGAGAGGTTGGACTCTTGGGGAGACTTTTGGCACCATTGTACATATTTTTTCATATTTTGGCTAAGGAAAGATCAGAGGTTTTGCGGCACTTGTTGGGATCCTTGTGGTGTTTTGTTCTTGATGGTGTTTTCTCTCTGTTTACTATAAGTTATTCATGTTTAATGTATGCCATTCCTTTCATATGCTTCTGAACTAAATTGAATGAGTAGATGAGGTTGAATCCATCGTTTATCGTGCTCTGCCTTTGAATTCATTTAGTTCTATATGTTTTCGACTGTTTGAAGAGGATCCAAGTTCTTCTTTGCCCTCTTCAGCTCCTCGTCGGTCTGATCTATTCATATATCCAATCAAAAGCATCAAGACAGTCACCTACCTCGCCCCAACTTGAAATCTGCAAAGGTCTGACCTTATCCCCGGACCCAAAATTTGTTTTCCCATTTCTCCAGCGAAAACCTAAAAAATCAATATCAAACATTCCTATCTCTTTACTAGCCTAAAATCAGTATTCATTGTTCATTATAAGTCATCTCAGCCCCTCTGAAAACATTTGCCGAGATAGACCCGGAGAGAGCCCTCTCCTGTCCTCGTAGGGCTAGCTACGAGGCTAAGCGTGGTTTGATGTAGCCTTGAGTTTTATCTCATTTCAGCCTGAGGTAGATTTGAGCGCTAACATAGTGACGACCATACTGGGGAAGAATTGGTTTGCTTGTTGATGTCATTTGTTTCATTAGCTACAGACGGAGTCTGAAGTCACGCCAGGAAGCCTTCGAACTGCACATTGCTCTGAGAGTGCATAGTAGATAAACGCCGCTTCAGTCCATCTCCGGTCTAGCTTGTGAATGTGACACTCGACTTGTAGATTGTCTTGCCCCAGTATATGTATCAAGATCAGATCTAATGGTTGATGGTGAACAACGATTAGACATAAGAAGGCTGAAATATTTCACCTGGTGACTCCAATTCAAAGTCTGGAGGACTGACTCTTTCTCTGAGAAAATGGAAGGATCTTACACAAAGTTCAGGTATCTAAAGTGGAATGGTATTCAGGATCTAATCTGCTTTCTTGTAAATTACTTCTTTGTTGGTCTTGAAGCTGTCTTGAAAGTTTTTCAGAGTTTGTTGTATGAGAAAGGTGATCAAAATCTTCACTCGACCCATTCAAAAAGTGTAAATGCTGAGTTTCCCTTTGATCCTGGTCTCCTTGTTTTTCCCACATGTTATGATGACTCTCTTCAGAGTGACGAGCCAGAAAATCAAGCTGATCCCGTAGCTCTTGTACATACCCCTACACCTTGTAAAATTCCAGATCGGTACAAACCTCTTGTTTTACCTTCTGTTCTTCATGCTTTTCCTGCAAATTATGACCTATATCTACCAAGATTTGACGGTGAATGTAACAATGTCAACGCTGAGCAACATGTGCAGAATGTTGAGACTTTTCTAGATCTTTTTGAATTTGATGACGAAGATGTTAGTATTAGGCTTTTTGCTCTTTCTTTGCAAGGCCAAGTGAAGAGTTGGTTTAAAGCCCTGCCTGATGCGAGCATTTCAGATTTCCAGCAGTTTGTCAAATTTTTCCTTGACAGGTGGATGATCGGACAGAATTTTTTGTTGATTATAGAAGAGTATAACCAGCTGAAAAGATTGCCAGGGGAGACAGTACAACAATTTTCTACTAGATTTAACCAAGTTTATTATTCGATGCCAGTTGATATAAGACCTTCTCCTAGATCTTCTCTCTTGCACTACCCAGGTGCCTTTGATCCGGAAATGGAGTTTCAGCTGAGAGAAAAGAATATTGCAACACTTCATGAGATGCAGAACAAGGCAGTGAATGTAGAGGCTCATTTGCTAATCTTGAGGGCAAGGTTGAAGGAAGAAGAAAAGAAGAATGTTTCAGAGCAGCTGACACCTTCAGAGGAAAAGCTTAATCTTTTCGTAAATGCAGTAGAAGAGATGGTGCGGAAAATGACTGCAAAAAATGAAAATGACATTCAAGAACAAGTGGCTGACCCAAAACATTTTGTTTCTGATCCCAGTAGTCATAGTGATTGTTTTATAGATCATTGTGAAGAAGAGAGAGCTGTTGATATGATGTGTATGTTTGATGATGTGTTTTATACTGATGAATTGCCTCAGTTTGATCAGTATGATGATGATTATGTTCTCCAAACAAAAGCTAATCTTGCAGACAAATCAGTAGCTAGTTTGTGTGAGGAGAAATTTCACTTTCAGCAGCTCGAGTACAGTGATCAACCGATGCATATCAGCTATGGCAATGATGAGGAAAGTGCAGAAAATTTTGATGTAAGTGAAGGATCTTTGCCTTTTTGTTTTGATTCGTTTCAGTTCATTAGAGATAACTTCCATGCAATCAGAAATCAAACGTCAACAAGTCTTGATCTGGATCGTCTGAGGGCAACGAAAACTTCTCATATTCAGACTTGCAACCACCAAAAGTCATTGATTGTCAAGTTGCAGCTGAAGACATGGAAGCTGGTACATGTGATCAAATGATACAAGGTGACTTTGTACCATTTTGTTTTGAATCATTTCAGTTTTTGAGAGAAAAATTGCATAGTAAATCTTCAAATGAGCAGCCCATAGGAAATCAGCAATCTATCAGTGTTAATATTGAGGATGAGACAGATAACGAGATTTTTGAGCAGCCTGTAGCATCAGATTTGCAGCCATCCAATGCAATTGAAGGTCAGATTATAGATGAAGGTGCGGAAGATGAAATACATGATTTGATGATGCAGGAAAATTCTATACCCTTTTGTTTCGAATCATTTCAGTTTATAAGGCAGAATATTCGTAATATGTCTCAAGGAAAAGAGGAACAGCCAGTAGGATGTCATACAGTTTCAAGGGATACAGTGCAGCAGTCTTCTCAAGTTTTTGATGATCCTATTGCTCGTATGTTGGATGATGTTTGCTATAAAAATTCTGCTCCATTAGTTAACCATGTGCCGGAAAAGAATGTTGATGATAATCTTATTCAAAGGTCACCTTCATTGTCTTGTTTAACAGATTGTTCATTGCATAGCACATGTCAAGATTTCCATTCATATGAGGAGATTGATGAAGGAGACTTTTGTTCTGTCTGGAATCAGCAACAGAGTTTGATTTTTCATGAATTTCAGGATCCCTTTGACAGCTTGCTGCAATCACCAAAGAAAAGCACCGCAGATGTGAGGAAAAGTTTAAGATCAAGGTATGGAGATTATCTGGACCAGAGCTATGTTTATGAAGATCCATTCGCAGTGTTCTTGCAGTCATCTAGTCAATTTATGCTTTGCAAGTTTATCAGCAGTCATCTCGAGTTCAAATTTCCATGGGAGTTTCCTTTCGATTCTTTCATTTTCCTACGCATAAGCAAGCATTTGGGAAGAAATCAAACAGCGGCCAGCATGCTTACATGGTTGCATTGGCTGTTCCATTACAGTTGATCGGGTGGTGTAAAGTACAGTTAGAGTAGGTTGTATTGAATAAGCTCTACTTTGAGCATATTTCCAGTTTGTCAGTTGTGTTTAAGTATCGAGTCAGTTTTTAGTTGAGTGAGAGTCAATTTGTGTCGTCAAGTCATCAGTTTTTAGTCATGCATTTCAGTTTGAGTTTTTGATTCCATGGCCCAATGGATAAGGCACCGGTCTGCTCTCCCAAAGATCTGTCGTTCTTGGCACCTCCAAGGAGCTACCATCCCCATTGGAGCCAATGTTAGTGTCAGCCTTTGCAGCCTTCCTCCATTGATCAAACAAGCTCTTACAAAGTGATTTTAAGGTGTCAAGGTCAAATTTTGTCATTTCAATGAGTCTTCAAGCAAAATTTGGTCACTAGGCATTAGATCTAGGGGTTGCTTTTACTCCTCTCAAAGTTGTCCAAATGTCGGTCCATGTCACCATTCAGCTGAGTGTACCATCATTTAGAGGGTTTTCATCATCAATTCAAGTTCCATTGAGTCATTTTACACCTTGTTCATGCTTCAGTTGTGCCTTGGTAAGGTCCATTTCCCTCTCCTAGGGTTTTGGAGGTAATTTCTCTTGGATGGTCAAATCATCGAAAAAAATTGTATCCTGATGTTCACACACCTTCCCCAATCCTTAAAATACCCTATTAAACACTTCCCATCACTGATATTCCCCAAATTCCTCATTTTTGCACAAACCCTAGTTTCTTGCCACAACTTGGCAATTTTCTAGGCTAGGCCTGTGTTTTGCCCTTTTGGACCCCTTCCCCTCACTCAATCTCTATGATTCCACTTTCCCCTGCTTCATAACATCCCTCCCTACTTCCCAAAATTTCCCAAAGAATTTAGAAGCCCCCTATCCCCTTCATTTCGCTTCATTTCGACAAAATTCCTTGTTTCACACATCAGGATAAGTTTCACTCAAAAGATGTTTCAGAGCAATAAAAGATGCATTTTGGAAAAATGAGAGAGGTTTTTTTCCAAAACATGCTAAATAATAAAAACCTCTTTCACTTTTTACACCGGTATCATGGTTTTAGAGAAATATCAACAATACCGTTGCCTCAGGAGAATTGAATGCACCTCTGAAGTGACCTTGGGAAAATCAAGATTTCTCCTAGCATGGTTGGCCAACTGACTTGCTTGATGAGTCAAATGATAACTAGACACAAAGATATTTCCAATGAGCTATCATTAGCTCAATTTGGAGTTGAGGAAGACCTTCAAATGTTGACTGCAACAGCGCTCTGCCTTGAGGCAGCCTCATTCTGCTCATTTTGACTAGTGCTGGGAGATTTGGTTTTTGACAGGGTAAATGAAATCCAAATTGCATAATTCTACTTGTGCTGGAAAGTAGACTCCAAGATCTTTCCAACGACCTATCACACTCCCGATTTGGACACCGGGAAGGCCTGCAAAAGCTTCCTGCAAACTGCACTATGTGGCAAGAGGCATGCGACCCACTTGAAGTGGATGCGACCCACTTGAAGTGGTTGCGACCCACTTAAATCAGAACCCAGAAAATTCATTTTTTGCGCCTAGATTCGATTCTAATCGACTCCAAAAGCTTCCAAACAGGTTTTAATCATTTTTCAAGGGATTTTTAGCATGATTATGATATTATTGATGTTGGGCAATAAGCCATGCTTGGAGAGAATCCTACATTTACATGCACATTAATTCCTCAAGGGTTTTGAAAATATATGGATAGTTTGTGAAGGTTTGAAAACTTTTGTGAATGATAGAGATGCTCATGCCCTAGCACGTTGTATACACGATCCTCACACCCTCAGTTATCATCTTATCACTGCTATTATGCTCTCTCATATTGTTGCACAGTTTTATGTTGACTAGTACAAAGCCTCTTTCACCATACCACTGATGTCATCATCATTCAATTGCTACTGTCATGTCCATTTGTTTCATATGGTCGTTGTCATGATATTATTATTCCCCAATTGATAAAACACTGTCCTATGTTCGCTTCCTCCTTTGACAGATTTTGGCCATTATCACCAAGTTGACCACACATTTGCATTTGGTACTCATTGTTAAACTTACTTGTGATCAAAACAGTGATAGTTATTATGCCATTAAAGCAAAGCCATCTTCATTGTAATTTTGTTTTCCTATGATACTTTGGCAGTGGGTGATATCTATTGAGTGTTGGACATACATTAAAACTTTGCCTTCACTACACCTATACCAACACACATATTGCCGATATCTTGTTCAAAGCCATGTCAGAGACGGATTCAGTTTATGAGCAAGGATATGAGCAGGACAGTGACTCAACCGTTGAGGTTGATGTACTGAGATGGAGCATAGCAGTGCGCCAGTAGTGGTAACATATCAGAGAGGCCACAGAGCTTTGTTTGCGGCATCACGGCGAGTACTATCTCCACATGGGGTGGAAGGGGTCTCGTTGACTTCATCAGCAGCGCGAGTACTATCTCCACATGGCGTGGAAGGGGTCTCGCCTTCTTCATCAGCGTAGGTACATTCACAGGATAATGATAGAGACAAATACATGCTTCGTCACATGAAAGGCCATTATTGGGCTTGCATGCATGTTTGCAAAGCGAGAATGAAGATTCTGAAGAGGAGGTTGAGCGAAGCGCTAAAACGGCGGAAAAGGCCTAATCCACTTCGGATTTTGGCCAAGGCTTCATTGAATGGGCAAGATACATGATGTAGGATCTTCGCTCCGAATTTGAGCAAATTCAGAGAAAATTTTTTCATTTTGAAATTTTTTTGGTCTAAAAACAGGTTTTTCAGTTAAGTGGGTCTCGCACTCATATGCTCACTTTTTTATGGGACACTTGATGAAGGAAATATTTCCATTTTTGGATTTTTCATGATAAGTTATGCATCCTTAGGCATTACCGAAGCATTTCATCAGATTCTGGATGGTCAAAAAGCTCAAAAACACCATGAAAACTACCTTGCTGCCACCTTTTGCACCAGCAGGAAGTACTTCTGGGAGAATGAGTTCTTGGAGGGTCAAATGAACTCCAAATTGAAAAATTACACTTGGGTTGGATAGTAAACATCCAGGGCTTTCCAACAAGCTATCATGAGCTCAATTTGGATGCCAGGAAGTACTTCAAAATCAGGCTGAAAGTCATGCGACCCACTTGTTTCAGGCATGCGACCCACTTAAATTTTTGGCTGAATTTTCAACTTCCAGCTCAGATTTTCGGCCAGTTTGGACCAGTTTTGCTTGTGGATGAAATTTTTGGGTTTTCTTGATGTAAATTGTTGGATGGCATGTAACTTTGGATTTTTTTTACCTATTCTAGAAGATTCACTCTCAAAAAAGTGAAAATCATGTAAATGAATCAGTTTCCACTCTTTTAGAGGCAAGTTGTTAGCTGCCTAGATTTTAGCTCCTTGATTAGAATTTGTTGGAACTGACCCCTGAAGGAGGAATTCGACCCCTAGAGGTGTGGGAAGGGGTTAGGATAGTCTATATGATGTAATTTCTCAATCATTTTCAGAGGTTGGAGAGGTTGGACTCTTGGGAGACTTTTGGCACCATTGTACATATTTTTTCATATTTTGGCTAAGGAAAGATCAGAGGTTTTGCGGCACTTGTTGGGATCCTTGTGGTGTGTTGTTCTTGATGGTGTTTTCTCTCTGTTTACTGTAAGTTCTTCATGTTTAATGTATGCCATTGCTTTCATATGCTTCTGAACTAAGTTGAATGAGTAGATGAGGTTGAATCCATCGTTTACCGTGCTCTGCCTTTGAATTCATTTAGTTCTATATGTTTTCGACTGTTTGAAGAGGATCCAAGTTCTTCTTTGCCCTCTTCAGCTCCTCGTCGGTCTGATCTGTTCATATATCCAATCAAAAGCATCAAGACATTCACCTACCTCGCCCCAACTCGAAATCTGCAAAGGTCTGACCTTATCCCCGGACCCAAAATTTGTTTTTCCCATTTCTCCAACGAAAACCCAAAAAATCAAAATCAAACATTCCTATCTCTTTACTAGCCTAAAATCAGTATTAATTTTTCATTATAAGTCATCTCAGCCCCTTTGAAGATCCTTTGCCGAGATAGACCCGGAGAGAGCCCTCTCCTGTCCTCGTAGGGCTAGCTACGAGGCTAAGCGTGGTTTGATGTAGCCTTGAGTTTTATCTCATTTCAGCCTGAGGTAGATTTGAGTGCTAACATAGTTTTCCAGGTTTTCCGAATAAGATGCCCAAGGTGGATTGGTCGAGGAATCTGCCTACGTTTAACAATGATGGTAAGAAAGATGCTGCTTTACATTTAGTCAGATTTCACATGCATATTCGCAATTTGAAGGTGGATTTTCCTGAAGATTGCTTGATGAAGATATTCCTGGCCACTCTGGAAGGTGAAGCTCAGTCATGGTATGAAAATTTTCCGCTGGCCTGTATTTACTGTTTAAAGGACTTTCATGCCCTGTTCATTGAAAGATATCAAGTGTCTTATCCATCATTAAATTTAGTTCATGACTGTTGCAAACATGCTTATTCTTTTATTGAAAGCCTGGAGAAATATTATGAAGATGATAATTTCATGAATGATGAAATCATGGAGGCCCTGTACGAGAATCCATTTCAGCAGAATGAAGAGAACTTGAAGGATACCCATCAAGATGCTCAGGAGACTTTGCAGCAGGTTGATGGCCATATGGCTGAAAATGATGAAAGGGAGAATGTCATTTCAGATCTGCCCACAGAACACAGCAGCATGCAAGTAAGTCCAGTTCTAATTGCAGATTGTGATAATGTCTAGACAGCTACTTCAGATTCAGATTCAGATCAGGATGACCAAGCACATCTTGTGCTGACGCCCATCAAGGAGAACTCTGCTGTTGAAATCATCTGGGATGCAGAAGACACAGTAATGGATCCAAATGTTCTCAGTCATACTGTCAGATCATCATTAGAACACAGCCTTCATGAAGAAGCAATCCAGTCAGTTCATGAAAGACAGAATGAGATCTTTGTGCAAGTAAGTGATGAATCTCCTAACTCAGTAATAAATGATAGTTTGAATGCCCTGTCATATGAAGATAATTACTGTTTAAGCAGAAGAAAACAAAAGGCATTGTCTCCTTTGTCTGAAGATGAGATAGATCAGCTTTTGAAAGGTCATGTTTCAGCTGAAGCTACAACAGATTTTCAGTGCACACATAGTTAGGAAAGTGTTGGTGAAATCTCTTCCCCTGTTGAAAAAGATGATTGTCTTGTAATCAGTTGTGTAGATCAGCAAACAGATAATTTTTTCCTTCACAAAGATGATAAGGCTGTCATGTTTGATAATCTTGAAGATTGTTTTTTGTTTAAAAAAGATCTAGATCATGAAGTTGAAGAGTATATGTCAGAATTTCTCATGGTCAAGGAACCTACAGCTAACACTCAGATGGCAGATTTGTGCATTTCTATCCCTCAAAAATCAATTGTCCTTTCAGATCAGAAAGAAGTGGATACTAGTATTTTTGCAGCTGGATCTCCAGATAAGCCAGTGCTTCAAGATTTTCAAGACCCCTTTAGCATTCTTCTACAAACATTAGAAAAGATAAATATTGCCTGGCTCATTATCTTAAGCTTTCGTTTTAGTGACTGTGTTGAGTTGCCTACAGGTTTAGCATTCTGCCTGCTCGAGGAGAGTAAAAGCAGAAATATGGTATGCAGCCATTTGCTGGATTGGTTGCATTGGAAAGCCAATTATACATGATTGTACATATCACATCAGTATGCAGGGGGTTGCCATCAGGGTTTTGAAATTTTGATGGACTGCTGCCCTTTTCAGAAATTTTTTGTTTAATTCAGTCATTTCAGTTTGCATTAAGTCAGTTTGAGTCGATTTTCCAGTTGAGTTATCAGTCTTTAGTTTGTTTGTCAGAATAATGATTCCATCGCCCAATGGATGGAGGCACTGTCTGCTCTCCCAAAGTTCTGCGATTCTTGGCACCTTCAAGAAGCCGCAGCTGCCATCCCCATTGGAGCCAATGTTAGACTCCATCTTGTCTAACCTCTGTCAGAGTCAAATGCATACAGGTAGCTGTCAAAGTCTCAGTTCAATATACAGGCCAATGCCAATCAGCTTTCACCCAATGCTACTTAGATGTTTGCAGGGCTTGTTTTCAGAATGTTTCAATAACACTTGCAGGCTAGAGGAATTTTCACTCTTCAAATGGCAGCCCTGTTTCAGCTTCAGCATCCCTGCAAAAGACAACAAGCATTTCAGTCCAAGATTCAGAAAAGCATGGTAAAGCCAAAGAGAGGTATTGTATTAAAAATCCAAATGTAAAAATGCAGAAACATTATAAAGTGGGTTCTCAAAACACATTTGAAATCAGATCTGATTGCTTGAGATATTTCCTTCATATATAAACATGGCAAGCATAAATCAATTGCAACAAATTCACCAAGGTAAAGTCGAAATCGTGTTTGGAGGCCAAAATCGTGCTTTGCAGAAGTGTTGACAGGGTCTGGAAGGCATGCGACCCACTTGGCAGATGCGACCCACCTGTGCGTTTTGGCCAGTGAAAAATTGAACGCATGCGACCCACTTGTGGCATGCGGCCCACTTGAGCGCATGCGACCCACTTAAAATCAGAACCCAAAAATTCATGTTTTGCGCCCAGTCTTCATCCAAAATGACTCCAACGAATTGCAAACAAGTTTTGATCATTGTGCAGTAGATTTTTATTATGCTTGTGGTGATTTTAATGTGGAAAGAATAGTGACAACGTGCAAATGGTGCTAAAAACACTTATTCATTTTGGAGCTCCAGCATCTATATTGATTGATGGCAAGCCACACTTGGGAACTGATAGATTGGTTCGCATACTACTCAACTTCCGGAAACATTTACGAGAAATGGGAGTTCAGATAATGTTTGGTACTCGAATGGATGACCTGCTGATGAGGCAAACACAGGTTGTTGGAGTTCAGGTTTCTGACGCAGGAGGTGACTCAAGAACCAATCTGCGAAAGATTATATCTGATGCAGTCATTCTTGCTGTTGGTCATTCTGCTAGTGATGTATATGAAAAGCTTTTTGGGCAGAATGTTCTTTTAATTCCAAAAGACTTTGCTTATTCTAAATTTGCTGATGAAGTTCAGAGTGGAAATGGAAACAGTATTTTCAGGAGAATAGTCTATTCGCATCAGATAGTTGATGGCCGCATTGAGTTGTTTATATAAGTCGTTGTTTTATGATAAGACTTTCTTCAGGTGAATTAAAGGTATCAGTATATGTATGATGTGGTGATAAGCACATGGGAAATGTAACGTGGCAATCGTTGCAATATGTGGGCATTCGATTCATCTAAAAGACATATGTGGCAGCATGGAAACGTGCCTTCAGCAGAGACACTTGTCGTGACATTATGGGAGAGAATAAAAGTCAAAAGCCAAATTTAAATACAGATAATTATCCTAGCAGAGAAATCGAATTGGTTGGTCTATTTGGGGTCTTCAAGCTGCAGCTCAGAAAGTCTAGCTACAGGTTCTATCAAATCATTGGTCATCAATAAACAAATATAACGCTATTCCTTTTAGAGCAGAGTCTTCCTATTTTCATGATTATTGATGTAACTGCCCCTTATTTTCATCGATTAGTTAGCACTTCTCATAGTTTATTTAATGTATTGTAAAAACATTTGTATGGGAGGGGAGAGAGTTCTGAGAGCTGGTGGTGAAGAACAGAGCTTTTATTGTACAATTTGACAGAGATTTTAATGGAGAAATACAGCTCTCTTTCCTGAGATTCTTGTGGTTTGAAATTTAACATTTGTCTCATCCTTTGTTTCATATGTAGCCTGTTGTGTTTTAATTTCATTTCATTTCTAAATGAATACTTTTAAGTGAGAAAGGCAGAATTCAATTTATTTGCTCTGTCTTGAGGAAGTGTTCATATTTAATGTTTTCTTCTGTTTGACAAGGATTCATCTTTTATGCCCTTGTCAACCTCGCAGCGGTCTTTCACTCTATATAATTTCAAATTTGATGTTAAATTTCTTGCTTATCTTGCCTCAGGAGATAATCTGTGTTTTTGATTATATTTCCCTGTTCAAGCTGTTCTTAATCCCATGCTTCCCAGAAAACCCCATCATTTATTAAAAAACCTCATTCATATCTCTTTACTAGCCTAAGATCAATTTTCCTTATCGGTCATCTCAGCCCCTTCGAAAATTTTCGCCGAGATAGACCCGGAGAGAGCCCTCTCCTGTCCTCGTAGGGCTAGCTACGAGGCTGAGCTTGGTTTGATGTTGCCTCGAGTTTTGCCTCTTTCAGCCTGTGGCAGATTCGAGCGCTAATAGAAGGAAAAAGTTAACTTTTTGTGAAAAGCTCCAATTGATGAAAATCAGAAAATTTCAATGGATAGAGACTATTATTGTGAGGGAACAATACCCTCATCCACATGATTAGTAATAAAAGATATTTTGTGCTCCAAAAGGCTTCCAGTGGGGAGGAATCATCAGGTGCTCAGTGTAAAAGCTAAAAAACGAAAGTGCTCAGAATTTATTGGAAACTGAACAACAGGGAAGAGCTCATCACCAGGAATCTGACAGAATTTGTTTCGTCTAAAACAGAGTCTGAATGAAGGAGATAGAGCATATTGTTCATTTTCCTAAGCAACTAAAAAAATTGCAGAAGAGTGACACGTTGATGACATGGAAATCCACTCAGCATGCAAGGAATATTCTTCAGCTTTTTCTCAGTGGTACTATGAATAGTATCACAACAGGATTCGCTAGTGAAATTTGAAGGTGAAATTTTTTTATATATTTGTTGCTAAGGTTGAATTTGATTTTTTTTTTTATGTGGATGGATAAACCAACTAGAGGTTGACACGTTGTGCAACCAGGGGCTGCCACGTGCCCCCTTTGGTGCACCCTATCAAAATAATTGAATTTTATTAGTAACCTAAGGTTATGGGGGTCGAATTTAATGATCAGTAGCATTTTATGAAAAGTGTGAAGTTATAAAATGTATTGGGAATATGTTTTTAAACCAAAGTTCATATGGGTGGCCACATGTATTATAACCCAAAATTTGAATTGGATTATGGTTAAGGTCCATCGACATATATATATGGTGCAAGACAAATTACAAACCAAAGTATTAAGACTTGGTTGAAAATCCATTGAAAAAAACATGTATAGAGGGGTGGAGGTCGGGGCTCAACCCCACGACCTCCCCCATGCCAACACACCGGCCTATTGCCAAGCCACCATGTATTCCTTGTAATGTATAGGCTCTAACTACTATTTAAAGTTTGATGCATCATCCTGCGGGGGTAAGGATGGGGCCAACCCCACGGGCCAACCTCCTCCTGATAAGACCATACCACAAAACCAACAACACGGAATATTGTTTGGGGGTGGATTAATGTGTTAATTCGGGGATAATTATGCCCTTAAACCATGATTATGTGCTAATACAAATTTTGATCTGAGATTTGTTTAAACAATGCTTAGCACATTAATCTGCTCTTAATTGCACATTATCCCTTAACTGACTCAGAGTTAAGTTAGCATATTTTTCGGCAGAATTGCTAAATTAGGAGTTGCCTCAAAAATTGGCACCCTTAACTGGAGTCTTCTCCAGATTTGGAGTTTATTTCCTAGGAAAATTAAATGAAAGATATCTTGAGAAATTTTCGACCAAGTCAGGCTCAGGAAGATTCATTCCTATCAGATTGGCATGCTCTGAATCTAGTGAGATAGGTTGCAGAGTAACAAGAGCATTTCTAAAGGTTTTTTTTTCACTTTGAAGAAAAGGGAAGCCGAGGACCACCAGGAAGGAAGGCCATACCTAGATCAGCTGAAGGCCAAATTGAGAGAATAAATAGTCATTTATGATAGATTTTGACATTCTTGACTCATTGGAGTATGTTTTAGGAGCTGTGGGTGAGTGTAAATATATTTTTTTGCACTTTTGACCTAATATAGAAGCCCAAGCCATGGAAGCTGGACCAAGGAGATGTAGCTCATGAGGGGTGAACTACTTCATCAAAAATCTTTGTTGATGGATAAATTGTGATGGTTTGCTATGTATTTTGTTGATGTTGTTAAAAATTTTATTTTCATACTTTATTGTCTTGAATTCACTCATAAAACTCAGTTATTTTACCTATTTAGGACACATAGGAAACAAGGAAACCTATGTACATCAAGCATAAGATAAACAAATAAATTTTAAATCTAAAGATTGAATTAACACAAAAAAACTAACATTCATACTCATATTATATTTTTGGGCGCGGTAACCGATTTGGTGTTTGTACAGAAAGACAAAAGGCAGAAGTAAGGACTGATGAAGGATAAGTATCAGCATTTTATTCCAGTGTTATTCTGCATGTGATCTACGATTCAAAATTATGTTGGTTACATGTGATTTATGATGATTTCATGAGATTCATGATGGTTTAGTTTTGAGCTAACCAGATGTGATCTGTTTATACATGGTGATTTGATCAAACATATAGTTTGACTTTTTGTGACAGGAAGTAAATAGAACAACCTACTAATCAGGTATGATGAGGATTTATTTCAATTTATTTTGAATCTAAAGGAATTTATGTTCTTGTCACATCAAACGCGGAAATTCACGGTTTGGTGGTTGAAATTGACTGCAAGAACTATGAGCGTTAGAAAAAGGAATTGGAACATGCAACAATATGCTGGTAAAGACTTCAGCGGCAATGCCATTGTGGGACACTAGTACCCAATAGTTTCCATTGATTTCCATGAGCATGCTATGAATGGTATGATAGTTTTGAGGTAAGGATATGCCTTGTTTTTTTTTTATATTTCAATGCAAGGAAGCCTTTCCAAGGCATGGAATTCCCAAGATGGGGGTGCCAATGGAACTTGGAAGGTGTGTGACTTCACTGAAGGGGCTGACCAGATTTCCTGAGGGACTATGTAGCAAAGAAGAGAAGGTCGGGGATGGATTTTTTTTGTCCATTAGAATTTCCATATGGAATCTAATGAACATTGGTAGTGTGTCTTAGAATAATGAGTTGATAACTGTTCAATGAGAGGAAAAGTGGCGCAGAATTGAAGCACTCGACATTCGATGCAGTTTTGACTTTGATAGTGGATTTTGGACTTCTTGGAAAGGAGGTGAATCCTGGCATTACCTTGAGGGTGGAGGTGTGAGCCTATGGATTCCCTTATTGACTAATATGGGCATAATATCATTTTATTTTTTGGTTGAAAAAATGAGTATATGTGTATATGTGCATATCTGTATATTATTGTAAATACTCTATCGAGCTGGATCAATAAATGTCCATAAACAGTATGGTTATTTAACGGTTGAATAAAATGTGGTTGATATTCTAAATATCATAATGAGCTATGTCATAAAGCTCAAAAAAAATGGTATTCTTGTTGTATTTCAGTAGTGGTCAATGTAAATATTGCAACAAGTTGTGTTATAAATCTCCATAGGAAGTATGTTTTTTTAGCATTTTACTAGTTTGTAGGTGTCATTGAACACTGAGGATGGTGTTCCACCAAGGGGGAGTGTTTTGTAACAGCCTTGGTGAAAATTACACGTAAAATTTAATAAAGGAAAAAATAATAACCACGGTTGATGGGACACGTATTCTAGGCTAAATGATGGGGAAAAAATCATATTGGGTGTTCATTTGGTTTATTATGAATAAATGAAATTGCCAAAGGTAATGGAAAAGGAATTGGAAAGGCATGAGGAATTAATTGTCATTTTATTTACGAAAATAATGTAAATTAGGAGAAAAGGGAAGTGAAATGTCACAGGTTGCATGTGAGGAGGAAAATGAATGAAAATAATGGAAAATGAAGAAAATAAATGGCTCATTAACAAAAAAGCTTCTTAGTATCGGTTAGTAAGCTTTTGGTTAATGCATCTTTGGAGATATCTCATTATTCTCTCTCTCTCTCATAATCTTGGATACTTAGAGTTTTCTTAGAGAACTCTTGGAGAGTGGAATACTTGGTGATTTGGAGCAGTGAGGTAAAAGAAGAGCAGGAAAGCACAAGAGGACATCAGGATCAACACCTACAATAGGTTTTGATTGCAGCTACTCAGTTGCATGTATGATTTCCTCACTATTTTTGGCATCCATGTTGTATGCATGTGGTTTCTCGGTCATGATTAGTCATTATCATGGAGTATTACTTGGATTTACAATGGATTTTCCTAGCCTTTCCATTTCCTAGATAGCCATGGTTTTGTGCATTTATTTTCACTGATTTTCCTAGCCTTTCCATTTCCTTTAACTTTGGGTTGACTTATTAGTTCCTAGAAGGCTTGGTTGGACAAACTATCTAGAATCGTGATGGGCAACTATGGGTTGAGTTACTAGTTGTCGAATCCTTGGTTGGAAAAATTCTCTGGAATCCATACTTGGTATCAGTTACTAGTCTAGGAAGCCCCTGTTGGACAAACACTTGCGAAGCCATGTAACATTTGGGGTTGATTTACTAGTATTGTAAGCCATGGTTGGAACAAACACTCTGGAGCCCTAGAAAAGCTTCAGTAGAGACCAATATGTGATGGTTGTGATGTCCGACCATTAGGTGGAATCACTAGTTAAGGGTTAAGGCAATTTTACCTCTATAATCCCTAGATTGGTTGTGACTAATGTGTTTGATGAGATCCCACATTCACGCTTGGAATATGGCATGGGTGTGATTTGACGAAGTGATATTTGGCTCAATCAATATATGGTCAGGTAGAACATTGAAGTATCATTTCCGGTTGGTTTCTACATTCATTAATGAGAAATTTATTCCTTTGGTATTTGATGTATAAATTTATTGGTTTATATGTGGATCCTATTGTTGGGTATCCATGATTATGCTAGTTATGATCATGTATTTTTGACAATAGTGATGTATGGCTCTCTCCATGTTTTTCATTTGTAAATGAATGCACAATGTATCTATGGTCAAATATAGTTTATTTAAGTTAACGATGTAAGGGATCAATGTTGCTTAGTGATTATCATATAAGTATAATACCCCTATGCTCAAATATGTTGTTTACACCTTTACTTTCAATGGTTGTGACTTGTTTGAAAAAATTACTGTCATGGCTAGGAGGAGTCCAAATGAATTCATGTTTATGTGATTTATTTTGTATCATTATCTTGTTGTTATTTATCATCTATGAAAATTTCATGAATTTCTTGTAAGAGCACCCGGTTCTAGGCTTGAAAAGGTAGCTAAAATCCCAAGGACGTTGTCATATAACTGAGGAATTGGGGTCGTCGACGCCGGCATGTAGCGTTATTCCTACGTATACAGCCTCCTAGAAATTCGCTTGCAATCTTGTGCCTGTGTCTATGGCTCAAAGAGGTGAAAAGGTCAGTGTGACCTAGGGGTAAAAGACCTGAAAGGTTGGGTTACCTCCTGTGTGTGTTTTTGTTGTTGCACAAGGTCTGTATTTTGGGTTTCTATCAGTTCCACTTCCTTAAGGTCACCTAGGAGGTTCAATCTCATTATAGTGGCCTCTTGGAACATTTTTACCCATTTGGAAAATTACTTGGGTGAATTTTGGAATATGGTGTTACAAGACAGTAAGGGGGAGTATTTTCAAGGCACTTCATGATGTGGAAATCACTTATTCAAAACTACACAGGAAAAAACCTAATCATATTAAGGGCTAGTATGGGCTAGGCTAGATGTAATCCTTGGGTGATATTTATGGCTTAGATGACCTTGGGTTATGTTTTCTCAAGGTAAAAAATTAGTGTGAATCACAATAGGACTCACACAACTTAAAAAGAAAAGAAAATTATGTAATGTCACTTTCAGATTCACAGCCAAGTTAATTTATTTTTACATGGTACGAATGGTGAATGTTGTAATGTAAACTACTTAGTAATTTTAATCCCAAAAATAAATTAAATTTTATTCAAACTTCAAAAAAGTGAGAACTAAATTAATATATTGTTAAGTTGGTAATATTGTTTGAGTGATCAAAATTTTCCTCCACCTTCTCTTAGACATACCTTTTATATTTTCCTGGAAGCTATCCTTTCAACCTTATTTGCTAAAGGTAATACTACACATATCTTGCTATTTTTGACCTTTTCTGCAAAAATATATCTTCTGTCAAGTTTAGCTGAGCATCTAGTGTCAAATCCTCTATAGAAATTACACCTTATTCCTCTTCCTAATATAGAATGGAAGGATCATACAGTTTCAGGTTCTATAAATTTGCCACTAAATACATCCACATCTATGGGGGTAGATTGAGTTTATAAGCATTATCGCCACCTTTTCCAATATCTCAAAGGGATAATATCACAAAGCCTTAATTTTCTTTCTTGGACCCATTAGCCTCTCCTTGTATTTTTCTTGTGACTTATGTAGCATCTATTGCACTTGTATATGAACATGTCTCATCTTCTCAACAATTTTTAATACACTTACGGCATCCCTTGTAATATTCTCCCTCACTCATCCTTGTGACCCATATGTAATATCCAAAGGTGAAGGTGGAATATATAAAAAACAAGTTCAAATGGAGATTTACCAATATAAGTGTGGAATGACCTATTATAATAGTGTTATATATACATACTATATTTTCATCCCATTTCTACATATGATTTTAATTGTATCCCCTCAAAAAATGCACAAAAGTCTTATTAACTACTTCCATTTTCCCATCTATATATGAATGGAATTCTATAGATCTCTTAAACTTTGTTATATTATCCCACAATGTAGCCCAAAATCCACTTGTAAATATTTTGTCGCTATCCTAAACAATTCTCGTGGGTATCCCAAAGTGCACCCAAACATGTTCAAAGATCAAGTATGTTGCTTCTTTCTAGTTGACGGTATCCTTATAGGGCTTTAGAACACACATCTTATTGAAACTATCAAATACAAGAACATATAGTTATGTTACTTCCTATTTGTTGGTAAAATTCATAGAAATTGCATGGAAAAGCTTTCGCAAGGATCATTGGATATAGGAAAGGGATGGTATATAATCTATTTCTTGTTACTAGGCTTGTTGGTACAACAAAGCATGCATCCTCTTATGAACCTAGTTGCCTATTCTTGCATATGAGGATAATACAAATAACTCTACATGTTGGCCATTTTATTTTCTATATAAAATTGCCCTGCAACCTTGCATGTGTGAGCCTCTCTAATCAGTGGAATTTTGGAGAATGTAATTATATTCGGTCTTCATAATGACCTTTGTAAACATGAAATTGTATATTTTGTATATGAAAGGAGAAATACAATTTTATTTATCAAAGCATGGGTTACATGTTTTGGTCTAGGTAAAATCATGTTCTTTGTACCTCTAGGACTTTATAGGTCAATAAGGAACTTTTTCATGTATTATAGTCCTATTTGGATTCATTAAAAAATAAAAATAAAAATAAAAAAATTCAAGAAAGTTAATTTCTCCTCGAATACCAAGTCCTTCCATCTATGGTGAATTCGGCCTAAATTGGCCTTTTTGGCCCATCAAAATGGCTATAAATAAGAAGAAATTTGACCCATTTCAGATACTCTCTCAAGAAATTTCGATCTCCAACATCGAAGATGAAAGAAGAGCAAGGAAACGCGAAGAAGAGGAAGAAGTCAGAGGAATAAGATCTCTTGGGAAAATAATTTGTTTCCTGTCCACGTGTGTGAAGTTGCCTAGGGTTTTTGTATGATTTGCAAGGGCCGCAATTGTAGGTTAACATTGTATACCTTGTTGTATGTATGAAAATCTAAACTAAAGTTGCTTTGAACTTCACTGAATTTGGAAGAACTTGATTTTTTTGGAACAGATCTTGTTGTTGGGTTGGCTTGGTGCTTGGGAGGAATTTTGGCTTTGGTCTTGGGTGTTGGAAGTCTCACCTTGGACTTATTATATAAAAATACAAGTATTATTTCTAGGTTTTCCCCTTGGAGGGTTTTTAACCTTCCTTGGAGCCTATATCTGTGTACTTTGTCTCTTTTTTATCTTCATGCTTTTGGTAATTGGTTGATGAAAAAGAAATAAAAATAATAAAATTCCAACTTCCATCACAAGTACTTATCAAGTAAAGTCACACATAATATATAAGAACCTTAATTTTCCAACATGGTATTGAAGGTAAGGTGAATGAAGGAGATTGAAGATCACATCTTACTTGGCCCTTTATTCCTTATGGCAATGTTTATGAAGAAGGGTTTCAAGTTTCTTGGAAATCTCGTTGTAACCATCAAAGATTACATCTTGAAGAACATCTCAAATCTAGAAAAATAAGTGTGTTATAGCATCATTTATCACCTTTATATACTTAATGATCGAAGTATTGGCCTTGGGAAGCCTTATCCATTCAGACTTGGTAATTTTCTTAAAAAACATTATTTTAAATTCCATACATGACTCTACCCTATCTAACACGCCTACAGTCGCGGGTACACTCATATTTGAACCGTGTATAACTCCCTATATTTTGGGCAGGGTTTACAGGTTACACCGGAATCCCACCTACAGGAGCCTATGGCCAAACTATTTCCCAACTGAAAAAATTATTTTGAGGAAGCATAAATACACCTCATTGAAAAGGCCTAAGGGAGGAGAGAGAAAGGCATCGATACTATAGCCTGTTATACCCTAGATCAAGTTTGATCATCTATATGCCTCCTGCACTTCCCAGGTTCATGAAACCCTTATTTCCTTGTATGAGATGTTCACATCCTTTATGTGAAATCCTTGTGCACCTTTTATGTAAGAATATTGTTGAGGCTTGGGCTGGACGGATCCAGAGGACGGTTTCGCTTGGAGCCGTGGCTGATTTCAGGTGATATCTCCACATATTTTACATACATCAATAAAGAAGCTCTATCCCATTCCTGATGTCATGATCTTATATGTTTCTTATACATGTTAATGATCTTGTAATCGTTAATTTCATGTTATCTTTTAAAATTTTATATGATCTAACATAATAACATTTAGGATATATATGATGTACAACTATTCTATGTGATTTTTCTTGAGTGAGTTGCAGGTCTTGAATCACATGGAGGAGCAGAGGGTTTTCACCCCACGCTAACATCCTAAAAGATAGGACATACAGGTAAGGTAATATCTCCGGAGTTTACTATTTTAAGCATTAGGACCTTTAGTTTGAATGCTTCTTGTCACTCTATGCCTTCTGCTCTGTTAGGTCCCTTAACCTAGACCTTATGGTACTTTTGCTCGTGACATAATTAATGACTCCACTGGGGATTACATCTGTGTAATTCCTTGTTCAGGTTGTTTTCTCTGGACTTTTGGTTCCCTGACCGATCTGATCACTTTCCCAGTCTTCTTGGTTATTTACCCATCTAGGCAAAAGCCCTGATTCTAGATCAACCTTTGGTTTTTTATTTTTCCTTGTTGTCATTTCTATACGCATATTCTAGTGCATATAGTCACACATACATCTTTTTTTTTCAAAATAAACAAGCATATATGCTAGTTTCCTTAGACATAGACGCATATACACACATTTTGTACACAACCAAACTGCGTATGGACAGTCTCAAATAAAAAATTACTTTTTGGGATCCTGTAAGTTCTTTTTGCCTACTTTTGGTGACTGTTGTAGAACCTCTGATATGTCTGGATATCATTTCTCTTTTATTTGTATAAATTTTTCACTTTCTTACTTCAAAAGTAGTCAACCTATTGTCTTTCTTGCATGGGGAAGGTTTGGTTGTGGCTGTTGCACCAAGACTTCATTCTGAGGTTCTTGGTTGTTCTAACATTTCATAAAAATGAGTTTATGTCGGTTTACTCATGCTTGGCCTTGTCATTGCTTCACTTTATGGTTTTTGTCATGTTGGCTTGTTTGGTTTTCTTGGTTCTTGATTTGAAAATGAATGTTTTAGTTTTTCTGTGCTAAGTGTATTTTCAGTTTATAAACATGTGCATAATTGACTCATTATTTTTCTTAAGGATTGAGGTGTTTGTCCATGAATTGTAGATGATTTGAGGTGAATTAGAATCATAAAACAATCTTCAATAACACTGAACAATAGTGAAAAATAGAGAAATAATTCACCACATGAAATTTACATAGTAAGCATGATGAAGCAATTAACCCTCTTGGGCTACATCTGCTGGTGCAGCTCCCCATGGCATGTCCATCTTACATTATGCTAAAAAAATTTCAAATACATGTATTTACGGTGCTCTAATGGTTTTTTTCTCTGCACCAATGACTATAGAATACTCCAATCAGTTAAAAATGACTCTTCATTCCTTCAGAATGGTGGAAATTTTGGCCTCCTACAGTTTTGCCTAGTTTAACCTAGAAAGGCTCCACTAAAAGTGAAGAACTCCACTTAACTGGAGTTAAAATAGTAATATCTGCCCAAAATGGCACATTTTCCAAACCTTCCACCGAATCTAACTATGAAATTAAATTTTAGTGGTTGGCGTGGCCACATGTGCACCCAAAACCCGCGGCATAACTGCAACGATCGTCGAAACTCGAGGTGATAACTATAGTTGAACTCTGGCCCCGAAAGGTTGGTTAGCACTAACCGCACAGAGAGTTGGCATTGCCATGTGACAAATGTTTGTGGAAAGTTTCAATTCCAGTTGAGGTTAACGGGTTAGCAGAGACCTCGTAGTTGGTTGATGGTTGTATGTTGGCATGTGACACAATCCTCTGGGGAACCACTGGCGGGTTGGGACTGCAAGCGGTTCCCAACCCACAACTCCAACTGTAATGAACCATAATTGTAAACTGATGAATATAAGGTTAAGGTCCAATGCGTAGAATAGACGATAAAGACCTGTGTGTGCCCACGGGATGTTCGAGGGTCGATTCCTGCAACCTCCAACAAGATTTTACCACACCATTTAGGGGACACATGGAAACCTCAGGGCTAGCCATGTGGCACCCTTTAATTGGTCCTCCCAAATTCTGTACCAAATGAAAAATAGACACTTCTCATTCATTGATTGGTTCTGAAGAAGGAATACTCCTCAAAATATTCCCCATTTTCTGACTATACATCCACCCATTTGCTGACTATGCATCCTACTCAAACCTTGTCAAACTATCACAGTTTTACATGTTTGGAATTTTGATCAGAATGCAATATCATGTATTATAGTGCCATTTGGATTCATTAAAAAATAAAAATAAGAAAAAATAAGTCAAGAAAGTTAATTTCTCCTCCAATACCAAGTCCTCCCATCTATGGTGAAGTAGACCTAAAGAGGCCTTTTTGGCCCATCAAAAAAGCTATAAATAAGAAGAACTTTGACCCATTTCAGATACTCGCTCAAGAAATTTCGATCTCCAACATAGAAGATGAAAGAAGAGCAAGGAAACATGAATAAGATGAAGGATTCAAAGGAATAAAGATCTCTTAGGAAAATAATTTTTTTCCTGTCCACGTGTGTGAAGTTTCCTAGGGTTTCTATGTGAATTGCAAGGGCTACAATTGTAGGTAAACATTGTATACCTTGTTGTATGTATGAAAATCTAAACTAAGGTTGCTTTGAACTTCATTGAATTTGGAAGAACTTTATTTGTTTGGAAGAGATCTTGTTGTTGGGCTAGCTTGGTGCTTGGGAGGAATTTTGGCTTTGGTCTTGGGTGTTGGAAGTCTCACCTTGGACTTATTCTATAAAAGTACAAGTATTATTTCTAGGTTTTCCCCTTGGAGGGTTTTTAACCTTCCTTGGATCCTATATCTTGTGTACATTGTCTCTTTGTGATCTTCATTCTTTTGGTAATTGGTTGATGAAAAAGAAATAAAAATAATAAAATTCCAACTTCCATCACAAGTAATTATCAAGTAATGTCACACATAATATATAAGAACCTTAATTTTCCAACATGGTATCAAAGGTAAGGTGAATGAAGGAGATTGAAGATGACATCTTACTTGGCCCTTTATTCCTCATGCCAATGTTTATGAAGAAGGATTTCAAGTTTCTTGGAAATCTCGTTGTAACCATCAAAGATTACATCTTGAAGAACATCTTAAATCTAGAAAAATAAGTGTGTTATAGCATCATTTATCACCTTTATATACTTAATGATCTAAGTATTGGCCTTGGGAAGCCCTTTCCATTCAGACTTGGTAATTTTCTTAAAAAATAATATTTTGAATTCCATACGCAACTCTGCCATGTATAAAACGCGTGCAGTGGCAGGTCCACTCATATTTGACCTGCGTATACAATTTAGATTATTAAAAAAGATATAACTCTCTATATTTTGGGCGGGTTTACGGGTTACACCAGAAGCCCACCTATAGGAGCCCGCGGCCAAACTGTTTCCCAACTGAAAAAACTGTTTTAAGGAAGTATAAATACACCTCATGGGGAAGGCCTAAGGGAGGAGAGAGAAAGGCATTGATACTATAGCCTGTTATAGCCCAGATAAACTCTGACTATCCCTATGCTTCTTGCACTTCCTAGGTTCAGGAAACCCTTGTTTCCTTCTTTGAGATATTCACCTCTTTTATTGACATCATTGTGCACCTTTTATGGAAGAAGATTGTTGAGGCTTGGGCTGGACAGATCCGGAGGACGGTTTCGCTTGGAGCCATGGCTGATTTCAAGTGATATTTCTCCACATCTTTTACATACATCAATAAAGAAGCTATGTCACATTCTTGATGTCATGATCTTATATGCTTTTTATACATGTTAATGATCTTGTAATTGTTAATTTCATGTTATATTTTCTAGGCTTATATGATCTAACCTACTGACATTTAGGATATATATGTTGTACAACTAGTCTATGTGCTTTTTCTTGAGGGAGTTGCAGGTCTTGAAGCACGTGGATAAGTAGAGGGTTTGCACCCTCTGGGAACGACCTCAAACATAGTACATACGGGTAAGGTCAGCTCTCCCAAGTTTACTAGTTTAAGCATTAGGATCTTTAGTTTGATTGCTTCTGCTTGTCACTCTGTGCCTTTTGCTCTGTTAGGTCCCTTAACCTGAACCTTATGGTACTTTTGCCCGCAACATAATTAATGACTCCTTCAGGGATTACATACGTAATTCTGTTAGGAATTGTTCTACGGATTTATGGTTCACTGACCAGGTACGACCACTTTCCGGTCTTCTTGGTTTCTTACCCATCTGACAAAAGCACATTTGGATCAAGCTTGGATTTTTATTTTCCTTGTTGTCATTTCTATATGCACATGGCCAAGTGCATGTAGTCATGCATACATCTTTTTTGTCCAAAGAGACACGCATATATGCTATTTTCCTTAGACATAGATGCATATACATGCATTTTGCACATAACCAAACTGCATATGGACAGTCTAAAATAAAAAATTAATTTTTGGGATCCTGTAAGTTCTTTGTGCCTGCTTTTGGTCACTGTTGTAGAACCTCTGATATGTCTAGATAGAATTTCTCTTTTTTTTGTATAAATTTCTCTCTTTCTTACTTGAAAAGTAGTCAACCTAGGGTCTTTCTTGCATGGGGAAGTTTCGGTTGTGGCTGTTTCACCAAGACTTCATTCTGAGGTTCTTGGTTGTTCTGACATTTCATAACAATGAGTTTATGTCGGTTTACTCATGCTTGGCCTTGTCATTGCTTCACTTTATGGTTTTTGTCATGTTGGCTTGTTTGGTTTTCTTGGTTCTTGATCTGAAAATGAATGTATTAGTTTTTCTGTGCTAAGTGTATTTTTATTTTATAAAAATGTGCATAATTGACTCATTAGTTTGCTTAAGGATTGAGGTGTTTGTCCATGAATTGTAGATGATTTGAGGTGAATTAGAATCATAAAACAATCTTCAATAACACTGAACAATAGTGAAAAATAGAGAAATAATTCACCACATGAAATTTACATAGTAAGCATGATGAAGCAATTAACCCTCTTGGGCTACATCTGCTGGTGCAGCTCCCCATGGCATGTCCATCTTACATTATGCTAAAAAAATTTCAAATACATGCATTTACGGTGCTCTAATGGTTTTTTTCTCTGCACCAATGACTATAGAATACTCCAATCAGTTAAAAATGACTCTTCATTCCTTTAGAATGGTGGAAATTTTGGCCTCCTACACTTTTGCCTAGTTTAACCTAGAAAAGCTCCACTAAAAGTGAAGAACTCCACTTAACTGGAGTTAAAATAGTAATATCTGCCCAAAATGGCACATTTTCCAAACCTTCCACCGAATCTAACTATGAAATTAAATTTTACTGGTTGGCGTGGCCACATGTGCACCCAAAACCCGCGGCATAACTGCAACGATCGTCGAAACTCGAGGTGATAACTATAGTTGAACTCTGGCCCCGAAAGGTTGGTTAGCACTAACCGCATAGAGAGTTGGCATTGCCATGTGACAAATGTTTGTGGAATGTTTCAATTCCAGTTGAGGTTAACGGGTTAGCAGAGACCTCGTAGTTGGTTGATGGTTGTATGTTCGCATGTGACATAATCCTCTGGGGAACCACTGGCGGGTTGGGACTGCAAGTGGTTCCCAACCCACAACTCCAACTGTAATGAACCATAATTGTAAACTGATGAATATAAGGTTAAGGTCCAATGCGTAGAATAGACGATAAAGACCTGTGTGTGCCCACGGGAGGTCCGAGGGTCGATTCCTGCAACCTCCAACAAGATTTTACCACACCATTTAGGGGACACATGGAAACCTCAGGGCTAGCCATGTGGCACCCTTTAATTGGTCCTCCCAAATTCTGTACCAAATGAAAAATCGACACTTCTCATTCATTGATTGGTTCTGAAGAAGGAATATTCCTCAAAATATTCCCCATTTTCTGACTATACATCCACTCGTTTGCTGACTATGCATCCTACTCAAACCTTGTCAAACTATCACAGTTTTACATGTTTGGAATTTCGATCAGAATGCAATATCATGTATTATAGTGCCATTTGGATTCATTAAAAAATAAAAATAAGAAAAAATAAGTCAAGAAAGTTAATTTCTCCTCCAATACCAAGTCCTCCCATCTATGGTGAAGTAGACCTAAAGAGGCCTTTTTGGCCCATCAAAAAAGCTATAAATAAGAAGAACTTTGACCCATTTCAGATACTCGCTCAGGAAATTTCGATCTCCAACATAGAAGATGAAAGAAGAGCAAGGAAACATGAATAAGATGAAGGATTCAAAGGAATAAAGATCTCTTAGGAAAATAATTTTTTTCCTGTCCACGTGTGTGAAGTTGCCTAGGGTTTCTATGTGAATTGCAAGGGCTACAATTGTAGGTTAACATTGTATACCTTGTTGTATGTATGAAAATCTAAACTAAGGTTGCTTTGAACTTCATTGAATTTGGAAGAACTTTATTTGTTTGGAAGAGATCTTGTTGTTGGGCTAGCTTGGTGCTTGGGAGGAATTTTGGCTTTGGTCTTGGGTGTTGGAAGTCTCACCTTGGACTTATTCTATAAAAGTACAAGTATTAGTTCTAGGTTTTCCCCTTGGAGGGTTTTTAACCTTCCTTGGATCCTATATCTTGTGTACATTGTCTCTTTGTGATCTTCATGCTTTTGGTAATTGGTTGATGAAAAAGAAATAAAAATAATAAAATTCCAACTTCCATCACAAGTAATTATCAAGTAATGTCACACATAATATATAAGAACCTTAATTTTCCAACATGGTATCAAAGGTAAGGTGAATGAAGGAGATTGAAGATGACATCTTACTTGGCCCTTTATTCCTCATGCCAATGTTTATGAAGAAGGATTTCAAGTTTCTTGGAAATCTCGTTGTAACCATCAAATATTACATCTTGAAGAACATCTCAAATCTAGAAAAATAAGTGTGTTATAGCATCATTTATCACCTTTATATACTTAATGATCTATGTATTGGCATTGGGAAGCCCTTTCCATTCAGACTTGGTAATTTTCTTAAAAAACATTATTTTAAATTCCATACACGACTCTGCCCTATCTAAGACGCTGTGATCGCAAGTACACTCATATTTGACCTGCGTATAACTCTCTATATTTTGGGTAGGGTTTTACAGTTACAATGAGATCCCACCTATCACAGACCTTAATTAAGCTTGTTTCCAAGCTTGAAAAAAAAATATTTTGAGAGTATAAATACACCTCATTGGGAAGGCCTAAGGGAGGAGAGAAAGGCATTGATACTATAGCACAGTATACCACTAGATCAAGTTGATAATCTATATGCCTCCCGCACTTCAGGTGCAAAAACATGTTTCCTTCTTTGAGATGTTCACCTCCTTTACGTGACATCCTTGTGCACCTTTTATGGAAGAATATTGTTGAGGCTTGGGTTGGATGGATCAAGAGGATGATTCTGCTTGGAGCTGTGGCTGATTTAGGTGATATCCCCACATATTTTACATACATTAATAAAGAAGCCTTTTCCTGTTCCTGATGTCATGATCTTATATGCTTCTTATACATGTTAATGATCTTGTAATTATTAATTTCATGTTATCTTTTATAAGCTTATATGATCTAACATTCTAAAATTTAGGATATATATGTTGTAGAACTAGTCTATGTGTTTTTTCTTGAGTGAGTTGTAGGTCTTGAAGCACGTGGATAAGAAGAGGGTTTGCACCCTCTGGGAACGACCTCAAACATAGTACATACGGGTAAGGTCAGCTCTCCCAAGTTTACTAGTTTAAGCATTAGGATCTTTAGTTTGATTGCTTCTTGTTGTTGTATGCCTTCCGCTCTATTAGGTCCCTCAACCCAAACCTTAGGGTAGTTTTCTCCGCAACAGAATTGGTGACTCCACTAGGGATTACATCCATGTAATTACTAGTTCGGGTTGTTTTATTGGATTTTTGGTTCCCTGACTGATCTGATCACTTGCCCAGTCTTATTGGTTCTTTACCCATCCAGGCAAAAGCCTTGATATTTTGGACCAGGCTTGGATTTTTTATTTTTCTTTGTTGTCTTTTATATGCGCAACTTCTAGTGCACACAGTTGCGTATACATCTATTTTTTGTCCAAATAAACACATATATACGTGATTTTCCTTAGACATGGATGCATGTACACACATGTTTCACACTTCCAATCCGTGTATGGCCAATTTAAAATAAAAATTAGATTTTTGGCGTCCTGAAAGTTATTTTTGCATGCTTTTGGTCACTATTGTAGAACCTTTGATATGTCTGGATAGTGTTTCTCTTTGCTGTGTATCATTTTCTCTCTTTATTGCTTGAAAAGTAGTCAACCTAAGATCTTTCTTGCATAGGGAAGTTTCGGTTGGCAGGTACATTTCACAAGACTTCATTAGAGGTTCTTGGTTGTTGACATTCATATAATGAGTTTATGTCGGTTTATCTCATACTTGGCCTTGTCATTGCTTCACTTTATGGTTTTTGTCATGTTGGCTTGTTTGGTTTTCTTGGTTCTTGATCTGAAAATGAATGTATTAGTTTTTATGTGCTAAGTGTATTTTTAGTTTTTAAAAATGTGCATAATTGACTCATTAGTTTGCTTAAGGATTGAGGTGTTTGTCCATGAATTGTAGATGATTTGAGGTGAATTAGAATCATAAAAAAATCTTAAATAACACTGAACAATAGTGAAAAATAGAGAAATAATTCACCACATGAAATTTACATAGCAGGCATGATGAAGAAATTAACCCTCTTGGGCTACATCTGCTGGTGCATCTCCCAATGGCATGTCCATCTTTCATTATGCTAAAAAAAATTCAAATACATGTAGTTACGGTGCTCTAATGGTTGTTTTCTCTGCACCAATGAATATAGAATACTCCAACTAGTTGAAAATGACTCTTCATTCCCTCAGAATGGTGGAAATTTGGGCCTCCTACACTTTTGCCTAGTTTAACCTAGAAAAGTTCCACTAAAAGTGGAGAAATCCACTTAACTGGAGCTAAAATAGTAATCTCTACCCAAAATGGAATGTTTTCCAAACCTTCCACTGAATCTAACTATGAAATTAAATTTTAGTGGTTGAGGTGGCCACATGCGCACCCAAAACCCACGGCATAACTGCAATGATCATCGAAACTTGAGGTGATAACTATAGTTGAACTCTGGCCTGAAGGGTTGGTTAGCGCTAACTGCATAGAGAGTTGACATCGCCATGTGACAAATGTTTGTGGAATGTTTGAATTCCAGTTGAGGTTAACGGGTTAGCAGAGACCTCATAGTTGGTTGATGGTTGTATGTTGGCATGTGACACAATCCTCCAAGGAATCGCTGGCGGGTTGGGACTGCGGGTAGTTCCCAACCCACAAATCCAACTATAATGAACCATAAGTATAAATCAATGACTATAAGGTTAAGATCCAATGCGTAGAACAAATGGTAAAGACCTGTGTGTGCCCACGGGAGGTCCGAGGGTCGATTCCTGCAGCCTCCAACAAGATTTTACCACATCATTTATGGGACACATGGCAACCTCAGGGCTAGCCATGTGGCACCCTTTCATTGGTCCTCCCAAATTCTCTACCAAATGAAAAATTGACACTTGTCATTCATTGATTGGTTCTGAAGAAGGAATATTCCTTAGAATATTCCCCCTTTTCTCACTATACATCCACCCATTTGTTGACTGTGCATCCTACTCAAACCTTGTCAAACTAACACAATTTTACATGTTTGGAATTTTGATCAGAATGCGATATCATGTATTATAGTCCCATTTGGATTCATTAAAAAATAAAAATAAGAAAAAATAAGTCAAGAAAGTTAATTTCTCCTCCAATACCAAGCCCTCCCATCTACGGTGAAGTCGACCTAAAGAGGCCTTTTTGGCCCATCAAAAAAGCTATAAATAAGAAGAAATTTGACCCATTTCAGATACTCGCTCAAGAAATTTTTATATCCAACATAGAAGATGAAAGAAGAGAAAGGAAACACAAATAAGAGGAAGAAGTCAAAGGAATAAAGATCTCCTGGGAAAATAATTTTTTTTGTGTCCACGTGTGTAAAGTTCCCTAGGGTTCCTATGTGAATTTCAAGGGCTGCAATTGTAGGTTAACATTGTATACCTTGTTGTATGTATGAAAATCTAAACTAAGGTTGCTTTGAACTTCACTAAATTTGGAAGAACTTGATTTGTTTGGAAGAGATCTTATTGTTGGGCTAGCTTGGTGCTTGGGAGGAATTTTTTCTTTGGTCTTGGGTGTTGGAAGTCTCACCTTGGACTTATTATATAAAAATACAAGAATTATTTCTAGGTTTTCCCCTTGGAGGGTTTTTAACCTTCCTTGGAGCCTATATCTTGTGTACTTTGTCTCTTTGTGATCTTCATGCTTTTGGTAATTGGTTGATGAAAAATAAATAAAAATAATAAAATTCCAACTTGTTGGCAATATGATGCAATTATTGTCCTTGATGGAAACCTAATTAATGAAGGACTTGAAGGTGAAGTTAGAATCAGAGACATCAGTGGCAAAATAATCAGCAAATAACAGAGGAAGAATGTATTTACAGAGGCAAGCAGTGCATTGAAGGAGAATTGTACAAAGACAGGGTTTGAATTGACAGATATTGCAATCCGTGCAGAAGTTAATCCATGTATAAATATAATGTACGTATTATTATGAAGGAGAAAGACAATCTGTGAGTTTTTGATGATACTGCGGTAAGTGGAGAATACCTAGAGCAATTGGAATGATTGGTTCAAGGTCTCGTACGAAAATTTCTGCATCTCTGTGTGATGATCTATGGATAGATTCGTGCTTTCAGAATAGATATAAGAGATCCAGAGTGAATGCATAATGGAGGGATTAATGGTGCTCTGGTTCTGTAAGTTGTTCGAGGAACCAATACGATTGACAGTGGAGTTATAAGCCTCTGCGTCTGTGTAAGTATGGAAGGTCTAAAGATGCAGTGGTATTGATTAGTCTACGAGTCTCGGCGTTGACTGTGTAATAGAAACTGGAGTATGAATAAATTGATTATAGAAAGAAAACATTGAAGCGGAGTGTTAATCGTTTAAATAATAAGGCTGACGGAACCATGTGCTAAGGTGGAACCGTGACTGAGAGGAACAGTGACGGCGGTGTGGAGCGAAACCATGGTTTCATCGCACCACCTTTCGACAATACGCGGTATTTCCTAGATGGGGAGCGATTCCATACAGGTGTTGACACGCATCCCTGCAAAACCGCCAAGCGCACGATAACGATCGTCCATCGCACGTTAACAATCGACCCAGGATGACCAGCAAAATTGCTTTTGCGCCGTCAATCTGAAAAGAAGACATCGGATGGTGATCACTTGATGAAGAAGCGCGAACGATAATGAAGATGCATGACGAATAACACAAGTATGACGTGCCATCGCACGTTATTTCTCGTGCAAGTTTCCCAAGCGATATCTGTCGATCGTGGAGGCTCGCGATCCAATGGTGATCAGGCAATGGACCTGCGCGAAGTTTAGTTTGGTACCATGGAACCATGTGCTAAGGTGGAACCGTGACTGAGAGGAACAGTGACGGCGGTGTGGAGTGAAACCATGGTTTCATCGCACCACCTTTCAACGATACGCGGTATTTCCTGGATGGGGAGCGATTCCATACAGGTGTTGACATGCGTCCCTGCAAAACCGCCAAGCGCACGATAACGATCGTCCATCGCACGTTAACAATCGACCCGAGATGGCCAGCAAAATTGCTTTTGCACCGTCGATCTGAAAAGAAGCCATCGGATGGTGATCACTTGATGAAGAAGCGCGAACGATAATGAAGATGCATGATGAATAACACAAGTATGACGTGCCATCGCACGTTATTTCTCGTGCAAGTTTCCCAAGTGATATCCGTCGATCGTGGAGGCTCGCGATCCAATGGTGATCGGGCAATGGACCTGCGCGAAGTTTAGTTTGGTACGAAGGGGCGCATATGTGGGCCAGGGGTCACAATTTTATTGAAATATTAAACTATTCGAAAGCATTTTTTTTATATACAAAGCCTGGAATTGAATTTTTAATTAAAAATAATATTACGGGGGCAGTGTAAAGTTTTAAAACCGGAAAGGGGTGCCACCGCAGTTGACCAAGCAATCAAGCATTGACCGGAAATCGACGGTGGAGATTAAGTGTGGGGGCACCAGCCAAAAATTTTCATCCGTATTGCAAGAGCCCCCGCAGTGAGATAATGATCACTATGCAGTGAAATTTGATTGGTGGATTGATTTTTAATCTATTTCCCAGTCTTCTTGGTTATTTACCCATCTAGGCAAAAGCCCTGATTCTAGATCAACCTTTGGTTTTTTATTTTTCCTTGTTGTCATTTCTATACGCATATTCTAGTGCATATAGTCACACATACATCTTTTTTTTTCAAAATAAACAAGCATATATGCTAGTTTCCTTAGACATAGACGCATATACACACATTTTGCACACAACCAAACTGCGTATGGACAGTCTCAAATAAAAAATTACTTTTTGGGATCCTGTAAGTTCTTTTTGCCTACTTTTGGTGACTGTTGTAGAACCTCTGATATGTCTGGATATCATTTCTCTTTTATTTGTATAAATTTTTCACTTTCTTACTTCAAAAGTAGTCAACCTATTGTCTTTCTTGCATGGGGAAGGTTTGGTTGTGGCTGTTGCACCAAGACTTCATTCTGAGGTTCTTGGTTGTTCTAACATTTCATAAAAATGAGTTTATGTCGGTTTACTCATGCTTGGCCTTGTCATTGCTTCACTTTATGGTTTTTGTCATGTTGGCTTGTTTGGTTTTCTTGGTTCTTGATTTGAAAATGAATGTTTTAGTTTTTCTGTGCTAAGTGTATTTTCAGTTTATAAACATGTGCATAATTGACTCATTATTTTTCTTAAGGATTGAGGTGTTTGTCCATGAATTGTAGATGATTTGAGGTGAATTAGAATCATAAAACAATCTTCAATAACACTGAACAATAGTGAAAAATAGAGAAATAATTCACCACATGAAATTTACATAGTAAGCATGATGAAGCAATTAACCCTCTTGGGCTACATCTGCTGGTGCAGCTCCCCATGGCATGTCCATCTTACATTATGCTAAAAAAATTTCAAATACATGTATTTACGGTGCTCTAATGGTTTTTTTCTCTGCACCAATGACTATAGAATACTCCAATCAGTTAAAAATGACTCTTCATTCCTTCAGAATGGTGGAAATTTTGGCCTCCTACAGTTTTGCCTAGTTTAACCTAGAAAGGCTCCACTAAAAGTGAAGAACTCCACTTAACTGGAGTTAAAATAGTAATATCTGCCCAAAATGGCACATTTTCCAAACCTTCCACCGAATCTAACTATGAAATTAAATTTTAGTGGTTGGCGTGGCCACATGTGCACCCAAAACCCGCGGCATAACTGCAACGATCGTCGAAACTCGAGGTGATAACTATAGTTGAACTCTGGCCCCGAAAGGTTGGTTAGCACTAACCGCACAGAGAGTTGGCATTGCCATGTGACAAATGTTTGTGGAAAGTTTCAATTCCAGTTGAGGTTAACGGGTTAGCAGAGACCTCGTAGTTGGTTGATGGTTGTATGTTGGCATGTGACACAATCCTCTGGGGAACCACTGGCGGGTTGGGACTGCAAGCGGTTCCCAACCCACAACTCCAACTGTAATGAACCATAATTGTAAACTGATGAATATAAGGTTAAGGTCCAATGCGTAGAATAGACGATAAAGACCTGTGTGTGCCCACGGGATGTTCGAGGGTCGATTCCTGCAACCTCCAACAAGATTTTACCACACCATTTAGGGGACACATGGAAACCTCAGGGCTAGCCATGTGGCACCCTTTAATTGGTCCTCCCAAATTCTGTACCAAATGAAAAATAGACACTTCTCATTCATTGATTGGTTCTGAAGAAGGAATACTCCTCAAAATATTCCCCATTTTCTGACTATACATCCACCCATTTGCTGACTATGCATCCTACTCAAACCTTGTCAAACTATCACAGTTTTACATGTTTGGAATTTTGATCAGAATGCAATATCATGTATTATAGTGCCATTTGGATTCATTAAAAAATAAAAATAAGAAAAAATAAGTCAAGAAAGTTAATTTCTCCTCCAATACCAAGTCCTCCCATCTATGGTGAAGTAGACCTAAAGAGGCCTTTTTGGCCCATCAAAAAAGCTATAAATAAGAAGAACTTTGACCCATTTCAGATACTCGCTCAAGAAATTTCGATCTCCAACATAGAAGATGAAAGAAGAGCAAGGAAACATGAATAAGATGAAGGATTCAAAGGAATAAAGATCTCTTAGGAAAATAATTTTTTTCCTGTCCACGTGTGTGAAGTTTCCTAGGGTTTCTATGTGAATTGCAAGGGCTACAATTGTAGGTAAACATTGTATACCTTGTTGTATGTATGAAAATCTAAACTAAGGTTGCTTTGAACTTCATTGAATTTGGAAGAACTTTATTTGTTTGGAAGAGATCTTGTTGTTGGGCTAGCTTGGTGCTTGGGAGGAATTTTGGCTTTGGTCTTGGGTGTTGGAAGTCTCACCTTGGACTTATTCTATAAAAGTACAAGTATTATTTCTAGGTTTTCCCCTTGGAGGGTTTTTAACCTTCCTTGGATCCTATATCTTGTGTACATTGTCTCTTTGTGATCTTCATGCTTTTGGTAATTGGTTGATGAAAAAGAAATAAAAATAATAAAATTCCAACTTCCATCACAAGTAATTATCAAGTAATGTCACACATAATATATAAGAACCTTAATTTTCCAACATGGTATCAAAGGTAAGGTGAATGAAGGAGATTGAAGATGACATCTTACTTGGCCCTTTATTCCTCATGCCAATGTTTATGAAGAAGGATTTCAAGTTTCTTGGAAATCTCGTTGTAACCATCAAAGATTACATCTTGAAGAACATCTTAAATCTAGAAAAATAAGTGTGTTATAGCATCATTTATCACCTTTATATACTTAATGATCTAAGTATTGACCTTGGGAAGCCCTTTCCATTCAGACTTGGTAATTTTCTTAAAAAACATTATTTTAAATTCCATACACGACTCTGCCCTATCTAAGACGCCTGCAGTCGCGAGTACACTCATATTTGACCTGCATATAACTCTCTATATTTTGGGCAGGGTTTACAGGTTACAATGGAATCCCACCTATAGGAGCCTATGGCCAAACTGTTTCCCAACTGAAAGAAAATATTTTGAGGAAGTATAAATACACCTCATTGGGAAGGCCTAAGGGAGGAGAGAGAAAGGCATTGATACTATAGCCTGTTATACCCTAGATCAAGTTTGATCATCTATATTCCTCCCGCACTTCCCAGGTTCAAGAAACCCTTATTTCCTTCTTTGAGATGTTCACATCCTTTATGTGAAATCCTTGTGCACCTCTTATGTAAGAATATTGTTGAGGCTTGGGCTGGACAGATCCAAAGGACGGTTTCGCTTGGAGCCATGGCTGATTTCAGGTGATATCTCCACATATTTTACATACATCAATAAAGAAGCTCTGTTCTGTTCCTGATGTCATGATCTTATATGATTCTTATACATGTTAATGATCTTCTAATCGTTAATTTCATGTTATCTTTTAAAATTTTATATGATCTAACATGCTAACATTTAGGATATATATGATGTACAACTATTCTATGTGATTTTTCTTGAGTGAGTTGCAGGTCTTGAATCACATGGAGGAGCAGAGGGTTTGTACCCCGCACTAACGACCTGAAACATAGGACATACAGGTAAGTTAATATGTCGAGAGTTTACTAGTTTAACCATTAGGAACTTTAGTTTGATTGCTTCTTGTCACTCTGTGCCTTTTGCTCTGTTAGGTCCCTTAACCTAGACCTTATGGTACTTTTGCCCGCAACATAATTAATGACTCCACTGGGGATTACATCTGTGTAATTCCCTGTTCAGGTTGTTTTCTCTGGATTTATGGTTCCCTGACCGATCTGACCACTTTCCCAGTCTTCTTGGTTATTTACCCATCTAGGCAAAAGCCCTGATTCTGGATCAAGCTTGGATTTTTTATTTTTCCTTGTTGTCATTTCTATATGCATATTATAGTGCATGTAGTCATGCATACATCTTTTTTTGTCCAAAGAGACACGCATATATGCTATTTTCCTTAGACATAGATGCATATACATGCATTTTGCACATAACCAAACTGCATATGGACAGTCTAAAATAAAAAATTAATTTTTGGGATCCTGTAAGTTCTTTGTGCCTGCTTTTGGTCACTGTTGTAGAACCTCTGATATGTCTAGATAGAATTTCTCTTTTTTTTGTATAAATTTCTCTCTTTCTTACTTGAAAAGTAGTCAACCTAGGGTCTTTCTTGCATGGGGAAGTTTCGGTTGTGGCTGTTTCACCAAGACTTCATTCTGAGGTTCTTGGTTGTTCTGACATTTCATAACAATGAGTTTATGTCGGTTTACTCATGCTTGGCCTTGTCATTGCTTCACTTTATGGTTTTTGTCATGTTGGCTTGTTTGGTTTTCTTGGTTCTTGATCTGAAAATGAATGTATTAGTTTTTCTGTGCTAAGTGTATTTTTATTTTATAAAAATGTGCATAATTGACTCATTAGTTTGCTTAAGGATTGAGGTGTTTGTCCATGAATTGTAGATGATTTGAGGTGAATTAGAATCATAAAACAATCTTCAATAACACTGAACAATAGTGAAAAATAGAGAAATAATTCACCACATGAAATTTACATAGTAAGCATGATGAAGCAATTAACCCTCTTGGGCTACATCTGCTGGTGCAGCTCCCCATGGCATGTCCATCTTACATTATGCTAAAAAAATTTCAAATACATGCATTTACGGTGCTCTAATGGTTTTTTTCTCTGCACCAATGACTATAGAATACTCCAATCAGTTAAAAATGACTCTTCATTCCTTTAGAATGGTGGAAATTTTGGCCTCCTACACTTTTGCCTAGTTTAACCTAGAAAAGCTCCACTAAAAGTGAAGAACTCCACTTAACTGGAGTTAAAATAGTAATATCTGCCCAAAATGGCACATTTTCCAAACCTTCCACCGAATCTAACTATGAAATTAAATTTTACTGGTTGGCGTGGCCACATGTGAACCCAAAACCCGCGGCATAACTGCAACGATCGTCGAAACTCGAGGTGATAACTATAGTTGAACTCTGGCCCCGAAAGGTTGGTTAGCACTAACCGCATAGAGAGTTGGCATTGCCATGTGACAAATGTTTGTGGAATGTTTCAATTCCAGTTGAGGTTAACGGGTTAGCAGAGACCTCGTAGTTGGTTGATGGTTGTATGTTCGCATGTGACATAATCCTCTGGGGAACCACTGGCGGGTTGGGACTGCAAGTGGTTCCCAACCCACAACTCCAACTGTAATGAACCATAATTGTAAACTGATGAATATAAGGTTAAGGTCCAATGCGTAGAATAGACGATAAAGACATGTGTGTGCCCACGGGAGGTCCGAGGGTCGATTCCTGCAACCTCCAACAAGATTTTACCACACCATTTAGGGGACACATGGAAACCTCAGGGCTAGCCATGTGGCACCCTTTAATTGGTCCTCCCAAATTCTGTACCAAATGAAAAATCGACACTTCTCATTCATTGATTGGTTCTGAAGAAGGAATATTCCTCAAAATATTCCCCATTTTCTGACTATACATCCACTCGTTTGCTGACTATGCATCCTACTCAAACCTTGTCAAACTATCACAGTTTTACATGTTTGGAATTTCGATCAGAATGCAATATCATGTATTATAGTGCCATTTGGATTCATTAAAAAATAAAAATAAGAAAAAATAAGTCAAGAAAGTTAATTTCTCCTCCAATACCAAGTCCTCCCATCTATGGTGAAGTAGACCTAAAGAGGCCTTTTTGGCCCATCAAAAAAGCTATAAATAAGAAGAACTTTGACCCATTTCAGATACTCGCTCGAAATTTCGATCTCCAACATAGAAGATGAAAGAAGAGCAAGGAAACATGAATAAGATGAAGGATTCAAAGGAATAAAGATCTCTTAGGAAAATAATTTTTTTCCTGTCCACGTGTGTGAAGTTGCCTAGGGTTTCTATGTGAATTGCAAGGGCTACAATTGTAGGTTAACATTGTATACCTTGTTGTATGTATGAAAATCTAAACTAAGGTTGCTTTGAACTTCATTGAATTTGGAAGAACTTTATTTGTTTGGAAGAGATCTTGTTGTTGGGCTAGCTTGGTGCTTGGGAGGAATTTTGGCTTTGGTCTTGGGTGTTGGAAGTCTCACCTTGGACTTATTCTATAAAAGTACAAGTATTAGTTCTAGGTTTTCCCCTTGGAGGGTTTTTAACCTTCCTTGGATCCTATATCTTGTGTACATTGTCTCTTTGTGATCTTCATGCTTTTGGTAATTGGTTGATGAAAAAGAAATAAAAATAATAAAATTCCAACTTCCATCACAAGTAATTATCAAGTAATGTCACACATAATATATAAGAACCTTAATTTTCCAACATGGTATCAAAGGTAAGGTGAATGAAGGAGATTGAAGATGACATCTTACTTGGCCCTTTATTCCTCATGCCAATGTTTATGAAGAAGGATTTCAAGTTTCTTGGAAATCTCGTTGTAACCATCAAATATTACATCTTGAAGAACATCTCAAATCTAGAAAAATAAGTGTGTTATAGCATCATTTATCACCTTTATATACTTAATGATCTAAGTATTGGCCTTGGGAAGCCCTTTCCATTCAGACTTGGTAATTTTCTTAAAAAACATTATTTTAAATTCCATACACGACTCTGCCCTATCTAAGACGCCTGCAGTCGCAAGTACACTCATATTTGACCTGCGTATAACTCTCTATATTTTGGGTAGGGTTTACAGGTTACAATGGAATCCCACCTATAGGAGCTTATGGCCAAACTGTTTCCCAACTGAAAAAAATATTTTGAGGAAGTATAAATACACCTCATTGGGAAGGCCTAAGGGAGGAGAGAGAAAGGCATTGATACTATAGCCTGTTATACCCTAGATCAAGTTTGATAATCTATATGCCTCCCGCACTTCCCAGGTTCAAGAAACCCTTATTTCCTTCTTTGAGATGTTCACATCCTTTATGTGAAATCCTTGTGCACCTTTTATGTAAGAATATTGTTGAGGCTTGGGCTGGACAGATCCAAAGGACGGTTTCGCTTGGAGCCATGGCTGATTTCAGGTGATATCTCCACATATTTTACATACATCAATAAAGAAGCTTTGTTCTGTTCCTGATGTCATGATCTTATATGATTCTTATACATGTTAATGATCTTGTAATCGTTAATTTCATGTTATCTTTTAAAATTTTATATGATCTAACATGCTAACATTTAGGATATATATGATGTACAACTATTCTATGTGATTTTTCTTGAGTGAGTTGCAGGTCTTGAATCACATGGAGGAGCAGAGGGTTTGTACCCCGCACTAACGACCTGAAACATAGGACATACAGGTAAGTTAATATGTCGAGATTTTACTAGTTTAACCATTAGGAACTTTAGTTTGATTGCTTCTTGTCACTCTGTGCCTTTTGCTCTGTTAGGTCCCTTAACCTAGACCTTATGGTACTTTTTCCCGCAACATAATTAATGACTCCACTGGGGATTACATCTGTGTAATTCCCTGTTCAGGTTGTTTTCTCTGGATTTATGGTTCCCTGACCGATCTGACCACTTTCCCAGTCTTCTTGGTTATTTACCCATCTAGGCAAAAGCCCTGATTCTGGATCAAGCTTGGATTTTTTATTTTTCCTTGTTGTCATTTCTATATGCATATTATAGTGCATGTAGTCATGCATACATATTTTTTTGTCCAAAGAGACACGCATATATGCTATTTTCCTTAGACATAGATGCATATACATGCATTTTGCACATAACCAAACTGCGTATGGACAGTCTAAAATAAAAAATTACTTTTTGGGATCCTGTAAGTTCTTTGTGCCTGCTTTTGGTCACTATTGTAGAACCTCTGATATGTCTAGATAGAATTTCTCTCTTTTTTGTATAAATTTCTCTCTTTCTTACTTGAAAAGTAGTCAACCTAGGGTCTTTCTTGCATGGGGAAGTTTCGGTTGTGGCTGTTTCACCAAGACTTCATTCTGAGGTTCTTGGTTGTTCTGACATTTCATAACAATGAGTTTATGTCGGTTTACTCATGCTTGGCCTTGTCATTGCTTCACTTTATGGTTTTTGTCATGTTGGCTTGTTTGGTTTTCTTGGTTCTTGATCTGAAAATGAATGTATTAGTTTTTATGTGCTAAGTGTATTTTTAGTTTTTAAAAATGTGCATAATTGACTCATTAGTTTGCTTAAGGATTGAGGTGTTTGTCCATGAATTGTAGATGATTTGAGGTGAATTAGAATCATAAAAAAATCTTAAATAACACTGAACAATAGTGAAAAATAGAGAAATAATTCACCACATGAAATTTACATAGCAGGCATGATGAAGAAATTAACCCTCTTGGGCTACATCTGCTGGTGCATCTCCCAATGGCATGTCCATCTTTCATTATGCTAAAAAAAATTCAAATACATGTAGTTACGGTGCTCTAATGGTTGTTTTCTCTGCACCAATGAATATAGAATACTCCAACTAGTTGAAAATGACTCTTCATTCCCTCAGAATGGTGGAAATTTGGGCCTCCTACACTTTTGCCTAGTTTAACCTAGAAAAGTTCCACTAAAAGTGGAGAAATCCACTTAACTGGAGCTAAAATAGTAATCTCTACCCAAAATGGAATGTTTTCCAAACCTTCCACTGAATCTAACTATGAAATTAAATTTTAGTGGTTGAGGTGGCCACATGCGCACCCAAAACCCACGGCATAACTGCAATGATCATCGAAACTTGAGGTGATAACTATAGTTGAACTCTGGCCTGAAGGGTTGGTTAGCGCTAACTGCATAGAGAGTTGACATCGCCATGTGACAAATGTTTGTGGAATGTTTGAATTCCAGTTGAGGTTAACGGGTTAGCAGAGACCTTATAGTTGGTTGATGGTTGTATGTTGGCATGTGACACAATCCTCGAGGAATCGGCGGCGGGTTGGGACGTGCCCAGATAAGTATAAATCAATGACTATAAGGTTAAGATCCGATGCGTAGAACAAATGGTAAAGACACATATGCCACAGGGAGGAGGTCGAGGGTCGGTCCTATGACCTCCAACAAGATTTTACCACATCATTTATGGGACACATGGCAACCTCGAAAAGGGGCTAGCCATGTGGCACCCTTCATTGGTCCTCCCAAATTCTCTACCAAATGAAAAATTGACACTTGTCATTCATTGATTGGTTACGAAGAAGGAATATTCCTTAGAATATTCCCCCTTTTCTCACTATACATCCACCCATTTGTTGGTAATGCATCCTACTCCAAACCTTGTCAATCTAACTGTGTTTACATGTTTGGAATTTTGATGCAGACCACGATATATGTATTTTAGTCCCACAATTTTAAGTTCTTTAAAAAATAAAAATAAGAAAAAATAAGTCAAGAAAGTTAATTTCTCCTCCAATACCAAGCCCTCCCATCTACGGTGAAGTCGACCTAAAGAGGCCTTTTTGGCCCATCAAAAAAGCTATAAATAAGAAGAAATTTGACCCATTTCAGATACTCGCTCAAGAAATTTTTATATCCAACATAGAAGATGAAAGAAGAGAAAGGAAACACAAATAAGAGGAAGAAGTCAAAGGAATAAAGATCTCCTGGGAAAATAATTTTTTTTGTGTCCACGTGTGTAAAGTTCCCTAGGGTTCCTATGTGAATTTCAAGGGCTGCAATTGTAGGTTAACATTGTATACCTTGTTGTATGTATGAAAATCTAAACTAACGTTGCTTTGAACTTCACTAAATTTGGAAGAACTTGATTTGTTTGGAAGAGATCTTATTGTTGGGCTAGCTTGGTGCTTGGGAGGAATTTTTTCTTTGGTCTTGGGTGTTGGAAGTCTCACCTTGGACTTATTATATAAAAATACAAGAATTATTTCTAGGTTTTCCCCTTGGAGGGTTTTTAACCTTCCTTGGAGCCTATATCTTGTGTACTTTGTCTCTTTGTGATCTTCATGCTTTTGGTAATTGGTTGATGAAAAATAAATAAAAATAATAAAATTCCAACTTGTTGGCAATATGATGCAATTATTGTCCTTGATGGAAACCTAATTAATGAAGGACTTGAAGGTGAAGTTAGAATCAGAGACATCAGTGGCAAAATAATCAGCAAATAACAGAGGAAGAATGTATTTACAGAGGCAAGCAGTGCATTGAAGGAGAATTGTACAAAGACAGGGTTTGAATTGACAGATATTGCAATCCGTGCAGAAGTTAATCCATGTATAAATATAATGTACGTATTATTATGAAGGAGAAAGACAATCTGTGAGTTTTTGATGATACTCTGTTAAGTGGAGAATACCTAGAGCAATTGGGGTATTGATTGGTTCAATTCTCGTACGAAATTCCCTGCATCTCTATGTGATGATCTATGGATAGATTCGTGCTTTTGAATACGATATCGGGTTGCTAAGAAGTGAATCTGCATAATGGAGGGATTAATGGTGCTCTGGTTCTGTAAGTTGTTCGAGGAACCAATACGATTGACAGTGGAGTTATAAGCCTCTGCGTCTGTGTAAGTATGGAAGGTCTAAAGATGCAGTGGTATTGATTAGTCTACGAGTCTCGGCGTTGACTGTGTAATAGAAACTGGAGTATGAATAAATTGATTATAGAAAGAAAACATTGAAGCGGAGTGTTAATCGTTTAAATAATAAGGCTGACGGAACCATGTGCTAAGGTGGAACCGTGACTGAGAGGAACAGTGACGGCGGTGTGGAGCGAAACCATGGTTTCATCGCACCACCTTTCGACAATACGCGGTATTTCCTAGATGGGGAGCGATTCCATACAGGTGTTGACACGCATCCCTGCAAAACCGCCAAGCGCACGATAACGATCGTCCATCGCACGTTAACAATCGACCCAGGATGACCAGCAAAATTGCTTTTGCGCCGTCAATCTGAAAAGAAGACATCGGATGGTGATCACTTGATGAAGAAGCGCGAACGATAATGAAGATGCATGACGAATAACACAAGTATGACGTGCCATCGCACGTTATTTCTCGTGCAAGTTTCCCAAGCGATATCTGTCGATCGTGGAGGCTCGCGATCCAATGGTGATCAGGCAATGGACCTGCGCGAAGTTTAGTTTGGTACCATGGAACCATGTGCTAAGGTGGAACCGTGACTGAGAGGAACAGTGACGGCGGTGTGGAGCGAAACCATGGTTTCATCGCACCACCTTTCAACGATACGCGGTATTTCCTGGATGGGGAGCGATTCCATACAGGTGTTGACATGCGTCCCTGCAAAACCGCCAGCGCACGATAACGATCGTCCATCGCCGTTAACAATCGACCCGAGATGGCCAGCAAAATTGCTTTTGCAATCCGATGCGAAAAGCCATCGGATGGTGATCACTTGATGAAGAAGCGCGAACGATAATGAAGATGCATGATGAATAACACAAGTATGACGTGCCATCGCACGTTATTTCTCGTGCAAGTTTCCCAAGTGATATCCGTCGATCGTGGAGGCTCGCGATCCAATGGTGATCGGGCAATGGACCTGCGCGAAGTTTAGTTTGGTACGAAGGGGCGCATATGTGGGCCAGGGGTCACAATTTTATTGAAATATTAAACTATTCGAAAGCATTTTTTTTATATACAAAGCCTAGAATTGAATTTTTAATTAAAAATAATATTACGGGGGCAGTGTAAAGTTTTAAAACCGGAAAGGGGTGCCACCGCAGTTGACCAAGCAATCAAGCATTGACCGGAAATCGACGGTGGAGATTAAGTGTGGGGGCACCAGCCAAAAATTTTCATCCGTATTGCAAGAGCCCCCGCAGTGACATAATGATCACTATGCAGTGAAATTTGATTGGTGGATTGATTTTTAATCTATTTGCAAGCATTGAATATTATTTATAAAATCCGAAGGGTTATACATAAGAGGTTAAATTGCTGTAAATATATTTGTTTATCACTTGATAAATAAATTAATAAGAAATAAAAACCCCAAGGGACAAACTATTGGAAATATTGTAAAAGGAATACCATTAGCAATTGAATGGTTTTGACCCATGGTTTTAATAAAAGCAAAAACTATATAAGGTGATGAGAATGATAGTACGAAGGTGTGGATGCGGAAGGGTTGATAATGAATGAATCTCTTTTAGAGATATATGTATGATTAAACTCCAATATATCTGAATCTATTATGCACCTGTGAATACGATGATTTTTGAAGACCTCTAGATCTGGCGATGATTGACTGATGAAATCATGAATAATGTCTGCATGAGTAAGGGTCGTGAATGAATACTTCACTCTGAAGTATATCTGTATGGAATGATCAACAATTTTCTGAAATATATGAATTAAGAATGCACCTCTGAAGAAAATGAATAAATCTAGTGGCCTGCAAGGTATGTTATGTGGAAGTTGTTGGGTCCAGTGTGAAAATTGATGAAACACGGTCTGTAGTGGAGCTGAGGGTCGAAGCCTTCAGTCAAGGGGTTGAAGCTCCCTTCCAGGAAAGGCTGGTAAACAAGAGAAGGTTGTAGCCTTCTGCAGGTGGGTGCCTGTATGCTGGTATAAGTCTACACCATCATATATTGTAATAATTTTTCTCTATAATAAAATATTGAAGACTGAGATTACAGCAGTGGTGGTTTTCTCCCGAATTGGGTTTCCACCTTAAATCCTGGTGTCCATATGTGTTGTTCATGGTTAATGGTTTGTTCTGTTATTTATTTTCATGCTTATCTAATGCAGTTCTTTAAGTAAATACATAATAAGATATCTAGACATACATGCAATACTGTAACATATAGTTTTAAGAGAATGGAAAGAAAAATTGTTTAGCCTTAAATACTGATTCACCCCCCCCTCTCAGTATTTTTTTCCCAACACAACTTCCATCAAAAGTAATTATCAAGTAAAGTCACACATAATATATAAGAACCTTAATTTTCCAACATGGTATCAAAGGTAAGGTGAATGAAGGAGATTGAAGATAACATCTTACTTGGCCCTTTATTCCTTATGCCAATGTTTATGAAGAAAGGTTTCAAGGTTATTGGAAATCTCGTTGTAACCATCAGAGATTACATCTTGAAGAACATCTCAAATCTAGAAAAATAAGTGTGTTATAGCATCATTTATCACCTTTATATACTTAATGATCTAAGTATTTCCCTTGGGAAGTCCTTTCCATTCAGACTTGGTAATTTTCTTAAAAAACATTATTTTAAATTCCATACAGGACTCTGCCCTATCTAACACGCATGCAGTGATGGGTACACTCATATTTGACCCGCGTATAACTCCCTATATTTTGGGTGGGGTTTACAGGTTACATCGGAATCCCACGTATAGGAGCCTATGGCCAAATTGTTTCCCAACTGAAAAAACTATTTTGAGGAAGTATAAATACACCTCATTGGGAAGGCCTAAGGGAGGAGAGAGAAAGGCATTGATACTATAGCCTGTTATAGCCTAGATCAAGTTTGATCATCTATATGCCTCCTGCACTTCCCAGGTTCATGAAACCCTTGTTTCCTTCTTTGAGATGTTCACATCCTTTATGTGAAATCCTTGTGCACCTTTTATGTAAGAAGACTGTTGATGCTTGGGCTGGATGGATCTAGAGGATGGTTTCGCTCGGAGCCCTGGATGATTTTAGGTGATATCTCCACATATTTTAAATACATCAATAAAGAAGCTCTGTCATGTTCCTGATGTCATGATATTATATGTTTCTTATACATGTTAGTGATCTTGTAATTGTTAATTTCATGTTATCTTTTAAAATTTTATATGATCTAACATACTGACATTTAGGATATATATGATGTACAACTATTCTATGTGATTTTTCTTGAGTGAGTTGTAGGTCTTGAATCACATGGAGGAGCATAGTGTTTGCAGCCTATGCAAATGACCTCAAACATAGGACATACAGGTAAGGTAATATCTCCCTAGTTTACTAGTTTAAGCATTAGGACCTTTAGTTTGATTGCTTCTCGTCACTGTATGCCTTCTGCTCTGTTAGGTCCCTTAACCTAGACCTTATTGTATTTTTTCCCGCAACATAATTAATGACTCCACTAGGGATTACATCTGTGTAATTCCCTGTTCAGGTTGTTTTCTCTAGATTTTGGGTTCCCTGACCGATCTGATCACTTTCCGAGTCTTCTTGGTTATTTACCCATCTAGGCAAAAGCCCTGATATTTTGGATCAAGCTTGGATTTTTTATTTTTCCTTGTTGTCATTTCTATATGCATATTCTAGTGCACATAGTCACGTCTGCATATTTTTTTTCCCAAAGAAACACGCATATACACCATTTTCCTTAGACATAGACACATATACATGCATTTTGCACACAACCAAGCTGCGTATGGCCAGTCTAAAATAAAAAAATTATTTTTGCGATCCTGTAAGTTCTTTTTTTCTGCTTTTTGTCACTGTTGTAGAATCAATGATATGTCTAGATAGTGTTTCTCTTTGTTGTGTATAATTTTCTCTCTTTCTTGCTTGAAAACCTAGTCAACCTAGGGTTTTCCTTGCATGGGGAAGTTTCAGTTGTGGCTGTTGCACCGAGACTTCTTTCTGAGGTTCTTGGTTGTTCTGACATTTCATAACAGTGAGTTTGTCTCGGTTTACTCATGCTTGGCCTTGTCATTGCTTCACTTTTTGGTTTTTGTCATGTTGGCTTGTTTGGTTTTCTTGGTTCTTGATCTGAAAATGAATGTATTAGTTTTTCTGTGCTAAGTTTATTTTCAGTTTATAAACATGTGCATAATTGACTCATTAGTTTGCTTAAGGATTGAGGTGCTTGTCCATGAATTTTATATGATTTGAGGTGAATTAGAATCATAAAACAAGCTTAAATAACACTGAAAAGCAGTGAAAAATAGAGAAATAATTCATCACATGAAATTTACATAGTAGGTATGATGAAGCAGTTAACCCTCCTAGGCTACATCTGCTGGTGCAACTCCCAATGGCATGTCCATATTTCATTATGCTAAAATGTTTGCTAATACATGTAGTTACAATGCTCTAATGGTTTTTTTATCTACACCAATGACTCCATAATACTCCAATTAGTTAAAAATGACTCTTCATTCCCTTAGAATGGTAGAAATTTGGGCCTCCTACACTTTTGCCCAGTTTAACCTAGAAAAGCTCCACTAAAAGTGGAGAACTCCATTTAAATAGAGTTAAAATAGTAATCTCTTCCCAAATGGCATGTTTTCCAAACCTTCCACCGAATCTAACTGTGAAATTAAATTTTAGTGGTTGGGGTGGCCACATGCGTAACCCAAACCCACGACATAACTACAACAGTCGTCGGAACTCAAGGTGATAACTATAGTTGAAATCCGACTTGAGAGGTTGGTTAGCGCTAACCACGCGGAGATTTTACATCACCATGTGACAAATGTTTTTGGAATGTTTGAATTCCAGTTGAGGTTAACAGGTTAGCGGGGACCTCATAGTTGGTTCACGGTTGTATGTTGGCATGTGACAGAATCCTTCGGGGAACCGCTGGCGGGTTGGGACCGCTGGTGGTTACCAACCCCCAACTCCAACTACAATGAACCATAATTATAAGCCGGCAACTATAAGGTTAGGATCTAATGCGTAGAACAGATTGTAAAGACATGTGTGTGCCCAAAGGAGGTCCGGGGGTCGATTCCTACAGTCTCCAACAAAATTTACCACACCATTTAGGGGACACATGGCAACCTCAGGGCTAGCCGCATGGCACCCTTTAATTGGTCCTCCCAAAATCCATACCAAATGAAAAATCGACACTTGTCATTCATTTATTGGTTTTGAGGAAGGAATATTCCTCAGAATATTCCCCTTTTGCTGACTGTACATCCACCCATTTACTGACTGTGAATCTCAGTCAAACCTGGTCAAACTGTCGCAATTTTACATGTTTGAAATTTTGATTAGAATGTGATATCTCCCTCATACGACATCGTTTTTCGAACCATTCATGGCGCCGGAATAAGGAAGAAGAGATCTACACAACCATCCTAGTTTCAACGAAATCCTGTAACTTTTAATTTTGAGAAAAAATTATGAATTACTGATCACTCCTCCCCTTTGGGAAGCTTTTTGACCCCATAATACTTGATTACCTATTCAGTAGATGAGGGTACAGCTCCCTCACCTTTCCAACCTCCATCCATTTTACCTTGCTTGGTTTAGTTCCTTTTAGCCCAACTCGAAGGTAGTCAACACTTCCCCTCTTGGATGCTCTTGTCCTCCCGTCAAGAATTGTATCTTCTTTTAGTTCATCCAGAATTCTAGCTAGAAATCTTCAATAGAAGGTAGCTACAAATCACTTCCTTGATCATCGATCAAAGGTGGCTCATACAAATGTAAGTTTTCAAAATTAACAACTGAATACATTTTCATATAAGAAGGAAATTCAAGTTGGAATGCATTGTTACCAACTTGCTTTATGATCTTGAAAGGACCATACCGAATGGGTTTGAGAATTTTACCTTCCCCTTTCATCCTTTCTTTGCTAATGTGCAACCATACCTCATCTCCTTCTTGAAACTTGTGATCAACCCAATGTTTGTCGTTCCTCTCTTTGTATTTGCTTTTAATGTTCTCAATTTGTTCTTGAACTTATTGATGTATAATCTGAATTTTCTCAATGAACTTTCGAGCCTTATCAATGTCACTATGGCCATCAATTGAAACATCCTTCTCAAAGATGAATTCTAATGGAAATTTTGGAAAATACCCAAAGCATACTTCAAAAGGTGATGTTTTTGTTGAAGAGTGATTTTCCTAGTTGTAAGAATGATGAATGTAATGTAGTTGTTCATCCCACGGCTTAGTATGTTTGCTACAATATCCTCTCAATAGATGCACAACGGTTCTATTCACCACCTCAGTTTTTCCATCTGTTTGTGGATGAAAAGCAGTACTATTTTTCAACTTTGTGTCCATCATTCTCCATATATTTGACCAAAAATTCCCAATGAACCTGGAATCCATGTCACTAACAATAGATGTTGGAAATCCATAATGAAGCCAAACATGTTGAAAATAAAGTTCAGCAGTTTGTTCAACAGTAAGGGTTTTCTTACATGGCATAAGTATACACATTTTACTGAATCTATCCACAACTACATAAAGATAGCCATGTTGTTTTCTTGACATGGGTAAACCTCAAACAAAGTCCACGGAGACAGTCTCCCATGGCCTTCATGGTACCAGTCGTGGCATGTAAAACCCAAGCTTCCTATCACTAGGCTTAATTTTTGCACACATAGAACAACCTCTTATAAAACACGACACACTATCTATCATGCGAGGCCAATAACAATACCTCCATAGATGCGCGATTGTTTTTCTTACCCCAAAGTGTTCAGCAATAAGAGATGAATGAGATTCTCTCATGACACTTGGCCTCTCTCCTTGTGGAATACACAGCCTGCCCAAATGAAACAACAAATTGTTATGCATGTGATAATATTTTTCTTCAACTTGATTCCATTCAATTAAACTAGCATACACATCTTGAAAATCAATGTCATGTGCATATTGTTCTATGTAACTCTCATTTACAACGAAATCATTTTTGAGTAAATTATATGCATTAATGATTGGTCTTGAAAGCATATCTGCAACTTTATTGAAAATACCTTTCTTGTACCTTATAAACAAGTGAAATTTTTGAATAAATCCCATCCACCTAAAATGTCTTGATTGCTGCAATTTTGTTTGTGACTGCAAGTATTGTAATGGTTGGTGATCGGTATGTATAATAGTCTCTTTACCCATAAAGTAGTGTTTCCACTTCTTGACACTTTGTACCAATGCATATAGTTCTTTTTCATATGTAGGATAATTATTCATAGCACCATTAAAAGTTTCAGAATGAAAATAAATAGGCTTGTCATGCTTCAAAAGTATTGTGCCCATGGCATAATCAGTAGCATTGATTTGAATCGCTAATGCCTATCTCAAATTTGGTAATGCAAGGACTGGAGCTGAATTCATCTCATTTGTTAAAGCTTCTAAAGCTTGTTGTTGTTTGCCTCCCCATTGGAAGCCTTTCTTCACACTTGTCACTGCATGCATAGGAGTTGTGATGGAAGAAAAGTTAGTAATAAAATTTCTCCAATATTAAGTTGCACATAAGAAAATTCTTACCTCGGTAACTATTTTGGGTGTGGGCCAATTCACAATGGCTTCCACTTTAGAAGGATTAATCCTGAATTCTCCTCCTCCTAAAATATGTCCAAAATAGACCAAATAACTCTTTCCAAACTCACACTTTGACATCTTAAGAAATAATTTCTCTTTCTTAAAAATATCAAGAACTCTATTCACATGCAAGACATGTTCTTCTCTTGTTTTTCTGAAAAATTAAAATGTCATCTATGTAGGCAATCACAAATTCATCAAGGAATGGATGCAAAAAACAATTCATAACACGCATGAAAGTTGCTGGTGCATTACACAAACCAAATGGCATAACTAGCCACTCAAATAGTCCTTGTTTGGTTTTGAATGTATTTCTCCATATATCATTTTCTACAATTCTTACTTGATGATATCCACTTCGTAAATATAACTTAGTGAAAAAATTTGTTTCTTTCATCTTATTAAGAAAATCATCTATTCTTGGGAGTGGGTAATGATTCTTTACCATAATCTTGTTCAAAGCTGGAAAATCTACATACATGCGCCAATTCCCATCTTTCTTTGGTATCAAGACTATGGGTGAACCGTATGGCGAAGTGCTTGGCCTTATAATTCCTTTGTCCAATATCTCTTTGATTTTCCTCTTTATTTCAGCATTCTCCATTATCGACATGTGATACATACTGATGTTTGGAAGATGACAATCTTGCTACAACTGAATCTCATGTTGAATCTCTCTTTTTGGAGGCAATCTTGTTGGCTCCTGAAAAATATCATGATGTGCATTAACTACATCATATAAATCTGATTTCAACTTAGGATCGCATCCCTCAAATCATTCATTATTAACATCAACTTTAGGCTTAATCATTAGAATAAAAATATCCTTACTTGAATTTACCATCTTCTTTACTTGTCTAGCATTTACCATCACAATGTTTGTCTTCTTGTGATGTGCTCTAACAATGAAATCCTTGCCATCTTTGAATAAATGATACTTTTTCTCATAGAGATGGAATATTGATTTCCTATCATACAAGTAAGGACTACCTAATACAATACCAGTGATTTCAAGCGAAACCACAACTAATTCAACTGTGTCAACAAAATTTGTAGTGATTGCAAACCTCAATATACATTTCTTTGAAACCCATAGATTTTCATCCTTACAAATCCAACCCAATGGATATGGTTTTGGATGTGGTATGGTCTCAAGGTTAAGTTTTTTGACCAAGCCTTTAGAGATTAAGTTTTCTTGTGACCCACTGTCAAACAATGTGTCAACCTTGGTATGTTTGGATATGGCCCTCACATGAAACAATTTTATTATTTCTTCTTCATCTGGAGTATGTATGTGACAATTTGATGTACTGGTACCGGGTTTAGTTTCAGTTTATTTTCCCTTCATGTTATTCAATCCCAATGTTATAATCTTGTATTCATCACCTGAATCAGATCCTAAATCATGTTGAGATGTAGCAGTCGTTTTTTGTTTACCTTTGTTATTGGGGTCTTTGGCCTCATTTCAGGATGTAATTTCCAACAATGAGTTTCATCATGGCCTTGTTTTGAACAATGTTTACAAAACACTTTTTCTCCCTCTTTCTTAACCGATGCATTCTTTTTTCTTTTATCTTTTGAAGTACTTTCTTTGGCTTTACCGTTAAAAGGTTTCCTTCTACCCTCTTCAGAAATGTTCTTCCCTCTAGATTCTAGATGTGTGGCTTGAACACATACTTCATCTAGACTGGTGGGGTTAAACATGAGAATAGTATGTTTTAGGTAGCTATGTAAGCCTCCAATCTACTTGAGCAAAATATCTTGGCTTTGCAAGTCTACCCTAATAAGAGAGCTCTTCTCCTAAATTCTTAGGTGTATTCTTGCACATTTTGTCCCTTTAATTGCTTAAAGTTTTGCCAATTCATGATGGCTTTCTGAATATGAGCTAATGGATAAAACTATTTTTTTATAGAAGTAATGAAATATGACCATGATAGCATAATGTTACCATGTTTCTTGATTTCATCCTTTGTCTTGGCTTCCCACCAAACAAGTTTTGCACCTTCCGTTCTCAATGAATCTAACTGAATTTTGTTATCATCATCTTGAAGGTTCTAGATTCTCAAATAGACCTCCAATTTCCTAATCCAGCTATCAATATTTTTTTCATTGACTTCAACATTGGAAATTCAAACTTAACATCAAGTTTTGAAAAAATGACTTTTACCAGTGTTCTTTGACTTGTGTGGCTGATATACTAAAGAAGAAGTAGATGATGATGATGATGAGGGTGAGGATGATGGTTGTCCATTACCTCCATTTCCTCCATTTTCTTTCTTTGAATTATCTTCATATTGTTTATATCCCGAAGATCCTTGTCCTTCCTTGTGAAGTTTAGATCCTTCTCCTTCTAGTCTCTCATTCCTTTCTTGATAAAGGATTCTAACAATCTCAGTCATGTCAAGAAATTATTTCCTGAACACTCTTTCTTCCTCCTCGGGATAAAATTCTTCATGGATTTCTCCTTCCTCATGAGGAATGCTTAAAGTAGCTTCTGCTTCTTTAGGAGGTGAAATAGGTGGTGGAGATTGTGTCAATATTTCTCTCCTTTTCTTTGGCTCTTCTTGAGACCCTTCTACTTCCACCAATTTTCCTTCTCCTCTTTTGAGCTTGAGCCTAGTAAGCATCTAAAAACTTGCAAATAGTTAAATAATTCTTTGCACTAAACAACACCCGAGAATAAACTCTAGCTTTTATACCAATCTTATCTGAAAATGATTCTATTAGTTTTGCTATGCTAAGTGTATTTTCAGTTTATAAACATGTTCATAATTGACTCATTAGTTTGCTTAAGGATTGAGGTGTTTGTCCTTGAATTTTAGATGATTTGAGGTGCAGTAGAAGCATAAAACAAGCTTAAATAACACCGACCATCAGTCAAAAATAGATAAATAAGTCACCACATGAAATTTACATAGCAAACATGATGAAGCAGCTCACCCCTCCTAGGCTACATCTACTGGTCCAGCTCCCAACGCAATGTACATCTTTTATTATTCTCAAAATTTTGCAAATACATGTAGTTACAGTTCTCTAACGATAGTTTTCTCTGCACCAATGGATCCAGAATGCTCCAATTAGTCAAAATGACTCTTCATTACCTCAGACTGGTAGAAATTTGGGCCTCCTACACTTTTGCCTAGTTTCACCTAGAAAAGCTCCACTAAAAGGGGAGAACTCCACTTAACTGGAGTTAAAATAGTAATCTTTGCCCAAAATGGCATGTTTTCCAAACCTTCCGCCGAATATAACTGTGAAATTAAATGCTAGTGGTTGGGGTGGCCACATGTGCACCCCAAACCCACATCATAAGCACAACAATCAATGGAACTCGAGGAGATATCTATAGTTGAAATCTGGGTTGAAAGGTTGGTTAGTGCTAATCACCTGGAGAGTTGACATCGCCATGTGAAAAATGTTTGCAAAACGTTTGAATGTAGTTTGAGGTTAATGGGTTAATGGAGACCGCACAGTTGGTTGATGGTTGTGTGTTGGCATGTGACACAATCCTCCAGGGAACCGCTGATGGGTTGGGACCGCCGATGGTTCCCAACCCCCAACTCCAATTTAAATGAACCATAAGTATAAGATGAAAACTATAAGTTTAAGATCTAATTTGTATAATAGACGGTAAAGACCTGTGCGTACTCGGGGGAGGTTCAGGGGTCAATTCGTGCAGCCTCCAACAAAATTTGACCACACCATATAGGGCACACATGGCACCCTTGGGGCTAGCCACGTGGCACCCTTTAATTGGTCCTCCCAAAATCCGTACCAAATGAAAAATCAACACTTGTCATTGATTAATTGGTTCTGAGGAAGGAATATTTCTTAGAATATTCCCCTTTTGATCACCATACATCCACCCATTTTTTGATTGTGAATCCCAGTCAAACCTGGTGAAAATGTTGCAATTTTACGTGTTTGGCATTTCCATTAGAACACGATATCTCCCTCATACGACATTGGTCTTTCAAACCGTTTGTGGTTTCAGAATCAAGAAGACGAGATCTGCACAACCATCCTATTTTCAATGCAATCCTGTAACTTTGAATTTTGAGAAAAATTTATGAACTCCTCATCAGTTCTTAAGATCAGCTTTTATGGAAAATATTGAAGTTATATTCTTGGTTTCTTGAAGTTTCTGTGATTTTTGGAGCCTTATTCTACTATTTCAAATCATTTTCTTGGGTTAGTTACTTCATTCAAATTATTGACCCATGTCGTGAAAATGACATGGTTGGCTTAAGGAATTTGGAGTTGCTTGTTTGCTCAATTTGCTGATTTGAAGACTTTGGTAGTGTGTGCTTTTCTCAGAGAGCTTTTTTGTTTCCTTAAAAAGTTAAAGGCTCAAAAAAAAAATTGGTGTTTTCTGTTTCTTTTGTTTTTGGTTTTTGTTTCATGGTTTTTATCTTTTTGGAGCAAGTTGGTGGTTTGTCATTTTGGTCTAGTTGCTTGGTTTTGAGAGAAGTTCAATAGTGGGCTTGTCTTTATTGTATCAAGTTGTTTTTGGTTCTTTTGTGTAAAGAAGTTCTTGTTTGGGCTTGTCTTTGCTTTTGTGTCAAAGTGATGAGACCTGTCTTGTTGAGAAACTCATTTTCTTCCCTTTTTAAGTAGTCCCAGAATCTACATTTGTCATTGGTAGTTTTTCATTAGTGTAGTTGGATTGTTAATCATATTTATTATTTTGATAGTTTTTGAGTGTGAGAGAGTGATATTGAAAAGAAAAGAAAATTATCTTGCTTTTAAGTTGTTTTGTAGAACCTGAGTAGAAATATCTTTCATCGAAGAAAAAATTTCATATGCATGTACCAAGTTTCTATTGATTTCTCTTTTGCGTCAAAACATCGCAAGTTGCATTCTCTATTTACCCCTGAATTAAAAAGAATATCCATTAAAATCAAGTGCTTAATTAAAATGAACTAGAATTTTTTAATTTGTTATTAATATACACCAACTACTATAGGTCATAGGGCCTTGGAATAGTTGTGTGGAGAGTTAACTCTCCAAGGCCACTCAAAATTGCAAAAATAGAAGTTGATTAATGAGTGAAATATAGCATCGATAAGTGGATGGGGAAATATCTCCTCCAGAGAGTCAAGCACGAGGGCTAGTGAAGAAAGAGAAGAGAGATAATCCCTCTCCTATTTGTTGGATCCTGACCAAAGACCATTCCACCCAGCTACTAATACAAACTGGTGTCCATATTTTCTATTCCTAGGTATCATATAGGTGACTACGGGGGGAATACCTATGGTACCTGAGGCAAAGGTTGTAACACTCTCATTAGTACTTTTGGAGACTGCCCTTGTGAAGATTGGGTACTTGCTTCAGCAAAGGCTTTTGTTAGGAGGTCAGCGTAACTATTTATGTTACCTTCTCTAGTAGGATTGGGGCCTAATTACCCAAAAATATTCTCGGAAGGTCCTTATACTTGCTTTATTATATTTTGGTGTCCATTCCTAATAACCCAAAGTGGAAATACCTAAAGGTTTCTTGATTGTTGAATCTTAGGGACATTTTTGTAGAGATTTCTCTTTTCTCCTAGATTGCCATAGCTTTGTAGCTTTTTGAGTCTATATAAAATCTCATAATTATTAAAAGTGGCTAACCAATCGATTCATCGATCAAGGAGGTTTCATGGGCTTTCTCCTGCGAGTTCTAAGCCTTCTTCAAGAATGTGTATGAGTAATTCTGCTGGTGACTTTCAACTAGTAACTGCAAACGCATCGGAGAGTGATCATCCACTTGGGGCTATTGTTTCTGTGGGTGGTCATAGTACTAGTGGTGACTTAGAGAGGATTACTCCACTCCTTTCTTGATTCATTTTTCTGGAAGAAGAAGTTGAGGTGGAAGAAATTCCTCAAACTTCAGTTAATCCTTCCTCTCCTCTTCCTAAAAGTTTTTTGGATGTTCTATTGTACATTGGGCCACCGTCTCAAAGACCAGCTAGCCCTCATATTTCTCCTTTTTATTTTTATGGACACAGTTGGGAACACAGCTTTGGCTATGAACACTTCAAGTGTGCATACTCCTCTTTCGGTTGAGGGAGGAGGTACCATTTCCATTTCGACTATCACTCCGAGTCCTGCAATATTTGGCTCTACCTCCATTCCTTCTATGAGTGGGGGAACCCGAGATTTTTTTTCCCATTATGTTACCTTCTCTTTGAAATTCCTTTAGTTTCCCTCACTTCGGCTACAACTGTATCCACACCCATTTCTTCTATGGCTAGTGGGTCAACTTATTTTCAGGGTTTCCCTTTTGAAATTGGTCATATTCCTCATTCAAACCCTTCCTTAGGTTTGTTTCCTTTCTCCACTCAAGGCCAAGTTTTTAATCCTTTCCTCAGAGGCCAAAGCTCTAATGCTTTTCAAGGTTGGAACCTTGCTTTCATTGGGTTGGGAACTTTGAATCAGGTTTTGTATGGTCAGTAGGGAAATGTTCCTTTCTCCTTTGTAGGTTCTTCTCATGGTTTCTCTCCATTCACTAATGCTTCAAACCATTACCAAGGGTTTTCATCTTCATTTAACACTTCAATTGGGGAAAATATCCCTATTTATGGTAACCCTACAATGGGAGGGGGTCCTTCTCTAAATGCTTCTGGGCCACAAGGTTTCTCTTATGGTTCAAATTTTTCTACGAATAATACATGGGAAACTGGTGCGTCAAAAAATATAGGTTATTATTTTCAGAATGTTTGGAATCCCTCCATTAGTGGATGGAATTCTAAAGCTCCTCTATACTTACTCTTCCTGGCAACTAGAAATTTTCCAGATTTGTCAAAATTGACTAATGATCTTATTGAATATAACCCGGGTTGGCCTCTGGTCCCTACTAAACTTCCATCAGATATTCCACAATTTGAAGGGAATATTGGTGAGGATCTAGCCCACCATGTTACCACTTTCCAATTATGGTGTTCGTCGAACTCCCTCATCGATGATTCTATTAGGTTGAGGCTATTTTAGCGCACCCTAACTGGAAAAGCTGCTAAATGGTACATTCAGATTACTGGGGGCACTTTTTCTTCATTTGGCCAGTTGGCTACCATGTTTTTCAACCATTTTCAACTTCATGTTCGATATTATGGTGGAAATGAGCTTCTAGCCAATTTTCAGCAAGATAAGGCGATGCACATTTCTGACTGTATTAAAGAATGGAGGAGAAGGAAGAGGCTCATTAAAGCCCATATTGCAAATGAGTTCCTTATAAAATGGTTCCTTAAATCCTTAGAGCAAAAAATGTCTAAGAATGTATCTATTTCCAGGGTGTTTTCTGAGGAGAAGGCTATCTTTAGAGCCCATCATTTGGAACCAATCTATTCAACTTAGTCTGGGATTCTTAATAATATTTTTCCAAATGATCCTCATTCCAAATTGGATTTAGCCAAACTGAAGCTAGTTCCTTATGATGAGGGGCTTATCTATTCGATTGATAGTGGCACGACTAAACTTTTGAATCAATTGCAGCAGTTGTCTCTATAATCTATGCCTTCTATTCAGGCTACAGCGTCGGTGTCTACTCCTTCCCAGCCCTTAACCATTAATGTTGTTCAATATTATAACCCTAAAGGAAATCAACAATCCTATGGGAGGAATAATGGATGGAATAACGAGAATAAAGATAAGTATGGGAAGGGTAATGCAAAACAATCCAATGATAATTTTGGAGAGGGTAAGAGAGAGGAAAAAAAGAAAGTTAAGTTTCCATGCAAGTTATGAACTGGAGACCATCACACTCATCCCTTTCCTAAGATTTGGGATGCTCATGGCCTGTTAGCTCAGCAAGGTTCTTCTAGTTCCTTGGTTGTCCTGAATAACCCTTTTCCACCAGGGAAACAAATTCTTTCTAGCGCGAATGCTAATAATGGAGCTCCCACAGGGAGAAACCAGGACGGGGTAAATTCATCAAATGTATATATGATCAGTGCTCATGTTGATCTCTCTAGGAGATCACAAGATTATGGTGAATCAGAGTCTTTGAAGGCTAAGTGTGCTCATGATACTTCCGAGCCACTCCATATTGAGAGGCCCACAATCGAGCCTATACTATGCATGTTGAAAGGCTATGCTAAATGTTCGAAAATCAACACTAATGCCAACGCAACCCAAAAATATTCCATTGTAGAATATCTAGCTTAGATTCCATATGCTATGTCTGTGTTGGAGGTACTCCACTTGTTCCCAACACAAAGGAGTGTGTTACTCACTGCAATCAGGGTAATAAATCTAGGGAAATATCTCATTATCACATTCGATATGTCAAATCTTAAGAAGAGACTTCCTCATCACATGGATTTTTAGATCAAATCTACGTATCAGAAAACCAATATTTTTTGAATGATAGTCGATGAGGGTGCTTCCACATGTGTCATGTCTATCTCATGTTGGAAATCCATAGGATCTCCTCAATTTATTCCTTCACCTACTCTTCTCACTGAATTTGATGGTCATTCTGACATGCCTTATGGTATTGTTTCGGCTTTTCCCATCTGTGTTGGGGTTAAAGTTGTCAATATTGAAGTCTAAATAGTTGATGCCAATTTCGACTACAACCTTATATTGGGGTGGAATTGGATTTATGAGATGGATGTTATTGGTTCATCATTATTTCACATCCTATGTTTCCCCATGAAGGGAGGATTTTCACTGTAGATCAAATGGACTATTCTCTTATAGATCCAAATGCATGTTCAGACTATAACGTTCCCTTGGTGAATGATGCCAAGTAACCTATGGATAATTTAGAGGTTGGAATGTATATCTCATTGATGTTACTTTTGATCTTCCGACTCCTTATGTTCATATTAATGCTATCTCATCCTCCAGGGCTCCTATTCAAAGAGAGTTCTTCCAAACTCATTATTTTTCAAACCCTTGGACCTTACCTTCTCCTACTACCACACTAGAAGAAGGTAAAGTGGGGGGAATGGAATTTCTTATATTGGCAGCAGAGGTTTCTTATGAGTCTATTATTGACTCTTCAGATTGTCTTCCAGTTTCTCTTTTGTTGAAGGATTTGGATGGAGATGTGGCTCTGACTTGGACATTGAATTCATCTTCTACTCAAGACTTCCTCGATACTGTTCGACCATTTGAAGAGGTTATCCTCGGGGCAATGACTGGTGTGGAAATACCGTGGGATGATTTGCATCATCGGTCATATTTTCTACCAGATTTGCAAGAATTTGAGTCGAGAATGTCTAGCCCGATGTCTTCTAGTTTTTTTCATCTGAACCTGAACCCTTTAGCTCCAACAATTTTTTTCTTCTGAAGGGAACATGGCTTTCATTTATGAGATGATCTCGGTGAACATTTCCAAGAATCCCAACTTTATAGAGAATGTTTTCATCGGAGCTGAAAGTTCCTATCAAGAGGTTTAGAATTATACCGATCTCTTTAAGGAGTTTTGTGATGTGTTCGCTTGGTCTTATGAGGAAATTCCTGGAATTGATCCATCTATTGCCCAACATGAGATCAAGACTTACAAGAATGTGAAGCCTATACAGAGGAAGCTTCATCTGACCAACCCTAGGAAAGCCGCAACTATCAATGCCAAGTTTGAGAAGCTGCTTAAGGCAGGCTTCATATACCCCATTATGTTAATTGAATGGGTTTCGAATCTAGTGCCTGTGGACAAGAAACAAGGAATGATATGTGTCTACACTGATTTCATGGATTTGAATAAGGCATTCCCGAAGGATAATTACCCCACACCATTTATTGATCATATTATTGATGAGTGTGTAGGGAATGATATTTTCTCCTTCATGGACGATTTCTCGAGATACAATCATGTTACCATGTTTTGAGATTCAACATGATGATGATCATAGTCAAAATTAAGCACCTTCACTAGGTGGGGCCCGTAGGTTATTTTTAGGTGTATGTCTATTTTTAGAATGGTGAGCATATTCTAAAATTAGTAGGATGTTGAATTTAGATGGTTGAGAAAATTCTATCTTTGGATGAATTTCTATTTTTAGAAGATGGGCGAAGTCTATTTATATACCACTAATCTAAAAATAGAATGCATCTTGATTATTATTAGCCCTTAATAATAATCAGACAATAAATAGTAATGTATTCTCTTAGAGCACTTTATTTCAGTGAACAGATGTGGAAAATCAGTGGGCTGAAGGAATTATGCAATTCCTAGGGTGGTTGGTGACTCATGCATGGAGGACTTTGTTATAACTGACAGTAGGCAAGTTGTAACAATGTTGGAAGAGTAGTTATGTGAGTTGTTATTTAGTTTAACTCAATTAAGTGATTTTAACTCAGTTGTGCTAGTTGTATCTAAAGATACACTAGTGAACGATGAGTGAATTAATTATTTAATTAATTCACAAGTAGTATCTTAATTTCAACTAAAAAAATACAACAATTAACTACTTGCATGTCAGATCCAGTGGAGACCCAATGGAGAGATAGGTGAAAGGGTGGGATGGACTATCAGTTGTGACTATAGTGATGCATCCAATGCATCTACACAGACATTGGATATTCGAATGAGGCTTGTGCAGTGCAAGAAAGGCAAGATCGAATTCATTCACTGTTCTTCTTCAACAGGGATTGCGCAGTGGAGGCAGGTTGTTAGGAGGCTAGAAATTGGTGCATAGATATGCAAATTTCTGCATGACAGTGTGTGACAATTGTGTATTTTACTGAGAGCTCTATGAGCTGAGAATTGTATGATATTGTTACATGTTCCATTGATATATATAATATATTATAGTTGGGGTTTTATCTTTAAGCTTTCCTAGTAAAACATCTTGTTATGTGTGATTGATTTTTCTTCATATGTGTTTTTCAATTGGCGATTTAATTTCTGCAAAGAATTAAGTGGAAGGATTTTTTATTTAACATAAGATTAGTTTGTTAAATCAGGAGAATCTAGAAATACATTATTGTGTTTATAAATTTCTACATTGTATCAAAGCAGTTTTGATCACTAGAGATTGTAATATCGAAGCAGTGTTGAGTTTTGTGCTGGTGTACAATTCGAATTTGCTGCAAGAATTTCTTGGTGCAACAGTTGAGTAAACATCAAAATGGATTTCAATGGGTTGCAGTTGGAGTATGCACTCGAGTGAAGCTCTAACTACATAGCCTAGAAGGATAGGATGGAGGTGGTGCTTGAAGATAATGGCTTGAAGGAGTTCATCAATAGCGATGTTCCTAAGCCCACTTCGACGGATGTTGCATTACTTGATGCCTGGAAAAAGAAAGTAGCGAAGACAAGAAGAGTTGTGTTGTAAGGTATGAAAGACCATATTGTGTTAAGCCTTCATGGAAAAGCCACTCCACTTGCAATGTGGAAGGCTTTGACAGATATTTTCTGAAGCAACAACGACCATAAAAAGTTGGCGCTGAAATATAAACTGAGAAAAATCAAAATGGAGAAGGGTTACAATATTCCAAAGTATGTCACGAAGTTTTTCCAATGTATGGATGAGCTAGGGAGTGTTGTAATTACAGTTGCATATGATAAGTTGGTGAGCTTGGATCTCCTTGGACTTCCGAATAATTGGCATAGTTATCAAGACTCTGTCAATGGGCGGGAGAAACTGCAAGATTGGGAGCAACTTTGGTCGGATCCAGTGCAGGACGAGATAAGGCAGAGTACTAGGGATGGCTCTTCATCAAAACATGATGATGAAGAGGATTTTACTTTGGCTACCAAAGTGAGGAAAGGGAAGGGGAAGAAATCCCATTCAAAATCTGAGGCTAAAGGCAAGAAGCTGGATTTGTACAAGGTGAAGTGTTTTCATTGTCACGAACAGAGGCATCTCACCACTAATTTCCTACATAAAAAGAAGAAAAAGAAGGCTACTGGAGCTGCAGCTGGTGAGGCCCTTGACTCGCAATTTGAACTTGATTTCTCTTTGATCGCTTGCTTGGTTTCAATCATAATGGGATCGGTGTGGTATCTTGATAGTTGTTCTTCCTTCCACATGACAAGAGACAAGAAGTTTTTTAGTGACTTGGAGGAGAAAGATCTCCAAATTAATATAGATATGGGCGACGATGGTAGATACATTGTGACTGACATTGGAACAATTACCTTTGAGAGGGAGTGAGGTAAACCATTTATGTTGAAAGATGTTATGCATGTTCCAGGTCTGAAGAAGAACTTGGTCTCAGTCGCAATGTTGGAGAATAGAGGTTATGACATTGTTTTCAGTGAGGGAAAATATTTTGTACGACACAAAAAAATGGGTCAAAACAAGAGGATAGGGATTCGAGTAAAGAATCTCTATAAGCTGGAGGTAGATGGATGTGCTGCAATAGTGGGCAAAGAAGAAGAAGTAGTGAGCCGGGATGACGGTCAATTATGGCACAAGATATTAGGTCATGTTCAACATGGTGCCCTGAATATTTTGCAGTAGATTTCTACTGGACTTGCCAAGGGTACACTTGCATAGATAGATCAGTGCAAGGGATGTACTATGGGTAAGTTTGTGAAGACCACCTTTCATGAAAATTAGAACCGTGCTTTAGTGATCATGGAAAGAGTACAGAGAGATGTGTGTGGAATATTCTCGGTTACTTCAACAACAAAACACAAGTATTATGTTATTTTTGTTGATGACTATACTTATAGATGCTGGATCTTCTTCATGTAGAATAAGGATCAAGCATTCTCAAAGTTCTATGAGTTTAAAGTATTGGTGTAGAAGGAGTCGGGAAAGAAAGTGCAGGCTCTGTGGAGCAATAATGGTGGTGAATATATCTCGAACAAATTCAAAGACTTATGTAGCAAAGAAGGAATTCAGAGAGAACTCATAGCACCTCATAACCCATAGTAGAATGGGGTCACAGAGAGGAAGAGCAGAATGATTGTGGGTGTTGCACGATCTATGCTGCATGATTAGGGCCTACCAATGCACTTGTGGGCGGAAGCATGCAACACTGCGGTTTATGTACAAAACTGTTGTCCTCGTAGAGTACCTGGAATGAGTACACCTAAAGAAGCTTTTACTGGTAAGAAGTTGGATGTTTCTCATTTAAATATTTTTGGCTCATTTGTTTATGTTCATGTGACCAATAACGCTAGCAAGAAGCTGGAGCTGAATGCAGAAGTTGGTATATTTGTGAGGTACACAGAAAACCCCCATAATTATTGTGTGTATTTTCCAAATAGTCGAATGACTGTGGTGCGACGGGATATAAAATTCAATGAGGAGAAAGCCATGAATTTGTCGCTTGAGAGGGAGCTACACTTGCATGCAGAGGAGGAACTGCTTGTTCCCAAAGATGAACCTCAAGATGTGGATCAGCCACAAGAGGAGGATCATGGACTGGAGGAGTCCACTCTTGCAGAGCCAAACATCAGAACTAGCAAAAGTCGTACCATAGAAGTTGAGAGGTTGAAGCTTACTGTGGTAGAGAATGTAGGAGTCCCTACTTCATATCACAGAAAAAGACAGTCACCTGATCGATATACTGGATACATGGCTCTCATGAGCAAGTGTATTGTGATAGAGCCATCTTACTTTGGGGTAGTAGTGCAAAATCCCACATGGATAGATGCCATGGTGAAGGAGTATGATTTCATTTTCACAAACAGTGCTTTGGATATTGTTCCAAGTCCAGTTGATAAATCGGTGGTAGGTTCAAGATGGATCTACAAGGTAAAGCAAGTTGCTGGTGGGAGCATCGAGAAGTATAAGTCAATATTTTTTTCTCGAGGCTTCTCACAGATCGAGGGGATTGATTATGAGGAAACCTTTGCCCCTGTTGCACGGTATTCTTCCATAAGGACCATCCTTGCTCTCTCAACACAGATGGGTTGGCACATTCATCAGATGGATGTGAAGACTGTGCTCCTTAATGGGATCATTTAGGAAGAAGTGTACATTGAGAAGCCTGAAGGATTTGAGATATTCAATAGTGAGTCACATGTATGCAAACTAAAAAGAGCATTGTATGGGATAAAGAAAGCACCCCGTACTTGGTACACTCAAATCAATAGATATTTCACTAGACTTGGCTTCACCAAGAGTGAGGCAGATGCAAAACTATACCAAATTGTGGTGGAGGGTAAGATTTCAATCATTTTTCTTTTTTTTGATGATTTAATACTGACTGGTGATGATCATCTGATACACTCATGTAAGGAGGACCTTGAAAAGGAGTTTGAGATGAAGGATATGGGTCTCCTTCATTATTTCCTTTGATTGGAAATATGGCAGCGAGAAGGTGAACTATTTGTGTCTCAAGGAAAGTATGCTCAGGAGATACTCGATAAGTTTCACATGGAGGACTGCAAACCCGTGGATACTCCTCTTCCAGGAAACTGGAGGAAAGATGATGCTACATCGGTATAGGTAGTGGATGCTACTTTCTATCGACAGTTGGTGGGTTCGCTCATGTATTGAGATAATATAAGATTGGACATATGCTATGCAGTGAACCAACTTAGTCAAGCGATGGGTAAGCGTACCAAGCTCTTTTGGAAGGCGAGCAAGCATGTCCTGAGATATCTCAGGGGCACATATGAGTATGGCTTATGGTACAGACAGATAGATGAGGTGAAGTTGCATGGCTTCATGGATGCAGATTTGGCAGGAAGTCCAATGGACAGAAAGAGCACATTAGGAGGGGTTTTTAGTATCGGATCTACAGTTGTTTCTTGGTACAGGAGGAAACAAAGATCTGTGGCACTCAATTTAGCAGAAGAGGAATACATGGCAGCAAGTCAAGCTACATGTGAGGTTATCTGGATGAGGAAGACCTTGGTCAATTTGTTCAATTCTCATTTAGATCCTACACTGATTCATTTTGACAATCATAGTTGCATTAAAATCTCGATTAATCATGTGTTTCATGATAGATCAAAGCATACAGATATCCAGTATCATCATATCAGAGATTGTGTGCAGTGGAAGATCATGTTACTTCAGTACATTCCTACGGAAGATCAGGATGCAGATATTATGATGAAGACGCTCACCGGGAGAAAATTCGAATACCATAGAGACAGGATCAGGGTGAAGGATAATCCCTTTCTTGTTGAGACGGAGTGTTGAGATTCAACAAGATGATGACCCTAGTGAAAATTAAGCACCTTCAGTAGGTGCGGCCTGTAGGCTATTTTTAGGTGTATGTATATTTGAAGAATGGTGAGCTTATTCTAAAATTAGCAGGATGTTGATTCTAGATGGTTGAGAAAATTCTATCTTTGGATGAATTTATATTTTTAGAAGATGGGCGAAGTCTATTTATAGATCGCTAATCTAAAAATAGAATGCATGTTGATTATTAGTCGTTAATAATAATTAGACAATAAATAGTAACTTATTCTCTTGGAGCACTTTATTTCAGTGAAAAGATGTGGCACATCAGTGGGCTGAAGGAATTACACAATTCCTAGGGTGGTTGGTGACCCATGCATGGAGGACTTCATTATAACTGATAGTGGAAAGTTGTAACAAAGTTGGAAGAGTAGTTATGTGAGTTGTTATTTATTTTAAATTAGTTAAGTGAGTTAAACTCAGTTGTGCTAGTTGTAACTAAATATACACTAGTGAAAGATGAGTGAATTAATTATTTAATTAATTCACAAGTATTGTCTTACTTGCAATTGAACAAATACAACAGTTAACTACTTGCATGCCAGATCCAGTGGAGACCCAGTGTATAGATAGGTGAAAGGGTGAGATGGACTATCAATTGTGACTATAGCGATGCATTCAATGCATCTACACAGACATTGGAGATTCCAATGAGGATTTCATAGTGCAAGAAAGGCAAGATCGAATTAACTCATGGATCTTCTTCAATAGGGATTGCGAAGTGGAGGCAGGCTGTCAGGAGGAAAGAAATTGGTGCATAGATATGCAAATTTCTGCATGAAAGTGTGTGACGATTGTGTATTGTACTGAGAGCCCTATGAGCTGAGATTTGTATGAGATTTTTACATCTTCCATTGATATATATAATATATGATAGTTGGGGTTTTTATCCTTAAGCTTTCCCGATAAAACATTTTGTTATGTGTGATTGATTTTTCTTCATATTTGTTTTGCAATTGGCGATTTAATTTTCAGCAAAGAATTAAGTGGAAGGATTATGTATTTAACATAATATTATTTTGTTAGATTAGGAAAATCTATAAATACATTATTTTTTGTGTAAATTTCTACACCATTTGTGCTGAAGATCATCACAAGGCTGTTGTTACTTTCCCGTGGGGTACATTTGCATACAAAAAGATGCCTTTTGGTCTTAAAAATGTTGAAGCTACTTTCCAGCGGGCCATGTCTTATGCTTTTCATGATATGAAGCATATCATCGAAGCTTATTTGGATGATTTAGCTTCTTGTTCTTGAAAGAGAATTGATCGTCCCTCCCATCTTCGATAGATTTTTTAAATATATGTTATTATAAAATCCAGTTGAACCCTAATAAGTGTGTTTTCGTCGTCACATCTAGTCAGTTGTTAGGATTCATTGTGTCTACCGAAGGGATTCTAGTAGATCCCTTCAAGGTTGAGGCAACACTACAGTTTCCTCCCCAATCTTCTATTCTTGAACTTCAAAGCCTTCAAAGAAAATCCAATTTCTTGAGGAGATTCATCATTAACTACGCTGAGGTGAAGAAAGGATTTATGAGATTGTTGAAGAAGGGAATTCCATTCTTATGGGATGAATTTTCTCAATTCTCATTTGATGCTATGAAAAAAGCATTGACCTCTACTCCTTGATTGAGCCCACCTGATTATAGCAGATACTTCCTTTTGTATCTCATCGTAGCATAATCTATTATAGGTATGGTTTTGGTTGAGGAGGATGATGCTCTTTGTGAGCACGTCATTTATTATCTAAGCCAAGGCTTGGTAGGCCTTGAACTACAATATTCTCCCATTGAGAAGTTAGCTTTGGCACATGTCCATATTCTCTAGCGACTCAAGAATTATATTATCCTTCGCAAAACTTATGTTTTGGCAGTGGTCAATCCGTTTCAATTTGTTCTCAGTAGGCGAGTGATTGGGGGGGAATACAATCGATGGATTTTCATTTTGCAAGAGTTCAATTTCGAATTCCTATCTGCCAAATCTAAGAATTCATTGGTATTTTCATAGTTGATATTTGAGTTTCCTTGTGGAGATGAGATTATTTATGACGAGTCCTTCCCTGATGAACATATTTTCCTCGTTTATTCACAAGATCCTTGGTATGGGGATATCATTGTTTATCTCCAAAATTTGAATTTTCCCCTCACTTTTTTGAAAGATGAGCGTCGAAATTTGCGTCACTTGGCAAAATTTTATCTTATTATTGGTGACACTTTGTACCATCGTGGGGTTGACTTGATCCTTAGACATTGCTTAAATTTCGAAGAGGCTGAGGTCATGCTGAATGATTTCCACAATGGAGCTTGTGGTGGTCATTTATCTGAAATTGCTACACCTCAAAATATTTTACATTCTAGATAATTTTGGCCCTCGATTTTAAAATATTTTGTTGAGGCGGTCAAAAAATGTCATCATTGTCAAGTTTATACTCAGAAGATGCATACTCATCCATCTTTGGTCTTTCTCGTTATCACTTTAAGTCCATTCACTAAGTGGGGAATTTATTTTACTACTTGTAACCTTCCTTCCGTAAAAGGTCACAAGTACATTATCGTAGCAGTGGACTACTTCACCAAGTGGGTGAAGGCTATGTCTTCTTTCTCAAATGATGGTGAAACAACAACTTTGTTTCTGTTCAACCAAGTCATTTCTCACTTTAGTATTCCCAATGAGATTGTCACTGACCATGGAAATCATTTTTAGAACTTAGTCATGGCTGAATTGGCTCTTAAATTAGGTTTCCGGTAGGAGCATTCATCTTTGTATTATCCTCAGGTAAATGGGCAGGCTGAAGCCATGAATAAATCCTTAAAGGTTATCCTTCAAAGGACAATCAATAAAGCTAGATCCAATTGGCATGTCATGTTGTATCCTGCACTTTGGGCATATCGGATGTCAGTTAGGACTGTAACCACATTCACTCCTTTCCAACTAGTTTATGGCTTGGAATCAATATTTCCTATTGAGTGTGAGATTCCTTCCCTTAAGTTGTTTGTTGATCTTCTTCCCAACACTTCAAGTCTCGAAGAATGCCTTGTCCATTTAGAATGTCTCAATGAGTAGCGCCAAGATGCAGCTACAAATAATGAGGCCCATAAGAAAAGAGTGAAGATTTAGTATGATAAGGCGGTCAAACATAGGGTTTTCTCTTAAGGTGACATTGTTTTGTTCTATGATCAGGACAAGGATGCATTGGGGGCAAGGAAATTTAAATCCATGTGGTATGGCCCTTTCATTGTCAAAATTTTCTTTAAGAAGGGAGCTTATACTTTGGTTGACTTCGATGGAAATGAGCTGGTGGAGCCGAGAAATGGGCTCTATATTAAGAAGTATTATGCCTAGGAAGTTATCTAGTGTTTACTTTGGTTGTACATATTATATTTTCGTGCATATATGACTATCAATTCTGGTGTGACCTTTATGTTTTTTATCTTCTTTGGCAGGTTTTTATGGGTGATATGAGTCATTTCAGCTTTTCCGATGGTGCTAATCGACATAACTGGAATCTTGCTTCCGCGACTTGCATAATCTACTATCCATTCGGTTAGTTTCTAGTCTTAAGGAGCATATGTATTGGTCCTACTTCGAACAATGTTGCAAAATATACTTCTGTGATCAATCTACCTTCAGATGCAATGTCTCTTGGTATTGCTTCATTAATAGTGTACTTGGATTCGGAACTGGTGGTTTCATAGTTGAATAACATCTATCGTGTTAGAGATCGATTTTTATATCGTTTATTTCTAAGAGCTCGTTTTTTTTAAAGATCATTTAATTACGTTACATACATTCACATTCCACGTTTAGAAAATTCGTTTGCAGATTCATTAGCTAATCAAAGAATTGATTGGCATATTAATCATTCATTACATTAAATATTAGAAAAAATCAATAATAATTGTATATATGAGACAATCACATCATAAAAATGTTGTGTGTGTGTGTCTATATATATATATATATTAGAGTCGTGTTCAAAAATATACAAAAATTGGAAAATTATGTCCTACAAAATTAGGGCTTATGCCCAATCACGTCCATCATAAAAAAATATCAAAGTCATCCGATCATCCTAAAAATATATGCCCATGGGCTCTACCCTGGATATGTGTCACAAAAGAACACTATTTCTGTAGCCACATGATGGAATAGTCGCACCCAATCGCGTTGTACACCGACCACATGTCTTTGAACTTTCTCAGGGAGTTAATTTACTGCAGGCATAGGGACATTGTGAGTCAAACCCTCCAAGTTCCACTGAATAGCATTGAGAACTCTCCTAGGGTCCTCTGCAGCATCATCAACCTTTCTTTCATGGCGCCTATGCCTTGGGTAGCCCTCAGGTCTGACTAGTCCAATATTTGTAACATGATCAATAATTTTGTAAGTCAGTTGTCCTATAAAAAATATTTGTTCATTTTCATATTTTTATTGAAAATAAAAAAATCAAATAATCAAAAAATGATTTAAATGTGATCTTACCAATTAATCCCCATGTTGCATTAGGTGGTAAGTGTAGATCAACATCTCCCCTAAATTCCATGCTAATAGAGGGTTAATCCTCGACAAAGATCACTTGTTCTTCCCACCATAGGAAGAATGCATCATCCCAGGTAGTTCTAGGGACTTTTCCACCCTCTAGCCTCTTCATCAGGCCAACCCATCATGCTATACATGGATCTAGTGGGCTGCTGATAGTAGAGATCACTTTAAGTCGAAACCCTGGAATCCTCTCAAAGAAGAATGTGCATAAAATGGTCCCATAACTGAAATGTTTATTTTTATTCTTCTAGATGGAGCTTAATTATTTCTTCAAATTGGCTAGCAAGATAGTGCACCAATCATACAAAGTATTTAGGCATTCAACTGCCAAACTCATGTTTCCATGTCAGGCTTGGTGCAATGAAGCCGATCTAGCTACTCTGACTATGGTGAAAATAAGAATCTTCATGTGAAATCCTTGTACATCTCTAATTGGAATCTTGGTCCCAACCTTCTGAGTACCCTCATCACAATATATACAAATGTAATCCTCAACATTCAACCCTCATGTTGTCTTTCCTTATAAATTTACTCGTTCTCCTATTCGAGAGAGTCCATTTATAAAATATTTTTGTTCAATATGGATCCTTAAAGGAAATTGATCAATCATGAAGTAGTCCTCCTCTGGGTCTTAGTAATTAACGAGCATTTCAAGAAATTTTGTGTTCTTTTTCATATTTGGCATCTTAAAAAACTTGAGAAAATCGCATCCTTGGTGTATATATAAGGACAAATGGTTCTCCATTACCTCATTATCAATTGTGATATGCTCCTTCTCTCTCTAGTTGATGGTCATCCTGAATCAATTCGTCAAAAAACCCATTAGATTTTCATTTTTAAATTTTATTATGTGCATACGCAAGTTCCTTCTTACACAGTTACATCTAGACACAAGTTCGAAATTATGAACCCACATATACGTAGAGGGTTTTTAAAAAAACTTAAATCCTATAGTGAAATTCACAAAAAAAAATATTTGAATTGATAATAAGATTGATTACTAAACTGATTGAGAAGATTACCTGGAAGATTTGGGTTGATTCGGCTGAGAATTGGTTTGGGTTGAAGTTGGGGATTTTTTAATCCATAGCTATTTATCAAATTCTTCAATGCACAAATGCCCAATTGTGAGTCCAAAAGGCCTATCTATATGCAAAATTCAGTCATTTTTTTCAAAACCCACTTGTTTAAAGTTTTGTGTTTACTTTTTGAATTTGTCCAAGACTTTATCACCTTTCGGCTTGTAAGCACTGTAATAGGTTTCTTTCGGGTCCATTTGATGATTTCGAGATGGTTCCATGACTGCTTCGATTCCATGATCGCTGACTTGTCATGATAGGTATTGTGTTCAGAAATGACATATAGGTTAGGGAATTCACTTTTCATTGCACTTATGCATATTAGCCTTTATACTAAAATCTTGCCATAGGGCCAACCACATAATGTTATGATTATTAAACCATTTTCACTTTCCGACTTATAAATCATTATACGATGGTAGATCCATCCCTTACATGGGCTTATTAGTTAGATCCTTGCTAGCATATGGCACCCATGCTGCAAATTGTGTAGGCTTGGGAGTTCTCTTTAGTCCCACTATGACTTATGCGATGAAGCTTCATTCTTCTTCTTCTTCACTATCTTTCTGGATTTATACCCTAGAGGATCCTATTTTATTGTTGAGTTTTTTTTCTGAATTGCATATTGACCATTTGTATATCTTGGCCTTAAGCCGGCTTCACTTGGACTCGTGTATAAGCCATCTTTTTTACCATGTATTTTTACAAAGTTAGCCTTGTAATCACTTTGCTTCTACAACTAGACACCTTTTTCCCATGGATAGAACATTCCTCTAAGTTTCATTTACCAGTTTCACCACCTTGCATTAAGCATAGCATTGTTCCTATCCTGGGAACTAGAGAATATATTTATAGACATTCATTCTATCCATTTTACTATAGGAATTATTTTATTATTTTTCAGTATTTAAATACGAAAAATATAAAAAAATCAAATCTCCCAAAAGGAGCGGGATCAGGACATTACTTCCAGATTCAATAGCAAATAAGAGTCTATTGTGTCGCCCTTGAACAAAGCACAAAAAGCTTATTGTTTTCTCCATTTTGGGATGGGATTTATTTTGACTTAGGATAAGCCATAACCTTATTATTGAGTCAGTACTCCCCCAGTTGGTTATCTCTTCCAATAATATTGAGGTTTTGTTCATGCATCCTGCATGAAAAACTTATACAAAGCTATCATATGTTGTCATAGTCAAAATGAGTCGTGATTTTGTTCAAGGGAAGTAAACCTGAGTCGACCTTTTTGCAGTGTCTCTTGACTGATTTTTCAATCGACCATCCCCTGTTTGTTAGAGTCTTGTTTTATCACATTAGCTATTTGGTCCTTTGTTCATGCTGGTTTGAGAAGGTATCGATTGACTTCTTGCTGACTAGTTTGTATCTTATCGACTTCAAAAAATTTCTCTGAAAGCAAACCCAGAGCCTCACCCAAGCCTTATTTACATTATTGATAGGTGGCTTTGTGCTCAACATTTGATCAACACCGTGGGTCTTTTACTGGGTTTCTTCCCTTGTGGTAGAATTCAACTTTCGTTGTCACAAAGGGGATTCTTGCAGTACCTTGGTTTCCATTTGACCCTATCGGTGGATTATTCGCCTCTTTTTCAACTTTCTCTATTGGTTGGTTCAGAGGTTTTCTGATGTGCGCTAGCTACATTTTGTGCATTTCAGAAATGTGCTTTGGGTTGGTCACTTCACTTTCCTTTGTCTGATTCCTTCCAAATTTTGGCGTGCAGGTTACACTCGCGCTGGATTTTTGTGGGATGCCCTAATGCCTTCCTTCCAGCAGATATTTTCCCATCAACTCTAACACATTGCTCTAGTAATAAGGTCTAGAGTCCTTTTGTCAATACCTTAGGGTTTGTAATCATTAGTGGCATATTCCTTACTATCGACAGCGAGAATACATGAATGTCTCTTGATTGATAGATTATATCAAGTGTTCGACTTCAAATCATTCATTCACACTAATTAGATTGTACTAGGGTACCTTGACTCTCATCATCATTATTAGTGATTTGTCTCTCATTTTTTAATGGTATACATAAATGATCGATAATCAAATGATTTTTCACATGGTCAAATTCAACTAATTTATTCCCATTGTGTAGAATTGTACCATAATGATCAGTGAAGACCTTGATTTTGCATCAGCAAGCTTTTGTTCACTTTGACAACTTTCTACTAGTTTCACCATCCACCCTTATATGTTGTAGTTCATTACAACAACATTCTATATGTTGACACCCGAGTTGCACGCACCACTTTTTCCACCACTTATGATTTGGTACTTGGAGACTCAGTTGTGACTTAAATGATTACATATATTTGTATCATCATTGATCAGTCTTCTACATGTGATACTTTGACATGAATTTGATATACACTTTCGGGCAGTGATCAGATGATTCACTATGTAATTTAAATTTTCTGCTATACTTGTATACATATTGGATCCACTCCATAATTTTTATGTGGAAATGCTTTACTTTCACTGAGCAAGGGTATGCATGGCTCAGACATGAGCTTACTTTCTGATTTCTTTCACTAGTTTTTGGCAGGCTGAAATTTGGTGAAGTCCTCGCAAGGTTATTTCTTATGCACATAATACATTTCGGCCATCATGTACCCCTTCTAACCTCATATATTAGGGGGCATCTATAATAGCATCATTTATAACCTTTCTATACTTGATGATCTAAGTATTGTCTTTTAGAAGCCCTTTCCATTCAAACTTTGTCATTTTTGTAAAAAACAATATTTTGAATTCCATACGCGACTCTTCCTTGTCTAACACACGTATAGTTATTGTTCCAATAATATTTGACTCACATATACAGTTTAAAATATTAAAAAATATATAACTCCCTATATTTGGGTGGGGTTTACGGGTTACACTGGAAGCCCACCTATAGGAGCCCGTGGCCAAACTATTTCCCATATGAAAAAACTGTTTTTAGGAATTATAAATACACCTTATTAGGAAGACCTATGGGAGGAGAGAGAAAGACATTAATACTATAGCCCATTATAGCTCAGATCACGTCTGATTATCCCTGTGCCTCCTGCACTTCCCAGGTTCAGGAAACCCTTGTTTCCTTCTTTGAGATGTCACCTCCTATATGTGACATCCTTGTGCACCTTTTATGGAAGAATATTGTTGAGGCTTGGGCTGGATGGTTCCAAAGGACAGTTTCACTTGAAGCTGTGGCTAATTTCAAGTGATATCTCCACATATTTTACATACATCAATAAAGAATCTATGTCTCGTTCCTGATGTCATGATCTTATATGTTTCTTATACATGTTAATGATCTTTTAAATATTAATTTCATGTTATATTTTTTAAGTTGATATGATCTAACATACTAACATTTAGTATATATATGTTGTACAAGTAGTCTATGTGTTTTTTCTTGAGTGATTTGTAGGTCTTGAAGCATGTGGAGAAGTAGAGGGTTTGCACCCTACGGGAACGACCTCAAATGTAGGACATATGTGTAAGGTCATCTCTCCCTATTTTACTAGTTTAAGCATTACAACCTTTAGTTCGATTTATTCTTGTCATTGTATGCCTTCCGCTCTATTAGGTCTCTCCACCCAGAACTTAGGGTAGTTTTTCCGCAACAAAGTGATGGATGGAAATTTTTTTTATCCTCTCCTTGGGACTTTCAAATATGATAATGGAAGGGTTATAAATAGTAGGGCTTCCCTACATATGACAACTGAATATAATCAAATCTATAATTTATCAAAAAGAAACTCTTCTCATTTAGTCAAACTTGGAGGTAAGGAGAGCTATCCAATGAAAGGAATTGGATCTACCTCGTTGGAGCTAGAGATCAGTAGGCACATTCACATCAATAATAAACTATATGTTTTAGGTTTGAAGAAAAAAATACTTCTATTTCTAATCTATAAGAAAAATGTGATAGGATTTATTTTTTTTATGAAAAAGTATTGGTCTGGGGAAAGGGCTCTAGTATTCATCATGCAAATATAACTGGGATTTTTTACGGAACTCTGTAATGACTACTTTCTCTGCTCCCTCAAGCCCCAGTACATATAGATTTTATCCCTTATGAACTATTCCATAGAAGATATGTACATACTCACTACAAGGTTTTGTCATCTCTAAATCAAAAGTCCAATGACATCCAAGAATTCAATGAAGAACATGAAGGAATATGTAAGGGATATTATCTAGGAAAGAATGTAACAAATCCTTTTGCAAGAGTTGATACCAAATCAAAGGAAAAACTAGATCTCATACACTCTGATGTGTGTGGACCCATGGAATCAAAGTCTATTGGAGGATATCAATATTATGTGACATTCATTAATGATTTCTGAAGGAAACCATGGTTATACCTTCTCAAGAATAAATATGAGGTATTTGAAAAATTTTAATAATTCAAGAATGAAGCAGAAAATATTAGAAAAAGGAAGACAAAGACACTAAGATCTGAAAAAATGGTGAATAATATACCTCCAAATAGCTCATAACATTCTGAAAGGGACTAGTAAATAAGAGGGAGCTAATTGTTCCTTATAATATTGAACAAAATGGTGTTGTTTAAACAAAGAATAAGTGAATCAAAGAATGTGTTAGAGCCATGCTACATGATCAAGATCTCCATCAATTCTTATGGGGATAAGCATGTGTGACAAATGTATTCTTGTAGAATCGAAGTCCTCATTAGATTTTCAAAAAAATGACTCTAGAAGAATCATTTACAGGAAAGAGGACCAGTGTGGATCGTCTTCAGATACTTGGATGTCCTGTTTATATACACATCTCAAAGGACAAAAGGAATAAGTTGGATCCTACCAGTATGAAAGGAATCTTTGTTGGTTATAGTTATTCATCAAAGGAATACAAAATTTACATTAAAGAGGATATTCATATTGGAGTAAGCATGCATGGCATCTTTGATGAAAATAAAACTTAAAACAGATCTAAATATATTCTAGTCAACTCTGATGAATAAAAGGACACAATTTCTAAGGATATCTCAAGGGAAAACAATGGTCAAGATCCTACATCAATTCAAGAAAATGTTGAAGGTCCCAGTGAATTTTTAGAAATGTATTCACCATAGAGGGGGGGGGGGGGGGGTGAATCGGTAGTGAAGGTGTATATTTACTTTCAAAATCATTTTCAATTATTACAAAAAATATTCATTCTGTTAGGTCCCTATATTACTAGTATAGTCCCTTATTGTTGTTAGTGTAACCCCCTTATTGTTATTATTGTACCTTGTAACCCCCATTTTTTTTATTATTGTGCCCTTAAGTTATTATTGTTAGGTTGGCTAGGATTGCATTATGGCCCACTAGGATTACATTATGGCCCCATGGACTCCTATATATAGAAAGGAGGTTTTGTAAATTGTATCATCCAAGAATTTTTCATTTATGTAATGTATTGGAGGTTTCCCCCTCGAAGTGGCTCATTTATAAGGCGTTGATATCTCTTTTCTTCTCTTTTTGGAGATGGTTACACAACATTTGGTATCAGAGCTTTGGATTCTAGGGTTTCGCTGCTCCAAATAGGTCATCGTGGAATTTTCGCTGTAACTTTTTTTCTACGAAGTTTCAGAAGCCGAAATTTTTATGGTGCGAATCTGATATCCTGAGGAAGAGCATCTAAAATTTTCAGAGCTTGGTTCACAATACTTTTGGAGATATGATCTATGGAAGTTAGGTATGTTTTCAGGCTCCTAAACAAGTCATCGTGGAATTTGTGCTATAAAGTCTTTTCTACAAAGGTTCAGAATCTGAAATTCATATGGTGTGAAGCTGAAATCTTGAGGAAATTCGTCAAAAACTTTTAGATCTTGATTCAAAATATTTTTGGAGATATGATCTGTGGAATGTAGTGCTTTTTCAAGCAGCTAAATTTCATCTCAAAGAGGTGATTGTGGGAAAAGTTCAATTACTCTCTCTCTGGGCATCGGATTGGAGTGCCGTAAAAAGTGGTTGCAAGTACATGGACTTTAGTTTCTTGGCTATCAATTTCAGAGATGAAGGATGAAAAATGACACGTGGAAAGTCGTACAATTTCACTCTACTGAACCAGTCCATAATTAGGTCATTGTGGGAGATTAGACATAACTTGGTCTTGGAGAATCCAAATCAGGTCAAACTTGTGGCATTCAAAATATAATTCAGAGGAATATGTTGATACCGAAATTCAAATATTGAAGTGCTGCAGTCACAGAGATAATCCAATTTCAATATCGAGCACCTCAAAAGCAAGTAAAAGGTGTGTATTTTTTTTTCAAATTGCATAAATCTTGTTTGAAGAATCAATTTGAATTGATTCCAAGGGAATATTGTAGAATAGATATCAGTATTGGGTTCTAAAAGATGCCCCGTAAAAATAATTCAACACCCATTAAGCCTTCAGAAGGCTCTACCATGACTCATGAAGATGAATAATTGCAACATGATCTATCAAAATTACAAGAGTAAGTGCAACAAATTTCACTCTCGCAAAGAGCAACAAAAAATGAAATGGAAGTTTTGAAGAAAGGCGTGGAAGTGAAGATGGACGGTTTGAAGAAAGGCATGGAAGCTAAGATGGATGGCGTGGAAGTGAAGATGGACGGTTTGAAGAAAGGCGTGGAAGCTAAGATGGATGGCGTGGAAGCTAAGATGGATGGCGTAGAAGCTAAGATGGATGGCATGGAAGCTGGCATGGAAGCTAAGATGGATGATCTAAAATCAAACATCGAAGATTTGACAAAGTTGATACAAGAAATGTTTCCTAATGGTGAAAAGATAGTAGAAGAACCTCATGATGAGAACAAAATAAATGTTAATCGTGATTTCATAAGCTCTAATGTTGGCGGGAAGAACCACCATATTCCAAAAATGGATATGAGGAAGTTTGATGGAAAGGATCCTGTAACATGGATACTATAGATGGAGCAATATTTTGATCTCCATAACGTGCAAAACACACAAAAGGTACGCATTGCAACTTTACATTTAGAAAAAAAATACATTTGTATGGTATCGATGGCTTTGCTCCCGTAAAAAAATTGTCACTTGGTCAATTTTTACGGAGGAAATGATAGCACATTATGAGGATACAAAGAGCAACACCTTCTTTAGCCAATTGATAAATCTCAAACAAAAGGGTTTAGTGGGGCAGCACATTGAGGACTTCCAAAAATTGAATATAAGGGTAACTGATATTCCAGAGGAACACAGGATTGATCTCTTCATAGGCACTTTAAAGGATAGCATTCAACATGAAGTTCGCGTTCTAGAACCTGATTCATTGGAGAAGGCATTCAGGTTGGCAAGAAAAGTTGAATGTAAAATTATGGTGACAAGGAAGCCTACCACTCAATTCTATAAAGAAGGAAGTGTTGCTACGCCTAGATTTCCACAACCTACAAGGTTGACACCACAACAATTGGAAGAAAATAGAGAAAAAGGGCTTTGCTACAGTTGTGATAGCAAATACACTAAAGGTCATAAGTGTGCTGAGAAGAAATTATTTTACATAGATTGTGAAGAGGAAGAAGAAAATGAACAAGAAGAGGATATACACCAGGAACCAGCCCTAGAAGAGGAAGAAATAAATCCGACCATATCGTGTAATGCACTGGCAGGAATTACCACTCCTCAAACTCTCAAGATAAAAGGACAAATCAAGAAGAAAAAGGTAATAGTGTTGATTGATTCAGGTAGCACCCATAATTTTATTCATTGTAAGGTAGCCGAGGAATTAAATTGTTTCCTATACCCAGCACCAGAATGTCAAGTGATGGTTGCAAATGGAGGAACTATAAATTGCTCTAGAAAATGCCATAATATCAAGCTAACCATGGGGGAATATGTATTGAATATTCCAATACTTTCCATTCCTATGGGAGGTGCTGATGTTGTACTAGGAGTACAATGGTTACAATCTTTGGGGATGGTAGCTTTTAATTTTCAAGAACTTTTCTTGAAAAAATTTTCAGAAGGAAAGGAAGTCGAATTACGGGGTATTGAAGGGAAGCCGGGAAGGATAATAAGCTCTAATGTCATGACAAAGCTTCTAAAGAAAGAACAACGAGGAGTAATTGCACAATTATGCTCACTAGAAGTTCCAACATCAAAATCATCTATTTCTGCAGATCTCCAACAAGTCTTGGACAATCATTCCAAGGTGTTTGAAACTCCCAAAGTACTCCCACCTATTCGTGATCATGATCATGCTATTCATTTGATTCCAGGAAGTTTTCCTCCAAACATCAGGCCTTATAGATATCCTTATGTCCAAAAGAGCGAAATTGAACGTATGATTGCAGAAATGTTAGAAGCGGGTATAATTCAACCTAGTCAAAGTTCTTTCTCTACTCCTGTAGTATTGGTACACAAGAAGGATGGATCATGGCGCATGTGTCCGGATTATAGGGAGCTCAATAAGCTCACCATTACTGATGAATTATTGGATGAGTACATGGAGCAATTTATTTTACCAAGTTGGATTTTCGTTCAGGATATCATCAAATTAGAATGAAGACTGAAGATATTCCGAAAATAGCATTTCGAACTCATGAGGGTCATTATGAATTTTTTGGTCATGCCTTTTGGCCTTACCAATGCACCTTCTACATTTCAAGGGTTGATGAATTCCATTTTCAAACCCTTCCTTAGAAAATTTGTGCTAGTATTTTTTGATGATATACTAATCTACAACGGGTCTTGGAAGGATCATGTTGAACATGTTGACAGGGTGCTCAAACTATTGCAGGAGAAACAATTATATGCAAAAACATCCAAATGTTTCTTTGGAGTACAAGAGGTGGAATATCAGGGTCATATTATATCTCACGAGGGTGTTAAAGTAGACCCTAACAAAATTAAAGCCATTAAGGAATGGAAAGTCCCCACAACCATAAAGAAGTTGCGAGGATTTCTCGGGTTAACAGGGTATTATCGCAAGTTTTTTAAGAATTATGGGAGAATAGCAGCACCTCTAACAACATTATTGAAGAAAGATGCATTTTAATGGACTCCTGAAGCAACTAAGGCCTTTGAACGTCTTAAAGAGGCAATGTGCCTAGCACCGGTCTTAGCTATGCCAGACTTCACAAAAACCTTTATTGTGGAATGTGATGCCTCAGGAAATGGAATTGGTGCAGTTTTAATGCAGGAAGGAAGACCCATTGATTTTGAAAGTCGTCCAATCAAAGGAAAGTTTTTACAGAAACCTATCTATGAGAAGGAAATGTTACCAATACTGCATGCACTAAAGAAATGGTGAACTTACCTAATGGGAAGACACTTCATGGTAAAAACTAATCATGATAGTCTTAAACACTTTTTGGAACAAAGACTATCTTCAGAAGAGCAGCAAAAATGGGTCACAAAGATGTTGGGTTATGACTTTGAAATAATCTACAAGAAAGGAAAGCTTAATGTTGTTGCAGATGCACTCTCAAGAAAGAATGAAGAGGTGGAAGAATTGCTTTTTGCCATTTCTATTATCCAACCAGATTGGATAACCGAAGAAAGAGATGAATGGAAGAAGGACAAAGATGTATGGACACTCATTCAAAATTTGCAGCAATATCCTAGTACATCTGATACATTTAGTTGGAAAAATGATTCCTTATGGTTACACAACACATTCACCCATTACTAGATTTAATCATATAATAAAACATATGAGAACCATGATAAATAACCAAGGAAACATGAAAAATAAGACACAATAATTTTTCGATGGAAAATCCTTCTATGGGAAAAATACCGCCCTATTGTTGATGCGTTACCCAAATAATTATATTAATTTTTAAGAGATCTAGTTACCTAGAATATATATAAATGGATACTATGATAGAGAAATATGATCCTCATATATGACTCTATAGACACCCATTTGATCAACAAGCCTTACCCAACACCCAATGGAATTATGAAGAAATTTGTTCTCTATATTGTCCTCATCGGAGCACCCACCCCACTTCTCCATGTGACACTCGTTCCACAATATTTGAGATTGGATTTATTATGAATCACTCAAATAGAAAAAAAAAACAACCTCTATAAATATAGGCTGAAATAAATATAAGAATCTCACAAAACATATGTGCACAACTCTCTCACTCACTCACTGCAAAAACTCATTAACAGTACATGCAACAAAACATAAAAGATAATCTTATGAGAACATGATAAAAAAACATGACGGCAATGATCTACAATCCTTCCTACTCTTTTACCATACTACTGAATAAGATCTTGGCTGAAACAAAATTTTGATGTTATCTTCTACCATTGTAATTTGTTGAAGATATTATGCAGGAGTCCCCACACAACTTGCACACGCACCACACTTCTCTCACTCACACTCTCCAAGATCACACCATAATTGTTATAGGAAATTTTTTCACATCTATTCCATCTGCCTCTTAACATGATCATTCAAATCCTTTGACACTTTGTTATCATCCTTACACAAACCCAAAGAATGTCTCTTTAATTCCCCAAAATATCTTCCCGAAGATGCATCATTTAAGCCAATTTTAGGACCAATTCTACCTGGCCCTCTACTAGAGTGCATGCACCTATAGGTTTCTCCAATATAGCATGCGCTCATCACCTACAAGTTTCTCCTCTTTGCACCTATGTTGGTTCTATAAATTCAGGAAAATGAGAGAGAATCCAAAAGCGTCTTCTTCCACAAGCTTCCAGGATTTTGATCCGGATTTATGTAGGAGAGCAAAAAAATACACATATAACAATAAATAAAAAGATGCAGTAGAAATAACACTTCATTTCCTTAATATTAAAGAACTTAAATTTGCTTACAGACAGAATGGAAATAAACTAGCTAGGGCGCTAGTAGCTTTTCTTTGAAAAGAGATGGCAGCTAAGGTGCTCCCCCAAATGTTACAATGAGGCGCGAGGGCCTATTTATTATTGAGAAACAATGGAGAACCCTAACCCTAGGAGATGAAGCGCCAAAACTATGGGCCCCGTTTGGGTAAATTGGTGTTTCAACTTCCCAGGGACGTAACTTTGGCATACTATCTCCGTTTGACGCATATGATACATCACTAGAAAGCTCTATCCGAGGACTACAGCTGTCGGGACGAATTTTATCAGAAAATTCGCTGGCGCTTTCATACCCAAAAAACGTCGTTTAGGGCCTCAAAACGGCTCCGGAAGTTCCGGACCCGAAAAACTGCCAAAAATAGTAAGTTATGCCGAAACTGAAAAACTGAAAGAGACAATGGTAGGGGGCCAAGTGGAATAGGTGGGTGGCCACCAATATCCACCTGGATCATTCCTCCCCCCTTAGGAAGCAATGGTCCCCATTGCGTTAAGTTCCTCCATGAGATGAGGAAATTTCTGCTGAACTTGGTCCCTGGTGAACCACTTTCCTTGGTGCAGGAGTTGGCCAGCTTTGACAACCCGATACGGTTGGATCTGTTGTTGACGAGTGTTCTTGATTTGAATGTCCATGATACAATCTGTGGTGGCCTGTTCCATGCAGTCTGGGTTTAACTCTGTTGGTGTGAGTTGTTCTGCAATGTCCGAGGTGTCCAGTAGAGGTGGGAAGTAAGGACGAAGGCGATCCACATTGAAGACTGGGTGCAGACCAAGGAATGGTGGAATACTGAACTTGAAGGCACTGTTCCCTACAACCTTGGTGATGGTGTACAACCCATATCGGAGCGGGCGAAGCTTGCGGTGGGGTCCAGTGAGGCGCTCCTTCTGCAAATGTAGCCATACTTTGTCACCCACCTGGAAGTTGTGTGGCACCCGGTGTTGATCATGGCGTTGCTTGTACTTGGCATTGGCTCTGTCCAATATATCATGAACCTATTGGAGGATGTGCTGACTGCGATCGATGAAGATGTTTTCTTTGTCAGCTTCAAACTGTACATGAGTCGAATAGGCCTGAGTAGCCGCAAATGGCATGGCTACATCAATGGGGCATAGCGGCTAGCATTAGGGGAGTTTTGAGGTCTAAAATGGGCCTCCTAAGGAAATAATAAAATAATATCTAAACCAATAAAATAATATTTATGAATTTTCAATTCACTTTTTGCACCACAATCTATGTAACCATAGTTAAATTCAATTGAAAAGTTCTACCAAAATAAAATTAATAAAAAAATTGTATTGATGTGACTATAAATAAGAATGAGTTTTTCAAGAAAAAGTCATTATCATTGAACAACTAATGCATTTTTCCTTTGTACTTAAATAACTTAAAATAAAATATAAATATAAATTTATGAATTCTTAATTATATTATAGGCTATTAATTAAAATTTATATTATTTAAATTGTATAATAACATGTAATTAATATACTATATAAAAATAATATAATATAATATAATAAATGTATAGGGATATGCATTGTTTCTTTGAAGAAATATGAAATGAAAATAGTATTATTTTATTCAAAAAGTGTGAAATGACATTTATTATGAGTACTTCACTTTATGACTTTAAAAGTACTTAGAGCACTACAATGGTTAACCATGAGTTTTTATCCACCATTGAGAATGTGACAAGTAAGTACCTTTAACTCAATAAATTCCACCTCAACCATTAGGGATGATGTCATTCCCTAAAATGTGATTGGTTCTCATAAAGTGAATTTTGGTTGTACATTTTCCGTAGGAGGCCCATTTTAGACCTCATAATTCCCCTGATGAATCCCAAACCCACCTGAAAGGGGTTGTGGTTGATTGAGGTATGGAGAGCCTGATTATAATAGTGTTGCAAATAGGGGAGGATCTCATCCCATGTGTGTGTATACTTTGAATTTTACATGCAGAAAATGTTTACAATCATCCTGTTGATGAACTCTGTCTGGCCATAATTTTGGGGATGGAAAGATGTGGACTTGGTGAGCTTGGTGTCTAGCATTGACCAGAGGCTGGACCAAAATGTGCTGAGGAACCTACTATCCCGATCTAATATGATAGAATGTGGGATCCCAAAGTGCACCCACACTCATTCAAAGAAGAGTTTAGCAGTGGCTTCTATTGTGATATTCTTCTTGTAGGCCACCAATATGGCCATCTTCGAGAATCTGTCGACGACCATGAAAACAAAATCATTTTCATGCTTATTAGAAGGAAGACCCAACATGTAATCCATGGAGATGGATTCCCAAGGTTGACTAGAAGTAGGTACTGGAGTATAGATGCCTTGCTTCTTGATGGTCAGTTTGGTAATGGCACAAGTATTGCACGATCTAATATACTTCTCGACATCCTGTCAAAGGTTCAGCCAATAGAAATACTTCTGCAGTACTGCCACTATTTTCTCGACCCCAAAATTCCTAGTGAATTGACTGTAGTGTGCTTCCCATATCATCTTGGCATGCTCACTTGAAGGAACACAAAGGTGTACCAAGTGACATGAAAATGCATCTTGGAGGTGAAAATTTAGAACTTGCGTATCCCCCAAGAGTGCCTTCTATGTGTGGCCAATTTCTGGATCACTCTTGTAGAGAAGCAGCCAGTCATAAGTATCATGCACACAAGCGTTGAGAATGGTGGTTAGCACCAAGATCGGTGGTCAGCTCAGGAGGTTTGAAAAATTATTTGTCCTACCCTTCTTGTACTTTATGTTCAAATGAAACTGTTGTAGATATGTGGACCACTTATAATGGTGATCATTCTACAACTTCCCTTATGTCTCTATGAACTGCAGGGGTTGGTGGTCTATGTGGATGATTGTTTCCTTCCCCAGAATGTATTGCTTCCATTGTTGACAAACCTGCATAATGGATTACATTTCTTTTTCATAAGTGGGATACTTGCGAACTGTGTCAGAAAATGTCTCACTATGATATGCCACTGGATGCCCCCGTTGATTAATAACCAACCCAATAGCATAGTCAGAGGCATATGTCTCAATCTCAATGGTTGTTGCAAGTCTGGTGATGTGAGCACCGGGGAAGAATAGAGGAGATGTTTCAATTCTATGTATGCATTATTTTGAGATTCTTTCCAAAAGAAATTTTCTTTCGCTCCTCCCTTGGTGACTTGACTCAAGGGCCAAGTGATATGAGAGAATCCCAACACAAACTAGTGGTAGAAATTAGCAAGACATAGAAAACTATAAATGTCTGTTAGAGTGGTTAGGGCTGGGCAATCTTGAATGAGTTGGATCTGGGTTGGATTCACATACACCCCCCTTTCATCAATAATGTATGCTAGATATTGAACCTGGGTCATGCCAAAATTCCACCTCTCCAAATTGGCACACAACTTGTGTTTCTACAATGTTTGGAGGAGTTGTCAGATGTGGTGGAGGTGCTCTTCCCAGATCTGGCTGAAGATCAGAATGTCATCCAAGTACACCACTACAAATGAGTTGGTGAATTGTCGCAAGATGTCATCCATCAACCTCATGAAGGTTATGGGAGCAATCGTCAACCAAAAAGGCATGACCAACCATTTGAAAAGGCCCTCCTTGGCTTTGAAGGCCATCTTCTGCACATTGGAGGGTTCAATTGGTACTTGGTGATACCCAGACTTCAAGTTGATCTTGCTAAAATATTTCACCCCTTTGATTTGGCCCAAAAGGTCATCAATCCGTAGGATCAGGTACCTATTCCAGACAGTGATCTTGTTCAGTGCTTGATAGTCAATACAGAGTCTCCAAGTCCCATCCTTCTTCTATACCAACAAGATCGGGCTCCCATAGAGCGATGAACTGGGCGATGAACAGGGCTCCTGAATTTTCCTCTTGATTTCATCGTTCTCCAGAACAGAGTGTTGATAGATCGGTCCATTATGTAGCGGCCCACTTGGGGTCAGATCAATGGGGTGCTTGACCTGACAATGCAGAGGAACCCTTGTGGGTGAGGTGAATATGTCCCCGTACTCCTCCACAGCCTTGTCCATTTTTTGTTGTCATGCAGAGGAGCCTTGTTTGGAGGCTGTGGCCATAATATTCTTCTTACCCTAGGGGCGGATCATCAGGAAAGAAAATTTCCTGGTATGGGAAATTAGCTTATTGCATTGTTTTGCAGTAACCAAAGATAAAGCAGCAGGCGGTGGGACCTCTGGTATCATGAACAACTTTTTTCCCAAAGTAACGATAACAACGTGAGGTCGGGACTCATACACAGCATGTCACTTCCACAAGTATGGTTGGCCTAATAATACATTAGAAACATCAAGAGGATCAATGTCACATAATAACTCATCCATGAAGGGCTTGATGCTATAGGGAAGGCAGCACTGCTGGCTGACGCAGAGATCCCATCCTTGGTGAAGCCACCCGATGGTGTATTATTGTGGGCGTGTTATGGTTGAAAAGCCCGATCGCTTCATGGCATCTACTGCAATGAGGTTCTTTTGGCTCCCATTTTCGACAATGAGCTGTAGTGAGGAACCCTTTACCCACATCTGGGAGTAGAAGAGACACTTCTCCTCCTCTGGATCTTTTGGTTCCTCCTTCTGGATCTTCGCAGTGGAAACAGTGGCATTGGGCTTCTCATTAATAATCTATTTCCCTTTGTGATTCCCCTTGTCAAGTTCTGATTCAGAGTCATAGCATGCATCTGATTTAGAATCCCTCATATAGGCCACCAGTGATGGCTTGGCTCGATACACACTTGTGTTGTGGGTGGAGCTCTTACAGAACTCACACCACTTTCCCATATCCTTCTTTAGTTTCGCGGTATTGTTATTTTCTTATGGCTTTGGCAGGTTTTGTGGGGCCACCATGCCTTGGATTTTTCCTTTGTTCTGTGGTTTGGGAGCCCCTTTCCCTTGCTTTTGATTCGCAGATCCAAATTCTTGCTTCTTCTGTTTGAATTTCTACTCAATCTTGGAAGCATACCGGTATGTCACACCAACCGAGGAGATGTCGAGGAACTCGATTTTCTCCTGAATTTATCTTTGTAGACAACTTCAATAATTTAGCCTCAAATTTTTCTCTGAACCTTTGATACCCAAATTTGTGCATAGGGCAAGGAACATATTCGTCAGCTCATGCACATCTTAATCCCTATGTTGCAGTAGTGTGGTCCATTGTATGTACTTTTCCTCATAGCTCCCCACATGATAGTATTGTTCCTTGATGGCTCCTCAGAAATAATTCCAAGTGGGTACAGATGAGAACAAAGAGGGTTATGTCTCATCCTTTTTCTCACAGTAGATTTCCGGCCAATCCTTGACATGGGGGTAGCTTTGAGGAGTGCAAAAGTAATCTTCTCCCGGTCAGAAAAGTCATGAACTGAGAAATATCCTTCTAATAGACTCAACCATCTATCTATGGAATCTGCATCTATTTGACCCTCAAATATGGGAACGTCAAAGTTTACTTGTACCTTAAAGGGAATCATGCCTCCAAAGTGGATGTTGGATGCAGATGCACCGTCGGTGGGCAGTCGTTGAAGGATCTAGGAAAAGTTATCCATCATCGTGTCTCTTTGTTATTCAAGGGCCTCCTCAGGAAATATTTTGATAGGATCTCCTGCTCCCTCATCTTTCTTTTCATCCCCCATGGGCGGCCATTGGGGTTTGGAAGGCTGATATTGCGAAGGTTCAACCAAATTGAGCCCCAACTCCTTATACCCTGACCTCGTTGGGGAAATGCAAAGAAGGATCGAGAAAAAGTAGACTGCTCTAAAACCACTAATTTGGATTTAAGCAGGAATGCAACAGAATACACATATAACTACAAATATAAATATGCGGTGGAAATAACACTTCATTTCATTAATATCAAAGAACTGAAATTTTCTTATAGAAAAAATGGAAATAAACTAGCTAGGGCATTGGTAGCTTATCTCTAAGAAGAGATGTGGCAGCTACAAGCCTCTCAATTGTGTTCCAATGAGGCTCAAGGGCCTATTTATTATAGATAAACAATGAAAAACCCGAAACATTTAGAAACCTAGCCCTAGGAGATGAAGTGCCAAAACTATGGACCCCGTTTGGGTAAATTGGTGTTTCAACTTCCCGAGGTTGTAACTTTCGCATACTATCTCTGTTTGACGCACATGATACATCGTTAGAAATATCTATCCGAGGAATACAACTGCCAAACACAAATATCAATTCTAAAATGAAATCATTTTCATTGAAGGTACGATTCCCAAAAAAGATCATTTAGGGCCTCAAAACAGCTCCGGAAGTTCAGGACCCAAAAATCTGCTAAAAATAGTAAGTTGTGCCGAAACTAAAAAAATCAAAGAGACAATGGTGGGGCCCCAAGTGGAGTAGGCGGTTGGCCACCAATATCCACCTGGATCAGATTGGTTGTAACCATTTGCCTTAGATAAAAGTGTTGAATCTCATCCTATCCTACCTTGTAGTTTCCATCCCTTATCCTTTTATATCATCCTCCCATCAAGAGTGGATATCAAGCCCTATATTAGTAATTGGATAAGAGTTTCCACCATACCTCACTCATCTATATATTTACAACCATCAATAAACAAGGGGTTTGATTTTGAAGAGTGATTCTACCCTATGCTGCTACTTTGAGAAACATTATTCCATGCATTAGGGTGACTTGGATGTGAAATTTGTGACAAGGAAAGGACATATCAACTTGGAGGAGCTATGCTACAAGATCAACACCTATTTTTGGTTGTAAATCAGTCCAATTTTTTTAATTCAATTTTTTTTTTTTTTCCTATACATTATGTCATTATTTCATGTATTTCAATAGCATTTTTATCTATTCAATAAAGTAATTATATGGTGCTACATAGATCTCATAGTTTGTTGGCTTGTGTTTTCTAATTGCACAGGCTCTAATAATAGTGATCAAAACTAATATTGTAGTGTACAAGCCAAGGAAGGAGTGAAGCATACAATGGATTATTGGTAGGCTTCATCCCATTATCTATTTACTTTAAGGAAATCATTGGGTTCCTTTCCTCTCTATTATTCTAGGTCAATCCACCAGGCCTAGGGGAGGTACATCTGTCTGCATTTGTAATCATGTAGAGAGAATTGGAGACTTTGTTTGGGACCAGTGTATTCCCTTGGTGGTTTATTTGTACATTTTTCTTGTATTACCTCTTCATATGTCCTTCATTATATTTACCAATCAAGAACATACCTAGGAAGACCCCCAATTGAGTTTCACTTACAATTTTTGTGTTGGAATATTGTGTTCATTTACCAACGCACCCTCAAGTCCTCTAACAAAGTGTTGCATCCATCCTTAGCACTGTTTTTTTGTGTTGGGAGGCACCAATGTTTTTTTTTCACCTATTTTGGCCCCTGATTATGCACAATTTCTCCCTTTTCTTTGTTGTTTCTCTATGATCAACCTACTTCCAGCTAACATTACTTGAGTCTTGTGTGTCTTGTGGTCCCTCCAAAGCCTCCATATGATTTTCATTTCTGTTTGATTTCCTTTCGTAATAATTTCTTTATATTTTTCCCTTCTTCTTATCATAGGTCATGTGAAAACTATTTTCATTTGATCATTGGTTCCTTGCAATACAAGGAAAAGACCCTCTAGCAGATGTTTTTGAGGAACCCCTTATAAAAATAGGCCAGATATCCATCTGTAGCGGAGGTCTCTAGATGGGGTTGGTGGGTGGAGGTTTTTGTGGATGTTTTTTTTTTTTTTGGTGTGTTTCTCATCATAAACCGCACTGGTGCATTTTCTTCAAAACGCACTGGTACGTACTAAAAATTGGCACACTGAGACACCATGATCTCCATACAAACCTGCCCAGTGCATCTAGGTACTATAGCACACTGGTGTTTTACGTATAAATAGGCCAGGTGCATCACAGTAATACAACGCATCAGAATGATGTGCAGTGCACCATCGATAATATTTCTCGGTGTGTTGTAGTAATACAACACACCAGAACGATGTGCAATGCACCATCGATAATACCGCCTGGTGTGTCTAAAAAACTCGCACACCGAAACAGGGTTAAATAAAAAAAAATTATCGATCGTAAAAATGTCATTTTAACTTCTTCAGTGCTCCAAACCTCTGAAGCACTGGTGTGAATTTGACTTGTGTGAGGCGCCTTGCCATCAGTGCTCCCATTGCACACATTGTTGTTGTCCATTTCCCACCTTGTGGAGTTTGAATTTTCAAAAACAGTGGGAAGATTTGGTTTCTTCAATTCCTCAGCAAATATGCCTCCTCGACGCACAAATGTACATGTATTTTACTTCTTTCTCAATAACTAAACATTTTAGTGGATTAGATTTTTAAAAAACCTTAAAAGTAACCATTTAAAAAAAAAAATTGTGTGGTGCGCTCGAGCCATTTAGCTTGCAATATTCACGGTGTTTCCTGTAAATATACAAGTCACACTGCGACCGGTGCTAACGGAAATTGTACCGGGTTCCAGTGTGGTACCAAAAAAACATTCACCATGACTAATTTTGAAAATAACATGGCGGTGCGGTCGTTATAATGACTGCACCATTGACTATGTACTGGTGTCGGGAGGGCGGTGAATTGACCAAACTATCCACCCCGGGGTGGATAGTTAGGTCAGTGCACCACCTGCCTGACAACATTACATAGGCAATAGTGTAGTCGTTTATAGGATCACACCATTGACCATGTACTATTTTTGGGCGGTGCGTTGACCAAAATATCTGCCCTGGGGCAAAAAGTTAGGTTAATGCACTGCCCACCCAATAATATTACATGGTCAATGGTTCGGTTGTTTAATTTTTAATTTTTACCGTGCGTAGAAAAACTGTAGAAAAAATTAATTTTTATTTTTTATGGTGCGTGAACGATTTCCATGTGCATCGAGAGTGGTGCGTGATAAAAACATACAAACTGCTACCGGTGCGTGACTGTTTTTTTGGGTGCACCTACAGCTTTTTTTTCAAAATAAATAAATAAATATATATATATATATATATATATTTATTTATTTATATATATATATATATATATATATATATATATATATATATATATATATATATATATACATGTCTCATTTAATAAAAAAAAAGGTATTTAATGTGTGAATATTTCAGCGATGTCAATGGAGAGAACAATAAGAACATATGGAGGACCAACATAACATGATTCACCTGTGGGAGGCTTGAGAGAGGAAGAGACTTATGTACCCTCACCCTATTACGGCAATCACCCAGTGGCTCCTACGGGAGGTAGGCTTCTTCAAGTTCTATGAGGAGGTTACATCCCTAAAGGGAAATAGTGGGTTATTGGGACAACTAATCTTCAAGTGGAATGCCCACCAACAGGCTTTCCGGGTCGGTCCTGGCCAATGTTCATGCCCACTGAGGAGGACATATATTTTATTACTGGCCTATCTATGATACGGAAGGATTTGCCTCATTTCCCAGATTTCTTCGTTGGCTATGCAACACGGAGCCAATTGGAGTAATCCTAGAGATACATTAGGGATGATATATTTTCTCTTGCATATTTTTAGGTGTCTGGTGGTCAGTTACGTATTGATTTGTTTGGTGCAGAGGAGGTGAGGTGCCTCTCACTACTACTAAAGACAATTATACATTCTACCAGTGACGAGAAACACATTAGTTTCTCACTTTTATTTTACGTTTATTCTTTATTGTAGGCAGCATGACTTGTGAGATGGTATGTGATTTGTTTGCTGCAGTTTTTTACAAGATTAGATAGATTTCGTTCTCAAGCACGTGGGAGGTTGACCTTCCCTTTTGCTTCAGAGTTATTTTTTTTATTTTTTGAGAGGTTTCCAAAGACGAACACTAATTTTTTTTTCAACCTCGTAGGCCGATGCTACATGTATGGATGTAGATGTCAGACCAGATGATGCCTAATAGGGGCCAATGTGACTTTCCCGCTAGGATATCTCCTGATGCATTGGAGTTGCTACATAGTGTTGATTATCACTCTGTTCTAGTGTCATGTTTGTATGCCAGTTTGTATTGGCGAGGGTGTAACAACATCTTCTTCACATAGAATGAGCAGGAACACACACACACACACACAGATATATATATATATATATATATATATATATATATATATAATGTCAAAAATATACAACTGTAATATAATTGCATATAAATGTCAAATATATGGTGGCACCTCCAGAGCAGGCACGCCATCTATCTCAGCATGAGGCTATACTATCGACTGAGCAAGCCTCGATTATTACTATTATTGATGTACCACCAGATATTTGACATTTATATGCAACTATATTATAGTTCTATATTTTTTGACATTATACAGTTATATATATATGTATGGTCCATGTATTTTATGTTCATGTTGATGTACTTAATGTACATGTTGGTGTTCATCATGATGTGTATATGGTTAGGCCATGTTAGATATGTTCCTTTAATGTGCTTGCAGATATATCTGTATGTGATAGTAATTATTTGACATGGGATGTATATTTGATGTTTGTGTTGTGATGATGTTATACAATGCTTGTGTTTTGTTAGATGCTCATGCTCATGATGATTAGATCATGTTAGAAAATTTGAATGTGTATTTTAGTCAAATATGATGTTTGTATGACGGTTATAATGATCGTGATGTTTATTTTTAATATTGAATCATGATGTAGAAAAATGTCTTTCGGATTAATCAAATAATTAGGATTTGGCTGACGTTATGAACCAACTAATGTGGTTCGTCCACCTTGTCTTGAGGATGAACCACATTAGTTGGTTCAAAACGTCGACCAAATCCTAATTATGTGATTTATCCAAAAGACATTCTTCCACATTATGGATCACAAAAGTCTTAGATCTAACATTAAATCATGATATTTATTAAATATTATGTCATGACTGTAATTGAAATTTTAATTTCAATTGTATGTAAAATTGTAAAATTGTAATTGTAACTTTAATTGTAATTGTATGTAAAATATTTGTAAAATTATAATTGTAACTGTACGTAATTTTATTGTGAAATTTTAAAACTATAATTGTAATTGTATGTATCCATGTAATGATTCAATTTTATTAAAATTGTAAAATTTGTAGATTTCTAGATTTGTAAAATTCTAAGAATTTCATTGTAACTGTATGCATCATGATTGCAATTGTAATTTTAATTTTAATTGTATGTAAAATTGTAAAATTGTAATTGTAATTATAACTGTATGTGAAATTGTAAAATAGTGATTCTAATTCTAATTGTATGTAAAATATTTGTTAATTGTAGTTGTAATTGTATTGTGAAATATTTGCAATTGTAATTCTATGTAAAATTGTAAATGTAATTCTAATTGTATGTAAAATTGTAAAATTGTAATTGTATTTGTAATTATAATTGTGATTATAAATAAAATTTTAATTGTATGTAAAATATTTTTAAAATTGTAATTGTAATTGTAATTATATTGTGAAATTATAAAAATGTAATTGTAATTGTATGTGTTGTCATCATTTAATTTTAATAAAATTTGTAAATTTGTAAATTTGTAAATTTTTAAATTAATTGCCAATTTTGAACCATAACCACAATAAGCATTGGTGCATTTCTACGACCTATGGGCACTGCAAAAATGCCAATACCAATTAGAATTGCTAGTGCGCTTTATCGACAACTACCACATGGGCAGTCCAATAGGCATTGCATGCACCCATGCGGTTTGAATTTAACAAGCCGGTGCGTTTTTATAATTTAAAGACCCAGTGCATTTTATCACCTAGAGGGCCTAGTGTGGTTTTACACCTTAACATCCCGGTGCATGCACCTTCCATCGGCTTGGTGCAACTGGTTGGCTGACACACACTGGGCTGTTGCTAAATGCCCAAGGGCATCCAAAATTTGTTTTATATCCCTGTGATTGGTAGGTTTACAGTACCAGTGCGTTCATGGTACAACGGGCCGATGCATTGACACCTAATGCACACACCGATGAGAAAAACATCTGCAACAACCTTCGGCCACCCAGTTTTTTTTAGTTGTGTTCAAATTTCGTTAGAAGCTCCGCCAAAACCTTTGTTACCGAAAATGGATGTTGTAGAAAATATTTTTTTAACAATTTTGGCCAATTTTATACCAATAAAAACCACCTTTATAACCTCCACTAGAGGGTCTTTTCCTTGTAGTTTTGGATGGATTTTTGTTCCATTCCTCATTCTGAAAGGTGTATTTGAATCAGTGATTGAAATTTGCATCTTAGTTTTCTTCATTTTCGAAAATTAAGTGTGTTGAAAAGAAAATATATAATTTAGGGTTTTCTGTGTGCATTTATATATGAACAATTGCGTTAAGAGGTATTTTACATTTTTCATCTTGTTTGTTGCATGTTGTATGTTACATACTGATTTTTTCTTCCCTTAAATAGATTTTCATTGAAAGAGAAAGGTTTTTTTTCTCTTGTTAGTTTTCATTTTAGGATATTCAGATGACATGCGTGGTGAGCCTTGTACTAAAACCTAATAAAATATAAACATTAAAATTTATTGAATCAACCTGAGTAGAATTTGTAACATTAACACAAACACTTAGAGGTCTAGGCTAGAGACACATTTCAGTGTCATTAAATTTAGGAGTTGTTTTTGTTTGTTAGCGTTACAATCTAGGAGTGATATCTTGTTTCATGTATGTTAGTTTAGATGATCATTCCCGAAATACCTATGGGTATATTGGACAACACTTCATGCATGTAAATTATATGGGAATTCTATCATCAAACGGTTACACATTAGGCAACGTTGTTATAGACTTCACTTCCACATACCATCGCATATGTTTTTGAAGTTCCCTACAGGTTGCTATACATCCATAGGTAACCAAGTCAGTTGCCTTGTATATTGTGATACACCGAACACAACATTCAGGAATATTTCTTGAATTTACGTTATGTCCTTGGTTCCGCAAGGTGTATATTACAATTCAAGGTTGCTTCGTAATCCTTTATGCCTATTTTACCCTCTTTTTGTTTTATTTTTGTGTTAATTTCTAAAATTTACTATTCAACATGGAAGAAAAAGATCACCCACTTTATCATTCATGTAGAATGGAAAATAAGCCTCCTCTTCTACAAGAGGCTACTCCTAGCCATTGTCAAAATCATAAGAAGATGCAAACTACTAAATTAGGAAATTTAGGAACTACTTATGGTCTTCCTCCTAAATTTGATTAACCAAAATCATATTTCCCTTTGATTATTGAGCCTGATATTACCTCTACTTTTTTTGATGACACTAACATGATCAAAACCGAAGCACTTGAAACCTTACCTCCTGATGTTATTGAACCTGAATTTTTGAGTTAGAAACTTTTTTGCCCGAGGCCATTAGACCTGAGGTGCTTTAATCATCATCACCTGCTACTTCAAGTCTTCCCTCTTATCTTCCTTGGTCTAAGATTGAACCACCAACTATCTATCTTGGACTTGACAGTGAACCTCTTCCACTTGGCCTTGTGAGTATTGAGAGATTCCTATAAAAGAGACTAGTCCTCCTACTCCTAATCCTACAAAAGGAATTTTACTTTATTCAATTCATCCTCTTCTTCCTCCTCAAATTCCTTTTCAAAATCCTTTTCTTAGTTCCGTTCCTTTCAGTTCACCTGTGAGATTTCCATGACTGATTTACTTATGGCTTCCAAACTGAGGCCTACCACTATGGTTGAGACATCCAATGTTGTTTCCTCATCCATGTTTATGACACCACTAGAGGCGCATATATATGTTGGTCCACCCATCCCACCTGGATATTAGTCTTTATCTGGTACCTTCTATGGTGCGTCTTTCATTCCATGGACATTACTTATGTCATCTATTTCAGGAATTCTATCTCGTACTTCTCTCATGAGTACAACCCAACCTACTCCTACTCCTCCACCCTCACCTACAATTTAAAAAAAGGTCGTCCCTTATATTATTGGGGAATAATACCTCTAAGAGCCTCACTTTTCTTATGTTGGGTACCCTCCATCTGGGGGGAAGTTTCCTTCATCATCCCCTCCTCTTGTGGTAGGGGGAAACCTATCGTTGCTATGAATCCAAATGTTTCTCAATATTATGATAATCCTCCATATCCTGGAATTGCTGGTAGTGTTTGGAAGCCTACATTTTCTGCCCAACCTGGTTTGATTTCAACTCCATTTTCGAATCCTCAACTTGTGTCATCTTTATCTCAAGTCCCTACACTTCAATATGTACCTAAACAAGATAAAATACATGTAATTAGACATGTACCTGTTTTTATTTCATATTAAACTATTTCGTTGGTATTTGGTTCCCCTCAAGTTCCACTTACACATCCTTTATAGGGTGCATCACCATCTCAATCACTTTCTCAAGGTATCCCTCAAATTCCAGTTGGACAGACTATTTATGGCACAACACAACCTCAATAAAATCCTCCTTATATTGGGATGAATCTAAATCCCATAGGGAAAAAATATGGACCCTATCAAGGTGTTCCTGAAATTCCTTTCCAAGGCAAATATGACCAATCCCATCCTTTCTAGTAGTTTCAATTCTATTGTGTGTCTAGACAACAAGGTTACCCGCATACTGGATATCAAAATCCTCGTTATTATGGTGTTGAGGTTCCCTTTTATCAGAACTATCCTTTTTTAGGAACAAAGGTACCCATTTCTCAAATTATTACTTCCTATCCAAGATATCCTCCATCGGATTTTAACCAACAATTTCCTTTTTGTGGCGACTCTCAAATTTCCAGAATTTACTCGTCTCACAAATAATATGATCGCTCATTCACCTTGGTGGCTGGTAATTCAAAAAAAATTTCCTTTGTATATCTAAAATTCAATGAATCATTTAGAAGACCCATCGACACATGTCATGACCTATCATCTATGGTGTTCATTGAACTGCCTTAATGATGATTCCATTCGATTTTGTTTTTTCCAACCTACACTTACAGGTACCACAAATAAATGGTATATAGAATTAACCAGAGCTTCATTTCATGATTCAAATTCCTTAGCCACCACTTTCCTCATGCATTTCCAATTGTCAATCTGATATGAAACTGAAATGAAACTATTAACCAACTTCAAAAAATATGACTCCACTCACATCTTAGATCACATTCATGAGTGGAGGCATCATCATTGGTTGGTTAAGACATATGTTCCCAATTGATTTCTAGTAGAATGGTACACTAAATATATGTTATCACCTATAATATAAGATGTTTCTAAAGTTAGAGTCATGACTGAAGAGAAAGTGATTTCTCGTGCACAATATTTGGATATCGTTTAAACCTAATTGGACATGCTCTATGATAAAATACCAAATGTTATGAAACCTTAGAATAGTATTCCTCTTCCGCCTGGTAAAAAATCTCATGATGCTCATGGAATCATCAGTTCTACCAGTTTGTAGAAGGTGAGTAAACCATTTGGTACTAATGTCAGCAATTCTGATCAAAATCTTCAATCCCATCCTCTTGTGGCTTCTACTTCTGTGATAAATTTTGTTTAGTCTGATAAAGGAAAATATCAATAGAAACTAGGAAGTAAGAACAAAATAAAAGGAAAAAAGAAGAAATATTATTCATAGTAGCATAAACAAATAAATAATTACTCTAATGAGAAACGAAAGCTTCACTACCCATGCTTAATTTTCAATGAGGAGCATTTTAATTGTTACTATCCTCACTGTACAGAAGTGAATCAGTTTTTTAAATAATCCACTTCTCTTGCTGTGTTGACCAACTCATTTCCCAATAAAGAGACTCATATGGTTTCCCAAGACTCATCTTCCTCTAACACTATTTTAATACTTTCCTCCATGAAGCCTCGACCTAATGTGACAGTGGCTACTTGGAATAAGGAATATGGTCGTGTGAATCCATAGAACAGTTAGGCTACTGATAAACCTACCAGTTTGACATCACTTCTTGTGGATCCCACTCTGCCTACAATTCCTATGTAATTAACTCTAAAACCTCTGAATGGCATTGTTCATAATTCTTCTTTCAACCCTCGTGCAAGAGCTACTCAAAATTATGGCATATTTGAAGACTTGGCTCAGTATCCATCTATTTTGTCAACTCTTGAGGTGTTTCAGAACTTCCCCGCCCAAAATAAGGATTTGATTTCTACTATCGACTGTGTCGATCCCTCAAATTCTAACATAGTTATTTTCAATCATGAAAAATATACCCCTCAACTTCTAGCCAAATTGGCTTTTGATCCAAGTCATCGTTCGGGGTGAGAACATCCATCGATCTTAAGTAGTCGAGGATGTATCGACCTGTATCATGTATTTTTCTTGCTGGAAGGTGTTTCGTTCACCACAATTGAGTCAGTCACCCAACACATTGAAATATTTCTATGGAAGAATGTATAAACCCTATGGTATTTTTAATTCCTTGTAGCACAAATTGGGAGGAAAAAATGTATCCATGGAAGTAAAATTTATTGACGACCTCCTTCATTATAATCTCTTAGTGGGGCACATATGGGCTTATACCATGGCTGCCATCATTTGAACTTATTTCTGTATGATCTCATTTCCTCATAAAGGTGTGATTGTGTCCATCAACCAACTCACCTTATTTACCTCTGATTCCAATGTTACAGGAAGTGTCCCTCTTGGAGGGGTAACTCCACATTCTTATCAACATGTGGGGTTGGACTACTAAAGGATTCCTCACTCATGGGAACCTTTCACCCCCTCCTTCTTCGATTCTTGATAGCTCACCTTTGGTTTCTTATATCAATATGATATAATCTTCTACTCTCTTGATTGATCCATGAATTATACCAGATGAAACCCACATCTATAGTTTTTGCGACCAAATGCCACTTAGCCGCATTGAGTTTGATTACAAATCCATCTATTCATCTTGTGCGGCTTCTTTTAATTCCTTCTCTTCGATCACTTAGGTCGATAAATCATTCAATTATGGCACATCTTCTAATCCTTTGTCTCTTTTAATTCCAACTAATGAGAGAATCATGGAAATCATGATGTCAGATGATGCACCCTGGGACAGTCATCATCATCATTCCTCCCTGCCCAATTCATGTGAGGATAATCTTAGTGATATGTATCTATCCAATATCATCAAATTTTCTATGAATTCCTTTTCTATCCATGATTTTGACTCTGAAAATAAACTTTAAAATATCGAAGAGACTATACCTCTTGATATCTCTATTAAATCAGGAATTTCCAAAAATATCCACATTGGTGCATCTTGTTCTCCATTAGTGCCTATAAATGAAGGATTTTATAGGCAGTCCTCTTATCAAAAAAGTGTCCTCCACAAGGTTCATCGTGGCATGCCTTCAGAATTACAGGCATTTCATCTTCTCAAACACTCCTTCTGATGATGAGATATGGACCTGTTTTATACAATTCATCATTAACCCATGAGTATAATGCACTTATTTGAATAATTCTTCTTTTATCTCTAGGAGAAAAGTATGTTGGTAATTTTCTTGTAGCCAAATAGTTAGAAATATCTACAAACCATGGAGATTTAGTATTTATTTCAAAGAGATATTCATCAGGAAAATTATCCTCTATTGGAGTATCATTATTTTTGTTTTGAATTCTAGACAAGAAATCAACAACTGTGCTTTGTTTTCTAGGGCGGTCTAGAATGGTGATGTTAAATTCTTGTAGGAATAATAACCACCTTTTCATTCTGCTATTAGTGATAGATTTATTCATTAAGTATCTAATTGCAGAATGGTCTGTGTGAATAAAGGTTTCATAGCCAGTGATGTAGTGTCTAAATTTGTTGATAGCATGGACAACAACTAGAAATTATTTTTCAGTTACAGTGTAATTTAACTCAACAGGAGTAAAATTTTTACTTGTGTAATATATGGCATAGGGAATCAAATATTTTTTTCCTAGTACAGCTCCCAGATATGTATATGAAGCATCCATTGAAATGTGAAATTTGGATCTCTTAAGATGGGTGCTTCAGAAATTTTTTCTTTTAAGGTTTCAAATTCCAATTGGCAATCAGGATTCCAACTAAATTCACAATCTTTGGTAAGAAGTTTAAAGAGTGGGGATGCTATTTTGGTGAAGTTTTCTTTAAATCTTCTATAGTATCCTGTAAATCCTAGAAGGTTTCTAACATATTTTTGAAAACTTGGAATTGATAATTTGGAGATGACTTCCACCTTAGATGAGTCTACTTTAATTCCATCTCCTGAAATGTGATTTCCTAAAAAAATTCCATTAGTAAACATCATAAAGAATTTTTCATGACTTAATGAAATATTTTCTTCTTTGCATCTTTTAAGAACCTTTTCCATAAACTGTAAAGTCATCCATATATAATTCCACACAATTATGTATTAGGTCAGAGAAAATTCCTAATACTGCCCTTTGGAATGTTGTAGGTGCATTGCACAATCCAAAATGAAGTACTCGGTAAGCATAGGTTACCCATGGACAAGTGAATGTGGTTTTTTCTTGGTCTTCAGGTGCTACTTGAATTTGGTTTTAACCACTATAACCATCGAGAAATGATAAATACTTCTTTGCCACCAATATATCCAATACTTTATCTATGAAAGGCAATGGAAAATGATATTTTAAAGTATCCTTATTCAACTCTCGATAATCGATGCATATCCTCGATTTCCAATTATTTTTAGGTGCAATCACTAAGGGAGAAACCCACGGATTATCTAAAATTGGATAGATGAAGTTTACATTCAGCAATTTTTACAATTCCTCTTTCATAATTTCCCTAAGATTTGGATTCATCCTTCTTTCAGGTTGTTTGATAGGCCTAGAGTTTTCCTCAATGTATATATGATGTATGCAAGTCTCAGGACTAATCCCTTTCATGTCAGTGTACTCTCATGCATATGCAGAAGAATGTTTTTGTAATGTTTTGATTAACTCTTCTTCTTGGAATTTTTCCAAGTTTTTGTTTATGTTAAGAGATTTCCCTAGAAATATTTCAACTATAGAGCTACAAAATTCTTCCATAGAATATAAATACATTTGTCTAGATGATAAGTATTCAATATTGTATTGTTCTTGAAAATTATAATCATCTTCAGATTGTGAGGATGTTTCAAATATTTCTATTGAATTTAAGATTTGACTTTATTCACTAATATGAGAAATAGCAAAAAGGTTGAAATTCATTCTCATCATATGTCCATTTTTCATCTCCTATTTCTGTGATTGTTTTTGCTGGAGGATATAGAGTGAAATTATTTGTTGACTTTCCATCAGAAATAAATATATCACCGGATCTACAACTAATGAAAGCATCAAATGTAGCTAACTAATGCCTCCCCAAAATGAGTGGATTTCCCCCTAGGTTGTTCTTGGGATTTAGGATCATGATGTCAACTGGATACTCCGAGGAATCTAAGGACACATATATACCTTCTAGTACATCATTTGGCTTGATCATTGATCTATCTGCTAACTGCAATAATGTTGGTGTATATTGAAGGTTTGGAAACCCAAGTTGTTCCATAGTTTGTTTGCTCATGATGTTGATGGATGCTCCTAAGTCAATTAATGTGTTTGGAATCTAAATTCCATTAATGTGTGTTTTTACAGCTGGACTTCCTCGGTCCAAATATTTTTGTATGGCTATTTTTACCATCATAATGTCAACAATTTTTCCTACTAACTAAATCCTTTTTATTTATTTTGTTCTTCTTCCTGGTTTTTTCGTCCTCAACTCTCTTATTGTTTTGGCTAGAACAAGAATATATTTAATGGCCTGTAGCAAAGGAATTTTTATACAAACATTTTTCAATTCATCTAGAAAATTATAATTGGGCAAAAAAATTTGTTTTTCTATCCCTCTATCGATTTGTAATATTTCAAGACAAGGAGGGTTAGAAACAGATACTAAGGTTGCCCAATTATAGGAGTTGAGTTTACAGTATCTTTTTGTTTTTCATTTTCATAATTTTGGTTATGTTGAAGAGATGTCCCTTCTTTAGAACTTTTTTTTTTGCTGTAGAGAAATTTCTTAATCAAAATCATATTTTTCTTGAATAACAACAAAAGTTTGTTCCCTTTCTAATATTCTACCAGATCTAAGTTGGACATTGTTAATATCTAGTGGAGTAATCATGTAGCTAGAAAGTTTTTTCCTTCTATGTTATAGGAATTTTGAGTGTTTTTGTTGTTTGGGTTTGGTAATGGTTGGGTAGGTAGTTGATTTTTTCTTTGTGGATATGGTAATGATAGTTTTGGATACTGATTTTGGATTTGGGGTGGTTCATTTTGTTGTGGAAAATGTTGAGGAGGATAGTTTTGATAGGATTGTGGATACTAGTGATACTGAGAGTATCTTCCATAAGGATTTTTCATCCCTTGTGTCCAAGATTGAGGCTAGGACCAAGGTTGTTTCGATGATGAACTCCAATTGTTTGATGGGGGTTGATTATAAATCTGGTTATTAAAAACTTGAGTTTGTGGCCCCTACCATGGTCTTCTAGAGGGAAAACAAAGAGGATATACAGAAGATGGAGTTGCTTCTTCTTCTTGAAAAACAACCTTAAGACCTGGTATAGAAGGACATTTATTTTATCATGGTTTTCTTCACAAATAACGAAGGTATCTATAACTTTTACATCAAGAGGAAGCTCTCTCAAAGCATGTTTCTTTATACATTTAGGATAGAAAATAGTTAAGGCATCAGTTTCGACTTTCTGTTTGTTCTATAATTTTAGGGTGTCTATTTGTTCACTGAGAATTTCTAAGATATATGTCCTAAATTAATCAAGCATATTTCCAATTTCTACCCACCTCATTGTTCCAGTTGCAGATTTATTTATTCTAGAGAGATTAGGATCCATTGTATTTATCCCAGTTTTTTATTTCCCTCTTGAGAGATGAATTCATAATTCATCAATTTTTGTTAATGGTATTTGAGAGATATCTCCTTTTCCGATCATGTTAAGGATATCTATCCATTCATCTCTAATGGCTTTCAATAAAAGATATTTTAAAGTATCTTGATCTAGATGTTCCATCTTAGCTCTCCTGATATTATAGTTAAATCTCTCAATTAGATCTTCTAATTTTTCATCCTCTCCCTGAATCATTTTAAATACTTCATCATCCTATTAATAGGTGTGCAATAATCCAAGAATATTTGAAAAAATGCACTTTTCGTCTCATCCCATGTCCTAATAGATTATGTTATTAAACCCGTGAACCATTTTAGAGCTACACCCTTAATTGTTGCAGGGAATAAATTCAATTTTTGATATTCTTGTAAGTAGTCATAAGATCTACATAAGACTTCAAACTGAAATAAAAATGTTTCAGGATCCTCAGTTCTTAATTCGTGGAAGTTGGGAAGGACAGAAGGTGAAATATTTTTCATTGTAGAATTTGTATCCTCATCAACTATAGGAAATCCAATAGAGTTATGATCTCCTTTGCCTCTACCTCTTCCTCCACCTCATCGTCTACCTCTTCCTCCTCCTCCTCCTCTTAAGGTTTCCCCATTCAAAATTTCTCAATGGCCTTCTTCTTTTCCCATTGTAGACTCCTCAAAGATAATTTAAGGTTCTAACTATAGGGTTAATTGTTCTTACTCTGGTTCTTCTATCAATGGAATATTGAAGAAAGTTCCCTCTTCTTCTTCCTCACTAGGGATTTCTAACTCTTGAGCTTGAATATGTTTTCCTATAGAGGTGAAAAAGGTTACTCCTTCTGTTGGATATCTAGGATCTTCTTCTTCTAATATTACCTTAGTATATGAATTTGGAGAATCTCCTGGTTGGATTTGAGACCTTAAGACTTTAGGAAGTCTATGTCTTGAGGTGAAAAATGGGATATGACTTTGAGATGATGGAGTGGCACTACATGGTATTCATGGGGTGAGTGGTGTTGTAGGAAAAAAACTTCTACCTCTAGCTATGAATCTAACCATAGAGTCTTTCTCTACACATTTCATTTTTTATTTTTATATAATCTTTATGTCGTAAGAAATAAGGCTTCCTAATTTCACTTCCCCAATAACTGTGCCAAAATGTTTATTCAATTTTATGTCTCAAATTTCTATCATGAATTATCGACCAAGGTTAGTAATTTGATGAAGTTTGGTGTACTATGTGTGCTTAGGTAATCTTGTTTTCTTACTTCATTGTGTATTTTTATGTTCTTTTGGGGTATTTTTGTTATCTTATGTCTAATAAATGAAATCTATTAATGCTAATGAATATTTAAATCTATATGAATTTTAATGATGAAAACTAATTAAATAATGAATAAAAGGAAATGTTCATTAACTAATATAAATTTCATAAAAATAAGTCAAACTTTGAATGATGTTATTAGCCTAGAAAAACGTCTATGAAAAATATCTAGCTAGTTAAAAACAAAGCATCATTCTAGATCTAATTTCATTCAAATGACAAGATGAAATAAATTTTTATCTTATCTATTGAAGGCCTCTAGTATTATTAAAAACAGATCATAATTTAATCTAATTATATTCCATGGATTGAAAACATAAATCCTATATCTAAGAATTGAAATAACAGTGTTGAATTGAAATTGAAAGAAAATACAAAGCATGAAACTATGACTGTTGTGTGACCGAATATCCAAATCTGGTCCAATTGGAAAATGGCATAACCACCTTCTTGCACTAACTTAGCGAGCACAAGATTACACATCTAATTGGAAATTTAATCTAACAAAGCATTCATAAAATTAATCTACAAAGCATTAAACAATGTGAACTATGAATTCACAAGAAATTAACTATGAAAGAAATTCTAACTTAACTATGAAATTGACAACAACAAAAAATGATAATTAACAATGAATGAAATAACAAAATTCAAACTACAAAACAAGTAAAAAAACCTCCTTTTCATGCGGGCCCTCTGCAAGAGAATGAGTTGAAAATCTAATGGACAACGTGCACATCAAAGGCTCGAATTGGTCTTCTTATTATCAAAAATAGATTTTTAAAGGCATACACTGTGTTATAAAAAATTAGGACTGTCTTTGGTTTCAAAACGACCAATATTTAAACAAGTTTTGGATTCAACTATTTGAGTTGTTTCCTCTTACAGATAAATATTAGAACTGAATTTTAGAATCATAAAAAAAACAAATTCTTAGTGTCTTTCTCTCGATTTTCTATGTCAGAGAAAATCGGGAGTATCTCGTTTGCTGATATCACTTCTTGACCGACCTTTGACCCCGAGCATAGGCACATTTGTTTTTCAAATTCAAATAGGTGGATGGGATACGATCCATGTGTGGATCATTTTTGCGATACCCATGTGACCCACTCCCTTATTTGATTCTTGAAACCTATCAAACCATAATAGTAGTTGTGGAAACAATAATTAGTTGCAAAATTGCACACATTCTGTAGCTAGTTACAGAAATTCATTCAAATAGCAAGAAACATCATAATATAAAGTAGATATCATTGAATGCTTTCTCTGGTATGGAATATATCAATTATCATTAATTGGAGTCATGAAAAGGAAGGAATATATGATGAAAAAAGATGTCAAAGTAAGAATAGTTTTGAGGTTCAACAACCTCCCTTTAGCAACCCTTACTCATCCCTATAAATCGACCTAATTTAGGACTAAATCTCTCCTGGCCACCTTAATCAAATGAGATCCTTCTCAATTGATGTTATTTCCTTCATACTAAGGACTCCTTAAATATATTTTCCTATGTATGCCCCTTAAGAACCCTATGGAGATTACAGGCTTTATCAACTTAGACCTTAAGAACTATTATTTTTCCTTTTGAATTTTCTTTTAGATTTTAAACCCCAACTTGGGTCCAAAACCCTTTCGCTTGGGTTCTTTTCCCAGAAAGCCTTTTGTGACCAAACTCACTCAAACCCATCTCACTAGGCTTGTGTAGTACCTCCCAAGCTACACAATTAAACAACATAGTCTATTTGTAGTAATCATAACTTAGTCAAGCTCTTGTAGTCAAGCGAGAACTCGGTTGCTTTCCCAAGTTGAAAATTAAGAAAGGGTAGTTGTGAGGGCATGATATCTAGGGAGGGTTAGGGCATGCCAAGGAATGAAAAGGTATTCTAACACATGGTGTACAATTTCAATGCATGTTCAGGTGTAAAGGAGTTTCGAGGCATAAAAAGGGAGAACTAGGTCAAAATTAATGGAAATGAACAAATAAGAGTGTGTGTCAGGGAGCGTTAGTGAATTAAAGAGTGCCAAGGAAGAAATGTGTTAGAAGAAGTTCATAACAGGATTTGCAAGAGGCAAGCCTACAATTTTGATAAGGGTCTCGACAAAGAATTTTTATACAAAGGGAGACTTTGTGCTCAGCACAACACTATTTTTCCTTTATCTATTATTAGTATATGATATGTGGCACACTTTGGGTGAATTCTCATGTTTTAAACTATTTTATACAATTGCATTTTGCACATTGTTATGTATATTTTTTGGGGAACTCAGCTTGTGCCAACTTATATCTTGTGGTTCTTGCAAACTCTCAGTTAATGATCTATTGTTTATATGAACTGGAAATACATGTGAAATATTACCTATGTAAGCTATGTTTCTTCATTGTTTTATGGCCATGGCTAGATGTGATATTTTTCTTGGTGAGTTCTTAAGTGGGAAAAGTTCAACTTGGACATGAGTGGCCTAAGATATGGTATAGGTAGCTCTTAGGTGAGCAAGGCACAATCTACTTGTAGTAGGTGCAATTGGTCAAGTTGTTGCGGCTGACGAAGGCCAATATCACATGAATTGCAGTAGCTAAGGACTTCATTGGGTTCCCAAGAAACATAAGGCTAGTTTTGATGGCATGAGTTCCAAGGAATGCTAGGGAATGCTAACATGTGCCAGCTAGTTCAAAAACATGTCAATTATGCTAAGATATGTCAAGTATTAAGTCATGCCAAGATGTGGAAGGGTGTTACAATACGTGCCAGGGACTATCAAGGAAAGAAAATGGATAAAAAATTTAAACTACAAGGAAATGAACACATCTTAGGGTTAATAATTCATAAATTTACATTTTCTAAGAGGGGCATGCTAGGCACACCAACACTAGGTGGAAATAGGTGCAAATTTCCAAGTGTTAGTGAATTTTAAGTGACAAATAATTCTCTATTACTTCTCATCTACTTTCCAATAATTGATCTCAAATAAATTTAATATTAAATCATGCCAAAGCATACCAAGGCATCTTAATTAATTCTATAAATGTTAATACTTTTCAAGCGCAAAAATGTTCCAAGTGCCAATGTGTGTTAGGGAGTGATACACGTGTTATGAAGTGGAATGGCATATCGAAGAGTGCTAAGGTGTGACAGTGTGCTACTGCATGTTGAGGAGTGTTATGGAGTACTAGGGCAACACAACGAGAACTAGGTCAAAATTCATGGAAGTGAATGAATATGAGGGTGTGCCAAGGAGGGTCAACGAGTGCTAGCTAGCATGCCAAGGAGGGAGTGAAAAGGTATTTCAAGCACTAGTAAGGAATGCTAGGGAATAACAGGGCATGCCAAGAAGTGTCAGAGTGTGCTAGGAAATTCCAGTGTGTGTTAACATGTGCCAAATAGTGCCAATATATGCAAAATGCTAAGGCATGCTAGGATGTGTAGGGTGCCAGGGTATGCCAATATGTGTCAAGGAGTATCAAGGAAACAAAAAGAGTAACCAAGCTAAAATGCAAGGAACTGAACACATAAGAGGGTTAATAAATTAGGAGTTTATCTTTTTCAAAAGGGGCATGCTAGACACACTAATAATAGGTTCCAATACATGCCAAGTGCTAATGTGTACCAAGTTCTCATGTATGTTAATGCATGCCAAAGTGTTCCAGGGCATGCTAGGGACTACAAGGCATGCCAACACATGATAGGAGAGTTCTATGTTATGCTAGGACCTGCCAACCAGTGCTTGGGTGTCCTAGTCATGGGAAGATGTTCTAGGTACAAATATGTTCTAAGACACGTGAGGTGCTAAGGAATGTTAGTGTGTGCCAAAGCATGTTAATATGTGCCAAGAGTATTGAGGAGTGCTATATATCTCTCATTAATAGGATTTGCAAAGCTTGATTATCTATTAAATAATATAGTTTCTACCCATACTAGTGGAACTTTATCTAAAGGGATTTTTTTAGATAATAAACCTAATAGATATGAATCATGTATTGACTCATAGGAAAACAATATTCTCATTACTTGAGGGAAATGATACACGGTAATTACTTCTTAACAAATTGACTGACTCTAACCACTATATGGCCTTGGACACATAATGAAAAAGACTCCACAATAATGGTATTAAATCATTATATTTTGAAAAAAAATATAGTCACATGCACATAGTGTCATTAAAAACTCATTGGAATGATCAATGGTGATGACCATTTTTTGACTATCACCAAAATTAACCAAAAAGAACTTTGGTGAGGGTCAATAAACAATCGTCACTAGAAGATTCACCAAAGAGAAAATTAGTGGCAGGCCTTTAACAAACCTCTCAAAAAGTGTAAATGAAAATGGCGTTGGTGACAAACCTTAAAGGATCATCAGTATATGCACTTACAAAACCACCTTTTTAAGGACCGCCACCATATGTGACATTAGTGATCACCTTAAAGGTCTGTTACAGGCATGACCGTCACCAATGTATTTTTTTCTTGTAGTGATATAGCGCTATCAACTCCAAGTTTGTAAGAACCCTAAGTTGATAAAGTAAAGCTCAGTAGCCCATGGGAGTTGAAAAAATCTTGGTACAATACTAGGGCTCACCACTTTTTCATGTCGTTGTCAGGGAGGTGTATAAGTAGATGTTTGTTTTTGCTTAAGGATTATTTGTTTCTTATATTTTAAATTCAATTCAAAAATATTGAAAAAAACAAAATCAATTTGACTTTGATGCCTTGTAGGAGTAGGGACAACCAAGGAAAATTCTTAGCAAATACCTCCAAATCCCCACGCAATCACCCTTTTCTTTTCTTCAACGACTGTGAGGTAGAATGCCTTATAGGTGAACCACTTGAAAACTTTGAATAACCTATTGGGGAAGAAGAGGAAATTTCTTCACCTGAGGAACCCACCTCACCAATTCAATCCATGGCTGAAACAAGGGTCCAAGGAGTCTTTCCAATTAGAGAAACTGATGGAGAAACTACAATGAATAACATCAGTCGATCATCCCTTCCACATTTCCATGGAAAAGGGCCCAAGGAGTCTTTCCAATTAGAGAAACTGATGGAGAAACTACAATGAATAACATCAGTCGATCATCCCTTCCACATTTCCATGGCGTTACTTCTGAGGATCCTGACGCTTCATGTTCGAATTTTTTGTTGTCTGTAGGACTTATGACTATGCCTGATATGGCCAAAAGTTGAAATTGTTCCCATCCACCATCAAGAATGCAGCCTTGTGTTGGTTCATGGGTTTTCATGGGAACAATATCGCTACCTGGGCACAAATTCAACAATCCTTCAAGAAAAAATATAGAGACTATTTCAAGTCCAAATAGAAAAAAGAGGAGATATTTATAATGAAAATGGGACCTGGTGAATCCCTAAAGGATTATGAATAAATATTCCAACTAAACTATAAGGTGATAGAAACCCTTAGTATTTTGCCTGGAAGATATATCTACAAACTAACTTATGAGTACGTCAAGAATATATTTGGAAACCACTCTAGGGCAGCTAGGAAGAAATGTAGAGCTAGCCAAAGCATGACCAACACCCCATCCTCTTCCACCTCCATAAAGCATGATATTGGAAACATGTTGGAAGACTTCAAAAGTGAGATGTTGCACACGTTTTATTTGCAAATGGACAAAAAGCAAATCAAAAGGAAACAAGAGGAAGTAGAGAGGGTCTTAGCTACCTTCTGTCCTATATGTACAAGGGAACACCCTCTAAATGATTGTCCATTAAATGTCATAAAGGTTTTATTATTCTGAAGAGAATCAAGCCACAGATAAATGTCCCTCCTTACCTGGTCTCAATTTTTTATATCAAGATGGGGAAGGAGGATCAGAGAAACTATGTTTCATAAATTAGAGAATGCTTCAAGGGCCTCGGTCATATCAACAGGACATGCAAGGTGCACCTTACTCCTACTACCATGCAAACTAGAATGCACCTATGCAGTCTTGGTAAACCTCCACTCCTCCATTGTGGCCTACATCTCCTACTTAGCCTTATGCCCCTCTATATCACCCTCAGCCTATAAATCAACCCTTCCAGCAGTATGTTCCTCAACCACCTTAGTGGATAAACCCATGACAAGAGCAGAGGCCCCAGGACAACCAACCACCTACTTTACTGCCTCCACCACAACCTCAACCTCAACTCACTCATTCTTCTCCACCTAATTTTCCTGAGATTCATACCCAGCTCAATCGAAACATGAACAACAAGTAGACACAACAGGTTTAATATGGTGAAACATCCTATCCATATTATGTTGTGGAGATACATGAAATTAACCTCAGGTCTATAAGAGTACTCCCATACAATCATCCTCCATATCCACTTGCAGAGGTTGAGGAGGAAAACAAAAAAAGCAACCATTGGACCAATCAACCTCGTTTTCATGAGCGCCTGATTCGCCCTAGTCAGCACACTCCAGAAGAATCTGAACTTCAGGGATAACTGAAGAATATGTGTGTGAAAATATTCCTTCTCAAGGCCATTAAGGATGTTTCTATTTAAAATAGGCTGATCAAAGAAAAATTCTTCAAAAATCCTAGGAGAAAGAATAAAGACACCCCCACCATCAATGTTGTAGGACAATTGTTTGACTTAATGTTTGGAAGTGTGATCTTCCTGAAGTACTTGGACCCTATAAGTTGAGTAGTATATTTACACATTGATGGTGGCACTGTCCCCCACACTTTGATTGATCTTGTGGCTTCCTCTAATCTAGGAAAAGTGTTGAGGAAGTGCGTTGAAATGCATCTCTCCCTGAGTCCTGAAAAGTGTGAATTTTTTAAAATGGTAGGTATAGTCCTAGGCCACTACATATCACAAGAAGGAATAGAGGTAGAATTGAGAAAAATCACCATCATAAAAAGGGTGCCTATTCCTCAAAAGCAGAGATATGTCAGAAGATTCATAGGTTTAGCTTGTTACTATAGGGGGTTCATTAAGGACTTCAACAAAGTGGCTTTGCCATTAGTTTGATGACCAAGGATTTTGAGTTTTTTTGGTCTAATATTTGTCAGTAGGCTTTTGATCTCATCAAGGAAAAACTAACCACTACCCTTATACTTTGATGTCCCAATTGGGATCTACCATTCCACATTCATACAAATGTGTCGGATAAATTTGTGGGGGTGACCTTGAGGCAATTGGAATATAAATTACCATATTCCATTTACTTCGATAGCAAGAATCTGTCCAAGGTTGAACTTAACTATACTGTCACTGAAAATGAGATCTGGGTTATTTTCCATTCCCTAAATAAATTCAAGCACTATATTACTGGTTATTAGAATTTTGTACATACCAACCATACGACAATCAAGTACGTAATGAATAAACTTGATATCAATTCTAGAATAATTAGATGGCTGTTTTTTTCGTAGTAGTTTGATTTGGAAATTGTTGATAAAATGGGAAAAGAAAATTTTATCGCATATTTGTTATCTAGACTAAATTTATATGTAGATGAGGAAGAGATGGTCGATGAAAAGCTTCCGTATGAACACATATTTTTTATCTCAACACTCTCTCCTTGGTTTGATGACATAGCCAACTACCTGGTTGCTAAGAGGATTCCTCGAAACCTTTCATCCAAAGAAAAGAGAAGAATTATAGGAAAAATCACCCCTTTTACTTGGATTGGTGGAAATATTTTCGAATTGGATCATTTTGTTGTTAAGAGGACAATCTTCAAATATTTTCAAGCTCGCTACTATTCGCCTACCCTCCACCAGGATGCCAAGAAAAACACCAGTAGATGTGATCAGTACCAGAGGATGGGGAGGCCTATATCGAGTGATGAAATTCCTTTACAACCTCGGGTGGCTTTAGAGCCATTTGAAAAGTGGGGCATGGAATTCATTGGACCCGTTTATCCACCATCCGAGAATAAGAATATCATATTCTACATCGATTACTTGACCAAGTAGGCTTAAACAAGGGTTGTAAAGGAAACAACATAAGAGAAGGTGGTTGTGTTTTTTAGAGTGAATGTGTTCTACAAGGTTGGATACCCTAAAGAGGTAGTCACTGATCAGGGAGCTTAATTCACATCTCATCTCATTGAGAACCTCATGAGGCAACACAAAATAAAGCACAAGACTTCCACTGCATATCATCCTTAAGAAAATGGGCATGTGGATATGAAAAATATACCCTTGGAGAACATCTAGTAACGAAAGTTGTAAGAAACAATAGAAAATTTTGGGTCGATAGATTGGTGGAGCCCACATTGGCTTACAATACCATCTGAAAGGAAACTACCGGGTTTACTCCATATCATCTATTTTATGGGAAGAAAGATTTTATTTCCACTGAGTTTGAGTATAACACCATTAGAATGTTAGCTTAGTTGGACTTGGACATCAGAAAGGCACAACAAGAAAGGTTGCTTCAGTTGTTTGGTTTGGATGAATTTAGAATGCAGGCCCTCCTTCATGCAAAAGTAATCCAACTTCAAAGGAAATTTTGACATGACAAGCTTATCAAAGAGAAGACATTTCAGGAAGTAGATTGGGCTCTCCTCTATGAATATAGATTTAAGGAACTCAAAGGAAATTTAATGACCACATGGTTGGGACCTTATCAAGTGGATAAATTCCATGACAATGGGGTTGTTCAGATCAGGACTATATATGAGGAGGAGATCCCTCTTCTTGTCAATGGTTACAAGTTAAAGATGTTCAAGAGCCCCCTTGTCTAAGGTTGAATTTATCAATACAATAAACAAAGAGGTGAATGTAGTTGGAAGCTTCATAGTTTCCATCCCATCACCTTCATAGAAAAAGAAAAAGAAAAAATAAAGAGGCATGGGTGAATTTTTTTTTGAGGCATCCAAGGCTAACTCCCTAGTTGAAAATCTCCATGAGACAATCCTGGAGAAAAAAAAAAGAGGAGAAAAAAGAAAAAACAGTTAAATAAAAGATCCTTGGGTGAAAACCTCTTTGAGGCACCTGAGTTAGACTTGTATAGTGACAACCTCTGCTGAGGCAGCCCACTTGTCTTCAAAAAAAAAAAAAAAAAAACAAAACAAAAAAAAAACAAAAAACAAAGCAGAAAAGGGAAGAAAAGAGAAACAAATCTAAAAGAATGAAATAACACCTATGCGCTAACCTACTTCTATTTTACACGTTGTTGAACAAGGAAAAATTGGATAAAGGCAGAATTATTCCTTCCATATATATCTCTCTCTCGTCTACCTATCCACTCCATGTCCAACCCCAACATGCATTTTGTATCCATTTCTACCACTAGGTGATCAAAAATTCCAATTTTATCCTATTCTCTGCAATGCTATAGGATTTCCTTTAGTGCTATAGGAAACCTTGTAATTCTACAAGAAATCCACCCGAGGATGAATAAGCTCATGCAAGGCTCCCTAACCATCAAAAAAACATTAAAAAAAATCTTCCTACACCTATGTATACCATCCCTAACCACCACTCTATCCCATGCATGAAGACTCACTCATCAAACCCTCTGCTTTGCCACTGTGAGCCATTTTTTCTTAAATACACATAAAATGCCTCTTCTCTCATGTTTTCTTCCACTACACCACTCCATCCAGATCCTAATACCACCCCTAATGTCTTCACAGTATTTTTTTTCCTTCCTTAGGATAGTTTAAGCTCCAAAACTGTAACAAGAAAATTGCTACATGAAAATGATCACTTCCTGTAGAACATATGTGCATGCATCCAAAAGATAAAAAGGCCTTAGATTAAAGATGAAGATACAATCCTAAAGATCACTAGGATATTCCAGAAGGGAAGCTCCATTAGCAGAAACATCCTAGGGTATCCATGAGGTAGCTATAGAGGAGAGAACAATAAAAAACATACTAAGCACCTCAGTCAGAAAAAGAACAACAACAAAAAAAACACATCATTTGTGACCATCACAGTGCTCCAACTCCCTACATCAAACGATATTGAAACTCATCAACAATCAGGTAGGGTTAGGTATGGCTCCCTCTCCCTCTCTCTATGAATCATTTGACTAAATGAGTAAATGTCGAAAAAACAAAGTGTAATGGGAAAAATAGTGGCCAGTTAACTTGGCCACCCTAAAATAGTTAAAGTGAAAATTAGGTGGATTTGCATGCCAAATGGATTTTTCACATCATTTAGGGGAAGGATAAAAATAAGTGGGAGCTACTTATGAGGAAAAAGTGAATGATAGGCTTGAGTGGGACCAATGGTCCAAATATGGAAACCTCGTGCCAAATCCACATCACCAATACGCTCCAAGCCAACTCAATTTAGAATAAAAAATGTACTTTGGCTCATTTCCCCTAATTATATTTCTAATTTTGAGATTAGTTAGCAAAGGAGAAAGGAAGGAGACATAGGGGATCTTTGATCCATTGTCATGTTTTGCATGCAGACTATGCTACAGGAAACTATGCTACTACAGCAAGAAGTTTCCAAGGAATCCACAAAGGGTTTAGAGGTGAAATTAAAACCACCATCACAGTGTATTAGCACCCCAAAACCATTCTTCAAGTCAGAAACATCAAAATTGCAGAGGTCATTTTCCATCACCCCCATCAAGTTGCAAGAATTATCATGGTAATTTGCACACAATCAAGCCATAATTGAATAAATTAAAGCATTGTTTAAAGGAATAGGAGATAAAAAAAACCACCTTTTGGGAAAATTTAAAATCTTTTAGGTCCCATATCATAGTGCCTTTGGAAAAAAGCCACAAACAACCACCTCTCTAACAAATTCATAAGATGGGAGGATGTTTCAGTAGAAGGTAGCCCACAAACACCAAGATAATTAGGCTACATCCTCCTGTCATAGATATATTTAGAAAGCATCATTGGTTGGGGTTCTTCAAGCTCCTAGAGGGGTATGATGATGAAGTGGCTCAAGATTTTATAGTGGCCTTGCACTCTGAAGGAGATGATTATGCCACCACAGTGGTAAGAGGAATAGAAATTAAGAAAATCACTAAGATCATCAGCAAAGTTGCCACCTTACCTCTAGTAATTAAATAGGAAAAAGAGGACAAAGTATCTAGTACTACCTATAAGAAGAGTTTCTTCTTGAAAAATGAGGAATACATTGAAGATAAGAATGGGGTAACAAGGGAAATTCTGCCTTACCCATTGGATGATGTGGATTACCATATCATGAAGTATATCTCTGGTTGTAAGGGAATACTAAGTGTAATCAGTGGATATAACTTTAGGTTATTGCATGAACTTAGGTCCAAAGGGGATTTAATTTAGATAAAATATTTAATATAGCATATTTACTTCTCCACTAAATCATAGATATGAGCCATGGGATAAGGGAGAGGAAATATAAACAAGTATATCATCATGGTCTCATCAAACTCATAGTGTAATATGCTTTAAACATAATAAACAAGCATGTATGTTGGTCTACTTTCATTGACATGAATAGAGAATCCTTCATTGGGACACAAACCATTACCCCTGGAGAGACCCGTGCCTCTAGCCTTGGAGAAAGGGGAATTAAACCAGGAGAAGAAGGTACTGAAAGGATAGAGGTAGAAGAGGAAATGGAGACAGAAGAAGAAACTACAAAATATTTACAAGAAGAGAATAAAATTGAGGAGGAGGAAGAGAAAGAAGAGGAAGGTAAATAAGAGGAAGAGAAAGAAGAGGAAGAAGAGGAAGAGAAAGAAGATAAAGAAGAAGAAGATAGAGAAGAGAAATAAGAAAAAGAGGAAGAGGGAAAGATAGAATAAGAAGAGATCCTAGATGCCAAGATTACCACTGATGTCTCCCATCAGTAAACCAAAATTTCACTAGGGACCACTAAAAAGGAAGAAACTTCCAATTTAGCCACTCAAAGCACCCTTATGAAAGAAAAAATAAGGAGGCATACCCCCATGAATTTCAAGAACAAGAAATGAATTAGGGTAAGACAAGGGAGGCCTCAAATTCCAACCAAGAGCCTCATCACAGTTGAGAATTCGCCTAACAAGAAAGGAGAAATAGGGCTAGAGGAGGGAAATAGTCAAGAGGCCACTTCACCCAGAAAGACATCTATGACCTACACAATAAGGCACTCCTCAAGGCTAGCATCCTTAAAGCAAGAAAAATCACCTACAAAAATGCAAGGAAAAGGAAAGGAGGAGATACTAGGAAAATAGGGTATGCAATAAGAAACATAGATAGTTCTACAGGAAACCTAGACAATGCTACAAAAAACTCAAAAAATTTTACTGGAAGAGAAAAATGTGCAAGGGGAAGAGAACAAGCCACCATTCGAAGGGAAGGATGCCCAAGGTGACGAAAAAGAGGCATACATTGAGTGAGACGATGCTCAAGTTGAGAAACAAGAATCAAAATAGGAGGGACCAAAAGAATATCCAGCCTCTCCAAAAATTGTCCTAAAAAATATTACAACAGTTCAACTTCCTACACCACAATAAAACTTAAGCTCTTATTATGCATTCATTGAAGGAGGGAGGATGATTACTCAAAATCTCTCCATCCCTTGTTCTATGAGATGGAAAAAGAGAGAGAGGGTGCACCCACCAATGGATGCACATTTCTAAAGATAGGAATGTGGAAGATGTGGGGATCAAGGAAGATAGACTCACTAAGATGGGGATAGATTTGGCTGATATCAGACTTACAGAGGAAGTGTTGAAAGAACAACTACAAGATGATGCCAAAACTTTTATCAACCAACACAATGATGCCAAATGCTTTTAGCATTCAACACTTCCTCTGCTTTTTTTCCTTCAGGAGTCTCTCGGCCTCTGATGAGTACACGGTCAGGTTTCAATAGGTCATTTATAGTGGTTCCCTCTGTAAGGAACTCATGGTTAGAAATAATTTTAAAATTTATTCCTTTGCCATCATGGGTTTAAATCTTTTCAACTGCCTCAACTATTTTAATAGGAATTGTGGATTTCTCAACGACAATTTTGTCTGATTTAGAAACATCAGCTATCATTCTAGCTGTGCTTTCCCAGTAGGTCAGATCTACTGCTTTTCCATGGCTGAGGTTTCTTGTCTTTGTGGGGGTGTTTACTGAAACAAACAAAATGTTGGCTTCAGCAACCTGATTCTCAACAACGGAACTAAAAAATAGGTTTTTTTTCACTGCATGCTCTGACAACCTCATCAAGTCCAGGTTCATATATCGAAAGCTAGTTGTTGTTCCATGCATCAATTCGAGGCTTAGAGATGTAAAATACTATGAATTCAATGGAAAATGAACCTTTGAAACTCATCTACACCAAATCTCAAATCCAGTTCTGCACATCAGTGCCAACATGAATGTCATTCACATCACCATCAACGATTTTCATTGTCTGATAGATCACAGATATGGGATCTATCCTATGGCCTTCCAGGACAACCCTTAATTCCCATCTACGAGAATGCCATCAAAAATTATTCACTGATCCTGATTGAATGGTCTCCAACATGGAATTCCTTGTTGAATCGACTATTCACATTAATAATTAGCACAATACACCTTTAATTTACAATAACTTTTCTCATAGTGGAGTGATTCCATTTCAAATTTTCCCCTTTAATGATTTCAACAGTAGACCGTCACACATTGCAGTCTATAATCTGTCTCCCCACACATTATGAGGGTATATTAAAATCACGGTATGACCTCCAATCCTCCGAGACAGATTCAATCATATGACCTTTGCAAATAATGTTTCACTCCTTCTTTAAAAAATCGATGGCACTAGTCGACGCCTCTGCATCTCAGATGGGGAATATTGTGATAAATTACACTCAACTTTCTTATAAGGCACTCTTACCAATCACCGATCCATCTTCTCTCAAGGCTTGATTACCCTTTGGTCACATTCAATAGTGAACCGTGCACTTAAACCATCAAGGCATTCGTTGAATCCCCTTCAAAGCCTAAAAAGAATAAAACAACAAATCCTGAAATAGCCTATTGTGATTTGAGATAGGCATACAAACTAGAATTCAATAGTTAAATATTCACAGAGATAATAAAAAAAACTTCCTTTCATTAATCAATCTGTATATACAATACTTGGCCTGATTTTCTACATTAAATTGGCCTCCTATATATATCACCACACTCTCATACACTTACCTCTACCCTTACTCTATCTACCTTCAAGACTTATAATTCATATACAAATAAAATCCTGAACCTCAACTTATTTTAGATCCAATAATTTCTCCTCAAATCTTATCCTAGATCCAAAATATCTTTAAGATCTCATAAGATTTCTACAGATCCTAAAATGACTCAACAAGACTCCTAGAATCCCATTCTAAATCTGCCACTATGGAAAAAATTCGATTACATTTGATCTTTACTCATTTCTTTCTAAACTACCTCTTCAAATATAGGAAAAATAAATATTTACAATGACAAGTCCCATTTGGGCAAATTTCAAGACCCCAGACTTGAGTTATATACTAGTTTTTCCTTGAGAGAAAAATTCTCCCGCATCAAACTCCCAAAGTAGAAAACATTCATGATCTCTTGATCATGTGATTTCATATGCTGATGAAAACCTCCAGGATCCCAAATTTTTGTCTGCAACCTTTCATAAGATTTTTTGCACCTTACTGCTGCCATTATCCTTAATGTTTCATTCTTTTTTTTCTTGTTGTCTTTTTCATTTCTTCAGGTTTCCACACTTTATATTGCAGCTTCCCTTTTTCCTTTCCTACAACAATCTTCCTAGTCAATAAGTCTAGCGAACTGACAATTAGCTTTTTCTTGTTGTGCATTCCTTTGTAATTCTTCACCATTAATTTCCATAGCCTATCAATTTCTTTATCTAGTTCATCCATCTGCTGACAAATACTATACATTTGTAACTAAACTTCTCCTTTTATAAAAATTTCAGAATTGTTATCTTTTTCAAGTTTACCTTTAACTTGATGTTGGTTACCTTCACTTTGGAGTTGTTGAATTCTTACTACAACCCTTACATCCTTACCCTCTTGTTTCTTATGAACTTTTATCTCATCTCCAATCAACCTTTGTTCAATATCTTTGATCACAACATCATACTCATTAATGTTATTCATTGTACCTACAAAAGAACTATTTGTTTGTAAATTAAAACATTCTTATGTCTCCATGACTATTAGGGACTCTATTCTACTGTTAGGTACTATTGTAACCATTTATTTTATATTGCCACGTTCTCCTAGAAACTTCTCTAGAAATTCAATGTCCTCTTCACATTTAGCAAGCACTTTATCAAAATTCTCTTCATTTCCAGCTTCATCCCCTATATGGTCACTATTATTTAGTGACTATTCTTCAATTTGATTATCTTCCATGGACAATTTTGTTTCCATCATCTCCATAGAAATAAGTTTACGTTCTCTCGATACACTTTCAAAAAGAAATACTTCATCAACCCCATGTTTTGTAATAGTGTTTGAGAACTGTCCTTCTTTGGCACTTATAATCTGTATATTTATACACCAACTGTCAGCTTTTAAAATGTAAGGCTCAACAACCTCAACTGATGTTTCACATATCAGCTCTTCAAGTAGAACTTCATGTCCTTCTTCCATAAGAAATTGTCCCTATTTTGTAACAGCTCCAAATATCAATTCATCAATAATTTCTTTCTACTGCAATATGTCAATGTTTTCCTCATTCAAGAGGCATCCTCCATCATAATTTTCTTTAGAATTTTTATCTTCTAAGATGTACTCTTCATCCTTGTTTTCTTCTAGTATTTCATCAAATTTTATGATAGCTTCAAAAGACTACCCATCTTCTGCAAAGCCTGAAAACACATCAAAATTATTAGATTAAAAAATATAAGGCTTTATAGCCTCTTCTGCTACCTTTGTCCATATTTCCTCATGTTTCTTTGAACTATCCCAATAGTTAATGAGATCTTTAATTGATCACCATTCTTCATCTTTACCCATAAATTCACCCTATTCTGTTTCACAAATGGAAACTTCCATTTCCAACTCAGCTTCTTTGAGTTTTTCCACCAGCGACTTCACTTGCCTCTGTTGTAGCCTTTTCTGTAACTTAGGCAACTTCACTGTATTTTTCCTAAATACTCAAACTTGTCTTTGGTTTTCCTCTAGTAGAATCCTTAATACATTGAGTTGTTATTTTAACTGAGCAATCTCCTTGTCAAGCTCCTCTTGAATCACATGTTTCCTAGATATTTCTTTAGCACCCTTATTCTTCATCTTGTGTCCTTCTTCTGAGCCTTCCACATGACTTTCCACAGTCATATTTTCTTCTGTGTGAACTTTTCCTTGTTCACTAAACTTCTGCAACAAAATTTTTATTCCAACCTACTATAATTACCTCACCAAGCCATATCCATTGGACTCTTGGAAACTTCAAAGATTCTTTCTAGAACCTTATTTTCAGCTTACCTTCTCCACAAGATTATTTTGTTTCTAAGAAATTTCTCTTTCCAACCTCAGCTGGAAATTCTCATCTTCCTTGCTATAAAGTTCTTCTTCTGTGTCATCTTCTACACCTGCAACCAATCAAATTCCTACTGAGTTGATCTTATCACTAACCTTCTCCTCTTCATGGTCTCCAAGTCCTATCCTTCTCAGAAGTTGTATTGAGCACTCCTACTCTCCTCTCTAGTTATTGTACTCACTTCTCTAAAAGTTTCCTTTTTTCCCTGTCCATTCCAAACCTTGGCTGGAATAAGGTATTTCTATACTCCAAGAACTTCCAAAGTTTATTCCTAGAGTCTTACTCTTATAGCCTTGTGCAAAAATTTTCACTCATTCAATTGTTGCAAATCATTAACAAAATTTCGTACCTCTTTAATCAATCTGCTTCTTGGCTGGCTTTTTCTCTGCAAACTTCTCTTTTTTCCTAGATTACAACCATGATCCAATATCACAAAAAAAATATCTCAGGTTCTAAACTATCATGCTTCCACTGCATACTCTTTCAATATACAAGTGTTGCCACCTATAATCAACATAAAATCATCAGACACATAGCTAGAATTATTCCTTATCTGTCTTCTCTGTTCCAAGATCCATGTTATGTTGTCTGGTTCTACTCCCAAAGTAGAAAACAATCACATTCTACCAGTTATGATCAATCTATAAGAGAAAACCCACTTCTGGTTGTTACTCTGTGTAATATTCCCAATTTTCCACCAGATAATTGGAATATTAGAGTTCTTACTTTTCTTAATTAATTAAGTAAATAAGACGGTGGAGGAACCCATAAACCCCATATATGAATAAAATCCACTTTTTATGTGTGTATGTGGATAATTTAGAAGTATATCTGCATTATGGAGAACTGGAGTAGCTTCTTAATGAAGGAAGTGTGTAGATAATGGATCATTAATGAGATGATCATGGAGATCATGGAGGAAGTCAAATGAGATAATGGTGCATTAAAAGTAATATCATAAAGCACTACTGATGAAATAGTGGAGGAATTTGTGCATCTAATTCACGCATGATGGATAGAGTGGGAATTAAATGCAGAGATGGTTGAGAACATGGAGAGACATCGCAGTCTTCATGGAGTCTAGTGGCCACATGTGCAGTGTAGTTATGAGGTGGGCCAGGGCTATGGAAGGCTTACAAAGCATATAAGGGAGATGAAGGTAACAATAGAAGGCATGCTTTAGATTATTATTTCTTATTTGTTTAGATCTAGATTTATCTTTATACATTTCTATGCACACTTCAACTATTTAGCTAAGTCTACAGTGTTGTTTAGCACACGAGTGTTTCTGAGCAGAAATCCCAACATTACCCATGGGAGGCTCTGAGTTCCTACTTTTGGAAGGTTTATTTGAGCTTCCATAAATCATCAGGCATTGGTGCCACATTTATCCACTCTCGTATTCACATTTAGTCTTAGGATTTATGCATTCCTGGTTGAGGTTTTGAGAGGAGGAGGTTGTTTCTAACATTTCAGCTAGGAAACTAGTGGAGGATTCATTATTTTACCTTGTGCTTAAATATCGGCCTTTTATGAGAAGAACATTCATATCCGGCATTCAGGCCATCATTTCATCTTTACATGTAGCAACAATTCCCCAAGGGATTGCACAGTCTAGTCTTGCAGATATGAAGGAGGAAGGAATTTTCTAGTATTTCAGTTGGAAATCCTATGAGGGTCCATATTCTCACTTTGGACATACTATTTACATCATTCAGGAGCTTAACTATAGCATATAGCATCTGATTATAGATCCTCCATCCCTGACAGTGCAGATTTACTTAGTTGTTGTGTATTCGACAGCTGAATCTATTGGAGGAGGTTGCAGGAGACAGATCTTAACCTTCTAGCTTAAGAATTTGAAGGAGGGATAAACCCTCTATGCATTGAGTTGGTTTTTCCATATTTCAGCCATCATATAATCAGCTCATGCAGTAGATCTACATACCCAACAGTGATATAGTTGCTATGCCTAAGAGGGTGATTTTCCAATATTGTTAGATCTGGAAATCTTTTCTGGGTTATCTTGGGTATTCATCATAGAGCCCAGATCTGAAATCTTGGCATCATCTAACATCCAAAACTTCTAGATCTATAGTTCTATATTTTTTTGGCAGTTGTAGTCCCCACATTTGCAGTAGGGACAACACAATATTCCTTCCAATATTTCAACAGTTATGCAATCCCTCTTGTGGGAAGACTTTAGGGTCAATCTAGCCTTCTTCTCTGGCTTGAGTGTCTCATATTTTTAGCACCGTTGTACTTGTTTATCCACCTCCATATAAAAAAATGGTTCAACTATTCTGTACATTTTTATGGTGTATTTAGATTTTTTTTCATTGCTACAGTTTTCAATTATTGTGTTTTTGTATTATTGCATTCTCCCTTTTAGGATATTACAATGGTATCATAGCATAATCTTTGGCTCAGCTTGTGGGCACTCCATCTTTAACATCAAAAGAATAAGAAGATATTAGATATCTACAATGATGGAGGGTTTATGTTTTTCCACTCTTCTCTTTAGATATATGCAAGATCTCTCCATGGAGGTCAAAAAAATGAATAGAGAAAGGTAAAAGGAGGATCCAAGAAGATTTCAGAAAGAGGAAGGTACTAACACTTTCTATCAGCAGCAGAAAATACCGGTAATGCATAGAGCTCCACAACATTTTACTAGATCCCCTTTTTTGAGAAGGAAGGCGAATGGTGTGAATGTGAAGGAGACTTGGGGTATGAGACCCTAATTAAATATCCTTCCAAGTTGAATCAAGGAGAATCTAACTCTCCAATTGTTCTTACAACTCAAAGAAGAAAGGAGATCCCACAACAACAATAGAAGAAAGAGGCATAGATTCTTCTTGCCTACATTTGATGGATCAGCCACAAGCACAGTGAAGGCATGGAGGGAAGAGTTAGCTGCATTCTTTCAGCTATTTCCATTAGCAGAAAGAGAGGATGTTGATATTGTAGTGTTGCACCTTGAGGGTGAAGCAAAATATTGGTGGTTCAGTCATTTGTCACATGCCAAAGTGATTTCTTATCCATATTTCTATCAGAGACTGAAGAAGAAGTTAGGTACAAGGAAACTGAAGACATTTCCCATAGAGACATATCCCATCATTGACGAGAGAGTACATGAAGAGAAAAAGGAATATGTCCTCATCGTCACTCCAGAAGAGGAGCCCCTACCACCACCATCAGTTATAGATGTACTTACATCAGGAGGAGGAACACTTGCATCTTTGCGAGATGGTCTTGAGATCTTGACATTGGGAGCCCCATGCATGATTTAGGAGATGCATGAGGAGGAGGAGGAAGATACCAGCACTGGTACAGTAGAGGAGATGCAACCATCATAATTACCAACAATTGGAGAGGCCATTGCACCAGTTGGAGGAACTCTTGTAGTTGTGCAAGATGTTCCCAAGATTCATCTTATCCAAGGTTTGCAAACATTTCCATCTCATATTATTTCAGTACCTCATATTGAGATTTGTGAGACCATGCCATTAGGGAAATTGCATAACCAAGGATTAGAGCACCTTTCTGATTTGGAGAAACAAAGTATCACTGCACAGGGGACCCTTGACTTGATCAAGGAGAATATGTATAGCTATCCTAGTTTATCATGGTTGAGCTACACCCAATACTTTGTGTTGAACTATGGAGTTTTAGAGGATGGGATGAGCACAATCCTATTTAGTATAGTGCTAGACTATGAGTTTAGCATTGTGTATGGCCATGAGAGAGCAGATGTATCACCATGTAGATCTACAGCATTGTCACTGAGCAGTAGTGATGAGATAAGGGGCCCGTTATTCTTGGAGCATCCCAAAGATAACTTCACTCATGAAGCATTGGAGGGACAAATGATAGATGGTAGACATCTTATTATGGAGAGAGTTTTCCATTATCAAGATGGAGTTTTCTAGATGAGCACCTCACAGCTCAAAGAGGAATTTCTACCTACAAGATGTATGGAACCTTATGGGTTCTATTGGGCCATTGATGAGAGGATATCATGGAGAGACCTGAAAGGAGGTGCACTTCAACATATCATGGAGTGGAAAGATTATTAGATGGAGAAGATTGGTATTCTACCTTGGGTGGATACCAAGATTGATCATGGTATGATTCATCATCCACATTGGGATGAATGGATCCAGATGAGGAGCAAGGGGTTTCCAACCTTCTTGTAGATCTATGATACAGGGCAATAAGAAGCTTGGTTGTGCTGGTTGATTTGGGTGAGTATGGTTACTACCCAACATCTCACACTTGTGTGGTCCATGCCATGTACATCATTGATGTCATGCAACAACAGGAGGCATGGTTGCACTGGTTATTGCTGGGAGAGTTTAGCCATCACATGATGTATCCTATATCCATGTGTGTACTTTTGTTTGGGATGTATTTGATGTTCATGTATGTACCTTTTTTTGGGACATGGCATAACTCTCACATGATGTGGCAGTGGGGAGCTTGTTTGTATTGTTATGATGTGACATTCCACATGTCAATCAATATGTTGTTGTTCCATGACTTGCATCATGATGATGTAACGTGGCAGCTATTTAGCCAATTTAATGTCTTAAATTGCTTACATAAATTATCAACCGAGGTTTGTAATTTGTTGAAGTGTGGTGCACTATATGAGCTTATTTAACCTTCTTCTTACTTTGTTGTATGTATTTTTATGTTGTTTTTGGGGTTTCATGATTTATGTCTAAATGTTAATCTAGAAATATGAAAGGAATTAAATGAATCTAGTGAATTTTAAAATGTGTAAAACTAATTTTAAAAGAAGGAAGAAAAGTAAGCGTTCTTAAGTTAAACTAATTTACATAAAAATGAACCAAAACTATTGAATGATTAAAATCTAATATGAAAAATAGAGTGTTTATGCTAATGACTTCCAATTTAATGTTAGTCCTATTCCATGGATATAAATCTTACGACTAAAAATTTAAATTTAAATGCTACTCTAATTGAAAGAAAATTCAAAGATAAGACAATATAATGTATGTTTGATTACTCCAGCATTCAATATGAAGTATGATAAAATCACCCTCTTGAAATTATGAGTAAGCGACCAATTATACCTTAGTTTTTAATGTTCTATAAAAACAAGTAAAGTGTGCAAAGGAAAACTCAATAATTGCATAAATTATATATTCGAGAATTCAACTCAGAAATGTGATAAAATCATCTTCTTGAAATGATCTTTAAGAACACCCAATTATACAATTGAATGAGGATCTAAAAAGAAATGTAAAAGAATGTAAAATTAAAGCTCAATGATTTTATAGGTTGAACATTCAATCACCCAATTTGGAAGTATGACAAGTCACCTTCTTACCCTGATCTTTTAGGAATATTCAATTATGCAATGAATTGATAGTTTGATCTAAGAAAGTAAATAACAGAACATGAAAGGAAACTAAATAACTGTGAGATATATTCCCTCAAAATTAATCCAATTGAAAAATAGATAAATCTATCCTCTTGAAATATTCTCAAAAAATAAAAGATTACATAGTAATTCTATTATTGATGCTAAGAAGACATTCATGAGTTAATTCTATGCTACTTATCAAAAATTGTAATGTAATATTAATCTACTCAGAAAATTGACAAAACAGAATTGACAAAACAGAATAAAGAATTTAAACTAAAACGATGAACGAAAAACCTCCTCCTATGCAGGGGCCCTTTGCAGAAAATTTGGTCGAAATCATAACTCGTTATATGCACACTAAGAAATCACTTGAAACATGAACACAATTCTTATATTATAATAGAACAGAGTTTCAAAACAATACACAGTGTTTCAGCAAAAATTACTAGTATTCGGTTCTGTACAACCAATATTTAAATAAAACTAATCATAGCTATAGTGAGTTGATTATGCATATAGGTGGCTATATTAACCGAATTATAGAATTGGAGTTTTACTGTTTAACTCTTGATTTGGTATGTTAGATCAAATCAAGATTTCTTCACTTCTTAGCTTACATCCTTTGACCATGCTCTGACTGTGATCTCAGACATCCTTTTCTATCGATTTAGATCAAGTAGATAGGATGAAATCCATGTGTGAATTATTCTAGAGATGCCCATGTGGCTCATTTCTCTATTTTCTCCTTGGAACCTACCAAACCATGAAAGTAGTTGCAGAACCAAAGATTAGTTGCAGAATAGGTTGTGTTATGTAGCCAAGTTACAAAAATTCATTCAAATAACAAGAACATCATAATATAACATTAAAACCATTTAAATGCATATCCTGAGAAAAAACATGAAATTTATCATTGATTAGAGTGTATAAAATTATGAGAAAGTAGAAAAAGGAATGAGAAAGGATGTTAGAGAAGGGACAATTTTGAAGTTAAACATACCCCCACTAAGAAGTCATTGAATGTCCTCATGCAATTTACCAAAAATTTGAACTCTCTTCTACTAGTACATTTGTTCAGATACTTTTGCCAATACATCCAGTTTTCTTCTTTTTCTTTTCTTTGAAGTGATTTCCCTCCTGGGCTTTCTCATAAGAAGCTTGTATTTGAGATTAATGATTGCCTTGTTTAGTGATTTTTTCTTTCTTTCTAACTTCCTGATCTTTTTGTACCACAGTCCTAAGTGCAGAATGGTATTATCACTAATTACTTTCTCCAATGTTTTATGTTTCTTCAAGGCTTCATTCTCCTGTTTAATATGCCGATTCAATATCTCTAGTTCATATATTTCACGTTTGAGAGTATCAACCAGAAGTTATTGTGTATTGATAGGAGGTTATGGATTCATTGCTAAATTTCTCTTCTCTAGTGACTCTATGTAATCATATATTTCTTGTTGTACTGGATCTATGCCCAGATATCTCCTGCTGGGACTACCTTCAAAATTATGTATAGTAGAAATTTCAGGGCTATGTAGAGGAGAAGTATTGATAGGAGATGGTAATGGAGTTTCTTCCTCTAAATTTATAAACCTTGTCTGCTGTGGAAGTGTTTTCTTCATTCAACCTCAAAATCTAGAGCTCCTTATCAATTTTAGAGGATTTATATTTTCCTCACTTGTAACCTTGCTCCTCTTTTCTGTTTTACCTCCTGTCATAACTTTTCCTTGCTTATTTTTCTTCATTAGTTATGGCAGAGTGAGTTCCTCATCATTTTGTAGAAGTGGAGATGCAGGTCTGTCCTTAATGCTTGTGTCAACTTTCTTCCTCTTTCTTATTCTAGTATTTTCTTCTTTAGGCAGCTCTAGTACATCTTGGAAATGGTTTCTGATAAGAAATTTCTCCCAAGAATCTCCTATGTGTTCCAAATGAAACTCAAGAAGGATTTTTATCAACCCATGATGGTGCATAGTATTATATATAAACTGAATTATCTTCTACAAATTTGTAGACATTGTTTTTAAGATATTCAATAAAAAGAAGGGAAGAGTTATTTCACCATCATCTAAGAAGTTCATCAAAAATCGAATATGATACACATACATGCAGCCAAATCTGCCTTCACAGGTGATAAATTTCTGTAAAAATAAGAGCATGTTCCTCCATTTATTTTTAAATGTTGAGTTGGGGATACCATTTTCGAAAATAGAAATATCCATATCTAGGTTTTTAAAGATAAATTTCCATGATTCATTGTGAAATTCCTTGTTCATGAACCACCGTTTTCCAACCCTTGGGAGATCTGTGGCTTCAGCTATGAATGTCTCAGTAACTGTGAGCTTAATGTCTCCAATTTCAACTTTTGTGCCATCAAAAGACCTAGAAAAATAATTTTTGATCTCTTTAGGAAAACCATCAAATTCCTCGATGAATTTGAGCCATTTAGCTTTCTGAAACATCTCCTTGATCTGAGGATATCCTTCCATATATTTTGTTCCAACCGATTCTGATCTGACTATCAAACCCATACTTTTGGTTGTAAAGAATCTATCTTTAGAATTATTCTTCTTTGTTATGAAGTGAATCGGTTTACGGATATGATGAAAGTAATTGAGGGTTTGTAGGAATAAGTAAGCGAGATCAATTGGCGTTTTGAAGAAACTTAGATGGATATGTCGTGTCAATAGGTCATGATCGTTAATCATGAGGGATTCTATTGTTGATCGTTATGAAACATAATGTGGATGATGTGGTTGATCTGGATATGATGAAAGACCCAATAAAATCAAATGATGACATGTCATTGTAGCATGTGGTTATCTACGTTATACATGCTAGTGTTTTGACCTTGTTATTAAAATAATTTTTCACAAATTTACCTTTAGAACTAACCTTTCATTATCATTAATTTGGTGTTGATGCTTCAGGTAATTTTAGCATGGTGGTATTCAAATGTAGTCCTTCAATTTCTTTTATTCTTCATCATTTTTCTTTGTAGGTTGTACACATGTGTCAGAGCTATAGAATGGAATGGAATATGGCTGCAAAATATGGAATCAGTTGCAGAATGTGGAATAAGCTACAGAATGGAATATGGCTGTAAAATGGGATGTGGCTGCAGAATGTAGATTCTGTAGAATGGAATATAAGCTACATAATGGAATACGACAATGGAATGGAATGTAACTGCAAAATAGAAGATGATTGTGGAATGGAATGTAACTACAAAATATGAGCTACAAAATTGAATGTGATTGTGGAATGGAATGTAATTGCAGAATATGAGCTCAAAAATGGAATGTAACAATGGAATGGAATGTAAATGCAAAATTGAATGTATTTTTGTACTACTACTTATTGTAGAAAAGAAAGGGAAAATATAAGATGTCAGAAATTTATGATTTTCATCTTGTATTTTCTATATAAGGATGCTAATCATTGATTGGTTTTCATACTAATACAATTTTTTTTTTTGGAAAAATAAAAGCTAATTTAGCGAAGAGGAAATATTCTTCTTCACTATATTCATATTATTACTATCTTGGAAAATCTTGATAAACTCTTCTCTTGAAATTGGCTTATGATATACTTTCAGCCGATGTCTATTCACAAGAAGAGGTACCTTTTCTTCATCAATGGTCCTCATCCTGACTGCTCCATTGTCAAATAATTTTTGAATCTCATAAGGCCCAAGCCAATGAGTCTGAAACTTCCCCTGAAAGTCTTTTAAATTTGAACGAACAAAAGTGCCCAATCCCCTTCTTGAAAATTTTTCTCCTTGATATACTTATCATGTCATTTGGACCTTTGCTACTAGACTATATTGCTTCTTTGAACTGCATCTTCCCTGATTTCATCAAGCTCATTAAGTTGCTCCAATATATGCTTCTCAGATTTTGATAAATCAAGTCCCAATTGGAGTTCCATCTTGAAGGTTTGAATATGAAATTCTATAAGAAATAGGACTTGCTTCCCATAAACAATTTCATAGGGAGTATGTCCTGTTGTATTCCTCCATGTGGTTCTGTAGGCCCGTAAGGCTTTAGGAAGCCTTTCTTCCACAATATCTTCTATGTAAATGGACAGTCTTAGTGAGAATTCCTCCAATCATTTTATTGGTGGACTGTACTTGACCATTTTCTTGTGGATGATAAGGAGTATATTTTCTGTACTTGATCTTGTAATCTTCCACAGGCTCTTTCACCAACTTGGACATAAAATGGAATCCCTGATATGTGACAATTTCTCTTAGAACACCAAAATGAGTGAAGATATCCTAAAAATTAAATTTAACTACAGAACGTTCATTAGCTAAAGGTACTACGTTAGATTATACCCATTTAGTGATATAATTAGTACATACCAGAATATATTTCTTTTTATTAGATGGTGGATTGATTGGTCCAAAAAAAATCGAAGGCCTATTTTTCAAATGGTTTGATGAGTACTTGAGGTTGTAAAGGAATTTCATCTGAAGGAACATGTTTCCCCATTCTTTGGTAGCTTTCACACCTTTTCAAATATTATTTGGTATCTCTAAAGATGGATGGCCAATAATATCCTAAATGAATGATTTTATAGGCTGTCCTCTTATCAGAAATGTGCCCACCACAAGGTTCATCATGACATGCCTTAAGAATTTCAGGAATTTCATCTTCTTGAACACATCTTATGATAATGATATATGGACCTGTTTTATATAGCTCATTAGTAATCGATGAGTAATTTGCACTTATTTGAATAATCCTTCTTTTTTCTCTAGGAAACAAATGTGAAGGTAATTTTCCTATGACTAAGTAATTAGCAATATTTTCAAACCAAGGAGTTTTATTAGTTATTGAAAAAATATATTCATCAGGAAACTTATCCTCAACTGGAGTATCATTTTTGATATTTTGAATTCTAGATAAGAAATCAGCAACTGTATTTTGTTTTCCGGGTTGGTCTAGAATGGTGATATTGAATTCTTGTAACAGTAACAACCATATTGTAACTCTTCCATTAGTAATAGATTTATTCATTAAGTATCTAATTGCATAGTGATCTATGTGAACAAAGGTTTCATAGCCTATAATATAATGTCTAAGTTTTTTTATAGCATGAAGAATGGCTAAGAATTCTTTTTTAGTTATAGTGTAATTTAACTAAGTGGGAGTCAAATTCTTATTTATGTAATAGATGGCATAGGCGATCAAATATTTTTGTCCTAATACAGCTCCCAGAGTTGTATCTGAAGCATATTTTGAAATATGAAAGGGTAGTTTCCAATTTGGACCTCTTAAGATGGCTGCTTCAGAAATTTTTGTTTTTAAAGTTTCAAATATCAATTGGAAATCAGGATTCCAATTGAATTCACAATATTTGGTAAGTAACTTGAAGAGTGGCGATGATATTTTATTGAAGTTTTCTATAAATATTCTATAATAACCTGCGAATCCTAGAAAACATCTAACATACTTTTGACAACTTGTAATTGATAATTTGGAGATGAATTCAACTTTAGATGTATCAACTTTAATTACATCTCCTGAAATATGATGTCCTAAAACAATCCCTTCTCTAAATATCATAAAAGAATTTCATGACTTAATGAAATATTTTCTTCTTTACATCTTTCAAGAACCTTTTCCAGATTCTCTAAAGCTTCTTCAAATGAATTCCCATAAACTGTAAAATCATCCATATATACCTCTACACAATCATGTATTATATTAGAAAAAATTCCTAGTACTTCCCTTTGGAATGTTGCAGGTGCATTACATAAACCAAAAGGAATGACTCAGTAGGCCCCATGGAAAAGTATATGTGGTTTTATCTTGTTCTTCAGGTGCTACTAAATCTGGTTGTAACCACTAAAACCATCCAAAAATTAGAAATACTTCTTGCTAGTGTATCCAATACTTGATCTATAAAAGGTAAAGGAAAATGATCTTTTAGAGTGGATTTGTTAAATTCTTGATAATACATGCATACCCTCCAGTTACCATTATTTTTGGGTACAATCACTAAAGGGGAGACCCATTGAATATCTGAAATTTGGTAAATGAAGTTCACATTCAACAATTTTTTGCAACTCTTCTTTCACAATTTCCCTAAGATTTGGATTCATCCGTCTTTGAGGTTGTCTGATAGGTTTACAATTTTCCTCAATATAGATGTGATGTATACAAGTCTTAGGAATAATTCCTTTCATGCCAGTGTATTCCCATGCATATGCAGAATAATGTTTTTGTAATGTTCTGATTAAATTTTGTTATTGTAGTCTTTCCAAGCTCTTGTTTATGTTCAAAGATTTTCCTAGAAAGGTTTCAACTGTAGAGTTACCAAATTATTCCATAGAGTATAGATACATTTGTCTAGATGATATATTCAATATTTCATTGGTCTTGAAATTGATCATGTTCATATTCTGAAAATGATTCAAAGTTTTCTATTGAATTTAAGATTTGACTATCTTCACTCATGCTTGAAATAGTAAAGAGGGGTTGTATATCATTGTCATCATCAATCCATTTTTTGTCATGTAACTCTGTGATTGTTTTTTTTGGAGGATATAGAGTGATTTTATTTGTTGAGTAACCATCAAAGATATACATGTCACCAGATCTATAGCTAATGAAAGCATCAGTTGTAGCCAACCAAGGTCTTCCTCAAATAAGTGAATGTCCTCCTAGATTGTTTTTGGGAGTTAAAATCATAAAATGAATAGGATAATCACAATAATATAGAGATACTGAGATATATTCTAATAAACCATATGGTTTGATTACAGATCTATCTGCTAATTGCAGTAATGTAGGTGTATACAGAAGGTTAGGATGTTTGAGTTGTTCCATGGTCTGTTTGCTTATGATGTTTATAGTCGCTCATAAATCAATCAATGTATTTGGAATTTCAACACCATTGATATGTGTTTTTACAACTGGAATTACTGGATATAAATATTTTTGTATGGAAATTTTTCGCATCATTATGTCTACAATTTTTCCTACTAGTTGAATTCTTTTTATTTCTTTTGTTTTTCTCCCTGGTTTCTTCATGCTCAACTCTTTTATTGTTTTCGCTAGAATTGGAATTTCTTTAATGGCCTGTAACAAAATAATTTTGATACATACATTTTTTATCTCATCTATAAAATCATAATTAGGAAACATGATATGTTTTTCTACCCCTCTATTAACTTGTAATCTTTCAGGAAAAGGAGGGTTATAAATAGATACGGATGGTTGCCCTATGATAGGAGTTGAGTTTATTGGTTCTTTTTGTTTTTCATTTTCAGAATTCCGGTTTTGAAGAGATGTTCCTTCTTCAAAAATTTTATTTTGTAGTAGAGAATCTTCCTCAATATTATCTTGTTCTGAATAAATACAAAAGGATTTTGATTATCCAGTATCCTACCAAATCTGAGTTGGACATCATTAAGATATAGTGGAGTAATCATGTAGGTTGGAATTTTTTGTCCTTCTATCATGTAAGTATTTTTAGGATTTTTATTATTGGGGTTTGGTAATGGTTGGGCAGGTAGCTGATTTGGTCTTTGTGGGAATGACAATGAAAGTTGTGGATTTTGGTTTTGGAGTTGGGGTTGTTGATTTTGTTGAGGAATTTGTTGGGGAGGATAGTTTGGATATGATGGAGGATATTGGTAGTATTGAGTGTATCTTCCATAGGGATTTTGCATTTCTTGTGCCCAAGTTTGAAATTGAGATTTAGGCCAAGGTTTTTGCCAAGAATTCCAGTCATTTGGTGGGGGATGAGTGTACATTTGATTGTTAAATTCTTGAGTTTGTGGCCCCTGACATGGTCCTCTAGCGACAAAGCAAATAGATTTTGTTGGATTTGAAGTTGTTTCTTCTTGAAAAACAACCTTAAGACTTGGAATTGAAGGGAAACCCTTAGTTTCATGATTTGCTGAACAAATCATACATGTCGCTATGACTTTTGCTTCAAGAGAACATTCTCTTAAAGCATGCTTCTTTCTACATTTAGGATAGAAAATAACTAAAGCATCAGTCTTATCTTTCTTCTTGTTTTGTAATTTAAGGGTGTCTATCTATTCACTAAGACTCCCTAATATATCTGTTTTCAATTCATCAAGCATATTTCCAATTTCTACCCTACTTACTGTTCCAGTTGCAGATCTATTCACTCTAGCAAGAGAAGGATCTCTTCGACCTTTCCCAGTTTTTTCTTTTCCCCTTGAGAGATGAATGCATAATTTAGTAATGTTAGGTAATGGGAGTTGAGAGATATCTCCCTTCGCCATCATGTTGAGGATATCTATCCACTCCTTTCTAATGGATTTTAATAAAATAACTTTTAAATTATCTTGATCTAAATTATCCATTTTTTCTCTTTTTATGTTATAATTGAATCTTTCAATTAAATTCTCTAAATTCTCATCCTCTTTTTGCATCATTTTGAATACTTCATCCTTGTGATTAATGGGTATGCAATAATCCAAATATCTTTCTAAAAATGCTTTCTTCATGTCATTCCATGTTCTGATAGACTTAATGATTAAAGCCATGAACCATTTTAAACATGCTCCTTTCATTGTTGAAGGAAACAACTTAAGTTTTTGAGAGTCTTGTAAATAATCATAAGTTCTACACAAAATTTCAAATTCAAACAAAAAGGTTCCAGGATCTTCACTTTTTAATCCATGAAAATTTGGGAGGACAGAAGGTGAGATATTTTTCATTGTGGAATTTTTATCTCCATCAACTATAGGGAATCCAAAAGAACTATCAGTTTCCCTATTTCTTCTATTTTCTTCATTTCTTCTACCTCCTCCTGTATTCCCTCTACTTCTTCCTCTACCTCCTCCTACAAACAACAGATTTTCTCCATTTAGAATTTCTCCTTCTCCTTCTCCTCCTTCTCCTCTTCCTGCCATTATAGATTCTTTAGAGCTAATTTAAGGTTCAATTTGCGAGCTTAATTTTTCTTCCTTTGGTTCTTCTATTAATGGAATGTTGAAGAAAGGTTCTTCTTCTTCTTCTCCACTAGGAATTTCTAACTCTTCAGCTCAAATATGTTCCCCTGTAGAGGTGAAAAAGGTTACTCCTTCTGTTAGAGATCTAGGATCTTCTTCCTCTAAGACTGCGTCAGTGGATGAAGTAGGATATCCTCCGAATTGGATTTCTAACTTTAGGACTTCAGGAAGTTTATGTCTAGTGAAGTATGGAGTATGAGTTTGAGATGGAGGTGTATCACTTCATGGTCTAGGTGGAGTGACTGGTGTTGTAGGAATTAAACTCCTGCCTCTAGCTATGAATCTACCCCTAGAATCTCTTTCTCTACGCATATGATTTTTTTAGATCTAAGAAATGAGGTTACCTAATTACACTTCCCCGACAACGGTGCCAAAATGTTTAGAAAATTTGATGTCTTAAATTTCTTACATAAATTATCAACCGAGGTTTGTAATATTATGAAGTGAGGTGCACTATATGAGCTTAGTTAACCTTCTTCTTACTTCATTGTATTTATTTTTATGTTTCTTTTGGGGTTTTATGACTTATGTATAAATGTTAATCTAGAACTATGAAAGGAATTAAATGAATCTAGTGAATTTAAATGTGTAAAACTAATTTTAAAAGAAGGAAGAAAAGGAAGTGTTCTTAAGTTAAACTAATTTGCATAAAAATGAACCAAAACTAGTAAATGATTATAATCTAATCTGAAAAGTAGAGTGTTTATGATAATGAATTCCAATTTAATGTTAGTCCTATTCCATGGATATAGATCTTATGACTGAAAATTGAAATTACAATGCTACTCTAATTGAATGAAAAATCAAAGATAAGACAAGCTAATGTATGTTTGATTACTCCAGCATTCAATATGAAGTATTATAAAATCACCCTCTTGAAATGATGTGTAAGCAACCAATTATACCTTAGTTTTTAATGTTCTAGAAAAACAAGTAAATCTTGAAAAGGAAAACTCAATAATTGCATAAATTAGATTTAGTTTAGAAATATGATAAAATCATCTTCTTGAAATGATCTTTAAGAACACCCAATTATATAATTGAATTAGGATCTAAAAAAAAATGTAAAAGCATGTAAAATTAAAGCTCAATGATTGTATAGGTTGAACATTCAATCACCCAATTTGGAAGTATGAAAAGTCACCTTCTTAGCCTGGTATTTTAGGAACATTCAATTATACAATTAATTGATAGTTTGATCTAAGAAAGTAAATAGCAGAACATGAAAGGAAAGTAAATAACTGTGAGCTATATTGCCTCAAACTTAATCCAATTGGAAAATAGATAAATATATTCTCTTGAAATGTTTTGGAAATCCTTGTTGCTTTGGTTACTTTTGGGAGAGTATGGGCTAATTTTTCCCCATGCATTGCATGATGATGATAGAGGATGGAAACAAAAGGCCTTACTATGTTGGCTTATGTTCAAATATTATGGTCATTATACTTCGTATGATAATGATGTGGTATGGAAGCAAGAGGCACTGTTATGGTGGCTTCTTTTAAGATAGTATGGCTCCCATACTTGGGTTGATGCTGATTTGGCATGGCAGCAAGAGGCATTATTGTGGTGGCTTCTCTTTCTTGGATTAATTATGATTTGGCATGGCAGAAAAAGGCTTTGTTGCAGTGTTTGTTACTGGGAGAGTATGGTTTGACATTGTACATGTTCATCCATATGTCTCTACTTCTTATTTTTCACATTGTTAGATGATTCTTGGATCTAACAAGGCCAACAGGGCTGAGGATGGAGCATGGAGAGATACAATCTACTTCATTTAGCATGGGATGGAGAGATAGTTTATGATTTGGGGTTTTCCACTTTGGTAAGAGACCACTCCACTTTATTTATCTCATGTATAGAGGAAGACTTTCGACAACATATGGTTTCCACTTGGAGATTCATTGATGAGGAGAGGCATCTAACTTATAATTTGGAGGCCATTCTAGACATTTTAGAGAGGCAGCTTTGGAGTTGGGCATGCATTACACATTGTAGAAGATGGGGAGGCCTTCCATATGAGGATTCTGTTTAGAGGGAGATGTATTGTTGTAGCATCCACTTTTGCAGTTGCTTGAGGATAAGCAACATTTTAGCGAGGAGGACTACAATATTCCCAATTTTCCACCAAATAACTGGAATATTAGAGTTCTTACTTTTCTTAATTAATTAAGTAAATAAGAGGGTGGAGGGACCCATAAACCACATAGATGAATAAAATCCATTTTTTATGTGTGTATGTGGATAATTTAGAAGTAGATTTGCATTATGGAGTAGTGGAGCAACTTCTTAATGAACGAAGAGTGGAAATCATGGATCATTAATGAGACAATCACGGAGATCATGGATGAAGTCAAATGAGATAATGGTGCATTACAAGTAATATCATAAAGCACTAATGATGAAATAGTGGAGTAATTTGTGCATCTAATTCACACACAATGGAGAGAGTGGTAATTAAATGCAGAGATGGTGGAGAACATGGAGAGGAATTGCAGTCTTCATGGAGGCTAGTGGCCACATGTGCGGCACAGTTATGAGGTGAGCCAAGGCCATGGAAGGCTCACAAAGCATATAAGGGAGATGAAGGTAGCAATAGAATGCATGATTTATATTATCATTTTTGATCTATTTAGATCTGGATTTGTCTTTGTACATTTCTATGCATGCTTCATCTATTTAGCTAAGTCTGCAGTGTTGTTTCGCACACAGGTGTTTCCAAGCGGAAATACCACCCTTACCCACGGGGGACTTTGAGTGCCTACTCTGGGAAGGTTTCTTTGAGATGCCATAAATCATCAGCCATTGGTACCACTTTCAGCTACTCCCATATGCACATTCATTCTCAGGAATTACGCATTCCTACTTGAGGGTTTGAAAGGAGGATATTGTTTCTAGCATTTAAGCTAGGAAACCTGTGGAAGATTTATCCATTAACCCTATGCTTCAAGATCAGCCTTTTAGGAGCAATGCATTCATATCCAGAATTTAGGCTGTCATTTCATATATCCATGCAGCAATAATTCCCCAAGGGATTTCATAGTCTAGTCTTTCTGATTTGAAGGAGGAAGGAATTTTCCAGTATTTCAGCTAGAAATACTATGAGGGACCATCTCCTCACTTTGGACATACTATTTCCATCATTCAAGAGCTTCATTGCAACATATAGCATCAAGATATAGAGCCTCCATCCTTGAAAACGTATTTTTACTCAGTTTTTGTGTATTCAGCAGTTGTATCTATTGGAGGAGGTTGGAGGAGACAAATGTTGAGTTTCTAGCTTAAGAATCTGAAGGAGGGATCATCCCTCTATGTTTTGAGTTGGTTTTTCCTTATTACAGCCATCATATCTTCATCTCATGTAGTAGATCTGCATACCCAATAATGATATAGTTGCAAGGCCTAAGAGGGTGATTTTCCAATATTATCAGATCTGGAAATCCTTTCTGGGTTATCTTGGCTATTCATAATAGAGCCCGGATCTCAAATCCCAGCATCATCTAAGCTCGAAAACTTCTAGATCTATACTTCTATATTTTGTCAGCAGTTGCAGTCTCGACATTTGCAGTAGGGACAACGCATTATTCCTCCAGCATTCCAACATTTACGCAGTCGCTCTTGTGGGAATACTTCAAGGTCATTCTAGCCTTCTTATCTAGCTTAAGTGTCTCATATTTTGAGCATTGTTGTACTTGTTTATCCACCTCCATATGATAAAATGGTTCGTAAATTTTTATGGTGGATTTAGATTATTTGTTCATTGCTGTAGTTTTCAATTATTATATTTTCGTATTACTACATTCTCCCTTTTGGGATATTACACTCTGCTGCACACAAGAATAAACTTGGCTCTGATTTTTTTTTTTTAATCATCAAAAATATATATTCAACATGTAACAACTTCATATTGACTTCAATACATAGTTTTAAAAATATAGACCCTGTGCTTTACCCGAGAACCCAACAATACCATTGTTGAGTCCATTCGATCTGCTTGAAATGGTGAAAAGCATACCGTGTACCATTGTCAATCGAGTTTAGGAGAGTCTAGAAAATTAAGAGAGTTTAGAGCATTGTGAATGCCCCTCTCGCAATGTTTCTCTTCAGTCCAACTCATACAATTATAGGCTCATAGTACATTCAAACACAATTTAATTCAAGTTTCATAAAACAACCATATCGTTGTAAAAAAAATGTGAAGATATATTTTTGAATCGATGCCTCTATTATGTTCTGGTCATTGAAAATTTGTGAGATTCTCCTTTGCCAGTTCTAACTTCAAGGTAGATCCCCATTCTCGGCTAGTGATTTATAATGAAGATTTATTCCTACCATTAATACAACATAAATTTTTTTCTATTCATGGTAAATAGTGTCTCCTCCAATATAAATGTTTGCAATTTTATGGTTGCATTTTCTAGTAGGTAGTACACAAAATTCTCAGCCGATTTCAACTATGCCACACAACAATTTCATGATTTCCACAAGTAGAACCACAGATCTATAATCCAACAAGAAATTATTTCTCATAGATATATAATCCATTCTCTGATACCAAATGATGCCAAAAAATTTAACAACCAACCCAATGATGCCAAATGCTTTCAACATTCAACACTTCCACTGCTTTTTTCCCTTCAGGAGTCTCTCAGCCTCTGATGAGTACACAATCAGGTTTCAACAGGTTGTTTATAATGGTTCCCTCTGTAAGAAACTCAGGCTTAGAAAGATTTTGATAATTTATTCCTTTGTTTTTGTGGGTTAAAATATTTTCAATTGCCTCAGTTGTTTTATAGGAACTGTGGATTTCTCAATGACAATTTTGTCTGATTTAGAAACATCAGCTATCATTCTAGCCACGCTTTCCTAGTAGGTCAGATCTGTAGCTTTTCCATGGCTAAGGCTTCTTGTCTTCATGGGGGTGTTGAATGAAATGAACACAATGTCGGATTCAACAACATGCTTCTCAAAATTGGAATTGAAAAGAGGTTTTTTTTCCTTGTAGACTTTGAAAACTTCATCAAGGCAAGATATCGTTGTTCCATGCATCAATTCGAGGCTTAGAGATGTCAAATATTATGAATTAAATGGAAAATGAACCTTTGAAACTCCTGTACACCAAATATAAAATCCATATATGCACACCACTACCAATGGGAACGTCATTCACATCACCGTCAATGATTTTCATTGTCTGATAAATCATGTATCTGGGATTTGCCCTTTGGCCTTCGAGGACAATCCTTAATGCCCATCTGTGAGAATGCCATCGAAAATTCTTCACCGATCCTGATCGAAAGATCTCTAGAATGAAATTCCTTATTGAATCGACTATTCACATTAATAATTTGCATAATACTCCTTTAACTTACCAGAATTTTTCTCACATTGGAGCGATTCCATTTCAATTGTTCCCCTTTAATGATTTCAATAGTCAGGTCATGACACATTGTAGTCTATACTCTACCTCCCCACACATTCTAAGGGTAGATTCAAATCACAGTACAACTTCTAATCCTTTGAGACTAATTTGATCCTATGACCTCTTCAAACAATGTTTCAATCCTTATTTAAACAATCAATGGCACTAGTCGATGCTTCTGCAACTTGAACGGGAAAAATCGTGAGAAATTGAACTTAGGTTTCTTATAAGGCACTCTCATCAATCATTGATCCATCTTCTCTCCAGGCTTTATTCCCCTTTGATTGCATTCAATAGTGAACCTTGTGCTTAAACCATCAATGCATTCGTTTAATACCCTTTAAAGCCTAAAAATAATAAAACAACAAATCCTCAGATAGCCTATTCTAATTCGAGATAGGCATACAAACTCGAACTAAACAGTTAAATATTCACAGAGACAATGAAAAAAACTTCCTTTCATTAATCAATCTGTATATACAATACTTGGCCTGATTTTCTACATTAAATTGGCCTCCTATATACATCACCACGCTCTCACACACTTACCTCTACCCTCACTCTATATTCCTTCAAGACTTATAATTCATATAAAAATAAACTCCCAAACCTTAATTTAGTTCATATCCAAACATTACTCCTCAAATCTTATCCTATATCCAAAATATCTTCAAGATGTCCTAAGATTTCTATAGATCCTAAAATGACTCAACAAGACTCCTAGAATCCCATTCTAAATCTGCCACTATGGACCAAATTTAATTACATCTTATATTTACTTATTTCTTTCGAAGCTACCTCTTAAAATATAGGAAAAATAAATATTTACAATGACAAGTCCCATTTGGACAAATTTCAAGACCCCAGACTTGAGTTATATGCTAGTTTTGGCTTGAGAGAAAAATTCTCCTACATCACAAGAGGAAAAAGGAGAGAATGTAAGATTGAATGACCAACTGCAGTGGAAAGAAAAATAGATTGCCACTATGGGAGATCTTTGTATGGAGGCAATACAACATAGGAATCCCTTGAAAATATTATACCATTTATCTCAAAGAGAAGTGGCTACAATTCCAAATCAAGACTTTAGCACAACAAGGTTCATTGACTTTCCAGAATTATAGGAAATTTATTAATTTCTGCAGTTAGTCCAGTATAGAAGATATGGTCAAATTGGCAGAGTTCTACATGCATAACCTTGTCTTAACTGATATGAACATATGGACCCAAAATCTAGGATGTTATATATGAAGCTGATGGCCCTAGCCTCTTGGATGGCCAATGAATAATCTAGGGCAGAGGAGGTAAAAAAGGTGATGAAGAGAGAAGGAAAAGAGCCTCTCCAAATTAGAGTAGAGCTAGTCATCCCTAGAGTGATCATAAACAACCACCAAATGATAGACAATGATTCCAGTCTTTCAAACAAATATCTAAACACTTAAGCACATGTAATTGTGCATTATGATCACATCTATAGACTATTGGGAGACGAATGTGTGATGGCATGTTAGAGAAGATGGAATTGCCTCCCACTTAGCCTAAGAAACCTGTACTATCATACTCTAGACAGATTGAGAGTTTCCCTAGAAAGAGCACCCTTGTACAAAAGAGCCTTCAAATAATGAGGAACAAGTGGCTTGGATAAAACTAAGCCCACCTTTGCTGCTAGGACTGAGTGAAGTAAGAGATAAAACTGAAGAGGATAAGGAATGGGAAGAGGAAAAAAAGAATGTAGAGTTCTACCCACATGAAGGGACTCCTTCCATGATACCTTCGGATCTCAGAGAAGCCACAATGGTTCTAAAAGAAATCAAGAAAGAGGACTCAATTTCTTAGAGGATGAGCAACCATTTGGTAGGGGGGTGATGATGAGAACCATCACTAGGTCTATTCTAAGGAGTTAATTGTCACCTTTTTAGCTTAATTATTCTCTCTCTCTCACACATGTAATTGAATTTTGTCATATTTTACTTAGTGATAATGATGTGTTAAGGGTTGTCATGATTTGATGAAAAATATGGTTTAAATGCAATAAATTAATGGGAATAATGCCATTTTTGAGAAAAATTGCATAATATAGGGCTTAGATTAGACAACAAGGAGTAATTGTAGGGAGGTTAACCACCCTCTTAACTCCTAAAGAAAGCCAATATATGTTCAATATTCTCCTATAAAAGATCGAAATCAAAGGCATTGATCTAGATCTTGGGGGGAGGCCCCCGAGATCTAAAAAGTTGAAATTGATCTCACAAGATCTACAAAATTAGAATGCTAGAAGAAAGAGAGAGAACACACTGCAAATAAAACCACAAAGAAAATTGTTTTATTAAAATAGAGAATAATTGTAGAAGCTACATTGTGGTGGACAATATATCATTTTACCAAGTGAGGCTTGTTATTTATAGCCTTTTTTTGAGTTACAATACCATAGGTAGATACCATAGGTGGATACCATGGGTCAATACCATGGGTAGATACCACTTACAATACCATGGGTAAATTCCATGTGTGGATGAACACCATGGGTGGATACATACCATGGGTGAATGAATAACATTGATAGATGTCAATTACAATACCATAGGCAGATAAATACCATGGGTCGATGCCATTTCAATACCATGGGTAAATTCCATGGGTGGATGAACACCATGGGTGGATGCCATTTTCCATTCGGATCATTCCTCCCTCCTTAAGAAGCAATGGTCTCCATTGCGTGAAGTTCCCTCCTGAGAAGCCTTTGTTGTATATGAAGAGTCACCGAATAGAAGGGTTTTTTGTAGTTAACCTATAACCATGATGAACGAAGATTCGAGGTTAGAGATACCCTGTAATGCTTGTGACCAACTGTGATATTGACAGTGTGAGGCCTAGCAAATGGACTTTGATGAAGTGTTGGTTTGTGGATAAGATTAGAGGATAGAGATACCATATCATTCATGTGACCAACTGTGTTACTAACAGTGTGCGGCCTAGCAAATGGACTTCGATGAGAACGATTTTGTGCAGTTGACCCATAACCGTGATACTGATTGTTGATGAAATAGCAGGTGCCTACATAACTTGGGGTGGGAGGGAACGTCTCCAAATAACCCAATCAGAATAGTGCTATGCTGAAAATGATTAATGTGAAGCAGGTGCCTACTAAAGCGGGGTGGGAGGACACATCTCCAAAGGGAACCCACTCTGGATGTTGCTCCTGATTTAAAATGAGCATAATTTGGTCAATATAACTCAGAATATTTATTATAACCTATTTTTAGAAATGGAATGATCATTTTGAATCCTCCCATGTGTTTTAAATCACTATCTAGAAACTTGAGAGCCTCATATTCGTGCAAGAACTGTCTTGCAGTGCCAAAATTTCTGAAAAAAGAGCTAATTTTAAATCAGCGATATCTCCCTCGTCCAGACTCCGATTCGACCAATTTTTTTTTTAAATCCAGTAATTTTTCAAGGGGAACTCAGGTATGTAACCATTTATTTGAAATTTCACACTTAAAATTGCAATAAATGACGGGAGAGCCATCGTCCATGAATTGTCGTTACAAAAATTGTTGCAACATTGCTGATTTTGAATGAGCGATATCTCCTTCATCCGAACTCCAATTCGGCTGATTTTGTTTTTGAATTTGGGTATTTTTTCGCAAGGAATCTAGATCTGGTATTTTTTTTTGTAAATTTTTCACCAAAAGTTTCAGATTTGATCTGCAAAATCGCCACCCAAAAAATTCATGGAGTTTGTTGAAGATGGTTGCAAAACATTGAAACTAAAATATGCTTCAAACCCTCATTCCCATGGATTGATAACCTGACTATGATACCACTGATCCAGATATTTTAGGGAGGCCCCTAAGATCTAAAAATTTGAAATGGATCTCACAATATCTACAAAATTAGAATGCCAGAAAAAAAAAGAGAACACACTGCAAATAAAACCACAAAGAAACTTGTTTTATTAAAACAGAGAATAATTGTAGAAGCTACAGTGTGGTGGAAATATGTCCTTTTACAAAGTGAGGCTTGCTATTTATAGCCTTTTTTTGAGTTACAATACCATGGGTTGATACCATGGGTCAATACCATGGGTAGATACCACTTACAATACCATGGGTAAATTCCATGTGTGGATGAATACCATGAGTGGATACATACCATGGGTGAATGAATATCATGGATAGATGTCAATTACAATACCATAGGCGAATAAATACCATGGGTCGATGCCATTTCAATACCATGGGTGGATGAACACCATGGGTGGATACCATTTTCCATTCAGATCAGGCATCCAACTAAGTGAATGATCAAAGGGAGCCAAGCTCCATTTCTCCAAAGTTCGAAGGAAACAAGCACCTAATTTTTAGGGAGATTTTGGTAGCTACCATATCGTATAAGTAGGGTAGAGAAAGAGCTCACTAGGATTCAAATTTTGGATGAAGCTAGAGAACGCTTGCCTTTTGTATTAGAAATTTCTGACTTTCATTGTTCATGTAAAAGACTAGTTATGAAATAATATAAGCATTTAGTTTCTTTTACACTGAGTTGATCTCAACGAGCTAAGCTTGTGGGTTAGGGCCCAATCCATTGGCCCCAGTCTCTGTTGTGTACATGTGTCTTTCTTTTATGCTGTAGTAGTTTATTTCTTTCATTACCTGTTTGGTACCATATAAAACATTAAAACTATGTGCTAAGCCTCCCTCTCTCACCTCTTCCATTGGATCTTGAGGAGGAAGGTACCACAAACCAAATATATTTTTAGTTTATAATTTCTTGGAAAATTTAGATAGTTTTTACTTTTCTTATCATGAACATTTTGTAGGTTTAGAGGTAGATCTTTGTTTCAATTGCATCGGTATATTTATCTAAATTCAACTCATATTTTCCACCATTTTTATGATAAGTTTTTCAATGATGGATGCATGAAAATATGTCTTGATTTTAGGATTGGAGAGAGAAGTAGAGAAGCTCCCCTTCAACCCAATTATCTTTATTTTTTCACCCTTCATCAAAAACCTTCCATCCAATTCACCTACAACCGTGTTTTTTAGGTCACCATTACATCACCAGGAGCAACCTTGTGCATGAAAATTAGGCTTTTTGAAGAGATATGAGCTTGGGTAAGGGGTTGTTTTTCCTTCCTCTACCAAGATCCACCATTCACCCACATCTCCTAACATTCTTCTGATCATTCTTGGCCTCCAACTCCTCTCGACCTGTTTCCTAAAAATTTTGAGGACATCCTATAGCACTATAGGAAATCCTATAGAAAATTCCTATAACAGTGACAAACACCCTCTCCTTTAGGCCAAAATCATTCTTACACCTCACCTAAGCCTAGCCCAGCCACCAATAGCCCTTAATCTGCGAATATTTGGTCGAATGACCCTCTTAGACCACCTAAGCACCTCCTTCTTTAGATAGAACTTAGTTAGTCATTGATTCAACATATGTGCTCCACATTAGTTTCCTTTTCTACAATTCTATTCAGTAATCTATACTATGAATTCCACTTAGTGTAATTTACTTTCCTTGCCTTAGCCTAAATATGAATCTTTCTTTCTTTCCAAAGTAGAAAATAGTTAGATGAACCGGTGTGATCTAGAGTAGTTTCTTTCCTTGTTAATAGAGTAATAGTTATGATCTATTTCCAGTCATAGATTGCATCTATAAGTGTGACAAAATTCCTTTCCTAGAGTAACGCTAGTACTGGCACCTCATTGTAAAACTAAGATGAAGATGGAATGAGTAGATCTCATTTGTTGTACATATAGCACTATCACCTCCAAGTTTTTATGAACTCCAAGTTGATAAAGTAAAGTTGTGTAGCCTATGGGAGTTGTAGTACTCTTAGTGCAACACAAGGTTCACCACTTTCCTAAAAAACATAGTCATAAAAAAGAAACATTAACACAGTAGTGGTACATCAATATTCACTATCAATGCGTCACTTATTCGTAAGACACATGGCTATATATGCAAAATTTATCCATAGATATGAGATCTTTGCCTAATGAGAACCATTTCCGACACATATCTCATGGAATACAAAAGATAATTTCTGGCTTTCCAAGCATTATTTTCTGGATATGCTATGTATTTCTTGGAAATAGGGGTTTTTTATGCCCAATATGAAAATTATATACAGGAAACACAACTTATCTCCATCGAAAAGGTGACTTACATTTTGTGTTATACACGTTGGAGATAAAACACGTATATGGCATGAGAACTAGCATATTTAGCAGATATAAGTCACATATCCAAATTTCATGCCCATTCACTCAAAAATACATTAGGTAACTATCAATGATTACTCACATAGCCCAGAATGAACTCGTGTATACGGTTTCTGGAATGGTTCGTGCTAGAGTAAAATTGCATATGCGGAAAAAACATCCCGCTTATCAATCTAAAGTGACTAGCGTATGTTATGAGTAGAAAATTTTCCCAACACATCATTGTAATTATTCACAATGCTGTTGAGATTTTCCATATTATTTTGGCACAAATCTCATGGATAATGCCAACAATAGGTTTTTTTGCAAAATTGATGGCATCAAAACAACAAGAGGATATATTATATCCTATTTTGTTGTGATAGGATGGAATAGAATTTATTATTCAGTTTTCTTCACTACATCTATAAAATGTAAGCCTGTAGAGGCAGAACATATGAGATATGAGGGATGCGAGGAAGAGGAAGTGCAGATGTGGGAAATCTATTGCTGTAATCTCCTATTGAATAATAAGAAAGCCGATACCTCTGTATGGTGGATGTAGCCCAGATTGGTTGGGTGAACCACGTTAAATTGATGTCTTCATTTATTGTTGTGTGTGATTTATTTTGTTTTCCGCTGTGCTTAATTCTATCAATTGGTATCGGAGCATCAACTTGATTATTCACTGTAGAAAAGGCACAGGGCCTGTCTGAATCCGCATTGGAGCTGCCAGATCTTGTATTCTAAGATCGTGGCTTTTTCATTATCTGGAACGTTGGTGTGGACTCATTCAGCAGAGAATTGGTCTTAAAAATCTGACAAGAAAGATCGATTTCGGATGACTGTTTCTCTGCATGCGGTTCTTCGCTATGGCATCCAGCTATATGATTTAATCATGACGTTGTGATGATATTTCAAAGGTTGCACAGCACCGTGAGCTGAATCTGGAGGTTGTCCACAGCGCGTGAGCTGGAGGACCACTGCATGTGGGTTGGTTTCTATTGATAGCATCTGAACCTTGAAGTCGTGTCATCGTATTTGTTTTATCTGCAATTGCCTACATGGACCTTAAGACCATTCAACGGAGGAATAAATTAAATGCGATCAAATATTTGTAATGAATGTTGTGGAATGTTCAATTGTGAATTCCATGGACAGTTGAGACCGTGGACTGTGGGATCATGCTAAGATGCATGTGTTACCCTAGTATTCATTGTCCTGGATGCGCTGAAAGAGGTAGTGTTTTCAATTTTTTATTTTGAAATACCCTTCGATTCATTGCTAGCTGATTGTATTTGCATAACTTGAGCCTTTGTCTGAGGAAATATGAGTCAATTTTTTCATAAGTGGAGTTGTCATCATCTCGTGCCCACCATCTAGTCAATAAATCAATTCGTGGAGTCTCGATTTACTTAAGTCAAATATGATATATGGTGGAATGTTTGTTTCTGAGTGCTGTTGATTTTCTGAAAAAGCTTCAGTTTGTAGGCGGAAATAATTGCATGTTTTGAAAAAGGGCATTTTATCAAAATTATTAATTTTGATAAAATAAAATCTTCGTTTATTAAGATTTGAAATTGGAAATTATTGACACAAGCTACTCAATATGGAAAAAAAATACAGTGCTCGGTTTGAGATAGAGAAGTTTAATGGGAGGAATAACTTCGAAATCTGGAAAGTCAAGAGGCACGATTACTGGTACAACAAGGTGTGGCGAAGGCACTTTTTGGAAAATCCAAACAATATTTTGCCATGACAGATGAAGAATGGAGTGACATCGATGATAGAGCACTGAGCGGCATATGATTGTGTTTGGTGGATGATATTTTATTTAACATCGTGTCAGAGAAAACAACCGCTGGTTTATGGACAAAGTTAGAAAAACAGTACATGACTAAATCCTTAACCAGCAGGATTCTTCTAAAAAGACAATTGTACAGCTTGCGCATGAAGTAAGGTACAAAAATAATCGATCATTTGAATACTTTTAATACTCTCTTGGTGCAGTTAGATAGAATAGAAGTAAAATTCGATTCATAATATAAAGATGTAACTTTATTATGATCTTTTCCTTAGTCATGGGATCATTTTATTACTTCTATAAGTCTTAGTTCATCAGAAACGCTTGAATTTGATGATGTTGTTGGAGCTATGCTGTTTGAAGAAACCATAAAAAGGTCAAATTTAGAAACCTCTACATCAGAAGCAATGATGGTTAGAGGTCGATCTAAAGAAAAACACTTCAATCAGAAAAACAAATCTCGGTCAAAATCAAAAGGGAAGAAGAGTAAGATAAAATGTTGGTTTTGCGGAAAATTGGGACATTTGAATAAGGACTGTTGGAAGAGACATCAAACATCGAAAGGAGACTCTTCAACAGAAAAAAAAGAAGCAAACACAATAGATACAATTTCAGGTATGACATCCGATTCAGGTATAAGTGATGAAGTTCTATCAGTTAATTTTTCAAATCGTGATCAACATTGGGTATTATATTCTGGTTCATCGAATCACATGTGCATTCATAAAGAGTGGTTTAAATATTATAAGTCGATGAATGATGGATTAGTTTACATGGGCAATGATGTATCATGTAATGTTGTTGGAATTGGAAGCATCCATATTAAAATGTCTGATGGGACAATTAAAATCTTAACTGATGTAAGACATGTGCATGAACTCAGGAAAAATCTTATTTATCTAGGATTCTTAGACACAAATGGATATAAAACTTCTATTCAAGGTGGATTAATGAAAATTTACAAAGGAATCTTATTATTAATGAAAGCAAAGAAGATTGGAAATATTTTTTAGTTAGAAGGAAGAACAGAGTCAAATCATGCTTCTACTGTATCTAAAAACGACAGTGATTCTATTTGACTATGGCATCAACGGTTGGGCCATATGAGAGAAAGAGGATTAAAAATCTTATCTGATTGTATGTTACTTCCTAGTTTAAAATCTTCTAAGTTAGATTTCAGAAAACACTGTATTTATGGGAAACAAAGTAAGTAGAAATTTAAAACTGGAAAACATACTAGTAAAGGAATCCTTGATTATATCAATTCTAATGTTTGGGGTCCATATCCTACAACCTCATATGGAGGATAATCATATTTTTTTTCTTTTATAGATGATTTCTCTAGAAAAGTATGGGTCTACATGTTAAAAACAAACTCTGATGTATTCACAGTTTTCAAGCAGTTTAGAGCATTAGTAGAAAATATCACTGAAAGAACCATTAAATGTTTAAGAACTGACAATGGTGGTGAGTTTACTTCAAAGGAATTTGATAATTATTGCAAGGAAGTTGGGATATAAAGACATATAACTACTTCTTATACTCCTCAGCAAAATGGAGTTGTTGAATGCATGAACATGACTCTCTTAGAAAGAGCAAGAAGTATGCTAAGGAACGCAAATTTGCAGAAGGAATAATGGATAGAAGCAGTATCTATGGCTTGCTATTTGATAAATTGATCACCATCAACTGCAATAGGATGAAAAATTCTTCAAGAGGTATGGAAGGGTCATCCTTGTGATTATTCTAAACTGAAAGTTTTTGGTTGTGATGCATATGCTCTAATTCCAAAACATCAGTGTTCTAAATTAGATCCTAAATAAAAAAGATATATATTTGTTGGATATGGTGATGGGATTAAGGGATATAGGTTGTGGGATCCTACAACTCACAAGATCATCATTAACAGAGATTTTAAATTCAATGAATCTTCACTTGATAATCCAGATATAGATAATAAATTGAAACAGGAACATGTAGCTAAATTTCAAAATATTCAGTTTGAACCAGTTCAAATACTAATGATAGTAAATATGAACAAGTTTCAGATGAAGCTCATGAAGAAGTTCCTACCGATAATAATTAGAAAATTGTTGAAGAACCAGAAACATCTTTAAGAAGGTCCACGAGAATCATACATCCTCCTAAAAGGTATGATGATTATGTTACTTTAGTTGCTTTAACCGCCAATGATGATGAACCTTTATGCTATCAGGAAGTTGTAGAAGGTTCTAACAGTGATAAGTGGAAAGAAGCTATGAAGGATGAGATGAAGGCATTAGACAAGAATGCCACATGGGACCTCGTAGAACTTCCCAATGAAAGAAAAAATGTAGGATGTAAATGGGTTTACAAATTGAAAATGGGTGTTGATGATAAGGAAGATAGCTACAAAATGAGGCTAGTTGTGAAAGGTTTTTCTTAGAAAGCAGGAATTGACTTTCATGAGATATTTTCACCAGTTGTTAAATTTGTTTCAATTCGGATTGTCTTAGCATTAGTTTCTTTACTTGATTTAGAATTACAACAACTAGATGTTAAAACTGCATTCTTACATGGAGATTTAGATGAAGAGATTTATATGGAACAACCTGAAGGGTTTTTTCAAAACTGCAACAAGAAATTTGTCTGCAGGCTCGAGAAATCATTGTATGTTCTCAAGTAGTTGCCAAGACAATGGTACAAGAAATTTGATTCTTTCATGATGAGTAAAAATTATATAAGAAGTGAATATGATCATTGTGTTTACTTTGAGAGATTAAGTAATGCCATATTCATTATCTTAGTATTATATGTTGACTATATTCTTTTAGCAAGCAAAAGCATAATTGAGATCAACAGGTTAAAGGCTCAGATGGCTAGGACATTTGATATAAAAGATCTAGGAGCAACAAGATAGATTTTGGGCATGGAGATTTTCAGAGACAGGGGCAATGGTAAGCTGTGGTTATCACAACAGAAGTATATTGAGAAAATACTCTTAAGGTTTGGTATGAACAATGTGAAGTCAGTTTCAGTCCCTTTAGCTTCCCATTTTAAGCTTTCTTCAAGTTTATGTCCTAACACAAATGAGGAAAAGGAATATATGTCTCGAATACCATATGCTAATGCAGTAGGAAGTTTGGTGTATGCGATGGTTTGTACACGACTATATATTTCACATGAAGTTGGGGTTGTCAATAGATATATGGAAAATCCAAGGAAAGAAAACTGGGCAGCAGTGAAATGGGTGCTTTGGTATTTCAGAGGCACAAGTGATTATTGTATCACTTATGACACAAGTAGTGAATTTGTTTGTGGATATGTTGATTTCGATTTTGCAGGTGATTTGGATAAGAGAAGGTCAACTTCAAGATATGTCTTTACTCTTGCAGGTGGAGCTATTAGCTGGATGTAAAAGCTACAAAACATTGTTGCTTTATCCACTACAGAAGCAGAATACATAGCTGCTTCACATGCTTCCAAAGAAGCGGTTTGGTTGAAAGTTTTGTTTGGTGATTTTGGTAGGCTGCAAGACAACATAAATTTATTTTTTTATATTCGAAGTGAAATTCATTTGGCTGAAAATCTGGCCGATCATAGTAAATCAAAACATATACCTATAAAGTACCATTTTGTAAGACAAGTTATCACTGAACGGGGAGTCTCTCTTGAAAAAGTGTGCAGACATGTTCACGAAACCAGTTTTATTAGATAATTTACGATGGTGTATAGCTTCTCTTGGCTTGCAGAGAAAATGAAAAGAATAAACAGGAATGAGGTATCAGGCTAATTGTTGTCATGGTGGAGATTGTTGAGATTTTCCATATAATTTTGGCACAAATCTCATGGAAGAGGAAGAGGAAGTGAAGATGTGGGAAATATTCTATTGTAATCTCTTGTTGAATAATAAGAAAGCTGATACCTATATTTGGTGGATGTAGCCTAGACTGGTTGTGTGAGCCACGTTAAATTGTTGTCTTCATTTATTGTTGTGTGTGATTTAATTTTTTTCCGTTGTGCTTAATTCTATCAAATGCATCATTTATGTATCAACCTACAAGAGGTGATTTGGGATGAGGTATTTGCTGGGAAGAATGTTAAGGGTCTCTAGACATACATTTTTTCCATCATGTAATCATTTTTTAATGGAATATCTGTCATAAATTATTCCCGTCGTCTAGGGTTTATGGGGTTTACACACTCATTTCAAGCTTCGGAATACTTCAGTGATCAAGTGAGACCTTTAAATTAGTCAGCCATTACAGTTTCACTTTACTGCACGATTTTGTTTGTTTAATATAATGAAAATAGTAAATCCAATACAATAGTGTCGCATAGAATGAAAGAAGCTAAGAAAACTAGGTCTGAAATAAGAATAAAGTAAATTAATAATGAAAGATTACATTCATTAAATAAATAAAAACACAACACATTAATCATATTACTCATGGACGGAAATCATATAAAGGAACCTAAGAATATAAGAAATCAAAATATTGTACTAGTTTACAACTATATATAGTATGAGTTTATAAATAATGACGAGAATAGAAAGAAAAATAATACATGTTAATGTAAGTTGTATATAATATATTTCTTCTTTAATTTCTTACATAATTTTTTGTGATAGAAGATAAAAGGTGAATTAGAAGACAAAATAATTTCATGAATCGTGTCATGTTATATCAAATTCCAAGTATACTACCCATAACCACATTTGATTCCAAATCATAGTTGTTTCTATTTCATCATTGTTTAGTGAACATATTCGTCTGTCCTAAAATAGAATAACTTCCTTCTAATATATGAAGATACTTTGATAGCATAATTTCATCAAATTCTTACCGATCCATACCAAGGAAGATACTTTGCTAGCATAGTGTGACCAAATCTTTAGTTATGCATACCATGGAACTCCATATTACTCACCATGCTAGATGGTTTTTGACCAAAAGGAAATTATTAGAGGTAGTTCTCTATTAGTTGGAATAATTTTGATGGTTCTTTTTAGGTGAACGAATCCAAACTCTTATAGCCTTGGGAAAAAATTATTCAAAAATAAGTATTCTTCTCCATAGACTATGTTTCATGATGAAAATCTACAATTATTTCTCCACATACAAATTTGAAAGAAGAAAATCTATAAATATTTCTTATCTAGATATTTCCTCAAATATATAATTTTTTAAACCCCCATACCCCTAGATCCTTAGGGATATCCTTAGGGAAAATAGTCAAGGACCATCACACTAAATTAGATCCCATATATTTTAAGGTGCCCTTATGAGATCCCATATCTTTTAATATTCCTTTCCATAGATAATTTTATATTTTGAGGTGCCTTTTCATAGATAGTTGAATGTAGTATTTAGAATTCTATGTAATAAACATTTTGGTATAAGAGTCCGTCAAATTTTTTGGATAAGAGTCAATAAATTCCTAAAATGGATTCATTTTATCACCTTTAGTACATATTTGATATATAAGAAAACCACCAAGGGATAAGAAATGATTACACTATAATTCAATCCAAATTTCTACAGTTACCTGCAACCATTTCCAATAAGTTATGCCATAGTTGTTTAGCTTCACATTAAAAACCAAATATTTGAAATTTTCATTAGTGTGCGCACCTACGACTGTAACTCCATATCAATTTCCTTCTACATAATCTATAAAGTATATATCATATTTATTCAAATTTACCACCATCCTTGAAGTGCTATATAGGTTTTCAATTACCAATTTGAAGCGAATGAATTTTTCATTATTACAAAATAAATAGTACATCATCTAAAAATAACACACAAATGAGATGAATGTTTTGTGCCATCAAAATCCTTGAATTATTTTTGAATGTATATATTTTATTATCAATTTGCTAATACCCACTGTAATAAGTAGAAAAAATAAGGGGAGAGAAGGAAACCATAACAATGTCTCTTGAATGGATTGAAAAGGGATGAGTATACAATGGTAATTAATGTTAGTTTACTAGCCAGGGTATTTTAGTAGCTGCGAGTGTGTTTTGAAAGCTTCAAAATATTCTTTCACAACAAATATTACCTTGTACTTTTCAAATATGCTATTGAAATTATATTTTCCTCCAACACCTATTTGAATCTAGGTGTTTATATATTAAGAAAAATCATACTTTGATCTCATTCTCAGTAAATGAAGCCACCGGATTATACATACCCAATTATAGCAGTCCTTGATTTTTATATTATTTTATAGCTATAGGCTCATTCCTACATATAATAATAATTTTATAGATCTTAATTTAGTATCCAGGGAAAATATCTCACTGAAGTGTGTTTTGATAACTTCATAATATTCTTTCTCAACCACCAATATCACCTTGTACTTTTGAAATATGTTATTGAATTTATATTTTCCTTAGTGTTCCCATTAAGAAACCACACTTTGATATGATTCTTATTATTTCATCCATTAAGCAATAATAATTTGATATCATTCTTAGAAAATGAAGCCATATGCTTATACATGCCAAATTTTAGCACTCCTTTATTTTCATATTATTTTGTGGCTATAGGGTCATTGTTGTAAGTAAAAAAATAAAATATACACGTGAAATTGGATAAACTATAATTGTATATATCAAGTGGCCTTTTTTTCCAAGTTCTTATTCTTAGAGGCTAAGGTGGAGTTCCAAGTTCCTCTTATAATTTTTCTATACCTCCTTGTTACTACCATCATGAAAATTTGGTTCATTATCATTGTGAAATTTTATAATATTGTGTGGTTTATAAACAACTAATCAAATACCTTCTTCTCCCCATGTTGTAGCTATGCATATATGGGACAGCATTTTAGTTTTCTAAAAAAAAAAAATCGTATGCTTAATGTTCTTATCTATGTGATCCCAAATCTTGTATGACTTCACACCAACCACATAATTATTGATGGCACATTTCATAACCTTATTATACAACTTCAAAATTTTATCCTTTGGCACATGATCATAAACCTTGAAACTAAAATGTGCATATGTGAAATCGATGATATCTTTATTTTAGTTAAGACACTAATATGGGTGTTTTCCTAAAGATCTAGTTTAAAAATATTAATGAGTGGGTAACATACAAGAGAATTGTTTTTTATCTAAAATATTTACTCTAACTTGGATCTTATAAGCATACTCTTAAGCCTCCCCATCAGAGTCCTATTCATGTATTCTCATTCCCATATCCTATTTCTAAACCAAAAGTTATTCCTACATAAATAATAAAATGATATATCTTATTTTAGTAGCCAAAGAAAATATCTCAGTGAAACATGTTTTGATAACTTCAAAATATTTTTGACAACCAATAACACCTTGTACTTTTAAAATATGCTACTAAATTTATCTTTTACTTGAACACCCATCCAACTGAAATATATTTTAACAACTTCAAAACATTATTTCACTACAAATATCACATTTAATATCTTTTCGTTGAAAAACCATTTATATCCAACTGAAATGCGTTCTAACTTCAAAATATTATTTCACAACCAATATCATATTGAATATATTTTCCTTGAAAACCCATTTGCATCCAAGAGAAATGTGTTTTGACAACTTCAAAATACTCTTTCACAAACAATACCACATTGTACATTTCAAAGATGCTATTGAATTTATATTTTCCTTTGCACACCCATTTTCATCCAACTGGAATGTGTTTTTGACAACTTCAAAATATACTTTCACAACCAGTATCACCTTGCACTTTTCAAAGATTCTATTGAATTTATATTTTCCTCCAACACCTAAAAGCATCTAGGTGTTTATCTATTAAGCAACCATACTTTGATTTCATTATTATTAAATGAATCCATTTTCCTATACATGCCCAATTCTAGCACTCCTTGATTTTCATATTCTTTATAACTATAGGCTCATTCTTGTAAGTAAGAAAATAAAATACACACTTGAAATTGGATAGACTATAATTGTATATATCTAGTGGCCTTATTTTCCAAGTTCACCTTCTCAAACCCTAAGGTGGAGTTCCAAGTTCCTTTTCTAAAAATGTTTATAGCTCCTCATTATTTCCATCATGAAACTTTGGTTCATTATCTGGTTCAAATTTTTTAATCTTTGGTGGTTACTAAGCAATTAAACAAGTATCTTATTCTCACCTTATTTTAGCTATGCATGTATGTGGAAAAAGTATATTTTTCTCAAGAAAATATTCTAATACTAATTTTATGTTCTACATGATCCCAAAGATTGTATTCTTACACAAAAAAATATAGTCAATGAAGATGAATTTCAAAAAATTATTATCCAGCTTCAAAAATGTATCCTTGGGCACATGATCATAAACCTTGCAACTAAAATGTGAATATTCTAAATCGATGGCTTTATTTTAATTAAGATGATTGTGCTTTCCTAAAGGGATAGTGTAGAAAACTTATTAAGTAGGTAAAATACAATAGAAATGGATTTTATCTAAAATTTATGGCTAGCTTGGATCCTCTAAGCATACTCCAAAAGTCCCCATCATAGTCCTATTCATGTGTTCTATAAATCTGATTTTGTAAGGGGTGTTATAGAGAATCTATGATATCAGACAGAAATATATTCCCAAGACGAGGTGGCCTAGCCTAGAACAACATAAGGAAAAATAATTTATTGTTTCCCTTAAAGTAAATAGATAACAAAATGAACCCTACCAATAATATAACGTATGCTTCACTCCTCTCTTTACTTGAATGCTCCAATCCTAGTCCTGATCGCTATAATTATAACTTGCACATTAAAAAAACACAAACCAACGATCTGTTGGTTGCCATAATTATCTTATTTTTCACCAAAATTACCCTACCTTAGCCTCTGTTTCAAGACCCAATCAAGACCTCTATGCAAGTATTTTTAGTATATTTTAATGATTCTTTGGGTAAATGGCTAATGTATGCTCATTTAAATTAAAAGTAAAATAGGTCGATATTTCTATATGTAATTTTCCATTTGTATGCCCTTATGACCATTACGATGTATGTTCACTAATTCAAGATCCAAAATGGTTGTGGTACAGGAAGATCATGAGATTCCTGCAATCACCTTGATTCATGAAACGAATGTGGAATATCGTTGATTCGAAAAGGTCGACTGGGAGTTAGTATCGGTTTTTAAAGATAAAGGCACACATTCACTCTTAAGGACTTCATCATGTCTTCTCAGAAATGGCTTGGAGTGCTTGAGGGTTTCTAAAGTTAATGATTAGTTTCCAATAGCTCCATTTTTTCCTATCTTCTTGATATGGTTGAAAGCTGATGTAACTTGTATATATGTCGAGCTATATTATAATAGTGATACTGTGGAAAATTTTTGGTATTTTAATATTCAGAAGTTTGTATCGCCATGACCTATTTGAGGCTTTATTTTTTACTATACGATATGTATTAATCATAAACTCTTGCTATTTAATAAAATAGGACTAATTCCTGGTTCATGCATTCAAACATAGTTATTCATCAAACAAGAACTATTACCTCAAAATGAGAACTCTAGCCCAAAAAAACTCAAAAAACACGAAAAAACAACCCAAAAACTAAAAATGTGTCTTCCAAAACGCAGTATTTTTTTTAGGGTCAAATTTCAACATTTTCTAAAATTATGCTAAAAACCAAAATTTTTCTTGAAAAAAGAATTGAAAAAACACCCTCAAAACAAAAAGTGTTGATGATGGAATAATACCACCAATTTTTTTTGTGAAAAAAACAACCTGAAAACGAAAAGTGTTGATGCTCAAATATTCGCCAATTTTTTGTGTGCGAAAAACAACCTGAAAATGAAAAGTGTTATTGCTCGAATAACGTCGCCAATTTTTGTGTGCAAAAAACACCTTGAAAACGAAAATTGTTAATCTTGGAATAGCATTTTTTTTCTTTTCAGGGAAAATTGTCGATAATTTTTAATAATGACATTAAAGATAAAATATCATGGCTCTAAAAAACCTTAAAATTTCAAAAATAAACATGAAATTAAAGATAAAATATCAAAAGTCTTAAAATTCTAACAATTTTTACGCATATTATTAAAGATAATCTATTATCGTGTCTCTGAAAAGCACTGAAAAATCCAACGATGACATTAAAAATAAAATATCACCTTTATAAAAATAAAATTCCAATGATTTTTAGGCATGGTATTAAAGACAAAATATCACTTATAAAAAGAAAAAAATAAAAATAAAAATAAAATAAAATAAAACACAAAAAAATTCAAAAGAAAATAAAAAAGGGAAAATTTAAAAATAACACACAATTTAAAGAAAAAAGTTAAAAAATAACCAAAAAAGAGAGAAAAAAAACAAATTTTAATTTTTTTAAGCTATAAAAAAAATAATAATTAATAAAAACCACATAGTTAAAAAATGATAAAATAAATATAATAAAAAATCAGATTGAGTTAAAATTAAAATTAAAATAATAATAAAATAGAAAATAATTAACTAAATTAAAAATTAAAAATAGAATAAAAATATATTTTTTACATATGGAATCTTTTGAAATGAGTGATAGAGGTTTACATATGGAATCTTTTGAAATGAGTGATAGAGGTTTACATATGGAATCTTTTGAAATGAGTGATAGAGGTTTACATATGGAATCTTGTGTTCTTACGGTTATATTTGGGTTTACTTTTAAAAAATATTTCTTTATCATTGAAGAAATTTGTATGTTTATTGTAAGTTGCAGTAAGGATTTGGATCTGGAAGGTTTCTTTTGGTTTTAGAGTCATCTCTTTGATTTTAACTCTATGGTGCCATCTCTTTCAGTTTAACACTAGGGTTCCCACAACTATTTGAGTTAAGATCTGCAGAGGGATTATTTACATATTTATTGGTGATGGATACATTTATTCTTTAAATTGGTTTTATGAAGAAAGGAAATTAAAAGCTGTGTTCTGGTGCTTGTAGCTATTTGACACTATCATTGTGCGAGTGAATTTTTTCTCACCTGAGATTCTCACATTTTAAATATATTACCATATACTTTTGGTCCTACTGGATTGAGATCTTTCTTTGGTTATCTAGGTATTTTAAGTGCAAGAAAAAAAGATTATCATCTTTAGCTAAACTGAATTTATCAATTAAGTTTTATTTGTGAAGTTATATGCACAAAAGCTTATCTTCAATATGGTGTTAATTAGACTAGAACAAGTTAGATATATATTCAAGGTGATATTTCCATTTATGCAGAGGATTTTAACATTTACTTTGATAGTTGATAAATTCTTCATATTATCTTGATGTTTATGCATTATTCAAGGAGGGTGTGATGAGTTTGGGGGTTTTATAATTGAAGTAAGGTTTCTTTCCATAACATTTAAGTTTGGCCTTGTTGCACAATATTATTTTTCTTCAATACATGAAAAGAGTGTTTTATTTCTTCAGTACGGGAACAAATTGTTTTCTTTATCAAGTGTAGGAATAGAGTACACAAACTTTTATGTCTTACCTAGTACAAAAAAAGTGTAGGAACTGTTATGTCTTTTCTAGTACAATAAATGAGTGCAGGAATAGATTTATATTTGGAAAATTATTTGTGTTTTTAAATGATTGAGTCTGCATGGTTTAGAAGGAATCATGTGTTTTTTTTTCCTTGAATTATTTCTTTCCAAGTCTATAGTTATTATTTTTTTGAGTGAAAATATAGTATCTAGAGTGGTGTGGTGTCATAGTGTTGACAGTGCAGAAATATGAATGTAAGGATTTATCTAAAATTTTTCTTTTTTGCACTTGAGTTGTTTAATTGGAGTGATAGAAATAGAGATCATAGAATTGATCCAGAGACTTTGGAATTTCTTGTGTTATGCCTCGAAGTGTGCAAAGCCATCGATTGATAATTAAGTGTTGAGGAATTGAAGTTCAATTTCGTCTCCCAAAATTTTGGTGTCATTGTTGGGGATATGTTCAAAAGAATTATGCTAAAGTTTTTATTTTATTTTTCTTCATTAGAGGTAAGTCTTCTTTATTTTTTTAAAAGTGCGGTGTGGTTCTATTTCCTGAAGGAATTTCATTTGTTTCAATTATGTTACATAGACATTTGATTTTGAACTAGCTACAACATTTTATTTTGAACTGATTTGTTTCAACAATAATTTTTACTATTTTTGTTGCTTATTTATGGTTTGATTTATTTTGAAACGCATTGCTAGAAGAGGTACGGGTGGAGGAAATATTCATACATTGAAAATTGTTTCTCACGTTGGGCATTTTTTTGCAGGATGGAATTCCAGGAAGAAACAAGCCCATAACGTAAGTATTATTCACCTAGACTTTGGGACAATAGTTGAGGAATCTCATAGTGAGTAGAAGCGAATAAGGAAATTGTTTGTACTAAAAAGATAAATCTAAACCACATTCAACCTTCACAATATGCAGGAAGTGGCTTGTTCAAAGGAGAAAATATGGAAGATAATGAGGATGTGCATGGTGAAGGGGTTGGTGAGAACCAATGAATGAAGGAGTAGTCCAGTTTTAGGTTTCCAATTGTGGACCCACATGCATTGGTTCAAATGAAGAATATTCTGCCATATGTTCTTCCACATTTTCACGGTAAAGTGCATGAATATCTTGATTCTTTTCTTTTTGAGTTTGATATACTGTGTATAGGTTATTATTATTCTTTAGATGCTCATAAGTTTAATATTTTCCCTAAATCTCTCAAGGGTTCAGCTTTAGATTGGTTCATGGGGTTGGGGGGAATATTATAACTTCCTAGGAGAAATGAAGAGGGTGTTCTTGAATAACTATCAAGAATATTTTAAAACACAAGAAATGTAGGACGAGATTTTTACTATTGCACACGATGAAGATGAGACCTTAGAGGATTATTTGGAGAGATTATTCTATATTATTCAAATTTCAAAGCATAATTTTGATACAAGAACTATTATAAACTTGTTTCTATAAGGGATTTCAAATGGTTCTAGAAATAATTTGAATTTTTTGGGACAATGAGATATTGCTAAAAATAATTTTGATCAAATTTGTGACCTGTGAAGGAAACTCTCATGAAACTAATCTAGATATATTAAGGGATGAGGAGAAATTCTAGAAATATAATATTTCAATCTACTATGGATAATATGGAAACTTAAATTATGAATACTGTTAGTAAACTGATATATTCTCTAAAATTTTAGTAGAAAAACAATAAACATTATCCATTTATTGTCTAAAATGTAGGAAAATAATATTTTATGTGAGTGTCCTACATATGTTAAAATTTCTCATAGTCATGTAATATGAGCAAGGAAACATCCTACCGAATATCACCCATCCATACTGGGATTAAGAACATCATTTGAGGGGAAAAATTTGGTATTTAAGTCATTCCATGCTATGGGAGAATGGAAATCATGACCATAAGTAAGTACAACTATTATTTCTAATCCCTCATCATATATTTCTAGTTATAATGCACCACATTATTCTTGCCAAGAAAAGAGTTATGCTTAGTCTTGGAAGCATGGGTATCATTCTTAGTGTGGGAAGTATCCTCCTCCTCCTTGGAAACAAGGGTGGAGGGGACCGAAAAAATCTCATTATTCCTATCCAATGCCTACATAGTCATATCCCACATCATATGCACCTTATCCTACAGTACAACCAACATTACCAGCTACGCTACCCCTACAGACTTAGCCCATGCCACCATTTCCATTACCGTAACATTTCTGACCACCTAAATTTCAAGCACAAGCAGTTTAAAACCCAAAAAATAAAGTGATACAAATTATTCATTCTTTTAGACCACTCCCTTTCCCTATTTATAATTCCATGGAATTTGGGGTCAATTAACTCCAACTAGGATCACGAAGGGTAATAAAATAAAATAAAAAAAAACAAAAAAAAAACAACTTGCGGTAATCATTTAGGAGAATACTAAGGAGGAAACTCCTAATATTTCAAACAATAATTCCCCTGTCGAGCCTATTCACACACACTCAAAATCATTACATTCTTCTTCAAAACAACCTCCCTTTCTAGAGAGGTTGGTTACGGACAAAGTTGACCACACTTTTGAGTATAATCTGGCTTCAAGTTGAGGAATATTTTTATAAAGGTCCCTATACTATATGATATAAAAGAGATTCCTATATGTATTAAGATTTTTAAGAAACTCTTTCTTCAAAATATAGGGAGGAAGAGAGTTGTACCTCACACTATCCAGTTTCTTGGAAGAGAAACAAAGTTGATGACATCATGTGCTCAAGTGGAGAAATATACGGATCCTCGAAAGCCAATTGGTTGTGTTCATATAGGTGATATCCTTGTTCCCAATGTGTTAATACATCACGAAATGACTACAAATGTTATGAATAGGAAAAACATGTAACAATTTCAGTTGAAACACATTCGTCCTACACCCATTTTGCTTTAACTTGCTAATAGATCTAAAATCAAGTGGGAGGGTGTCTTATATGATGTATTTGTCTCAATAAATTCATGGGAGTACCCCACATAGTTTATTTTGTTACAACCAAAGAATCCTATTGGGGGGAACCCTTTTATTTTGGGACAACCATGGATTGCCAAAACATATGCCTATATAGGATGTCGCTTAGGTGACATGTATATTTCCCATGGGGATGCTAGGAAAAAGGTCACCTTGTAGCCACCTGGCAGATCTATCTAGGAGCTTCGAGATACCTTGTTGTTGAATATGATAGTAGCAATGAGGAGAATTAGTCTCTTTCCTTGATTCATAAGTACATTTGGTTGGCTGAGGAGGGTGTGATCTGAGATTTTTTGGACAACTCGGACACTATGCAAAGTTTTGAATCACTTTATCAAATATTTAATCCTAGTTTCCATGAAAATTTTGATCCCCAATCCTCACCCTCATCTTTATATCTCTTAGTATCCACGACAATTGTTCAGAAACCCGAAATTAATATTGTTGAGGTTATTCTAGCCAAATATTTATATATTGGTTCAGATCTTGACCCATCCCAGCAAGAAAAGCTTGTGAGCTTGTTGCAAGATCATATTTATGCCTTTGCATGGAGTTATGATGACATGAAAGGCATCCTCCCTAAAAATTATACTCGGCATATCTATATTCAAGAGGGTGCCCATCCTATATTACAACCTTAAAGGCAAATTAAACCTGCATTAAGATATTTTTTTAAAGAAGAATTTCAAAAAATATTAGATTATGGTTTTCTCTATCCTATATTTGATAGTTAGCGGGTATCTCCACCAGTAGCAGTTCCAAAAAATTATGGGAGATGACGTATTTGTATTGACTATAGAGAATTATATAAATCCACTCTCAAGGATCACTTCCCCCTTCCTTTCATTGATCAGGAGCTAGATACCCCTATAGGTAAAAAATACTTTTCAGTTTCAGATGGATTTAGTGGGTATACCCAAATACATATCTCACCTTAGGCCCGGGACAAGACTACCATACTTTCCCATGGGGGCCATTTTCTTATTGAGTGCTTCCCTTTAGACTTTGTAATGCTCTTGCTACTTTTCAAATGGAAATATTGGATATTTTTACTAACATTGAGTGTGTAGAGGTTTATATGGATGATTTTTTAGTATTTGGAAATTCTTTTCAGGAATCCCGTCAAAATTAGAACAAAGTGCTTAATAGGTGTCAAGAGGCATGCCTTTCTTTGAGCGATAAGAAATGTAGATTTATGTGAAAAGAAGGAGTGGTCCTTGGAAATTTATTTATGATAAGGGTATCCTGGTAGATCCGACCAAAAGAGAAGTTATTATACACCTTCCTGCACCAAAAACAGAAATGGAAGTGAGAGGATTCCTTGGACATGGAGGTTACTATTGAAGATTTATTGATAATTTTTCTAGGATATCCTCCCCTCTTTTTCAATTATTAGCTGAGGATAGTTATTACCCTTAGACTAAGTCTTCCCAATGATATTTTGAGAATGTGAAGGAAAAATTATTATAGGCACTAGTGTTGAGGGGACCTCATAGGTCCCTTCCATTTCATATTTCATCAGATGCCTCATATACTACCTTTGGTGCATCTTTAGGACAGGAGGAAAATCAACAATTCTATTTTATTTAATTCACTAGTAATAAATTTTAATTTGTTGAAATTAACTATACATTAACAAAGAAAGAGTTTCTAGCTATGGCTTTTTCCATTAATAAATTCATACACTATGTTACAGGTTATGATTTTTTTGTACATACAAATCACTCTGCTGTAAAATATTTTATGAATAAACCTTTAACTAGTGATACGATAACTAGGTCATCGCTTTTACTACAGGAATTTAATGTTACTATAATTGACAGGACATGAAAATCAAATGTAGTTGCTAATTATATTTATATATTAGATAATCCTGGTCAAGTAGTTCATGTAGATGATCTATTTCCTAACAAACATAATTTTTCTATTTAGACAAACTCTCTAGGGTTTTATAACATAGATAACTATATTTTCACCAAAAAAACACCACCACACCTATTCACTCAATAAAGGCAGAAGATCATTCAAAAAAGTGTTTCATATTCCTCGATCCAAGGAGACCTATTATATATTGGACTTAACTTTATTATGCATAGATGTGTAAGAGAAGAGGAAGTGTTTGAAATAGTGATAACTACCCATGATGAGCCTTCTGGGGGCCATTTTTCTAACAAGAGAACGACATATAAAATTCTCCATGCTGGCTACTTTTGGCCTTTATTGTTTAAGGATGTGAAACAGTATGGTAAGAATTGTGATAGTTGTCAGTGAATGAGCTAATATGGTAAAGTCAATGAGATTCCTTTATTCCCTCAAGTCATGTTAGCGCCCTTTGAAAAAAGGGTGATTGATGTTTCGTTGCCCATAGCCCCAATGTCATTAAATAAAAGACATATATTTGTTTGTACAAATTTTGTAACAAAATGTGTAGAAGCTACTGTTGTTCCTTATGTTACAGAAAGAGCTATTATCTATTTTTTATTTAATGAAATTTTACTCGATTTGGTGTTTGAAGAGAAATTTTTACTAACAATGGACCTCAGTTTGTCTCTAATCTGGTAAACTAAATTATAGATCAATGCATGATTCGGCACAGGAAGTCTACACCGTATCACCTGTAGGAAAATGGCCAAGTAGAATCTACAAACAAGGTGATCGAGTCCATCCATACATAAAATGTAAATCTTCATAAAAAGGATTGGGAAAATAGATTATCGAAGGAATTATTGGCTTATAGTACTACTTAGAGGAACAACACAAGTCATATGCCTTATGAGCTAGTGTACGTGAAGAAAGTATTCTTGCCAATTAAATTCCATATTAAAAATTTTAGAACTGCAGTCCAATTGGGTTTGGATCTCCCGGAAGCACAAAAATAGCAAATTTTCCAGTTAAAAGAACTTGATGAAAGGAGAAGGGATTTTTTTCAGCAAACTACCTTGATGTAGCAACAACATAGTAAATGGCATGATAGGTTGATCAAGAAAAAGAAACTCTAGCCTAGTAATTGGGTGCTCCTCTATGATTCAAAGTTTAAAAATTTTAAGGGTAAGATTCATACACGTTGGTTGGGTTGTCCACAGTAGTTAGATATTTTAAGAATTGATTAGTGGAGATTAAAACCATTGATGGATAGGGATTTTTTTTCTTGGTGAATGGGCATAGGCTTATAATATATTTTCATCCCACCACTAAACAATATTTCATACAACAAGTACAACAACAGTCAGATATGGAGATGGTAGGTCATAGAGAATACCCATCTACTATGAGTACTTTTTGGTTTTCTATTATATATATATATATATATATATATATATATATATATGATTGTGAAAATCATCTTGTTGGCATAGTTATGTGGGGATCTTCTTGAAAACTAGCATGATGGCAGGAAATTTCCTTTTTAATAAAATGGGGTGTCACTTCAGTTAGAAAGCATGTCTAACCTTATTTGAGAAGTAGGTTTCTACAGGATTTATGTTCACAGCAGAAAAAAAAAAAAAAAGAGCAAAACCTAAACCTTATCAAAGTTCAAAGTAAGCAACATGGTAAATTGTATGCAAGTGACACAAAAATCGAGTTGTAGTTTATTGTTTCACATAAGTCAAAACATTATTTGACGGTGGAATTTAATATTTAAGGTGAATACTTTGTCTTTATTCTTTCCCTTCTTTTTTGAATTTCCCTCTGATTTCATCTATGTTCGTTAATATATAAAATTTAATGTCCTAATTTCTATATTCCCTATTTTACCCCTAAATTTCTTCTCCATGTCCCTTTTTCCTATATCCCTCTATGGATTGATCCAACTTATTCTAAGTGTAACTTTTTATTTTCCTTCCCTTTCTTTATGATATCCCTATCCCACTTCTTTTTTCCCTCATATTTTTTCAGGTGATAGTAAATTTTGAAGCCTTGTCAATCTAAGACTGAAAGCATGATGGCACCTAAACTTGACGATCAAAAGCTCCTATAACTTTGCAATTTCTTTACAAACAATCGAGCCCAAAATTTTCAAGAGGAACCATATTGGTGATTTCAGTGTAGGAACCCCTTATTTTTTATACAAGAATTTTGTATTCTCAATGCAAGGGTTATCCTGTTACATTGCAGGAATATCGCTCAAAACATTACAAGAATCGTCTTCTTACAATTCAGGAATTATGCTCTGAATAGTGTGAGAACCCTTCAGTTATAGTGGAGGAATCTCAAAATAGTGTAGGAAACCTCTCCTATGACAGAGACGAAAAAATTTTATTACAAAATTTCTTTTGTTATTTCAAGAATTTACTGTAAATTAATTTCTACTTTTTTTGGCTCTCTTTAAAAAAGTATGATATCCATGTATAAAAACAATGGATTTGTTGTAAAATGACTATCCATATTTTCATTTGTATAAGTGACCACTATTGTTACATCTAAAGGAAAATGAATGGCTAATTCCATGATTAACATTAGATCTCGGATTATTTTATCATAATAAGAAACAACCATTCCCATAGGATATCATATTGAGGAATAAATGCATGCATGGAGGTCACTTCATTAAAATTCCTAGCCATTACATTTGAATTCATGTCATCATTCATTTATTTTTCCTTTCGTTGTGTGTAATCTGACCATTTTTTACCATCTAATCCCTCGAAATCATAATTGGTCTAATCATTACTTCTATTAATCATTTCCTTGCTTTTTTTAGAAATCCTACCGAATCTCCAACTGAATTTTGTACCTCAAGGGTGATGACTATTTTGGTGGGTGATGTGAAAGTTTAAAAGTTATGGTGTTAGTGCGAGAATTAGGATGTGAACCGTCACATATTTCAAATGAATGTTGGCTCAATAATCATGTGACCATTAAACAAAAATCATTCCTGCACTTTCCAAAATTTTAAATTATGAAGGAATTCTAGCATCATGTATAAAAGTGACTGTTGATCCTTGAAAGAGCTTGAAGTGTTCAACAGTTGAGGGACTGTAGGTTAAAACAATACTAAGGAAACTATGGCTCTAGTGTATATCGAACCATGCTCTGTCAAATATATGGAGGGGACAATGGAATATGAAATGAGTCTGCCTATTTTATAGGAAGTTGGCCCTGATTTCCTTCTTGTACAATTTTAATGGCTATGATTCAATCATTACATGGGAGTTTTCACTAAAATTTTATGGAAATAAAGTTACATTGGATTCGATAAATTTTGAGGTAAAAAAATAGTTTATTTCACATGCCACTTAGCTTCCCACTGCTAATGAGAAATGGTTCAAGAAGTGTGAAGTACTGGAAGGTGCGTGGTGTAGGTTCCTGGAAAAGTTTGATTGTGCAATTGACTGGAAGAAACGGGTGCAGAGGAGTGAGATTGTTGAGAAGTGGAAAAATGTGTTGTACACTCTCTAGAAATTCCTCACTTTTGAAGGGAGATACTCCTTGACCTACATGTACCATATTTGACTCCTCATCAACTTCGAATATGGTAAGTTGATTAACTTCCCACATTTTCTATTAAAAATGTTGGATAAGATGCCAAGAAGCATGCAAAAATCCATGGAGGACCAAGTAGGTTATAAATTATGTCATCATGGGCTGATCAAGATTTTGGTTAGCGAGGATTTGAAAAAAATGGATCTACCTGAGAAGCATTTTTATAAGCATATCAAAGTGGAGGTGATATGAAGGTTTTTAGTATAAAAAATAGGTAAGGAGAAAAGCTTAAGAAGAGTGAAAAACCTAAGGGTACCCAACATTAGAATGGAAAGTCACATCAAGAGGGTAAACATGAAAAATAATCCAATACTACTCAGCCTCAAAAAATGAAGAAGCATGGGAAGAAATTTCATAAGAAAAATAAAAGTGTGAAAGTCAAGATTGTGGTGCCATAAGTGATCTGAAATTGGAGGAAAACATTGCATTCGTAAAAATGATTGTCTTGTGATGCTTTGCAAGGAAAAGTAGGTCTTATGAAAAAACAGGTTCTTAATGGTCTCTTCAAGGATTATTATTTGGTTTTTCATTTAAACTTAAAAAATAAGAAAAAACTCATCATTTAACTCATACATTCATTCATTAAGATAAAAAACACAAATTTGGTGATGAAGTTCACCCCTCTTGAGCTACATCTCTAGATTTCTAACGTAGCTAGACTGATCCATATATTCAATGAAAAAGAGTACATAAGTGTGCTGACAATACGAGTGGCTTGTTTCCACTTGAAACAAACATTTTCCTGCAAAGAAATCCCACTTTAAAAATCATTCCAACCTATAGTCATCCATGAAACAATCAACAAGAAAATGGTTCTCATATAAAGACCTTGTACTCCATGTGAAAATGAGCATACAAGTACATCGATTCCAAATAGAAGTGCGAAAATATATCTTTCCTCACAATAACATAATGAGAAAAGACAACATGAGCTACACACTACAAGTCACAGCTGCTGCAAGGTCTTCTCTAGGCTCAAAAGCCTTCAAACACTGCTCCAAAACATTGATTGACACTAACACCCATGGACTCAAAACTATAAAAAATATCTTTTGATGTGTCTCCATTGGATCCAAAATATCCAAAAACCCCTATCTAGACTCCTATCGAGCTCCAAAAGGCCAAAAATTCCTCTTGTTATGGCTCCCTAACCATTCTAACAAGTTATTATGTTATCCATCCTACAAACTAGATAAGCTGGCTAACAAAGCTGCAAAATCACCCTGATTTCCGTTCAGGAGGCGACAATTTTGCCCACCGAAGGTAAAATTTGTCGAGAATTTTAAATGTCCAATAACCATTATGAGTGAAAAAATATGGTCTCATGGGGCCATACGACTGAGGGTCGAGGCTAACAGAAATCCCCGCCGACCTAGGCCCTTAATGGTTAGGTTGTTGGTCTTATCGGCATGATGTGTCCAAGGGTCGGGGCTAACCACCTACCCCCAATGCTGAGGCCCTCTCCATCTTGGTGTCTGGGCCTCTATGAGGCCATATTGTATGAGCCCAAAGCTATATCTCTATTCCATCCGTCGACGTCACATGCAGGTCCTTATGACCGAGGCCAGGGATGGTCCCAAGCCCCCTCTGTTGTTGGCTCTCTCCAAAATTCCACCTATGTTTATGTGGGATTATTGTGACCAGGGGCCAAGGCTGGTCCCCGAGCCCCACACCTTTGCACCATGGTCATTTGGTAACACAGGTGACCAGGGGTTGAGGCTGACCGCTCGTCCCCTCCTACAAATATGCACCAATATATAATTTAAATAGCATTGAAGCTCTTAGGGGTTAATAACCACTCGCATGGCATAGTCGTAAGGCGTTAGAATTGGTCGATCGAGGACATCTGTTTGAACCTAGCTGAGATTGTTCGACACTTACCAAATTTTTAACCAGCCATAGGGTGCCACATGGTGGCCTCTGGTTGAGCCACGTGGCATCCCCTCATTAGACCACCAACAATAAAAATCCTCCAACTCACATCTGTATGAGGCTATCACTTTCAAATCCCTTATTGGTTCATATAGGCTCAATATACCTACTGACATCAGTAGTATAACTACCTAGTCAGCAGGCGAGTCAGCAATCATGTAAATTTTTTTATCTATTGACCCAAACAATCCTAACATCATAACCTTGTCATACTGCCTCAGATTAAGTGAAACAAGTGTCATTCGAATCATAATGACGAATAATACTTCTTGATGTTGATTTCAAAAGATTATGGTCACTTTCATGTTTGAGCTAAACTTTGATCATCAAATCATACCTCCCTACTAGGTACGTTCGGACTCCAAAAGTTAGCTTCTCCTAGTAAATAAAATGAGGTAAAGTTTTAAAACTTTTCCAACTCAATCCTTAACGCTCAATTTTAATTTTTTTCCTTCAAGACAACATAGGAACGGCAAAGGAGATGGTTCCTTTAGCTGGCAATTTACTCTTTTGGTAGATAGGATTTGAACTATTCCTTAGAGATTCAGATTGCTGGTAATTAGTTCGATGTATTTAGTTTTAGTTGAGAATGTTATGGAGAATATCGTGAAATAGGATTTTATCTAAATTTGGACAGATCTGATTCTCTGAATCAGATCGAAATGATATTATGAACAATATATTTATATGTAAGTTGAAATGTATCAAAAAAGGGGGGGATTTGATGGAAGGAGAAATCGAATAGAAGAACATTACATTTCCTCTGTACCTGCGTAAATGTGTGCATATGTGCAAATCATGGAGGTTTTGCTATCTTTTGAAATACTTCTAAATTGGTTAATTTCAGATCTAGTTTGTTTAATTGATTCTGTGTATGCGTTAAATACTTCAAATTCGTGCGCTTTCGATTTAATTCCGCAACCATCGTGAAATGGAAATAGTCTAATTGTATTGTTAAATTAAAAGTCTATCAGTCGATTGATGCATGAGAAGCATGGTTTCTTTGAAGGAGTATCGAATTTGGCACGTTTGAAGTAAATGCAATTGCTGCAGTGTGTATAAAGTCCAAGATTTAATAAATTAAGTAAACAGTCCAACATTTAGGTAATCCAACAACCCACACAGCAAGATTTGTGATCGGACGGTTATCGCATTTAGATATGCGAGGAGTTTAACCTTTGAAACAGACCCAATATTTTATAAGTCAAGGTTAAGGATTTAAATTGACTGTCCAGTAATTCATTTGATTGGATGGCCTTAGCATCAAGATTGATGATCTGATGGCTTTCACATACTTAGATGCATGTGTTTTAACATTTCATTTGGATCCAATATAGTTTATAATTAAGGGTTAATAAAATTTTTTGGGTCCATTGATATAACATAAAGAAGAGAAATGTGATTATTTGCTAAGATGTGTTTCCGTCATTGCTAAAGGGGTTGAATGGTTTGTAAGTTCGGTTAAAAAAAAAGAAAAAAAACTTCATGAATGACAAATAAAGATGAGAAATCAAGCCCAACATATTTTTATACTGATTTAGGAGAAATTATTTCAAAATTTGAAAGCTTATCATTATAGCCTGCAACTAGCTCACCATTAGTGGTATCAGAGCAACATTTAGACACTGAACAAGATCTCAAGGATCGAGAAAACAAATCCAACATGGCTTATAGAGTTGGAAGAGGAGGTGGTGCTGGTTGAAGAAGAGGAAGACCAGTTGCAAATGATGAAGTGATGGAAGTTATGCAACATATGCAAGCTAGATTAGAAGCAATGGAAATGGGAAATCAAAGAGATGTAGATGTTGCATATGTCAATGAGCCTGAAGTTGAATTTGAAAAATAAGGAGAACCTGTAGAATTTACTCCTGAAATGAGATTTTTTAAATCAGTGTTGGGATCCACATCTAAACCCAGACTTGAAATTTTGGTTTTTACAGGAGGCTTAAACCCAGGGGAATTGATAGATTGGGTTAATGACATGGATAATTTCTTTGATTATGAAGAAATGGAAGAAGGAAAAAGAGTGAAATTTTTTGTCACAAAATTGAAAGGACATGCAACACTTTGGTGGGATGGAGTGCAGGCAGAAATAAGGAGACTTGGTAAGTAGCCAATAAAGAATTGGAATAGGATGGTGGAAAAGTTGAGAGGTAATTTTTTGCCAAGTGATTATCAAATTTCATTATTTAGAAAAATGCTAAATCTTAGATAGAGTTCAATGACAGTCAAAGAATACACAAAGGAAGTTTACAAAGTGAGCATAACTGCTGGAAAAATTTAAGATACAACAAAGAAGATTACAAGATATATTAATGGCCTCAGAATGGAGATCCAAGATGAGATAAGTTTGTTGTCTCCTAAAACAGTGGAAGGGGCTTATCAAATGGCCTTGAAGGCTGAATAAAAACTCATAAGGAAGCAATCTGCCAGAAGTAGAGGTAATTTCCAAGGAAAAGGGAGTCAAGGTGGTAGAGGAAGATCTACAACACCTAGAGAAGGAGCTAGCAGTAGCTCAAGTCAATATATACCCACAGAAGGTGATGCAAGTGCAAGAAGGAGTTTTTCCAGAGGAAGAGGAAGCAGAGGTAGAGGAAGATAAATCAGATGTTTTATATTTAATAAGCTTGGACATAGAGCTTATGAATGTACAGAGAATGTGGGGACAAATCAGAGAAATGTAATTGTTTCTCAGAATGAGGAAGAAGCAAAAAAAGTGCTAGAAGTAGAAAAGTGCCAGAAGTAGAAAATATACCAGAGAAAGGAGAATCTTTGGTAGTTAACAAAGTTTTGTTAAAACCAACAATGGAAGTTGTTGAACCAGTGTAGAGGAAAAATTTGTTTAGAAGTGTTTACAAAGTTCAAGGAAAATGCTGTCAAATGGTAATTGATAGTGGAAACACTGATAATTTGGTCTCTACAGAAGTGGTGGAGAAGTTCAAATTGAAGACAAATAAACATCCAACACCCTACAAGGTGTCATGGATTCAGAAAGGACATCAGTTGTTAGTGAATGAATAGTGTGAAGTGGAATTCCAGTTGGGCAGCTACAAAGACAAGATTATGTGTGACATAATTCCTATGCACGTATGTCACATATTGTTGGATAGACCTTGGCAGTATGACAGAGGAGCTATGCATGATGGGAAAAAGAACACATACAAGTTTTGTAAATATGGTGTCAATCATACATTGTTGCCTATAGAAGAAGAAGATGCATCAAGGAAGCCTGATCCTAAAGCTTTGTTATTGAGTGGAAAAGAATATCTGCAGTAGATTGAAGATGATGAGGTAAAATTTGCATTAATTTTTGAACCCAAGGTAGTAATTACTTCCACTAAAATTTATGACTTACCAATTGAAATTCAAAAGATGCTGGAAAATTATTGTGATATCATTGTAGATGATTTTCTGGATGAATTACCACCTATTATAAAGCTCAGTCATCATATAGATTTGATTCCAGGAGAAACATTTCCAAATAAAATAGCATACATCATGACTCCCATAGAAAATGAAGAAACCAGGAAGCAGGTATAGGACCTGTTAGATAAAGAACTGATCAACGAAATTTTGATTCCTTGTGTAGTGCCAACAATGTTGAGTCCAAAAAAAGATGGAGGCTAGGGAATGTGCACTGGTTCAAGAGAAATCAACAAAATGACAATGAGGTATAGATTTCCTTTACCCAGAATTGAAGATTTGATGGATTTTTTAAGTGGGGCAAGATATTTTACAAAAATGGATTTAAAGAGTGATTATCATAAAATTAGGATAAGGGAAGGAGATGAATGGTAGATAGCTTTTAAAACAAATGAAGGATTGTATGAATGGATGGTAATGCTATTTGTATTATCAAATTCTCCTAGTACATTTATGAGGCTTATGAATGAAGTACTGAAGGAATTTATTGGTAAATTTGTAATAATATATATGGATGATATATTAATTTACAAAAAATCTAAAGAATAACACCTGAGACATTTTAATTATGTCTTAAGGAAGTTGCATCAAGAAAATTTGCTGGTAAATTTAAAAAAATTTCATTTATGAAGGAAGAGTTAGTATACTTAGGTTTTGTTGTTTCTGCTGATGGATTGAAAATGGATCCAGAGAAGATAAAGGAGATCATAGAATGCCCTTCACCTAAGAGTGTTTTTGAGGTAAGAAGTTTCCATGGTCTTCCTAGTTTTTATAGAAAATTCATAAGGAATTTTATTAAGATCAATGCTCCTATTATTGAAACAATGTCCTATTATTGAAACCATAAAGAAGGACAAACAACCATCTAGATGGAATAACGAAGCAGAGAAGAATTTCCAGTTGTTGAAACAAAAGATAACAAATAATCTCATCTTAGTTTTGCTTGATTTTAACAAACCTTTTCAAGTGAAATGTGATGCCAGTGGGGAAGCTATTGGAGCTGTGTTAAGTCAAGAAGATAAACTTGTAGGTTATTTCAGTGAAAATCTGAATGAGACAAGAAGAAAACATTCTTCTTATGACAAGGAATTTTATGTAGTTGTGCAGTCATTAAAGAAGTGGAGACATTACTTTATGTCTAAAGAGTTTGTTCTTTATTCAGATAATCATGCATTACAATACATTATGCAGTAGCCAAAAATGAATCAAAAACATGAAAAATGGGTAGAGTATCTTCAAAGTTTCAATTTTGTATTAAAACATATAACTGGCCAAGAAAACAAAGTAACAGATGCCTTAAGTAAAAAAAGCATTTTAGTTCAAGAAAGTCAAATTTAAGTGTTGGGTTTTGATTTTCTTAAAGAATTATATAAAATAGATTTGGATTTTAAAGAGGCATTTGAGGAATACAATAACCATTTTTTGTTGGATAGAATTAAGTGGCTGGATTTTTTCTTGGAATAAGGTTTTCTATTTAAAGAAATCAGCTGTGCATACCAAATTGTTCTATGAGAGAAAATTTCATTAAGGAGACACATACTGGTGGACTTGGTGCACATTTTGGTGAAGACAAGAATTATGAAAAACTGAGTCATTTTTATTTTTGGCCAAATATGAGATCTGAAGCGGAGAAGTATGTGTGAAATTGTAAAGTTTGTCAGTATGCAAAAGGAAGGAGTCCAAACACAGGTTTGTATGTTCCATTACCTATCCCAGATAGACCTTGGGATATGGTAAGTATGGATATTATTTTGGATTTACCTAAAACAAAGAGAGGGAATGATGCAATTTATGTTTTAGTTGGTAGATTTTCTAAAATGGCACATTTTATTCCATGTTATAAAACCAATGATGCTACTCATGTTGCTAAAATTTTTTTCAAAGAGATTGTAAGGTTTCATTGGTTACCTAAAAGCATTGTCTCTGATAGGGACACTAGATTTGTTGGTCACTTTTGGAGGAAATTGTGGAAAAATCTTGGTACTAAACTAAGTTTCATCTCAGCTTATCACCCTTAGACTAATGGACCGACTGAGGTGGTGAACAGAAGCTTGGGTAATATTTTGAGAAGTCTTGCAGGTGAACATCCTAAACAGTGGGATCAGATTTTGGTACAGACTGAATATGATTATAATGACTCTCCTAACATGATTACAAGGCAGAGTCCATTCCATATAGTTTATGGAATGCACCCAAGAGGACTGTATGAACTAAGAAATTTTGGAAAATTAGAGATGATAAGTGCTAAAGGAGAAGATTTTTCTTCAAAAATTCAAGCAATACATGACCAGGTAAAACAACAGTTACAAGACAACAACATCAAATACAAAAGTAGAGTAGATTTGAAGAAGAGGGAAGTTAATTTTGAGGTTGGAGATTTGGTTCTAGCACACCTGAGGAAGGAAATATTTCCAAAAAAGGCATATAATAAGTTGAAATTTAAGAAATTGGGCCATGCAGAGTATTGAGAAAAAATTCTACAAATGCATATGAAATTGAATTATCCCTTCAGATTGGAATATCTCCAATTTTCAATGTTTCTGATTTATACAGGTATGAAGACAGTGACACAGAGGATACAGTTGAAAGAAAAGAAGAAATTGATTGGTTGAAACAATTACCCACAGAAAAAAAATTGTAGTCAGAGAATATTTTAGAGAAAATATTGTCTGAAAAGACAATAGGACAGGAATATTTTGGGTATTTAGTCAAGTGGAAAGATCAACCAATTTCAGAAGCTACTTGGATGACAAATGTCATGCTACATAAGCTGGGTAGTTCTGTAGAGGAGCTCATGGACAGGAGCCCATGAAGAATTTTGTCCCTAGGAGTCTGATGCAGGAGCATGAGGCTCAAGGGAAAAAGGACTTCATTTTTATTCCAAAAATACAAAAAAAAATTACAAGCAAAGGAGTGGGTTCCTTTAGCTAGAAATTTACTGTTTTGGTAGATAGGATTTGAACTATTCCTTAGGGATTTGGATTACTGGTAATTAGTTCGATGTATTTAGTTTTAGTTGAGAATTTTAGGGAGAATATCATGAAATAGGATTTTATCTAAACTTGGACAGATTTTATTCTTTGAATTGGATTGAAATGATATTATGAAAAGCATATTTATATGTAAGTTGAAATGTATCAAAAAAAAGAGGGGGATTTGATGGAAAGAGTAATCTAATAGAAAAACATTACATTTTCGTTGTACCTGCTTAAATGTATGCATAAATGCAAATCCTAGAGGTTTTTCTATCTTTTGAAATACTTTTGAATTGGTTAATTTCAGATCGAGTTTGTTTAATTGATTCTATGTGTGCATTAAATATTTGAAATTCGTGTGCTTCCGATTTAGTTTTGCAACCACCGTGAAATGGAAATAGTCTAATTGTATTGTTAAATTAAAAGTCTATCAGTCGATTGATGCATGAGAACTGTGGTTTCTTTGAAAGAGTGTCGAATCTGGCATGTTTGAAGCAAATGAAATCACTGCAGTGTGCAAAAATTCTAAGGTTTAATAAATTAAGTAAACAGTCCAGCATTTAGGTGATCCGACAACCCACACAGCACGATTTGTGATCAAACGGTTATCACATTTAGATATGTGAGGAGTTTAACCTTCCAAATAGACTCGATATTTTATAAGTCATGGTTAAGGATTTAAATTGATCATCCAACAATTCATTTTATTGGACAACCTTAGCATCAAGATCAATGATTCGATGGCTTTCACATACTTAGATGCATGTGTTTTAACATTTCAATTGGATCTGATATATTTTATAATAAATAATTAATAAAAAGGTTTGGGTCCATTGATATAACATAAAGAAGAGAAATGTGATTATTTGATAAGATGTGTTTCTATCATTGCTAAAGGGGTTTTAATGTTTTGTAAGTTGGCTTAAAATTTTAAAATAAAAAAAAAACTTCATGAATAACAGATAAAGATGAGAAATCAAGCCCAACAGAATTTTATACTTATTTAGTTGAAATTATTTCGAAATTTGAAAGCTTATCATTAGAAACTGCAATTAGCTCACCGGATAGCATGTAAACTGGAAATTAAGAACAATCAATCTCGGTCCCTTTAAGTAGCCAAGAGAGAAGCAAGGGAGCCAAAAAGACAAACACAGGGTACCTATTGCATGTTTCAATAGGTACAAAATTTCTTTCTCTTTCCCACCAACAAGGAAGTATTCAAATGCGAAGGATATCCATCATGCTTGATGCCAATAATTGGATCCACTCTTTTGACTATTACCACACATTTCTCACAAAAAGCCACACAATGTTAAACTACAACACATAAAGTGCAAGGATACATGTCCCAAAAATAGTCAAAATTACGAACATTTGTAATATTCACATTATATTTATACTCTTCCCTGGCGCTACAAATTTTATGATGTGGACTAGGCGATCACATGCAAGGTTATTTGAAGCATTCATCTCTCTTGGAAGAAAAATTAACATTATCACCACCATCTTGGTGTGATATATCATCCTATGATGATTGGTTTTCCTCAAAAAATTTAGAACATTATCTAAACTCTCTATGACCATATCCCAATCCTTGATATATTTATCTCTCTTTTACCATGATAGGATTAGTAATTCCTTGGCCATTGATTTTGAGGCCTCCTTCTTCATAACCCATCCCAGGTAGCAGCTTCATACCAAATCCTCTAGTATGTCATTCAAATGCTACAAAAGATGTATTAATAACATAAACTGAAGGATTTGAACTTGAGATGCTAATTACCTCCTTATACTTGCCACCCATATTTTATGTTTCAGATTTTGGTGATGAATTTGAAGATGACTCAAGCCATCCACTTTTTCCAACAAGCATATGATGACAATCTTTGAGATGTTGACAAAATGCACATGCATCACTCTGCATATAGGGTCCGTAACCTTTTTTTGGACCATGCCCACAAATTGGCTTCACTTTGGATGTATTATTTGTTGTCACTGGAGTGGAACTCTCATCAAATCATTCCACAAGAAAATTCTGCAACTAAAGGCACATATGCCTCTTTTATTATTCAATAATTTCAAGCATTCCTCTTAATTGAATATTCTCCACTCAAAGAGACAAATTCATCTCCTCTAACTCTTGGAGGCTCTTCTTTCCCATTCTTGCAATCTGGTCACAACCTGCTCTGATACAAGTTGATCTAAAATTGGAAGAGAACTTCTCCTTCCTACAAATGATAATCCTCTCAAAATTTTCAAGGAAAAATGGGACTTATCAAAAAATAGCTTTTTAAAGGTCTATTCAAATACTATGAGTTATTTTTTCATGTAAACTTAAAACATAAGAAGCATCTCATCATTTAAATCATATGGGCATTCATGAAGAGAGACAACAAAAATTTGGTGATGAGGTTCACCCCTCCTGGGCTACATATTTGAGCTTTTTAACAGCCAAAAATCTCCATATATTTAGTGAAAAAGAGTACATAAGTGTGTTGACAACATGGGTGGGTAGTTTCCCCTTCAAGGAAACCTTCTCCTCCAAAGAACTCTCACATAAAAAAAAATGACAATCGATAGTCAGTCATGAAACAATCAACAATAAAAGTGTTCTCTTATAAAAACTTTGTACTCCATCTGAAAATGGGCATACAAGTACATAAATTCCACATTGAAGTAAAAAAAGAGAGATTTCCTCCCAATAACATAATGAGAATAGACAACATGAGTTGCACAATAAAATTCACATATGCTATAGTAAACATATGAAGGCTAGAAAACTCCTCTTGTTATGGCTCCCTAACAATTCTAACAAGTTCTTCTGTTATTAGTCCTAGAAACATGATAAAATGGCTAACATAGGTACAAATATGCCCTGTTTTCCACTCGGGTGGTAACAATTTCACCCATCGAAGCTAAAACTTATCGAACACTTTAAATATCTAGTAAACCTTATGACTAAAAAATGTGTCCACATGGGGCCATACACCCAATGACCAGGGATAACATCCTGCCTCTGCCTGCCTAGGCCCTTAACCATTGTGTTTTTGGTCTTATTGGTGCAATTTGGTCTTGGGTCGGGGCTAACTTCCGACCCCCACTGCCGAAGCCCTCCCCATCTTGGCGCTTGGTCATATATCTCCACTCCCTTCATTATGTGCTCCTTCGAGGTCATTTTTAGGTCCTTCTAACCTGGGCCAGGGCTGGTCCCAAGACCCCTTCGTTTTTGTCGCTCTTTGGAATTCCACCTATGGTTATTTGGGACTATTTTTACCAAGGGGTATGGCTGGTCATTGAGCCCAACACCTTTGTGCCATGGTCATGTGGTAATGCAAGTGACTGGGGGTCGAGGTTGATCGCTCGACCCCTCCTACAAATGTGGGCCAATATAAACTTTAAATAGTGTTGAAGCCCTTAGGCATCAAGAACCACCCGCATGGTGCAGTGGTAAGGCACCAAACTTGGTCGAGGGATATCATGTGTTTGAACTTGGCTGAAGCTTTCCAACCCTTACCAAAATTTTAACTAGCCACAGGATGCCAAATGGAAACCTCTAGTTGGGCCACGTGGCATCCCCTCGTTCGACCACCAAAAACAAAAAAAAAAAAAAACCAATAAAAATGCACCAACTTGCACCTGTATAAGGCTCCCACTTTGAAATCCCACATTGGTTCATACACACCCACTGGACCTATTGACATCGATGGTATGACTATCAAGTCAGCAGCCTAGTCAAAAACCCTGCAAATGTTTTTAGTTCTTGTGCCAAATGATAAGAACATCATAAATTTTTCATATGACATCGGATTGACATGAAAAAGTGTCATTGGAATCAAAACTATGAATACTATGACTTAAAGCTAGTTTCGATTTATTTTTAGAACTTTCATTTTTGAGCTAAATTTTGATCACTAAATCGAGAATCATCCAGGAGAATAACACGAGGGTTATTCAAAATTCATCAAAGTTATTCTATTAAGAAGAAATCGAAACCTACTACTCCATTGGAGGTTGAGGTTGTTGAGGTTTCTGATTCATCTAGAAGAGACTATGTTTCTCCCAAAGATACTCTATTGGATATCACCATGGACAATACATATGTTAAAGATAATCTTTCTTTATTGGAAGGAGTAGCAAAACTCAGAACCAGTGTCATGATTTCAAAGCAGAAGGAGGAGGATGGTGACATTTATTTCCCTCGGGAACCTTTGACAAATAAGGATAAAATACAGAAAGTAGCCCATGATCAAGAAGTGCAACAAGGAGGAGTTCAGGAATAGAAGAAAGATGAAGAGCATGAGGATGATGTTCCTCCTACATCTATGATAGAACAAACGAAGATACAAGGATAAGAAAAGGGAAAGGAGGAATTGAAGGACTCTGCTATTGGGAAAAGGGTAAGCCAAATTCAAAAGTTCGAACAACACATTCAAGAGCTTGAGATCTTGAATAGTTGTGTGGAAACTTGTAACACAACATTGAAGACCAGGAATGGAGAATTTTTAATGACAGTGGCCGAATTGAATAAATTGGTAAGAAAATGGAGGTTCCTTGTGTCCCACCTAAGGATCCATACTAGGAAGTTGGAAAAACTTATTTGGAAGACTCGAACAAATAAGGATAAAGCAGAAGGTCGAGGAATACAAGTCCAAATCTAGAAATGAGAAGGAGGATTTTTTCAAATTTTGTTTTTTGCTTAGTTTAGTGGTTTTCAGAGGACACACAACAGGATGAGGTTGGCAGAATTTTGGTTTCCATAATTGTCCTATTTTCCACCCAAATTACCCTACCTTAGCCTCTTTTTCACAACACAAACAAGACTTCTATGCAATTATTTTTAGTTTCTTTTAATAATTCTTTTGGTAAATGGATAATATACGATCATTTTAATTAAAGTCAAATATTTGATTGTTTTTCTATGTAATTTACCATTTGTATTACCTTATGACCATTACAATTTATGTTCAGTCATTCGATATCAAAATTTTTTATGGTATAGGAATATCTCAAGATTCCTACACCCACCTCGATTCCTGCACTAAATGTAAAAGTTTGTTGATTCGAGAAGGTTGACTAGGATTAGGTCTTGGTTTTCAAAGAGAATGGCATGAACTCACTCCCAAGGAATTGTTCCTATGTTCCTACTAATGGATTGGAGTGTTCGAGGGTTTATAAAGTTATGGATTGGCTGTCAACAACTCCGTCTTTTGTTATCTACTTGATATGGCTGAGAGGCGATGTAACTTGTATGTATGTCAAGCTAGATTATAAGGTATGTTAGCAATACTATGGAGTTTTTTGGTGTTGGTATCTTCAGAAGTTTGTATCGACACGCCCTCTTTGAGTTTGTATTTTTCATTCTTGTTACTTAATAAGAGAGGTCTAATTTGAGGTTGATGCATTCACTTATCTATTTCCAGTGATGACCAGTCTATTCTCATATATTAAATTATTTCCTTAAAAATGGAAATGAGGTGATTGGCTATGGCCCAACTAACCCAACTCATTCTCCCTTTGTCTATTATATTTTGTGATAAGTAAATGATGTGAATAATATTTCGGTGTAAAAGTTTTCTTATAAGAGGCATGCGTGATTTGGATAAAAACTTGTGTGTTTTATTTTGAAACGAGTGATATAGGTTCTAATCTAGACTCTTGTGTTATTTTGTTTATCTTTGGGTTTACTTTTCAAAAATATTTCTTTATCATTGAATACATTTTTAAGTTTATTTCAAGATGCAGTAAGAATTTGGATCTAAAAGATTTATTTCATTTTTAGATTCATCTCTTTATTTTAAACCTTTGATGTGCACATATATTCGAGTTAAGATCTATGGAGGGATTATTTAGATCTTGCTTGGTGATTGATATATTTATTCTCTAAATTTTTTTTACAGAACAAGTAGGTGAAAACCCGTGTTCTAGTTCATGTCACTATTTGATAGTGTCACTGTGCGAGTGGATTTTTTCTCACCTAAGAACCTCATGTTTTAAATATTTTGCCATATTATTTTGGTCCTATTTTAAGCGCATGAAAAAAATATTGTCATCATTAATTAAACTAAATTTATGAGTTAATTTTTATTTGCGAAGTCATATGCACATAATCTAATCTTAAATATAGTGTTAATTAAAAAAAAACAAGTTATATATATTTGCAAGGTGATCTTTCCATTTATGTAAAAGAGTTTAAAATTTCCTTTGATATTTTATAAAGTATTCATCTTATCTTGGAGTTTATGCATTATTCAACAAGGGTGTGATAAGCTTGGGGGTTTTATCTTAATTCAAGCAAGGTTTCTTTCTGCAACATTTGAGTTTGGGTTTGTTGCACGATATTATTTTCTTCAGTACATAAACATAATGTTTGATTTATTTAGTACAATAACATAGTGTTTTCCTTCTCCAGTGCAGGAATAGAGTACATGATTTGTTTTATCTTAACTAGTATAGGAACGAAGTGTAGTAATTGTTCTATCTTTTCCAATACAGGAAATGAGTGCAGGAATAGATTTATTTCAAAAATTCTTCTGTTTTGAAATGTTGAGCTTGCATGGTTTGGAATGAATCTTGGGTTTTCTTATCCTTCAATTATTTTTTTCCAAGTCTCTGATTTTTATTTTTTTGAGTGAAAATCCAGTCTCCAAAGTACTGTGGTGTGATTGTGTTGATAGCGTTGGAATAGGACTGCAAATATTCCTTTAAAATTGTTCTTTTTTACACCTGAGTGGTTTAATTGCATTGATAGAAATAGGGATCAGAGAATTAATCTATTTCCTTTTGAATTTCTTGTGGTATTCCTTGAATCTTACTGAACCCCGTATTGATAATAAAGTATTGAGAAATTGAATTTCAATCCCGTCGCCGAACACAATCTATGACATATATGTAGCATCATCTAATTACTTTAGTCATTAGATCAACTTGGTACTGAAATACATGAAATCATAACATCATAGGTGCTCGACAATCATTTCATATTTTAAAAGTCTGAAAAGAGCTGAAAGAGAAATCCTCCTATAGGAACGAGTGGTATAAAAGGTAGCAAATGGTTTTGTTCATGGTGGAACTTCTCAAAACACATAGAGGTCCAAAGGTTGGCTAACAAGATCACTCATCACAATGGTTCCTAAGGAAAGGATAAAACAACTAAGTGAAAGAATATGATCAACCAACTAGATGTTGATGATGGAATTAGAAAACCAAGGTTCATTTGGAGGAAATAGGCTGATAAAAATGCCAATCACGAGACGTAACATGAAAATTGTTTCATTTTTACACAATCTTGAAACATGGGAACCTATGCTTTAGAATTATTGAAGACAGTTTCATTTTTTCACAAGCTTGAAACATGAGAAAAAATATGCTTAGAATTGGTTTCATTTTTACAAAATCTTTAAATGGAGAAAAAACTATTTGGAATAAGTTTGCATGCCCCCAGAAAAAAACTCTTGATGTTCCTTTTTGTAGATAGTCCCTTCAGCCCGAAAAGGTAGAAAACAATACCCAAGAAAACCTCTTATCCATGTTTTCTTAAGATATTCCTTTTTCATATATAATCTATCTCATTTCATAAAATGGTTAAACTAATACTAAGTAGACATATTTTCATTTTCTTTAATGAGTTTGAAAAGACAAGTGCGCGATACTATTTTCATATTTTGGGAGTCTGAAAAGAGGTGAAAGAGAACTACTCCTAGAGGAACGCGTGGTATAAAAGGTATAAACTGCTTATGGTCATGATGGAACTACTCAAAACGCATAGAGATCAAGAGTATGTCTAATAAGACCACTCATCACAACGGTTCCTCGGGAAGGGGTAAGAAAACCAAGTGAAAGTGTATGATAAACTAAATAGATGGTGATGATGGAATGAGAGAACCAAGGTTCATCTGGCAGAAACAGGCTGATAAAAATGGAAATCATGAGAGATAGGATGAAAATGGTTTCATTTTTACACAATATTGAAACATGGGAAACTATACCTGATAATATTTGAATATAGTTTCATTTTTTCACACAATTGAAACATGAAAAAAACTATGCTTGGAATTGGTTTCATGTTTACACATGCTTAAAAAGGAGAAAAAAAATGTGCTTGGAATAATTTTTCATGTCCTTGGATTAATGACTGAATTCAATGTACAAGCCACTACCAATTGCTAATAGGTGGATGGAATGAAGGTTTATTTACTAAATCAGGTCAAATACTATGGTAATTTACGATATTGATTCAAAGACTCGAACTGGAGGGGCTATATGTTTCATGTTTTAACAATCTTGACATAGTAAAAGAAATATTATCATGACACCTTGTTTCATTTTTTAAGGAGATTGACACAAGAAAATGGAAATCTCCTCTAGGAACCTTGAGGATAAGAGGCCATGGCTTCCAAAATTTTCTCATAATATCGGAGAACAACACTTTTTAAGGGATATATATCAATGGATCTAATGGAAATATCAGGTTCGAACACCCCTAGTACATGATGCAGTCTATAAACAACTAGATCATCAGTAGACAAAGGCATGAAATATGTATCCATATAATTAATATGTGGTGGGGGAGATACCACTTGAATATAAGGACCATTTAGGGACGTTGATTGATTGGGATTCAAATTAGGACCAATGAATGAAAGCGGTTCAATAGTCACGATTATTCCTTTATGTGGGAAACACGTTGCATGAGAGAGAAACGAGACAAGAGCTCCGATGACATAAACATAGTCACTTGAAAGGATTAAATTAAAATCCAAAGGTCCTTGAAATACCATCACACACACACACACACACACACACATATATATACATATATATCTATATATATAGAGAGTATTTCCTCCAAAATTAATAGCAAGCTTAGGAAGGATCCCTAACAGTTGACTAGTTCCTCTATTAAATTCCAACAGATTCTGGATAACTGGCACAAAATGCATAGAACCTAAATCTTGCCATGTATTTGAGGACATAATACTAACTAATGTGCCTTCATATATGATAGTGCCAGGTACAGGCATATTATTGGCATGTACTATGATTTGGAAGGGCATGTAAGGAGGAAGAAAATAACCTACCAGTCGACTCCAGTCAAAGGAAGTGACCATACTACTTGGAGGGGGTGTTGTAGGAATGGGACAACTTCCCCCTTGTACTATGCGAACATGAGGATTTTCCCCTTGTGTAGTGGGAATGGGAGGACTCTCGCTAAGTTCATTGGAATGTAAAGAAATGAGAAGAACCTGAGCGGTACAAATTTGACTCTCTATGGGAAAGTTACAATAAAATGAAGGTGGTATGATGCGGGAGCATCAAGACCTTTTTCTCCATTTGTAAATATGGGGTGTGATAATATTAATTTGTAAATATGGGGTGTGATGATTTTAATATTTTATTAATTAATTTGAATTAAATAGGAGAAGGTGAGGATTTATGTAAATATCTTTTTATTAATAAAAGGATATGAGGAAATTTAATAAATTGAAGGATTTTAGGGATAAAAACCTATCCTTTAGGGATGTTGAGAAATTTAGGGGTTTGTTGAGGATTTTAAGGGATTGAGAATTTAATTAAATTATTTTTAAAATTGTATAAGTAGGAAGGGGTTTTGTGAGAAAAAGACATTGAGATTGAGAATAGTGAGAGGAGTAGAGAGCTGGTTTGGAACAACCAAGGCTGTAAGCCTTTGGTAAATTGTAAGGGCCATCAATTTGGAATATTAGGCCAAATAAAATTTGTAAGTAATCTTGTTTAGATTTCAGATATATACATTTGGTGATTGGTTTTGAAAGTTATATTTATCTCTGGTTCAATGTATATATATGTTTGAGACATTGATTGTTGGAAAGATCGATTAAAAGAAGTGTGAAGAAATTTTAAGATTGATCTATACGCTCAAGCATCACAATTGCTGTGTTGAATAAAGCTAGACATAAGTTTTGTTGTGTCAAATAAGGAACTCGATTTTAAATTGGGTTGATATGTGTCACAATGGAAATTGGAAATTGAGCGTAGGAGGGCGCAAAGCTATCTCTGCTAGAATGCAATTAAAAATTGTTATGCAGTGACATAGTTTGAATAGAGTAGTAAAGGAGTGATTCTGACATCTGAAGTTTGGAAAAGTCGATTTTAAGGTTTGTACAGATATGTGAATATCTGCAGTATTGAACAAATGTATGTTGAAGCCGTGAAAACGTAGGCATGATGAACACTGTTTTCATTTAATGGCTTGACAATGTGTATCGATTCAGCATTTTTAATCGATTAAAAGGTAAAGGCAGAGGGTAATCTATTCGCAGGTAAATTGGTTTAATCGCTTGAATGTATTAATTTGGATGTGGAGATGTCGAGCTATAATTCTCAAGCGTAGAAGGCGATCTCAGATCTGGAAAGAGGACGCAGGCCGATTTCTGTTTGAAATTCAATATAACTGCTGTGGGTTCTGAACAAATCGGTGATGAGATCTCTTAAATAGAGGCGCAGAATTCATACGTGGTTTGTTAGAATTCGTTTTAAGCTTTGTTTATTCTGAACAGAACAATGGATCGGTGAAGGGCCTTTATGAAATCGACTTGTTGTAGTTGAAACGTTTGCAGATAGTTCAGCACACTGGATAATATAAAAGCGCATATGCATATTGTAATCATGGGTTTGAGAAACAATGAAAACGCATGGATTTGCTGTAATGATTTTATATATGTGCCTGATTAACTGCGTTATGATTTTATGTTGAACGCTGGATATAAATTTGCTATGAGTCAAATGGAATGTGTAAAAGCGGCAATGAGAATTCGATAAAGAAATTTGTTTGTGAGAATTGCAGAAACTTTACGAATGAAGCTTTGGACAACGCCCTCAGGAGATAGAAGAAGCCTGGGTACGCTGTAAGAGAAAGGCGCACAGAAAAACAATGAATCCCACGTTGATCCTTGGCAATTGGGCTATTGGTGATATTGTAAATTGGACGAGAGGTAATGAATTCTGGAACGCTGGTATTCTGGCATTAACTTCAGGCAAATCTCATTGATATGTTGTGCATAAAATCTATGAGTGAGTACATTGAGTAATAGTGTATTCTTTTAATTCAGTCATATAGAAACGAGAAGTTGTTGGTTGTGTTATTGGAACCATTCAAATGTTTGGTTGGATTGGAAGTATTAAATAAAGAATTTTCCAGCGATGGAAAGATAAAGTTGAAATTGCCAGTGGGTCAAATTGTTTGAATATGAAGTAGAATGCTGGCGCATTTGTTTGATTAAAGTTCTGATTCTGAATGAAATTTGAAAAGGCGCATGGTTTTGGATTGAAAGATGATATGAATGATGAGTATGCAAAATGTGTAAACATGGAGTTATACTTTTGCATAAAGTTTTATATGAAGATTTGAGTTGGGCTTCATCATAGAACCTTGTATGAGTTTCAAAGCAAATAGATGACATGTTATTAATTTCCGCTTATGAGATTATGGGTTTTGAGAACATATGTGCAAAGTGTGAATTTGCCAAGTATTGAGGTTCTGACTTGAGTATATAATGATGATACATTTGGATAAGAACAGAGTTGAAGTTCCTGGGTATTGCAAGCTCTAGGCTTGCGTCATGGTATCAAGTCAAAAAATTTGGCAACAAATGATTGGTTGGGAACTAACTCATTGGATACATGTTTAGAGAGAGTGTGATTGACGAAAGATGAATTCTGACCAATCACTTCATCAAATAGTGGAGCAATATAGGAAATATTTTGATAACAAGCCGAGAGATGAGGATGAGAAGTATAAGGTTGTCCAAAACTTTTGAGGATTCATCCAGATAAGGAAAAATGTGAATATGATGATTCCATTCAGATAACCTACTAGGAAACTTGATTTTACCCTTTTTCCCATGGACCTACCATCACTATTCGATGGTTTGTCAACAACATGATCTCTATAGGATGATGAAAAAGGATGATCTGAGGTCATGGACCCATGCATGGACCACAATTATATTACCCTAGGAATACTAGGAAAATCTCTAAGAAGGTGGTCACCCTTACATAACATGCAAGGAAAATTAACTTTAGGGGGTTTATTGGAAGGTTTCTCCATACTAGTTTCATTTGTAGAAATGGTTTCTTGGTTTCCCTCTTTCTTTGTTTGCTTCTTCTTCTTCATCCTCTTCTTATTCTTAACTTCCTAGTTACTAAAATCAAGACTTTCACCAGCTGAGGAGGAAGAAAGGAATGAAGAAATAACAGGTGATGAAGGAAAAGGTTCAACTTTAGGATAAAATTGAGGTTGATATTATTCAAGTGAAGGATAAATTTTTTGAGGAAAATTTAGTACATTCGAAACAATAGTGGTTGAAAATAACAAAACTGGTAAACCAATGGTAAATACAAGAATGGATGGCTTTTCCATATAAGAAGCACCAATATTTACAAAAGGAGGAAAATCACTAGGATTCTTGGCATAGAGGTTTCCTTTATTGGCATACTCAGGAAATGTCACCATCAGTCTCAACCTAATATATACTAAGGAATTATTCCATGGTGAGGATGTTGTTGTGCAGTTAATTAATTGATTTTAGAAATTAACAAAAAAAATAAAGAAAAGAGTAAATATGCATAAATGTTTACCAAGCAACCATGAACTACAATATACACCTTGGTGAATCAAGTAATTAACTTAGTTGTAGGAAATCTCCCCAAATTTTGTGTTCAATGTATCAAAGTATACAAGGTGGCTGACTCAGTTACCTATGCCTAGGATAGAAACCTATAGGGGACTTCCAAAATATACTCGACAGTGGGTGGAAGAGAAGTATGTATTGTTGTTTTCTAATGTGTAATGGTATGATGAGAGTGTTTCCATATACTTATCATGCATGGATTTCCATCCAATATACCCAAAGGTACGTGGAGTACGATTCTATACACTTACGTACGTGGAACATGATATCACCCCCGAAATTTTATGCTGACAAAAAATGAAGGTTCCTATGTTTAAATACTTCAGAACATGTCTATAGCCTATACGTCTAAATTTTTGTCTTAATGTTACAAATTATACTTAGGTTAATTGAGATGAATTTTATAATTGATCTTGAATTATGTCTCAATTTCAAGGCTGAAAAATCAATTTCACCTGAACAAACCTATGATGCAAGTAATATGAAAAAATAACTATTTTCAATTTCCTTTTAACAATGAAAGACCTAACTAAGTAGGGTAAGAAGAAATAAATTAAAAATAAAAAAACACGTGATGCAACAATCGATCTTCTCAACTTCACTATTCCAATAAAATTCAAGGCCCTATATGCAATGTAAATAATCTATTTTCTTTTATTTTATTTTAATGATTCAAATGCAAAGAAACATAGAAATCAAACTTGATCGTTGATGAAAAGAAACACCACAAAATTTAACTATAACGTAAAAGTTCAAATTAAATAATAAATCTATGTACACAAACCCAAATGGACAAGAAGAAATAAAGAATGAAATAAAATCTTATTAAAAACGTGATGTCACTCAAAGATTATTAACACTGAGAGGGGGGATTTTTGTTGGAAATATGAAAGAAAAAACATAAAATTTCACACTAGGGAATTTCAATTTCACGCACAAAATCCTAGATGCAATGCATTATGTATAAGCTTTTTATTTTCAGTTCCACCTAATTTTCAAATGAAAACTAAGATATTTTCCTAATCACTAATAAAAAAAACTATTCAGAACAATGAATTAAATACCAATTCATTCCAGCACTCAATGTTCAAGAAAAAAAGTTTACTAATGAGATAATTATAGTAAAAAATTAAATTCTATATAAAACCTTATCAAAGGCACCCAAAAGAAAAAATAAATGAAATGGAGGAACTCAAAGGGGGACCACAATACACTCAAAGACTCAAGGAAGAGAAGCTAGAATGAGGTTGATCAAAGGGAAAACCAAGACAAAGGAAAAACCAAGCATGAACAGGGGAAAATGCAGGTGCAGAAGAGGGAACATTATTATGCAAAGTAGGCACAAATAAGGCTTTGCAGAGGTGGAATGCTCTGTCCCTAAACTAGAAGGATCGTTATTCAATAAATAGATAGTTCCAAAAAAACAATTACAAATGAGTCTCAATGAAATGTATTCCTAGGTCTGATATTGACAGAATATGACAATGACGGTCTTAAGAAGAGGTAAGAAAAAAAATAAGGATAAACAAACATCTAAGGAAATACAAAATTGCTTTGTGGAGTCACCAATTTTTTATAAAAAATCTACGACTTTGGACAAACGTATCTTCCCTAGACTGGCCACCCTAGTCTAGAACAAAAAACATAAAAATAATCTATTATTTACCTTAAATTAAGTATATAACGGGATGAATCCTATCTATAATATAAAATATGATTCAATCCTCTCTTGGATTGAATGATCCAATCCTAGATCCAATCACTATAATTAGAACCTGCACAATCAAACAAAACAATCCAATGATCTACGACATTTATGTGCCATCATCTAGTTACTTAATTTAATGGATCAACATGGCATTAAAATACATTAAATCATAACACCATATATAGGAAAACGAAGAACTCTTTGAATTAATAGAAATGGAGTGAGTTACAACTAAATATAGGAGTTGATCTTGTAGATATATCCTCCAAGTTGACTTGTCCTTCTTTGCAACAAAGTGTACCTCTATATCACCGTAATGCATATAATAATGACTCTTCACATCAGCAACACAAGGGTAGAATCTATCTCCAAACTACAACCACAACCAACCAAGTTCTTGTGGAATGATTTAAATATAGAGGAAGGAGAGGTAGTTCATGAATTCTTATCGATTTACCAATCTAGGGTTGAGATCCAAAAATGATGAGAGGATGAGCTCAAGGGATAAGATGGGGATTTAAAAAAGGTGGAATCAGATATGATTGAAATTTTTATCCAAGGTAAATGGTTGAAAAAACATCTAGAAGCTTTTGGAAGAGGAAGATTAAGATTTTTTTATATTTTCACAAATTTCTAGAATCAACACTCCCCAACCAAGGGAAACCTGTTACTGATTAATGAAGGTGAAGAAGGAGAAACCTGCTAGTCAATGCAGGTCCCTAAAGGGCTATTTTTCACTAAGCCTAAATATCACTGAAATGAATTAGTTTCAAGAGGAAACTCAGGGATTTGAGAGACTCATGCTTAGGGATTTTTTCAAGGATGACGCCAATGGTTAAAAGGATGTTAATTGATCTGGTTGGTAGGCCTATTTACCAAATGTGAAAAAATGGCTTATAACATGGGGATATAAAGTTTCGTTATGCTTTTATGTATCATTGTTCATATACAACATTTCAAAATCTACAAAACAAAATCTCACTAGGTTTATTAGTCTTCATCAGCTTGATCTTCCTATCTATTTGGTTTTTAAATAGAACCCTAAAATTCATAAACCAAACGAACATATTTACTTTATTTATTATATAATATATATATGTTAATATATAATAATCATCCATGCCTAATAAATAGTATAAATATTAAAATATTAATGAACATTAACAAGATGAAATAGATAAAATGAACCATATCTAACTTATAAATGTAAAAATGATAACTACAATAAAATTTTACATATATATATATATCCATCCATAAACCAATGTAGGTAATCTATTCCATGTTATATAATTACATTTTTTTTCATCCATCTCGATGCATTTGGAGTGGAAAAAGTGGAGGAATCAACTTAAGAGACCATTTTTACTAGAAGGACCTAAATTGGAAAAACGAGTTTTGAAACATTCTCAAAGAATTTTTAGGAATCAAAGGACAATTTTTGGGGGTAAAAAATTTCCCTTTATTTCTGCACCATTTCAGGTTAATCTACACACATATATATTTCCAACGATGTAATAATCACATCAACAAGAGTCTGTATACAAAAGTTATTCCAATCATAAATTGGCATCCTTATTTTCACACCTATGGTTGGGGAGGATGCCACAATAGCCCATTTATTCATGGAAAAGTGGATAGGGACATCTTTCTGATGTAAAATACTCTATAGGAGTCTACATTATATGCAAATCTAGTTAATATCTATTGTTTTCAAACTTAACCACTAGTAGGCTATCGTGTTGTGTTATAACCAGGTCACTAGGAGGAAGATGCATTCCATTATTTAGAGAAAATTTAGTTTGACATATGAAAAAGGACATCAAGGATAGACAAGAGTTAGAGAAAACCAAGAGGATTTTTGCATTTTTGCAGCCCACATGCAATAGACAATACTTATTTGTACCTTCAGCCATATTTCAAAACAGAGAAATAGAGCGGAGAGACCTCCCCTTCCAGTTTGATTTTCTCATGAAAGGGTTAACGAGAGAGAATAATTTATGTATTATGTGTGGGAGTGAGATTATTTTTCCATTCTCTACCTTTCTACATAATTTCCATTTGCATGCATGCACTAAATATAGTTAAATATTCAAATCTGAAATTTTAATAAAATTGTAATAGTGTAAAAATTCAATATTTTAATATATTATTATCATATATGTTGTGATGAACTTTCCCATTGAATATACATTGTATTTTATGGATCATTTCGTATCAGAGCAAGCTTCTTTGGGTATTTTGTAGAGATTTTAAGGATGTATATCAGCAAGGCCTAAAATTGTAAAACACTAATCACGAGTGACGAATATGTAAAAAAACCTCATGATCCTGTAGAGTTGAGGTTTACGCAGCTGGAAAAACAAGTTTCATATAACAACCGCATAGAAACTTTGAATATAAAGCTCCAAATATTTGGAGAAGATGGGGGTTCAAATGCAAGGGACAAAATAGAATGGAGATCAAAAGATCGGGGAGAAACAGATAACCAATCAAAGAAATAATCCAAATTAGATTAACTTTGTTCGAGTGTCGAGAATCAATCCTTGTTTCAAATGGAATAAAAAATAGATATCATGCCATATCATGGATATATTGATGCTCTTAATTTGAACAACTAGTTGCAACAATTGGAAGTTTATTTCAACATCCATGAGATTGACGAAGGAAATAAGATCTCGTTCATGCAGTTGAAATTAGAGGACCATGCACAAACTCGGTGGGAGATCCACATGAAATGCTAACGTTGGAGGGAGAACCTCAAGTGACTAATTTGGAGGATTATAAGGTCCTCATTAAGTCACATTTTTATCCCATTGGGTACATGGAGGACCAGTGGATCAAATGCCATTATTTGAGGAAAAAAATGTTCCAAAGCATGCAGGAGTACACCACGAAATTCCAAAATATTGCTATAATGTTGGGTATCTCTCCAAAGAACCTAGATGTACTCCTCAAGTGTTTGGAGGGTCTGCACTGCCATTTTCATGAGTAAGTGATATTTTTCCAGACAAAATTGGTGGAAGATGCTTGTATATAGGCATAATAACTACAAAACATAGGCTTGAAGATAAAATAATCAAGTTGATTGAGGTAGAAGGAGAAACAAGATGCTTCAAAGGAGGGGAAGAAGGAGAAAAACATGAGAAAAGATAAAAAAATGTCAACAACAACACACAAGTGAAAAGATCTAGAAACTATTATAACTATTACACAAATTTTTGGTCATCTAACCTGTGACTATTAGATGGACTAAAGTACACCATGTAAGACCAATTTTACCATAGTAAAATTTATTTCACTATGACAAATAATTTAATAACCCATAGTTTATTAAGTTATTTCTGGTCTAAACAGGAAACCCCATGAGGAATAGTTAAATAAATCCTTATTTGTTTGATTTTCCTCTAGGGATAATTAACTAAACCAATGTTTAATTAACATTCTTGGTCATATTTAACCCAAAAAAGGAAAATTAATTAGATAAATCGTTATTTATCTTATTATTTTCTAGGAATAATTATTTAAATCATTATTTAATAATATTCCTTGTTAAATTTAACTAAATCATCTATAAATAATTGAATAAATCATTATTTATTTAATTATTCTTTAACCACATTCTTAAATAGAACATTTTTTAATTTATTATTTCTAATGAAATTGATTTGACCAAGTTTAAATTCCTTTCCCCTCCTACAAAAACAATAAAATATTCCATGAAAGTTGGATCCAGATTTGGTTAATAATATTTTAACTATGCACCAATATCTAGACTAACTCGATATTTTGTTATAAATAAAAGAGTTTTCCATTCATTCACTACCTCTTTTTGCCTCATGATCTATGCTTTTGGTCTGAATTTAATCCTCCATCATTGTCATATTTTTTCTACTTTTTTTTGTCATCTCCCTTTGAGTTCCATTTTGTTTGGGTTTTATACACCATCAAGAGATAGAGAGATCGTGGATCTGAAGCGTTGAGGACATACAAGAACCAATCCCATTGAGGGGGATTGGTTACATCGTTCTATGTTCCCTTCCCAAGTGTCATAATATAAAAATTATTTATAAATTCTTTTCTTGTATATTGGATGTATGGAACAACTCTTGTTTATTTTTGTTGATTAATGTCTTTACCTACATAGATCTGGATTTTTGTAGCATTTATTTTGATCACCTACTGCAGATCTAAGGAAACTGACAACCACATTTTATGTTAGGGTTTTTTTTTACGCATAACTAAAGTGAACTTTGTTCGTATGCTTGCGATTAGAATTCACACTAACAACTGGTGACTCCACAAAGGTAATAGGTATCAGTCACGACAGAGACAACACTTTCTTCTGAAACCTACTCCAGATACAGAAGAAAGTGCAGGTCACACGTTTTGGCCCAAAACCTACGGCCTCAGCTCTTAGGTAGTGGATAACTACTTAAAAACTGCGACCTCAGCAAAAAACTGGTCAAAACCTGTGGCCTATACTTTCTTGTAGGATTTTTTCTCTGATTTTCAGGGTTTTTCTGGAGCACTGTTTAGGGTTGTCTGACCTCTATATTTACCTATCTTGGACATGTACTTGCTTAGTTTTACTCGTCTAAGTAGGAACCAAGCCCCCTAGGGCATCAGTATGCTTCCACCTTTTTAGGAGTTTAGCTAAAGCAGGTCTTCTTAGATTTTAGTGTTTTTCAGCCATTTTTCAAATATGAACCTACATTTTTAGATCCATTCCAGATCAGTTATTTATCGATTCAAAACAGCTCCTTTTAGTTTTTTTTGGTCCTCCTTCAAGGTCCCCTGCTTTTCCCTTTAGGTTGTAGCATTTCGCCACCTATTTTTAGCATTTTTCCCTTTGGTTTCTTGATCTTTTATGCACCTATTTTCATCAGATCTAACCTTTAGATGCCTGTCCCTCTTGACCTTAGATCCATTGGCCATTTTTTGTGTTTTGAATAGATTTCTCCCACACATAGACTAAGTGTTTGGAATCCCTCCCTTTTGGGTTTAAATTTATGCATATTTAGCTTTTTATTTTACTGTTACTTTCAATTTCATTTACTTTCTCTTTCTGTTTTTTTTACAGTTATACAACATCTTTTTTATTTTTTCTATACACACATCTAGGATTGATTAAAATTAGCACACTTATCAAACACATGCACACCTAAAGCGAAGAGCCCCTGGTTTACACTGCCAGGCCAAGACTTAAACACTGTAATCAATTGATCTGCACCTCCCTGCCCTTGTTTACCTCTCTTCCTTATTGGGTTCTATGTCTTTTTTCCATAATTGCGCCCCCAAGGAATTTATCCTAGAGACTCCAAGGCCTTCATCCTCAGTTTCTGTTAGGAAGACTTACCCCACCGCGTAGGGTTTGAGTTCATCCTCTGTCAAGTCCCCATTCTGACTCTGATTCTAGTTCATCATGTTCCCCTTCTATTTCTATCCCCGACTCTCCTCCACCTTTGACCTTCATCATGTCTAGTTCAGGACCTAATGCTGGTGGTGGCCCTTGCTCTAATGCTAGAAACTCTACTAGTGGTTCCGCAACAGGAACTATTCCAGCTGCTCCTTTGCTTCCTTATATGGAAGGCCTAAGCCTTTCCGATTTCAACTAGATGATTAATGACCCTATACACCATGATCCAGGTTTGCCTGCTATGCCAACCAAACTTCCTTTAGACATCCCTAAGTTTGAAGGAATTGATGGAGAGGATCCTACCAACCATGTCCGTTCTTTCCACATGTGGTGTTCATCCAACTCTATCACTGATGACTCTGTCCATCTTCGATTATTCTAACATACGCTTACTGGAGAAGCTTCCAAGTGGTATGTTGACCAGGAATATTCCTCCCATACTACTTTTTTGATTCTTGAAAAGGCATTTATGTCCTATTCTAGCTTCCCCTTCGCTATGACACTGGTACTGAAATTTTGATCGCTTTCCATCAAACTTCTGCAACTCCCCTATATGACCATGTTCAAGAATGGCACAAAAGGAAAATATTATGTAGAGCTCATGTTTTCAAAGACTGTGTCTACATGGAATGGTTTCTCAGATCCCCTTTTCCCTCTATTGGTAAATATGCCACCTCTCACTTTCCTCAGACTAAGGAGGAAGCCCTCCAAATTGTGTTGAAATATGACATGATCTCCACATAATCTGGTTATGTTTATACCATCTTACCTGATCTCCCTAGAACTGGTGGCGCTAATGCACCGAAGGCATCTCAAGCCACCGATGGTATCATTGGATCCCTTTCACATCTGTACACTCATCCTCCTATGGGTTATGGTTTCCCTCACGGAGGGGCCAACTCCTCTAGCACTTTCCCTCCTCCTCACAACATGTATTTAGGACACAGCATGCCTCACAGATTTTCCCAACTGCATCCTCTGATGCCAGGGCCTGCTTTTACCCAACCTGTTTACCCATTGTTGCTCAACCTCCTTACTATCCGTATCTGCAACCTGGTGCTCCAGCTCTTGCAGCACAAGCACCTTTGCTTCCCATGCCTTCTGAAGCTTCTCAAAAGTAGCCACCCCCCCCAAGTTCATGTGTATGCACAGTAGAGTGCGACTAATCCTCCCACTTCCAAAAAGAAGAGGACGGACAATTAGAACAAACCTGCTCTAGGAAATATAGGAAACAATCCCCAAAGAAATACATCTAACACTGCAACCTAGAAACATGAAACTCAACCCAAGTAGGACAAGCCTCTTCACACAAATAAGCCTTGTTCTTGTTGCGGTGTCCATGGTCACTATACCCATGATTTTCCTCTTTTACCTCAGAAGCATCAAATGTGGGAAGCTCAAGTAGCATCTCGAGGATAGCAAGCCTCTTCTTCGGTTCCTCCTAATGTTGCACCTATCCAACCGGTTGTGTTTACCAATCCTTTCCCTCACCGATGATATGTGGCTGCCCAACCCCTTGAAAGTTAGGTGGCCAATCAACCTCCCCCATCTGGTACCTCTGATTACCAAATCCTCATGATGAACTATGAACAGGCCTATACTGCCGATCTCAACCTTCAGATTCGGTCACGCCAATACACCAAGCTTCCCGCTAAGTCTGCAACCGATCCATCATCTTTAGGTCCCATAGAGCCAATTTATACACCCAATGTTCCTTTATAAATCCCTCAGTCAGTACATACCAAGAACCACAAAGGATCTTTATGCAAAAATGCTGCTTCTGATAAAGGCACTCACACCTAGAGTATAGTAGATGACTTCTCGCAATCCCCTACTAACATGTCAACGCTGTAAGTCCTCGAGTTGTGCCCTTCACAAAAAAAATATCTACTAACTTTTATTGGTGTTTTGGATCCTTCAGATGATCGTTTTATTGTCTTCGATGTTAACAAGTCAGATCACCCACTTCTTCCTACATCTGTTGCCTTCAAAATACCTCTCACAGTCCGGAATGCCAACCTCTCATGATGTATCTTTAACGAGGGGGCATCCACCTGCGTGATGTCCTCTTCTATTTGGAAACATTTTGGATCCCCCGAGTTAGCCCCTTCGCTATCATGCTCCGTGCGTGGGATGGCCTCTATTCCTAGCCCCTTGGCATGTTCCGCAATTGTCCTATTACTTTTGCGGGCAAGTTTTTTTGTGTTGACGTTGAATTCATTGATGCCCCCTTAGACTACAACATTCTATTGGGTCGTAGATACACTTATGAGATTTTTTTTGTCCCATCTGCGGTTCACCTTAAGATGTAATTTCCTCATAACGGAAAGATCGTCACAATTGATCAACTGACATATTAAGAACTGGAGTCCCAGACCTCTCCAGAGTCCATTATTTCTTCGGTGGCCAATAAACAAGCAATAGAACCTCTGACTAGTGTCTCACCCAGAGTCTATAAATATTTCTCTTTTCTTGGTTCTTTCCCTAGTCTTCCCCCTCCTATCTCTTACCCTAGCTCATCGAATGTTTTCATGGTGCAATCGTCTCGCCCTGACCTCAAGTGTTCTGGTTCAACTAGTTAGAAGCCTCGCCATTTGCAACCTGCTCCTAGTACTTCGACTGAGCTTTCGGGACCTCCTCCCCAAGGCCCTTCATATGTAGCTAGTGTCCATGATCCTATCTTTCCTCCTAGAACAGTTCCACCTAGCCTTAACCATTTGCGAGTTGTTCTGCCTAGCCATTACCCCTCCAGTTAGATATTGTTTCTTGCTCCCCCTTTTAGAGTATTTTCCATACCTGTTATGGCTACCTCAATCCTTCCCAACATGACCCTAGGGATCCCACTCTGTTACATTAATCCCCCTGCCAATACCCTGCCTGATCAACTCAAACCTTACACTGCTTTGACCCTAGTCCAACCAGTCTCCATGACCCCTCCCTCTGCTTTATGCCTCAGCCACCTCAACAGGAACCTACTCCAGTTGTGAAAGCCCCAGGTAAGGGGGGCAAATCCCGGAAAATGACACCTAAGGAAAAATCTTCCCAAATAAAATTTTCTCCTCCTACGCCTCCAAAGCGTACACATCCGTGTGCTTTGTGTGATGTTGTTGGTCATGCCACCCATAATTGGCCTGAATTACCTTGTATCAAACCCATGGTCAACGAAGTGTTTCCTGAGTCTGATATCCCTAAATTCCATGTTAATTTACCTGATTCAGCCATGAAAATTAATACTTTGTGCAGAAATAATCCTTGTGCTTTGTGTGATTTCCATGGCCACTATACTCACTTTTGTCCCTGCCTCGAATATTTCCGCACCTCCTTGGAAGCGATTCGCCGATTCAAGGCCCAACACAATGAGTCCAACTCTCCCTTACTTGTGAGTTTTGCTTCGACAGAACCAGAGAACACATCCACTCCCATTGACATACCCCCTCTTGATGTCGAGATGATGGAGCCTTCAGTCACTATCCTCTACATGTCATCATCTATGAGATACATGGTGGAAGACCCCTCTGGGGCATTCCCTTCTGTTTCACCTGACCTCCCTTCAGTGATCACCTTGGGCTCAACATCGGTGGATTCATCATCTACTTGTTCTTCTGTCACCCTCCATGATGATGTGCATGTGAACCTCATTTCTCATGATGATGAGTCAGGTAGCTTTTCTGAGGCATGTGGCCATCATTGCACCAGTCACCCCATCTTCCATTCCGATCAAGAAATTATGGAAGCCATGACAACCCGTGACTTTCTGTGGGATGATATACACCACCGTGCGTACTTCCGCTGCGGCAATACCATGACTAATATGTTGTGGAATCAAAAGACTTCATTCCCAATGAAGACAATTGGTTTAGAAATCCCATTCTTGCACGAGATGCTTTCAAAGAAGGAAATATGGCCAATATCTCTCCTACCATTAAAATTAACATTTCTGAAAAACCAGGGGTAGAAGAAAACATTACCTTGGGTGCCCAATGCACCCCAGAAGAAATTGATGCTTACACTAAGCTATTTAAGGAATTCTACGATGTTTTTCTTGGTCCTATTCATAAATGCCAGGATATGATCCTGCCATTATCAAACACCATATCCCGATGCCAATCCTATCCGTCAAAAGTTGAGACCCATTAATCCCTCCAGAAGAGAGGCTATCAAAGCCGAAATTGATAAGCTAAAGCAGGCTAGTTTTATCTATCCCATCGATTACACCACTTGGGTGTCCAATCTAGTTCCTATTCTCAAAAAATAAGGCACCATTCATGTCTGCACTGCCTTTCGCGACTTGAACAAAGATTGAACAAAAGAAAACTTCCCAAAACCGTTCATTGACCAAATCATCGATGGGTGTCTGGGGCATGAGGTTCCATCATTCATAGATGGTTTCTCCGGATACAACCATATTGTTATATGTCGTGATGATCAACTTAAAACTGCGTTCGTTAGTCAATGGGGAACCTTTTCTTATAGGGTCATGTCGTTCGGCCTTAAGAATGCCAAAGCCACTATTCAGCAGGCCATGTCATACTGTTTCATGACCCAGCTCATATTATCCTTTCTTATTTAGACGACCTCACTGCGCATTCTAAACATAGAGCACAACACCTCCATGATTTGCGTACAATCTTTCTTTGATGTCGCAAGTGTAATATCCGCCTCAGCCCACTGAAGTGTGTCTTTTGTGTTCCTTCTGGTCATCTTCTAGGCTTCATTGTGTCTAAAGATGGTATAATGCTTGACCCCTTGAAATTTGAGGCCATTCTTGAGCTTCCTATTCCTTGTACTTTACGCCAGTTATAAAGACTCCAAGGCAAAGCTAATTTCCTTCGTTGGTTGGTACCTTACTATGTCACCACTATGCATGGGTTCGTTACACTTCTCATAGCTAACATTCCATTTGTATGGGATGACCATGCTCAAGAGTCTTTTGATGCCCTGAAACATGCTCTCACCTCTCCTCCCTTGATTAGTCCTCCTAACTTTGATAGGGACTTCATCATGTACATCTCAGCCTCCACCCACTCGGCTGCTGGGGTCCTTATTAAGAAATATGACAACGGAATCAAGCATGTTATCTATTATTTCAGTAAGAACCTTGTAGGCCCCCCTATTTCCTACTTGCATGAAGCGAAATTGGCACTGGTTGTTTTGTTATCGGTCCAAAATCTTCGTCATTATATCCTCATGTGTTCCTCTAAGGTCATGACTAATTTGAACCCTATGGCCTTCCTATTGAGTCGATGGATCATCAATGGGAAGTATGCACGTTGGATCATCATCCTTCAGTAATTTGATCTTGAATTTGTCATACCAAATATTAAGAAAGGTTTAGCCCTCACTGAACTCATTTATGAATTACCTATCTATACGCAAGATCCACCAATTAATGATGATTTTCCCGATGAACATTTGTTTTCCATTAATTCAGATGACCCTTGGTATGGGGAAATCCTCACCTATTTGCGGACCCAAAAATTTTCCCTCCATCTTGATCATGATGCTCGATGACATATCCGACACCAGGCCTCCTGCTACCTTCTTATTGGTGACGACTTCTATCATCCCAATGTAGATACTATCCTTCATCATTGTCTCACGCATGCTGAAGCTGAGCAAGTTCTTAATGCCTACCATAGCAGCACTTTTGGTGGCCACCTCTCTGGTCTCGCTACTTCCCAGAAAATCATCTGCACTAGGTATTTTTTGTCTTCTCTCTTTGGTGATTGCATTGAATCAGTCAAAGAGTGTTCCAATTTCCAACATTTCAGCCCAAAGGCTCGAGCTCCTATGGCTCCCCTCCATCATGTCATCTCAGTCGCTCCCTTCTGTAAGTGGGCCATAGTATTTATGAAGTGTTGACCTCCATCTACTGGTAACCAAAATTATATCATCGTGACAGTTGACTATTTCACCAAATGGGGTGAGGCCATGTCAACGTTCAACAACACGGTAGTGACCGCAACTCTCTTTTTCTTTAACCATGTTATCGCTTGATGCGGGGTTCTGAAACAATTGGTCTCTGACCATGGCTGAAATTTTGAATATGGGATATGGTGTGAGCTCTCCTCTCTATTGGGCTTTGAGCACCAATATTACCCCTAAGGTAATGGCCAATTGTAAGCAGTCAATAAATTATTTAAAACTATGCTTCAACAGATAGTGAACAAGCACAAAACTAATTGGCACATTATGCTCTTCCCTCCTTTGTGGGTGTATAGAACTTCTGTTAAAAATGCCACTGGGTTTACTCCTTTCCACCTTGTTTTTGGCAAGGAGGCAATCTTATCGATCGAGTGTGAAATCCATTCCCTTCACCTAGTCGTCAAAATTCTCCCTGATGCCCAACCATTAGAACAAAGACTTTTCATGCCTGAACATGCCTCTAAAGACCGTCATGTTGCATTGAAAACCACCGAAGTGGCTAAGAGGCGTACCAAAGCTCAATATGACCCAAAAGTCCAACCTTGTACTTTTCACGAAGGTGATCTTGTCCTAGTGTATGACTAGGCTCATGATCTCCTCAAGCATGGGAATTTTGACTCATTATGGCTAGGTCCTTACATCATTAGTAAGGATTTGGGTAAATGGGCATACCTTCTAGAGGATTTCGAACGCCACCCTCTTCCTAATCCTCGTAATGTGCTCTATCTTAAGCAATTTTACCCTTAGAATTTGCCTCTTGAAATGCACATTTTATTTCTTTTAGGTAGCTAGATTTTGTTTTTTGTGATTTGATACTTCACTCGGAAGCCTTTTTTCCAAGAAGGGTCACTTCACCACTTCTTAAAATCAAATTTATTCACTTGCAACACTTGTACTTGGGGCACCACTTTGCCTTCATAATTTTTGATGCTCATGTCGATTTTTGTCATGAGTAACCATCTTTTACTCATGTTTTTATGGTCCCCACTGGGCATCTTCTATGTGGCAGCATCATCGAGTTTCCCTTGTTCGGAGTATCCGAGTTGAGTCATCATCGCATCCATGGAGTCTGTCGCAAATTCCCTTTGTTTCCCGTCACAGTCTTCCCTCCTTCATTTACTTGTACCTCTCTCATGTCGGACATGTTGTCCCCCAGTCATAATGTCCCCTATCCCCTCTAGAGTCAATTTAGTAGCTTCTAGGTCATTCATGCCCTTTATGCTCTAGCAATGGGAAGTCGTCAGTCCGCTACTTAGTACCTCCCTTTCCACCATCATCCTTGGTGTCATTCTATCAGTCATTTTACTGGTTTTCAAGTTTCTGTGGTTATTGTTTACTGGAGAGCTTGCCAGATTATCGACAGTCTTATGAAACAATTTTCATAAGACTGTGGATAATCCGACAAGCTCTCCAGTCATTTTACTATTATCCCTCATGCCTTAGTTGAATATCCCTTATTATCTCAACTATGGTAGACCTCCTTCTGTTGACATCAACTTATTCATTCCAAAAGACAGGTCTAGATGACAGTGTACCTTGGTTCTAGCTTCCACTCTTGTTCATTGCCTCAGATCAGGCAAAGGGACCATTTATTGCCCTTTGACTTGATTGTTTCTCAGTTCCATCTCCTTATGGCATGATTGAGATCTGTATACTTGATGGTTCAGTGATGAAATATATTGTACCAGTGATTCCCAGGTGTGTGTGAGATGTTTTTAGACCTCATGAGGAGGTGGCCCTTTAGATAGACCCCCACATGCCGGAATGATCTGTTTCCTACAACCTTGGATGCAGCTCTACAGATTTGATTTTTCTGACCTCAGCCGCTTGCAACACCGTTTTAGTTTTCATGTATCATTCATATTTTCAGAGCCCTTTCCTGTTTTATAGGGCGTCTTTGGTTGTAATTATATCTCATGTACTCAGATATTATTGTATAAGTCTTGGATGTTGTCCCAGGCATAGTATGTATGTGGGATCCATTATGCTTTTCATTTGGCCCATTTTTATGCCAGCATGTACTATATAGCTCACTCCCATGTTTGCTGGGTGCACCATTATTCTTTGTACTTTATTATCTCGGCGGACAGAGGTATGCCTCCCCCGCCTCCTTCATATCAAGTACTCACTCATAAAATAGACTTGTCGCACCTATAAGTCTCGCCTCCTCAGGGTCTTTTCCTCTCTCACTTCAGTCTGTCTTACATTTCTCCCTCTTTGAATCCCCTTTAGTGTCCAGTGATTGTGTTCCTTCAACATACTTCAGTCATACGATTAGCTCCTAACGTTCGCACATTGGGGGGAAATTTGTTACACAAATTTTTGGTCATCTAACCTGTTACTATTAGATGGACTAAAGTACACCATGTAAGACCAATTTTACCATAGTAAAATTGCTTTCACTATGAGAAATAATTTAATAACCCCTAGTTTATTAAGTTATTTCTGGTCTAAACACAAAACCCCATGAGGAATAATTAAATAAATCCTTACTTGTATAATTTTCCTCTTGGAAAAATTAACTAAACCACTGTTTAATTAATATTCCTGGTCATATTTAACCCAATACATGAAAATTAATTAGATAAATCATTATTTGTCTTATTATTTTCTAGGAATAATTATTTAAATCATTATTTAATAATATTCCTTATTAAATTTGACTAAATCATTTATAAATAATTGAATAAACCCTTATTTATTTAATTATTCCTTAACCACATTCTTAAAATAATAAATAAATCATTTATTTATTATTTCTAAATAAAGGGATTTTACCAAGTTTAAATTCCTTTTCCCTCCAACAAAAATAATAAAATATTCCATGAAAGTTGGATCTAGATTTGGTTAATAATATTTTAATTATGAACCAATATGTACACTAACTCAATATTTTGTTATAAATAGATGGGTTTTCCATTCATTAACAACCTTTTTTCACCTTTTGATCACCTCCCGATCTATGATTTTGGTCTGACTTTGATCCTCCGTCATTGTCATATTTTTTCTACTTTTTCTTGTGAGCTTCCTTTGAGTTCCATTTTGTCTAGGTTTTTTGCACCATCAAGAGAGAGAGATCTTGGATCTGAATCACTGAGGACATACAATAACCCATCCCATTGAGGGGGACTGGTTACATATTTATATGTTCCCTTCCCAGGTGTCATAATATAAAAAATATTTATAAATTCTTGCATTGTCTATTGGATGTATGGAGGAACTCTAGTTTACTTTTGCTGATTAATGTCTTTAACTGCATACATCTCGATTTTTGTAGCATTTATTTTGATCACCTATTGTAGATCTAAGGAAATTAACAGCCACATTTGATTTTAGGGTTGTTTGTTATGCGCATTTAAAGTGAGCTTTTTTCGTATGCTTGTGACTAGAATTCACACTAAAAATAACCACTGCAACATTTATGACCACAGAGAGGAGAAGTGTTGGAATTTGCATTGAAAACTAAACCCGGAGAATAATAAGAAGGATAACAAGAACAATAATCTCATGGCAAAAGATTCGAGAGACCAAGTTGAAATCAACTCAAATGTGGATGAGAAGATTGTATGTACATAAGTGTTGAAGTAGGTGAATCGGAGTATCCTTCAACAATATGAAGATAAAGAATGGCCACGCTCTTCGATATAAAGATACAGGTCATGAAGAAAAAGATTGATGTTCTGTTTGACTCAAGATCACAAGAGAATCCCATTGCAGCAGAGTTGGTCAAGAAATTGGTGTGGGAAGTTCGTGATAATATAAATCCATATCCACTCGGACAGATAAATAATGATTTATATTTGAAGGTAACAAAACATTGTAAAATTAGATTTCCTATCAGTGATGATTTTATTAATGAAGTACATCTAGATGTGGTCCCCTTAATGTATGTGGACTCATTTTTTGGAGTTCATGCATGTACATGAGTAATGTAAAATTGATGAGGAGATCCAACTAATATGGGCTTGTCAAGGATGGAAAATTGTTCATCATCAACGAGCAGAAATGAAAGTATCAAATTTCACTGGTAAGTGCCAACCAAGCTAAGAAATTGATCAGTTCCAAAAAGAAGTATGTTTTATTATTTTTAAGAGAAATTCAGTCTGTAGGGGAGTCAATAAGAGGAAATGCATACCTATAGGGGTGTACGAAGAAAAAAATGAAGTAATTACATGCATATAGGGTTGTGTTCCTAGAGCCTAAATGGTTACCACCTAAGAGACAAGTGGAGCATGAGATTGAACTATTTCCAGACTCCCCATTTCCAAATATTGGATTGTATAGGAAATCTATTATAGAAGCAAGTGATGTGAAGAAACTATTTCAGTAGTTGCGGGACGAGGGTGTCATTCAACTGAGTACATCACCATGTGGGTCATCCACCATCATTATGAAAAATAAGGATGGGACTTGGCATATGTGTATAGATTACAGGGAATTGAATAAAATCATGCTTAAGAACAGATACCCCCTCCCTAAGATAGACGATCTGCTAGATCAGTTGCAGTAAGAAAAGTAATTCACTAATTTGGACTTGAATTTTGGATATGACCATGTTCAATTCAAATAAGAAGATTCATGGCAACACCACTTTAAAAACTATAGAATGTTTGTATGAGATGGTTTAGAAGAGGAAAAACCTTCCATATGGCAATGTTACACCACCAAAGGAGGCTATCTTCTTCAAAGGAATTTCCTTTTTGGATATATATAAATAAATATTATGAGAATTACCTTACATATGGTTACACTCTTTACTAGTTGGATCCTGAAAGAAATAATTGGGGTATTCATTTGTTCCTATTTTTGGCATATGTTGTATGTCATTAAGTTTATATAGGAATCAAATTGTTTGTCTTGTTAATAATGGTTGAACATTTGTTTGGTACCTTCAAGAGATAAGGAACTTTTAATTCACTCAAGTATCTGAAAAAAAAAGTTTGGAATATTTTGAGAATGATTGGGCGTTTATATGGTCTTTTCTTGAATCTATCTTCATGGATATAAATATTAAATGTCCAGGATACCTTCCTTTGCGCACAATTGAAGACAAAGTCCTTACATTGGGTTGCTTGGAAGTGCTGTTAAAGGTCTATGATTTTGTGACTAGATTGTGGAAAAAGAGTATTGTTTATGGAGTGTGTGTGGTCAAAGCCTCGGGGTTCAATATGAAAATAGTTGAATATTTATATGATTTGATTGAAAAAGGAAATTTTTTTTGACTTATTCGGAATGCAGATTATATTGTTGGCATACCTCCACTTCCATTGGATATATTGAATTAGTCTTAGATGCCTGAACTTATTTTTTATTTCAATATTGATAAAGAGTTTATGTTTGTTTCATGTATTTAATCATTTTCTCCAAATCATTGCAATATGGATTTGGAAGTTATGATGGGCGAAAATCTATGCTAAATTTGGATATGTTTGTTGGAGATTAAGATTTTATTTGGTATTTCGGAAAATTTTCAATGCAACTCGTATTTATTTCTCTTGTGCAATATGTGGAATTGGAAAGGTTTTCCTACTTATTCGGAAGGAAGGTTTTGTTGATAGGAGCCCATGATTGGAAAAGCTTCTAAATGTTTGGGCTAAAAGGCTTAGAAGCATTTGGTTCTATTCAACTTGATATACAATTTGTTTATCTATGTTATTTGATTATCTGTAGGTGTTAAGTGTTTGAGGTGTTCGAAGTATGTGCTGAAAAAGATGGGATGTCAATTTTTTTCAATCTTTTTATGGTGTGGTTCTATTATCCAGTTATATGGTGAATGAAAAAATCTTGTTGATGTTTGTTTTAGAAACATGATTTTTTCAATTATTAGTTGTATGTGTTTATTGCTGAAATTAGAAGGCCTTTATGTTAGTATTTAAATTTATTTATTGTTGAAGTTTATAGGTTTGTTGTTGTTCATTTTAAACTAATTTTTAAAAATATTTGAAACAAAAAGTATGTTACTATTTTTGGTTAGTATATTTTGGTTGCATGTTTCAATTTTTATCAGGTACGAGTGGTAGATTAGAGCTTCAGCTCACATCCATCAATTCTTGTGGTTACCTAGAGCATCAGATATGGAAATATTGTATTGGTTGAATGAACATTGTATTGGTTGAATGGCACTGTTGTTAACAGAGAGAAGTGCTTCTTCGACAAATATGTTACAACCTACAATGTGCGTGACATGCATCATTGAAATTTCATGGTCCCCAAAATTTTGAATGATGATCCATGTCTTTTAAATACGAAGAAGTTTTTTTATTCCAATCCTAAAGAATATTATGATCATTTTTTTAACTGTGTCTATAGGCATACAAAATGCAGCGTTGATTCATGTTTATGTAAAAAATGGTTTTTCCTTTTGTGTCGCTATGATGCTCCATGGAAATTTCATGTTGAATCAACATTATACATAAATGAAAAGGGGGGGGGGGGGGGGGGAGTTAGATTGAAATGATGACCATTTAAATGTTCACAATGTGTAACAATGTTGTGAGAAAATGTTCATTGTCAGTGAGTTGTGTATCGACATACAGTTTTGAAGTATATTGCAAAGTATGCTTTGAAGCTAGAGAGAAGATCATAGAGTTATCAGAAAATGCCGAAAAGAGTTTCTAGTGGGAGTGGGATGAGTTCCTATGATTTATGTGTATAGAAGGATCCTTTTTGAAACACTTGTTGAACGTGACATTGGAGCTCAAGAAACTTGCCATTTTTTGAAAAAGGCACCTCTTCTTCTCTGTAGTTGTAAATTTTTCTCGTTGAATGTTGGGAAGAAAGTGTACCAAAGGATTTTGTTGTATTCTGATGAAGTTTTGTGTGGAGAAAAATTCATTCAGGCTTACAAAACTCGACCCATTATTTTGGAACATTTGTGCTTGATATAAGTAGCAAGATTGTGGAGTTATTTTGGAAAGCATAAGAAGGAGTCATGGAATACATGGGATAGACATGTTATTGTCCATGTTTGGCCACAGTTTTATGTTGTTCTTGGTGAAGAGTCAGAAGAATTTGAAACCTTTTTTTGGAGTGAGTTGCTTTTATAGAATCCATTTCGTGGCATTACTTCAGATATTGGGTTTTCAATTAAAAGAATCCTCCAGACTTGAAGGAATTTTAGGTATCATGTTTGGCATGTTGTTCGAGCCCCAAATGAAGAATATGTTGAGCATCTTATACTTGAAGAAAATTTTGACCAATATTTGGAAGAGTGTCATGTTTTTTTGTGTTTGGTTCCTCCACGCAACGTAAACATTTCAAAAATTGATAGTATCGATAGAAGGGACTTTGATATGCTTCATAATTGGTAGGAAACAATGGTATAAAATGAGTTTTAGAACATGGGATCCATTTTATAAAGGGTGTGCAATCTGCAAGTGTTTTGAATGGAAACTCCATTGGCGACACATATTTTTTGCCTTTGTGTCTATTATATAATCAATTAGCTGCTTTTGAAATTGATTTTTGACATTTCGTTAATGGTGGTGATGATGGTGCTTTGAAAATAATTATTCAAGGAATTGTTGGGACAGGAAAGTCTTTTCTCTTTCATTGTATTTTTCATGCTCTTTCTACTTTGACAATGAGTGGTAAAAGTTTTTTATCATTTCTCACACCAACTGGCATAACTGCTTTGAACATACATGGAAAAGAAGACATTTTTCTTTGAAAATTCCTATAAAAGATATGAAACCATTGTCAGGATAGGCTCTAGTAGTGTTTCAAGAAGAAATGAGCAAAATTCGATATATATTTACTAATCAGATGATATTTATACGTCCAAAGCCATTCATTCAAATAGATTATCATTTGTTAGAAACCTTTCCTAAAAACAAGGATTGTCCTTTTGGTGGAAGGTCTATCATTCTTGTGGGTGACCTTCGCTAGATTCCTCCTATTAGGGATAAACCCTTGTATGCAAGTAGAATAATTGGGAAAATTGTGTGGGAAAGCTTTAAGATTTTTGTGACTTCGGAAAAAAATTATAGGAAACAAGGAGAGGATCTGAGACAAGCATATTTGCACAATATTTTAATCAATATTAGAAATACAGAGCCTTTTCTTGCTGATTGGGATCTTCTTATGATGGGTGTTGACACTTTCTTGGATCGACAAGAAAATATTTTATTTGATTCTTATATTCACTTGTTTGTAATGAATAATCTCCTCAATTTTCATAATCTAAAAATTCTTAAATCATTAAATTGTTATATTGCGAGATGTGTTGTTAAATGTAGTAGAAGAACATAAACATGTGATGACGATGATGATGTGTTGTAGTCTAAAGTGTCTCTATATCTTGGATATTGTGTGATGTTAACATGTAATATGTGGGATGAGACTGGGTTTCTTAATGGTGTGCTTGGATATATTGAAGTTATTTTCTTTGCACCTGATTCAAAGCTACCACAACATCCAAAATTTGCTACTATTATTTCTGGAAAGTACTGTGGTGTTCTATTTGATGCGACTTATCCAAAAATTATGTTCATTGCGCCTATCATTAATTGAAATCTTAGGCATATGCCTTTGAAAACGGCATGGGATTTAACAATACAAAAATCAAAGGGGAGGACTTTGCGGCGAGCCACTGTAGGTATTGGAGAAAGAGAGAGGCAGGGCTTGACATTTACATCTATATCGAAAGTGAAATCACTAGATGGTTTGTGGATTTTGCCACCTTTTTCTTTTCAACAATATGCAAAAATGCAAGATAATGAATATGTTACACTAAGAAGAAAGAGGAGTGATTGAAGTCGATATCATTTAACAAGTATTTATGTCCCTTGGGTTTATTAATCTAAGGGTTCATAATCCTATCTTATAATATTATTCATAAGGTTTATACTATTAATCACAGGGGTTATTTACTAAAACGTAGGATTAATATTATAATCCTTTTGAATCCCTTGGGTTTATAATCTTGGTTAGCCATGGTCAACAATAGTCCAATCTCACATTGTGACAAATATTGTGTCAATATAAAAATCAACCATGGTGTTACATCGAATTCTAACAAAGATTGTCTCAATATGAAAATCCATTGTGAATCATGTTCAAGCATGGTCAACTGTGGTAACCCATGGAGAACCATGGGTAGGCATGGTCAAACATGGTCGAACAAATTCATTGTGATAAAGATTGTTTCTACGATTATAAACCATAGGCAACCATGCTCATTTAAGGGTTCATTGTATTTGACTTGGGGTTTATATAGCTACAGTTTCTATTATTAATACCTTAGGTTTAATATTGTTTTCTTCAGTTTATATTCCCTTCAATTTTTAGTATTGAGCACTTGTGTTTATTGTTCCCTTCTGTCTGTAATATGAATCCATAGAGTCTATTATTCTAAGGGTTCATATTCGTAAGATATAATATTATTCATAAAGTTTATCCCATTAATCATAAGGGTTATTTATTAAACCATAGGATTAATATTATAAAGCTTGTGAATCCCCTGGGGTTATAATCACGGTCAGCCATGACCCATTGTCACATTATGACAAATATTGTATTAATATGAAAATCATTCATAGTGTTAAGTTGGGTTCTCATAGATATTGTCTCAATATGAAAATACATATTAAACTGTGATCATACATTATTAGCAAAAATATATAATCTATCTTGATAGCAATGTTAATATTTTTTATATTAGTAATAATGTTATCATTATTATAATATATTAATATAGATAAATTTTTATTTTTATTATGATCAATATTCGATCAATCAACCATATTTATTATTATTATGCATTAAAAAAAAACATTAAATATGGTCATATTTATTATTATTATTCATATATATATTAAGTATAATCAATATATATTTATGGGCATTTATTATCCACATTTATCCCATGTAATTGTAATATTTATGGTTTACATTAAACATATTAGACATCTCAACCATAGTCTGATACACTTTTCTGTGAAGTTATCCACATGCGGAAGAATTTGGTCCAATAAATCAAAGTTACTATTAAAAGAATGGACTGTACATCCTAAATAAATCAAAATCATAAAATAGTTAGACAGTACCTCACTCTGCTCACTCTGCAAAAGTCATTGAAAAATATAGAAAGCATGTGTAGCGTGCGATAATACGCTGTACGATGAATAATGCCATTCTCAAATTGGTTGGTAGGTGTGGAATAACACACTGTATAATCTATAATATCATTCTGAAACTGGCAGTTAAGGATACCCATTAGAAAGGATGCCGAGTAGAAAGGAAGGCTTACATGCTAATACCTCAATCTTCTGTATTTATCTACCAGATTAATTGCATATAAGGCTGCGCAGTCCCTCAACTCTATGAGATGTATATTTCCTAGTTCTTCTAATTTGTTTCATTGCAGCTTCTTTACTCGGAATCGGAAACATGGAATCCAACATTAACGTTGGGATAGATGACAATGGTTGGGTTATTGGCGCGGAATTATTTCAAAATAAATTAATACGATGTATACCGACTATTAATATTAAAATTCATAAATTTATTATACACTAATTATGTCGAGGCATGTATTTAAAATGTAAGCTACGAAGTTAATACGATGAATATATGCTCATTTCAGAATTGAAAACCGTTTGAAGAAATAACCATTTTGAATTTCCATTATAATTTGTGTCTAGGTGCCCCATGCGAAGAAAGAGCCCCTTTATAGTCACGACATTCACTACACGGTTGGTGGATGTCTACCACTTCGTTCATGTTGAGTGGATAGCTACAATTTGGTTTTGTTATCTGTTTTAATGGAAATGTGTTATACTGCTATATTAAATAGAAATATTAGGATTTTTTTCCTTACAAACTTAAAATTATGTTAATATTATTATTGCATTCTTAAAATTATCATTCATATAAAAATATTCAAGCTCTTTTCCACTTATAATTACGTTGAAATGCACATTTACCGTCAAGAAATACACAAATTTATCACTATATTAAAACTACACACTATCCATCAATATAGTTGAGGAAGGATTATTGTATCTTTTTTGTTTAAGGTGATACATTAATCGTACCTCCACTTATAATTATTTGAAATGCACATTTACCGTCAAGAAATACACAAATTTTTCACTATATTAAAACTACACACTATCCATCAATATAGTTGAGGAAGGATTATTGTATCTTTTCTGTTCAAGGTGATAGATTCATCGTACCTCCGTTAGGTTCCGAAACCGACGTTGAATGTCACATTTCAGATGAGTTGAAAAACGGGTTACATCTTGATTTGAAAGACTAATCACTAAGATCGTTTCTTTTTTCTTCGAATATTTGATTAAAAAAACATGGACACAAATTTGTTTGTTCCCACGTGACTCATGAAACAATATCCTAATAATTTTAATGTTTACTATTAATATTTTATTTAAGTGCATCTTCAATTTTAAAATAAAAAATAAATTACAACAATGAAATAAATAAATAAATATATATATATATATATATATATATATATATATATATATATATATATATATATATATATATATATATATAAAATTCATTTCCTCTGCTTTGAGTAAGAAAGACTTTGTTTTTTCACTAAAGAAATGACTATAATAATTTTGTTAAAAAATAGTTGGGATCTAGCCCAAAACCATTACATTTCCTTACTTACCAATATTCCTTGTGGGTTTGAGATTGAGCAGGGAAACTAAATCTAATGACTCAAGTGATTACCTCATGATATAAAAATTTATATTTCGTTCTAGCTAATTATTTTCCAAATAACTTCAAAGATCCATATACATTTACATTTCGTTTTTACTACTTTGTATTTGATTTTGATTGACTTCTAGTTTTCCTTGAAAAATTATTTTTTCCCTTCTTCCTCACTTGTATTCAACTTGCATTTTCAATTATCCCTCATATATCACCCTTTGATGAGTGGGAATTGTTGTCTTATCCTTCTTCCTTATTTTCCCAATCTACCCAAGAAGTTGTTTTTGTAGTTATTTTCCTTGAGTTTTATAGAGGGTGATTCAATATTCACTAGGTATGCTGCACTCCTATTTTCGTTGAATCCATACTATCCTCATGCACATATTCCTAATTGATTTTTGTTTCCTTCAGTGAATCTTCTTTGTCAATAAATTCTTGTTCTTCTTTTGCTTATTTATTACCCTCACTCTCTTCTTCTTTAGATATTATGTAATCTTTGTTCTGAGCTCCTTCCCACCATTTAGGCCTTCAATTATTTTTTGAGACTCTCTTGTTTTGTAAACACTCTAGGAGATTTTTTATTGCATGCCCTATTTTACAACATGCATGAGATCAAAATGAAGCATTTTCATAATCCACCTTCTCAACCCACACATACTCTAGAGCTCCCAAATTAATCTCAGTAGGAAAACTCTTATTCAAGTCCATCTCAACACATATTCAAGCATAAGTGGTTTTATATAAAATTATAGATTTCTGTGATTTTACATAAATTCCCTAATGCATTACCAATGGAAGATAATATTGGGAGCTTCCAAATATGTAGGGCAAGGTTCAAGAGCCTCACCCAAATAGGAGTTGTGGAGATTGACGTCATAATTAGATTAAAGGTGGGAGACTAGGATTGCATGAATAGAAGAACAATAACACAAAACTAGGGCACATATTTAAAAATATTATGCATATCCTCAATATTACCAAAAACTACAACAAATAAAACACCAAGCCAATGGCTAAATACTTATATCATCGGTCAAGAGGGATTTTCATGTATTAGAAAGCCACTTTTGGAGATCCATCAATCACAACCAAAAGCTATTAAATCTAGATACCAAACCTTGTTATGAAAAAAATGTTTTAGTGGTGTAGGCATCCCCTTCCAAATTAACATTAAGGTTTGGAGCTTCTTAGACAACTAAAAGAAAAAACGTGAATTTCAGCATGGCACTATATAAAACCAAGGCTTGAGATGTAATTCCTCAAATAAACTACTTCTTTGAATCACTACAATTCACCATTGATCAGAGAGTTGCAAAACCTAGTTCGCCACTCTGCATGTTACTCACCTCCCATGTAACAAATAACTTGTAAATAACTAAACTTTAGAAATTCAATATAGCTTTGACATATGTTTTCATGATTCATTTTTTGTACATGGATATACATTACCTTAAAATGGATAATAGTAAAATATTTATAATAATATATTATTTATTTTATTTTTCTTAGTTTTACTTGTTATTTTTAGTTTTTTTCTTTAGAAGACATTACGGTTGGAGTAAAGAGGTTCCCAGTTGGGAAAAATAAGGACATTTAAGGCTATCAAGGTAAATATTCCCTCACATACATAAGCTCTTCAATTTTCTAGTGAAAGAAGGCTTCCCTCGTCCTTGAAAGTAGAGATTTATTGTACCTATATTTACCTTTAGATGTGGGGATAAATGTATTCCCTCTAATTATATAATAATTATGATTAACCGCATTTTAAGAAATTTGTATGGAATTATTTTGGAAAAGAAGATTATCGTATAACTAGAAAATCATGATAAAAGAGCTAAAGTAAGAGATGGGTTTAAGAGATGTAACTCAACTATGGATGACATTGTTACTCTCAAGATATTTGTGTGGTAATGTTGTAAAAATAAAATGGATCTTGTTTTTCTTCATTGACTTTAGAAGACATTTTGAAAATATCCCTAAGAAATAACTACAAAAGAGGTAGGAAGAGATAATGACTCCTTTTGACTTGAGGGTTTTTTTTAAAAGGCTGTATGAGAATATTATTTCAATGTTTCAAACCATTAATTGTATATAAAAGGAAATTAACTAAAATATCAAAGTCAAGCATGGGTTTTCCTTCTCCACTACTATTTTTTGAATATATATTGATAAGCTATAAGAGTGTTTGAAAGATCCAGGTTGTATTAGCCCCATTCTCATTTTTAAAATCATAATTCTCTTATGTTTCTCACTATACTATACTCTAGTGAGTTATGAAATTGGAAACAACTAAGGATCCCTCAAGATTTTGCCCAAGATGGGTATGATTGTTGTACCAAAAAAAGAAAAGTCATCATAATTAAATCTAGAAAATGACATATGATACTCTCGTATACGAAAAAATATTGAGGAAGTTCCTTTATACAAATATCTTGGTGTTGATATTTGTCACAAGCTCAACTAAAATTATAGCATTTAGAAGGGATAAATGGACAAATAAAAGGTTATTATGAAATGAAAAAACTATAAATCTATAGATTGTTGGATATGGGATAAAAGTAAACTCAGTTGGAAACTATCATCATTTATATTATTTTATATTTGCGGGTGGCCGTAATATCTCTTATCAAATAATATTACAACCTTAGTGAGAAATTTATTGAGTTCTCATTTTTTCGAGGCAATGTTGATTTTGAAAAGTGGTAATGCATCGCAATAATTTTTTCATTTTAGAGTCTAAATTCCAATGTTTTCTAACCATGGAATTAAAAACCAAATATCGTGATTACAAAAGACATGAAAACCATGTACTGAAATGAAAAAAGTTGTGATGCAACATCTCCTCTTTTCCTTTTAGGGTTAAAATTTAAACACTTTTCAATCATGGAATTAAATATAAAATATACTCACTAAAAAAAATGAAAATAATGCGCCAAAATGAAAAATTGATTATGCAACCTTGCCCCATTTTTTAAAGGTTGAAACTCAAATATTTTTCAACCATAATAGTTAAATTCCAAAGTTAATGACTACGAAAATCCGTAACACTCAACACTTAATGTTTGTGTACCTCTTTTCTTCTGAAAGGCTTTCCTTTTATGATTTTTTCAGAGTTGTGTTAACTATTATTTTATTTTTGAGATTAAAATAACTAATTAATTGACATAACATCCTTGACCATTAGTTCCATAAAAAAAATTGAAGTTGAATATGCATCTATAAGTGACATTATATAATTTTTATTTAGATATCAATTATTTATTTTTTTAATAAATTACGTTAAAATTTTCAGAAAAAATTGTGTATATGTGTGTGGGGGGAGGGGTAGAATCAGTTTAAAAAAAAAAAAAATAGTGTATTTTGTTCTTTATTCTATATAGTATAGAAAAGCACTATTCTTCCTCAAAAGACAGAAGAAAAAAAATAGTATATATATATATATATATATATATATATATATATATATATATATATATATATATATATATATATTAAAAACATAAAAATAAAAAAAATAAAATCTAACTATAATACAAACTTAGAAGAAATATGAAATTAAGACCCAAAACTACATTTGAAATAAAACATAACAAACAAGTGCTACATAGTAGCTAGTACATGTCACTTAGTTTAAATATAGGTAAATTAAAGTAAAAACAATAATGACCTAAAATTGAATATACCTCATCTTGCAACAAGACATGTGCATTTAGGAAAAATAATGTAATAATATGTTATTTCATTGATAGTTTATATTCCATTATATTTAAAGTTAACTCTATGTTAACTTGTTTCTAGAGTATCCAGATCATTGTTGCTATTATTTGTAGTTTCTCTTGTAAAAAAATGAGACTTTTGTATTGTTCTTCCAAAAATAATATCTTACGGTCATAAACCAAATCTTTTACTCGTCTAGATACCAAACACATATTAGTTAGAAAATACTATGATGTTCTTCAATAATATAATTCAATGTCAAATCTCAAATGCATATGGGAGTTATTTTACTAATATCAACACCTTCAAGTAATAAATATATTATTGTTCAATATTCAAGAGAAAAACATAAAATGTTGCAATACGAAATAAGATAATCATGCTTGTTTGCATAAGAAAATAACATAATACTATATCTAAAACAATTAATTACCCATGTTACTTATGGAATCGCTTGTTGCCTATAAATTAAATTTTATTTTGATGCCTTAATCCTCAATGCATATGGGACATCTTTTGCTAATATCGACACCTTCAAGAAATATATATGAATATGTTTGAGAAAAAATTATAAAATTCTTCAATACCTTCAAGAAATATAAGCATATAAAAGTATTAATATTATATTTTTAATCACAAGACTATTATGATTAGTTAATCCTAGCCAAGCGATATAGGCTCATTTTGGAAAAGAAGCTTAGCCTTTGGCTTGAAAATAATGGTAAAACAGCTAAAGGGTAAGCTTGTTTTAGGAGACATCACTCGACTATTGGCCATCTTGTCACTCTCAGGGTCATTGTGGAGGCCCATTTTTCAAACGGTTCAATGAGTACCTGAGGTTGTAAAGGAATTTCATCTAAATGAACAGGTTTCCCCATTCTTTGGTAGTTGTCACACCTTTTGAAATATTATTTGGTATCTCTAAAGATGGATGGCCAATAATATCCTAAATGAAGGATTTTATAGGCTATCCTCTTGTCAAAAATGTGTCCACCATAAGGTTCATCATGACATGCCTTAAGAATTTCAGGCATTTCATCTTCTCGAACACATGTTATGATAACCATATATGGACTTGTTTTATACAACTCATTAGTAATCGATGAGTAATTTGCACTTATTTGAATAATACTTCTTTTTCTCTAGGAAACAAATGTGAAGGTAATTTTCCTGTGACTAAGTAATTAGAAATATTTTTAAACCAAGGAGTTTTAGTAGTTATTGAAAAAATATATTCATCAGGAAACTTATCCTCAACTAGAGTATCATTTTTGATATTTTGAATTCTAGATAAGAGATCAACAACTGTATTTTGTTTTCCAGGTCAGTCTAGAATGGTGATATTTAATTCTTGTAACAGTAACAACCATATTGTAGCTCTTCCATTAGTAATAGATTTATTCATTAAGTATCTGATTGCAGAGTGATCTATGTGAACAAAGGTTTCATAGCCTATAATATAATGTCTAAGTTTGTTTATAGCATGAACAATGGCTAAGAATCTTTTTTCAGTTACAGTGTAATTTAACTAAGTGGGAGTCAAATTATTATTTATGTAATAGATGGCATAGGCGATCAAATATTTTTGTCCTAATACAGCTCCAAGAGTTGTATCTAAAGCATATGTTGAAATATGAAAGGGTGGTTTCCAATTTGGACCTCTTAAGATGGCTGCTTCAGAATTTTTTTTTTTAAAGTTTCAAATGTCAATTGGAAATCAGGATTCCAACTGAATTCACAATCTTTGGTAAGTAACTTGAAGCGTGCGAATGATATTTTATTGAACTTTTCTATAAATATTCTATAATAACCTGTGAATCCTAGAAAACATCTAACATCCTTCTGACAACTTGTAATTGATAATTTGGAGATGAATCAACTTTAATTACATCTCCTGAAATGTGATGTCCTAAAACAATCCCTTCTGTAAATATCATTAAAAAATTTCATGACTTAATGAAAGATTTGCTTCTTTACATATTTCAAGAACCTTTTCCAAATTCTCTAAAGCTTCTTCAAATGAATTTCCATAAACTGTAAAATCATCCATATATACCTCTACACAATAATGTATTATATTAGAAAAAATTCCTAGTACTTCCCATTGGAATGTTGCAGGTGCATTACATAAACCAAAAGGAAGGACTCAATAGGCATAAGCTCCCCATGGACAAGTATATGTGGTTTTATCTTGGTCTTCAGGTGCTACCTAAATCTAGTTGTAACCACTAAAACCATCCAAAAATTAGAAATACTTCTTGCTAGTGTATCCAATACTTGATCTATAAAAGGTAAAGGAAAATGATCTTTTAGAGTGCCTTTGTTCAATTCTTGATAATAAATGCATACCCTCCACTTACCATTATTTTTGGGTACAATCACTAAAGGGGAGACCCATTGACTATCTGAAATTGGGTAAATGAAGTTCACATTCAACAATTTTTTGCAACTCTTCTTTCACAATTTCCCTAAGATTCAGATTCATCAGTCTTTGAGGTGCCTGATAGATTTACAATTTTCCTCAATATAGATGTGATGTATACAAGTCTTAGGACTAATTCCTTTCATGCCAGTGTATTCCCATGCATATGCAGAAGAATGTTGTTGTAATGTTCTGATTAAATTTTCTTATTGTAGTCTTTCCAAGCTCTTGTTTATGTTCAAAGATTTTCCTAGAAAGGTTTCAACTGTAGAGTTACCAAATTATTCCATAGAGTATAGATACATTTGTATAGATGATATATTCAATATTTCATTGGTCTTGAAATTGATCATGTTCATATTCTGAAGATGATTCAAAGCTTTCTATTGAATTTAAGATTTGACTATCTTCACTCATGTTTGAAATAGTAAAGAGGGGTTGTATATCATTGTCATCATCAATTCATTCTTTGTCATGTAACTCTGTGATTGTTTTTGTTGGAGGATATAGAGTGAATTTCTTTGTTGAGTAACCATCAAATATATACATGTCACTAGATCTATAGCTAATGAAAGCATCAGTTGTAGCCAACCAAGGTCTTCCTAAAATGAGTGAATGTCCTCCTTGATTGTTTTTGGGAGTTAAAATCATAAAATCAATAGGATAATCATAATAATCTAGATATAGTGAGATATATTCTAATACACCATCTGGCTTGATTATAGATCTATCTACTAATTTTAGTAATGTAGGTGTATACATAAGGTTAGGAAGTTTGAGTTGTTCCATGGTCTGTTTGCTTATGATGTTTATAGTTGCTCCTAAATCAATTAATGTATTTGGAATTTCAACACCATTGATATGTGTTTTAACAACTGGACTTACTGGATCTAAAAATTTTGTATGGAAATTTTTCCCATCATTATGTCTACAATTTTTCCTACTAGTTGAATTCTTTTTATTTCTTTTGTTTTTCTCCCTGGTTTCTTCATGCTCAACTCTTTTATTGTTTTCGCTAGAATTGGAATTTCTTTAACGGCTTGTAACAAAAGGATTTTGATACATACATTTTTATCTCATCTAGAAAATCATAATTAGGAAACATGATATGTTTTTCTACCCCTCTATAAACTTGTAATCTTTCAGGAAAAGTAGGGTTATAAATAGATACGGATGGTTGTTCTATGATAGCAGTTGAGTTTATTGGTTCTTTTTTGTTTTTCATTTTTAGAATTCTGGTTTTGAAGAGATGTTCCTTCTTCAAAAATTTTATTTTGCAGTAGAGAATCTTCCTCAATATTATCTTGTTCTAAATAACTACAAAAGGATTTTTATTATCCGGTATCCTACCAAATCCGAGTTGGACATCATTAAGATATAGTGGAGTAATCATGTAGGTTGGAAATTTTTGTCTTTCTATCATGTAAGTATTTTTAGGATTTTTATTATTGGGGTTTGGTAATGGTTGGGCAGGTAGCTGATTTGGTCTTTGTGGGAATGGCAATGAAAGTTGTGGATTTTGGTTTTGGAGTTGGGGTTGTTGATTTTGTTGAGGAATTTGTTGGGGAGGATAGTTTGGATATGATGGAGGATATTGGTAGTATTGAGTGTATCTTCCATAGGGATTTTGCATTTCTTGTGCCCAAATTTGAAATTGAGATTGAGGCCAAGGTTGTTGCCAAGAATTCCAATCATTTGGTGGGGGATGAGTGTACATTTGATTGTTAAATTCTTCAGTTTTTCGCCCCTGCCATGGTCCTCTAGAGACAAAGAAAATATATTTTGTTGGATTTGAAGTTGTTTCTTCTTGAAAAACAACCTCAAGACTTGTAATTGAAGGGAAACCCTTAGTTTCATGATTTTATAAAAAAATCATACATGTTCCTATGACTTTTGCATCAAGAGAACATTCTCTTAAAGCATGCTTCTTTCTGCATTTAGGATAGAAAATAGCTAAGGCATCAGTCTCAGCTTTCTGCTTGTTTTGTAACTTAAGGGTGTCTATCTGTTCACTAAGACTCCCTAATATATCCGTTTTCAATTCATCAAGCATATTTCCAATTTTTACCCTACTTACTGTTCCAGTTGCAGATCTATTCACTCTAGCAAGAGAAGGATCTATTCGACCTTTCCCATTTTTTTCTTTCCCCTTGAGAGATGAATGCATAATTTAGTAATGTTAGGTAATGAGATTTGAGAGATATCTCCCTTCCACATCATGTTGAGGATATCTATCCACTCATTTCTGGTGGATTTTAATAAAAGAACTTTTAAATTATCTTGATCTAAATTATCCTTTTTTTCTCTTTTTTATGTTATAATTGAATCTTTCAATTAAATCCTCTAAATTCTCATCCTCTTTTTGCATCATTTTGAATACTTCATCCTTTTGATTAATGGGTATGCAATAATCCAAATATCTTTCTGAAAATGCTTTCTTCATGTCATTCCATGTTCTGATAGACTTAGTGATTAAAGCCATGAACCATTTTAAAGATGCTCCTTTCATTGTTGAAGGAAACAACTTAAGTTTTTGAGAGTCTTGTAAATAATCATAAGTTTTACACAAAATTTGAAATTCAAACAAAAAGGTTTCAGTATCTTCACTTTTTAATCCATGAAAATTTCGGAGGACGAGAGGTGAGATATTTTTCATTGTGGAATTTTTATCTCCATCAACTATAGGGAATCCAAAAGAACTATCAATTTCCCTATTTCTTCTATTTTCTTCATTTATTCTACCTCCTCCTGTATTCCCTCTACCGCTTCCTCTACCTCCTCCTCCAAACAGTCGATTTTCTCCATTTAGAATTTCTCCTTCTCCTTCTCCTCCTTCTCCTCTTCCTGCTATTATAGATTCTTTAGAGCTAATATAAGGTTCAATTTGGGAGCTTAATTTCTCTTCCTCTGGTTCTTCTATTAATGGAATGTTGAAGAAAGTTTCTTCTTCTTCTTCTCCATTGGGAATTTCTAACTCTTCAACTCAAGTATGTTCCCCTGTAGAGGTGAAAATGGTTACTCCTTCTGTTAGAGATCTAGGTTCTTCTTCCTCTAAGACTGCGTCAGTGGATAAAGTAGGAGATCCTCTGAATTGGATTTCTAAATTTATGACTTTAGGAAGTTTATGTCTAGTGAAGTATGGACTATGAGTTTGAGATGGAGGTGTATCACTTCATGGTCTAGGTGGAGTGACTGGTGTTGTCGGAATTAAACTCCTACCTCTAGCTATGAATCTACCCCTAGAATCTCTTTCTCTATGCATATGATTTTTTTAGATCTAAGAAATTAGGTTACCTAATTACACTTCCCCGACAACGGCGCCAAAATGTTTAGACAATTTGATATCTTAAATTTCTTACATAAATTATCAACCAAGGTTTGTAATATTATTAAGTGTGGTGCACTATATGAGCTTAGTTAACCTTCTTCTTACTTCATTGTATTTATTTTTATGTTTCTTTGGGGGTTTTATGCTTAATGTATAAATTTCAATCTAGAACTATGAAAGGAATTAAATGAATCTAGTGAATTTAAATGTGTAAAACTAATTTTAAAAGGAGGAAGAAAATGAAGTGTTCTTAAGTTAAACTAATTTGCATAAAAATGAACCAAAACTGGTAAATGATTATAATCTAATCTGAAAAATAAACTGTTTATGATAGTGAATTCCAATTTAATGTTAGTCCTATTCCATGGATATAAATCTTATGACTGAAAATTGAAATTACAATGCTACTCTAATTGAATGAAAAATCAAAGATAAGACAAGCTAATGTATGTTTGATTACTCCAACATTCAATATGAAGTATGATAAAATCACCCTCTTGAAATGATGTGTAAGCAACCAATTATACCTTAGTTTTTAATGTTCTAGAAAAAAAAATGAAGTTTGAAAAGGAAAACTCAATAATTGCATAAATTAGATACTCGAGCATTCCGTTTAGAAATATGATAAAATCATCTTCTTGAAATGATCTTTAAGAACACCCAATTATATAATTGAATTAGGATCTAAAAAGAAATGTAAAAGCATGTAAAAGTAAAGCTCAATGATTGTATAGGTTGAACATTCAATCACCCAATTTGGAAGTATGACAAGTCACCTTCTTAGCCTGATATCTTAGGAACATTCAACTATACAATTAATTGATAGTTTGATATAAGAAAGTAAATAGCAGAACATGAAAGGAAGCTAAATAACTATGAGCTATATTGCCTCAAACTTAATCCAATTGGAAAATAGATAAATATATTCTCTTGAAATGTTTTTAGAAAAGAAAAGATTACACAATCATTCTATTTTTGATGCTAAGAAGACATTCATGACTTAATTCTATTATACTGATCGAAAACTGTAATGTAATATTAATCTACTCAGAAAATTGACAAAATAGAATTGACAAAATAGAGTAGATAATTTAAACTAAAACAGTGAACGAAAATGCTCCTCCTATGCAGGGGCTCTCTACAGCAGATTTGGTCGAAATCCTAAATGGTTATATGTGCACTAAGCAATCACTGGAACCATGAATGAAATTCTTATATTATTATAGAAAAGAGTTTCAAAACAATACATAATGTTTCAGTAAAAATTACTACTTGTCTTCGATTCTATACAACCAGTATTTAAATAAAAATAAGCATAACTGTAATGAGTTGATTATGCCTATAGGTGGCTATCTTAACCAAATTATAGAATTTGAGTTTGTTTGTTTAACTCTTGATTTTCTATGTCAGAGAAAATCAAGGGTTCTTCGCTTCCTGGCTTACGTCCTTTGAACATGCTTTGATCGTGATCTCGAGCATCCTTTTCTATCGATTTCGATCAGGTAGATAGGACGAAATACATGTGTGAATTATTATAGAGATGCCCATGTGGCTCATTTCTCTATTTTATCCTTGGAACCTACCAAAATATGAAAATAGTTGCGGAACCAAATATTAACTGTAGAAAAGGTTGTGTTCTGTAGCCAAGTTACAAAAATTCATTCAAATAACAAGAACATTAGAATATAACATAAAAACTATTTAAACGCATTCCCTGAGAAAAAACATGAAATTTATCATTGATTGGAGTGTATGGACTTATGATAAAGTGGAAAAAGGGATGAGAAAGGATGTTAGATAAGGGACAATTCTGAGGTTCAACAGCAGCAATAATCCTTGTTGCTTTGGTTACTTTTGGGAGAGTATGGGCTAATTTATCCCCATGCATTGTATGATGATGACATAGGATGGAAACAGAAGGCCTTACTATGTTGGCTTATGTTCAAATATTATGGTCATTATATTTGGTATGATAATGATGTGGTATGGAAGCAAGAGGCATTGTTATGGTGGCTTCTTTTAAGATAGTATGGCTCCCATACTTGGATTGATGTTGATTTTGCATGGCAACAAGAGGCATTATTGCGGTGACTTTTATTGAGAGAGTATGGCTCTGTTTCTTGGATTAATTATGATTTGGCATGGCAGAAAAAGGCTTTGTTGAGATGGTTGTTATTGGGAGAGTATGGTTTTACATTGTACATGTTCATCCATATGTCTCTACTTCTTATTTTTCACATTGTTGGATGATTCTTGGATCCAACAAGGCCAACAGGGCTAAGGATGGAGCATGGAGAGATACAATCTACTTCATGAAGCATGGGATGGAGAGATAGTTTACGATTTGGGGTTTTCCACTTTGGTAAGAGACCACTCCACTTTATGTATCTAATGTATAGAGGAAGACTTTTGACAACATATGGTTTCCACTTGAAGATTCATTGATGAAGAGAGGCATCTAACTTTTAAGTTGGAGGCCATTCTAGACATTTTAGAGAGGCAGCTTTGGAGTTGGGCATGCATTACACATTGTAGAAGATGGGGAGGCCTTCCATATGAGGATTCCATTTAGAGGGAGATGTATTGTTGTAGCATCCACTTTTGCAATTTCTTGAGCATAAGCAACATTTTAGAGAGGAGGACTGTAATATTGCCAATTTTCCACCAGATAATTGGAATATTAGAGTTCTTAATTTTCTTAATTAAGTAAGTAAATAAGAGGGTGGAGGGACCCATAAACCACATAGATGAATAAAATCCACTTTTATGTGTGTATGTTGATAATTTACAAGTAGATTTGCATTATGGAGTAGCGGAGAAACTTCTTAATGAACGAAGAGCAGATATCATAGATCATTAATGAGACAATCATGGAGATCATGGAGGAAGTCAAACGAGATAATGGTGCATTAAAGGTAATATCATAAAGCAATAATGATGAAATAATGGAGTAATTTGTGCATCTAATTCACACACAATGGAGAGAGTGGGAATTAAATTCAGAGATGGTGGATAACATGGAGAGGCATTGCAGTCTTCATGGAGGCTAGTGGCCACATGTGTGGCACAGTTATGAGGTGAGCCAAGGCTATGGAAGGATCACAAAGCATATAAGGGAGATGAAGGAAGCAATAGAATGCATGACTTAGATTATCATTTCTGATCTATTTAGATCTAGATTTTTCTTTGTACATTTCTATGCATGCTTCATCTATTTAGCTAAGTCTGTAGTGTTGTTTAGCACACAGGTGCTTCCAAGCGAAAATCCCATGCTTACCCACGGGGGACTTCGAGTGCCTACTCTGGGAAGGTTTCTTTGAGCTGCCATAAATCATCAGCCATTTGTACCACATTCAACTACTCCCATATGCACATGTATTCAGTCACAGGAATTACACATTCCTGCTTGAGGGTTTGAAAGGAGGATATTGCTTCTAGCATTTAAGCTAGGAAACTTGTGGAGGATTCATCCTTTCACCCTGTGCTTGAAGATCAACCTTTCAGGAGCAATGCATTCATATCTGGAATTCAGGCCATCATTTCATATATCCATGCAGCAGTAATTCTCCAAGGGATTTCACAGTCCAGTCTTGCTGATTTGAAGGAGGAAGGAATTTTCCAGTATTTCAGATGGAAATACTGTGAGGGACCATCTCCTCACTTTTGAAATACTATTTCCATCATTCATGAGCTTCATTGCAACATCTAGCATCAAGGTATAGAGCCTCCATCCCTGAGAACGTATTTTTACTTAGTTGTTGTGTATTCAGCAGTTGTATCTATTGGAGGAGGTTGGAGGAGACAGATCTTGAGTTTCTAGCTTTAGAATCTAAAGGAGGGATCATCCCTCTATGTTTTGAGCTGGTTTTTCCTTATTACTACCAGCATATATTCATCTCATGTAGTAGATCTGCATACCCAATGATGATATAGTTGCAAGGCCTAAGAGGGTGATTTTCCAAGATTGTCAGATCTAGAAATCCTTTGTGGGTTATCTTGGGTATTCATAATAGAGCCCAGATCTGAAATCCTAGCATCATCTAAGCTCGAAATATTTTCCTTTGTTTTTAGTGGCTTAAAATATTTTCAATTGCCTCAGTTTTTTTATAGGAACTGTGGATTTCTCAACGAAAATTTTGTTTGATTTAGAAACATCGGCTATCATTCTAGCCACGCTTTCCTAGTAGGTCAGATATGTAGCTTTTTCATGGCTGAGGCTTCTTGTCTTCATGGGGGTGTTGAATGAAACGAACACAATCTCGGATTCAACAACATGCTTCTCAAAATTGGAATTGAAAAAAGGTTTTTTTTCCTTGCAGAATTTGACAACTTCATCAACGCAAGATATCGTTGTTCCATGCATCAATTTGAGGCTTAGAGATGTCAAATACTACAAATTCAATTGAAAATGAACCTTTGAAACTCCTGTACACCAAATCTCAAATCTAGATTTGCACACCACTACCAATGGGAACGTCATTCACATCATCATCAATGATTTTCATTGTCTGATAAATCATGTATCTGGGATCTGCCCTTTGGCTTTCGAGGACAACCCTTAATGCCCATCTGTGATAATTCCATCGAAAATTATTCGTCGATCCTGATCGAGTGGTCTCTAGCATGAAATTCCTTATTGAATCGACTATTCACATTAATAATTTGCACAATACTCCTTTAACTTACCATAAGTTTTCTCACATTGGAGCGATTCCATTTCAATTTTTCCCCTTTAATGATTTCAATATTCAGGTCGTGACACATTGTAGTATATATTCTGTCTCCCCACACATTCTAAGGGTAGATTCAAATCACAGTACAACCTCCAATCCTCTGCGACTGATTTGATCCTATGACCTCTTCAAACAATGTTTCAATCCTTATTTAAACATGTTGAGCTCAGCAGCGGAATAACAAAATAAATATACATAACACACAGCAGAAACAAACATAAAGACACCAGATTTTTAACGTGGTTCACCCAACCAATCTGGGCTATGTCCACCTAACAGGGCATTGGCAATCTCATTAATCAACTGCAGAAATACAAAAAGCAGAGTTTCTCATCTACTCAGCCTTCCTCACTACACATTCCTCCTCATGCTCTCTTGCCTCTACGGGATTACATTTTATAGCTGTGAATGAAAAAAAACTCATAAATTCTCTCACAACAAATATAGGATGCATTAACTCCTCATCAGAAACTAATGGAGCCAATGTAGCAACAAATCCTATTGTTGTCACCTACATGAGATTTTCCTCCACATTTAATTCAAAATAAGAAATAAAATCTCAACAATCTCCACCTTGACAAAAATTAGCCTGATACCCTGTTTCATTATTATTTTTATCTTTTCTGCAAGCCAAGAGAAGCCAGACACCATCGTAGCTTCTCTAACAAAACTGGTTTTGTGAACATGTCTGCATAGTTTTCCTTTGTATGCACCTTTTCAAGAGAGACTCCCCTTTCAGTGATAACCTGTCTTACAAAATGGTATTTGATAGGTATGTGCTTTGATTTACTATGATAGGCGAGATTTTTAGCCAAGTGAATTGCACTTTGACTATCACAAAATAACTTGATGTTGTCCTGCAACCTACCAAACTCACCAAACAAACCTTTCAACCAAACCGCTTCTTTGCAAGCATGCGAAGCAGCTATGTATTCTGCTTCTGTAGTGGATAAAGCAACAATGTTCTATAGATTTGACATCCAGCTAATAGCTCCACCTACAAAAGTAAGGAAATACCCTGAAGTTGACCTTCTCTTATCCAAATCACCTGCAAAATCAGAATCAACATATCCATAAACATATTCACTACTTCTGTTATAAGTGATATAATAATCACTTGTGCCTCTCAGATATTGAAGCACCCATTTCACTGCTGACCTGGGCTCTTTTCCTGGATTTTCCATATACCTGCTGCCAACCCCAACTGCATGTGAAATATCTGGTCGAGTACAAACCATCGCATACATCAAACAACCTACTACATTGGCATATGTAATTCGAGACATATATTCCTTTTCTTCATTAGTGTTAGGACATAAACTTGAAGAAAGCTTAAAATGGGAAGCAAAATGGACTGAAGCAGGCTTCACATTGTTCATACCAAACCTCAAGAGTATCTTCTCAACATACTTTTGTTGTGATAGCCACAACTTACCATTGCTCCTGTCTCTGAAAATATCCATGCCCAAAATCTGTCTTGCTGCTCCTAGATCTTTCATATCAAACGTCCTAGCCATCTGAGCCTTTAACCTGTTGATCTCTGTTATTCTTTTGCTTGCTAAAAGCATATCGTCAACATACAACACTAAGATAATGAACATGCCATTACTTAATTTCTTAAAGTAAACAAAATGATCATATTCACTTCTTATATAATTTTGACTCAACTTGAAAGAATCAAATTTCTTGTACCACTGTCGAGGCGACTGCTTCAGACCATACCATGATTCATTGAGCTTGCAGACAAATTTCCTGTTGCGATTTTGAACAAACCCTTCCGGTTGTTCCATGTAAATCTCCTCATCTAAATATTCATGTAAAAATGCAGTTTTAACATCTAGTTGCTATAATTATAAATCAAGTAAAGAAAATAATGCTAACACAATCCAAATTGAAACAATTTTTACAACTGGTGAAAAAATCTCATGAAAGTCAATGCCTGCTTTCTGAGAAAAACCTTTCGCGACCAGCCTCACTTTGTACCTGTCTTCTGTATCATCAGCACCTTTCTTCAACTTGTAAACCCACTTACATCCCACAGTTTTCCTGTCTTTAGGAAGTTCTACCAGATCCCATGTGGCATTCTTCGCTAATGCCTTCATCTCGTCCTTCATAGCCTCTTTCCACTTACCACTGTTTGAACCTTCTATAGCTTCCTGATAGCACAAAGGTTCATCATCGTTAGCAGTTAAAGCAACTGAAGTAACATAATCATCATACCTTTTAGGAAGTCGTGTGATTCTTGTAGACCTCCTTAAAGATGTTTCTGGTACTTCCACAATTTGCTGATTATTATCTGTAGGAACTTCTTCATGATCAGCATCTGAAATACGTTCATGATCTGCATCTAAAACTTGTTCATGATATGAATTTGAAACTTGTTCATCTAGACTATCATCAGTATTTGAACTGGTTTCAAACTGAATGTGTTGAAGCTGAGGTACATTATCCTGTTTCAATTTATCATCTACATCTAGATTATCAAGTGAGGATTCATTAAATTTAACATCTCTGTTAATGATGATCTTGTGAGCAGTAGGATCCCACAACCTGTATCCCTTAGTCCCATCACCATATCCAACAAAGATATATCTTTTTGATTCAGGATCTAACTTAGAACGTTGATGTTTTGGAACTAGAGCATATGCATCACAACCCAAAACTTTCAGTTTAGAATAATCACATGGATAACCTTTCCATACCTCTTGAGGAATTTTGCATCCTATTGCAGTTGATGGTGATCGATTTACCAAGTAACAAGTTGTAGAAACCACTTCTGTCCACAATTTCTTCTGCAAGTTGGCGTTACTAAGCATACTTCTTGCTCTCTCTAAGAGAGTCCTGTTCATGTGTTCAGCAACTCCGTTTTGCTGAGGAGTATATACAATGGTTTTATGTCTTTTGATCCTAGCGTCCTTGCAATAATTATCAAATTCCTTTGAAGTGAACTCACCACCATTGTCAGTTCTTAAACATTTAATGGTTCTTCCAGTGATGTTTTCAACTAATGCTCTAAACTGTTTGAAAACTGTGAACACATCAGACTTCTTCTTTAACATGTAGACCCACACTTTTCTAGAGAAATCATCAATAAAAGATACAAAATATGATGATCCTCAATATGAGGTTGTAGGAGATGGACCCCAAACATCAGAATGGATATAATCAAGAATTCCCTTACTAGTATGTTTTCCAGTTTTAAACTTATGCTTGCTTTGTTTCCCAAACAGACAATGTTTGCAGAAATCTAACTTATAAGATTTTAAACTAGGAAGTAACTTACGATAAGACAAAATTTTTAATCCTCTTTCGCTCATATGGCCCAACCTTTGATGCCATAAACGAATAGAATTACTGTTGTTTTCAGACACTGTAGAAGCATGATCTGACTCTGTTCTTCCTTCTAACTGGAAAATATTTCCAACCTTCGTTGCTTTCATTACTAGTAAAATTCCTTTATAAAATTTCATTACTCCACCTTGAATAAAGGTCTTATATCCATTAGTGTCTAGTACACCTAGTGAAATGAGGTTTTTTCTTAGTTTAGGTACATGTCTTACATCAGTTAGAATTTTATTTGTCCCATCAAACATTTTAATCTGGATGCTTCCAATTCCCACAATATTACATGAGGCATCATTTCCCATATAAACCACTCCATCATTGATTGATTTATAAGTTTTAAACCACTCTCTATGAATGCACATGTGATTTGACGCACCAGAATCTAACAGCCAATGTTGATCATGATTGGAAAAACTAACTGATAACACTTCATCACTCATACCTAAAATCGATGCCGAACCTGTATCTGTTGTGTTTGCTTCTTTCTTCTCTGTCGAAGAGTCTCCTTTGGATGTTTGCTGTCTCTTCCAACAGTCCTTCTTCAGATGTCCTGATTTGCCACAAAACCAACACTTTACCTTACTCTTCTTCCCTTTCGATTTTGAACGTGATTTGTTGTGCTTACTGAAGCGTCTTTCTTTGGAACGACCTCTGAACATCATTGCTTCTGATGTAGAGGTTTCTGAATTTGACCTCTTCCTTGTTTCTTCGGACAACAAAGCTCCAACAACATCATCAAATTCAAGGGTTTCTGATGAACTAAGACTTATAGAAGTAACAAAATGATCCCATGACTCGGGCAACGATCATAATAAAGTTACAGGTTTATCTTCTGATTCAAATTTTACTTCTATACTTTCTAACTGCACCAGGAGAGTATTAAAGGTATTCAGATGATCAGTTATCGTCGTACCTTCTTTCATGCGCAATCTGTACAACTGTCGCTTCAGAAGAATCCTATTGGTTAAGGATTTTGTCATATACAACTTTTAAAGCTTTGACCACAAACCAGCAGCACTTTTCTCCGACATGATGTTAAACAAAACATCATCTGCCAAACACAGTCGAATGCCGCTCAGTGCTCTTTCATCCAAGTCACTCCATTCATCATCTGTCATGGTGTAAGGCTATTTGGATTTTCCCAACAACACCTTCGCCACGCCTTGTTGCACGAGTAGATCATACATCTTCACCTTCCAGATCTTGAAGTTGTTTTTCCCATTGAACTTCTCGATCTCAAAATGGGCACTTTGTGTTTTTTCCATGTTTAGTAACTCGTGTCACAAAATCTCCAATTGCAACTTTTTAATAAAGAATGCCCTTTTTAATAAAAAATGCCTTTTAAAAAAAAAAATAACCCTTCACCTTCCTTTAAAGTGCCTCTCACTTCATACCATATGCAAATGGTATTAAATAACTACCAAAAAAAGTCAAATCGATTTTTAAACCACCACCATACAAATCGATTTACTCTTAAAACAAAACCACCACTTCCAAAATCGATTTATTGTGACCAATTCATAAAATACCATGTGCAAATGGCATTATTAAATGTCAAATCGATTTTAAAGAAATACTATAATACAAATCGATTTATTATAATGGGCCACCCTTCTAATATAATCGATTTATTCTTTTGAATACACATTGACTCAATGTAAAACATTTTTAGAGTCAATTCAATACAAATATAAATCGATTTTAAAAAACAAAACGACTTCTTAATACCATGATGTTAAAATCGACTTTTTTTGTGTGTTCAAAGGCATAAACCAGCTTTATAAAGAATGCAAATCGACTTAACTTCGCATCCTCGGAAAACTTCAAATTGACTTACGTTTTATTGGCACATCTCTTCAAAATTTCAAATCGACTTTAACACAGACAGTTCAACGTTGTTCAACGCTGTTCAAAATTTCAAATCGACTTTAACACGGACAGTCCACCACACTGCTTCAACGCTGCGAGTCTTCTCCAACTTGAACACGGACAGTTCAATGTTGTTCAACGCTGTTCAAAATTTCAAATCGACTTTAACACGGACATAAGATTCTCCAAACTCAGCTTTAACCAGCTTTAACTTCAGAAACCGGCACACGGCAGTCTGCGCACATCATTGTTTCATGCTCACGGCAGGGACATGCTGGAAGCAGCAGCAGTTTTGAACCCGGCCTCGCTGTGGCTCCTCCACACGGACGGCAGGTCAACAAATTTTGAATCACACGACAATTCTGCCAGGCTCTGATACCAATTGTTGAGCTCAGCAGCAAAATAACAAAATAAATATACAGAACACACAACAGAAACAAACATAAAGACACCAGATTTTTAACGTGGTTCACCCAACCAATCTGGGCTATGTCCACCTAACAGGGCATCAGCAATCTCATTAATCAACTGCAGAAATACAAAAAGCAGTGTTTCTCATCTTCTCAGCCTTCCTCACTACACATTCCTCCTCATGCTCTCTTGCCTCTACGGGCTTACATTTTATAGCTGTGAATGAAAACAAACTCATAAATTCTCTCACAACAAATATAGGATGCATTAACTCCTCATCAGAAACTGATGGAGCCAATGTAGCAAAAAATCCTATTTTTGTCACCTACATGAGATTTTCCTCCAGATTTAATTAAAAATAAGAAATAAAATCTCAACAAAACAATTGATGGCACTAGTCGATGCTTCTGCAACTCAATGGGGAAAACCATGAGAAATTAAACTTAGGTTTCTTATAAGACACTCTTATCAATCACTGATCTATCTTCTCTCCAGGCTTTATTCCCCTTTGATCGCATTCAATAGTGAACCTTTCGCTTAAACCATCAATGCATTCATTTAATACCCTTTAAAGCCTAAAAATAATAAAACAACAAATCCTCATATAGCCTATTCTGATTCGCATTCAAACTAGAATTCAACAGCTAAATATTCAGAGAGACAATGAAAAAAACTTCCTTTCATTAATCAATCTGTATATATACAATACTTGGCCTGATTTTATACATTAAATTGGCCTCCTATATATATCACCACGCTCTCACACACTTACCTCTACCCTTACTCTATATTCCTTCAAGACTTATAATTCATATAAAAATAAACTCCCGAACTTTAATTTAGTTCAGATCCAAACATTAGTCCTCAAATCTTATCCTATATCCAAAATATCTTCAACATATCCTAATATTTCTATAGATCCTAAAATGACTCAACAAGACTCCTAGAATCCCATTCTAAATATGCCACTATGGAACAAATTCAATTACATCTTATCTTTACTTATTTCTTTCTAAAATACCTCTTAAAATATAGGAAAATAAATATTTACAATGACAAGTCCTATTTGGACAAATGTCAAGACCCGAGACTTGAGTTATATGCTAGTTTTGGCTTGAGAGAAAAATTCTCCTACATCACAAGAGGAAAAAGGAGAGAATGTAAGATTGAATGACCAACTACAGTAGAAAGAAAAATAGATTGCCACTATGGGAGATCTTTGTATGGAGGAAATACAACATAGGAATCCTTTGAAACTGTTATACCATTTATCTCAAAGAGAAGTGGCTACAATTCCAAATCAAGACTTTAGCACAACAACGTTCATTGACTTTCCAGAATTATAGGCAATTTATTGATTTCTGTAGTTAGTCTAGTATAGAAGATATGGTCAAATTGGTAGAGTTCTACATGCATAACCTTGTATTAACTGATATGAACATAAGGACCGAAACTCTAGGATGGTATATATGAAACTGATGGCCCTAGCCTCTTGGATGGCTAATGAATAATCTAGGGCAGAGGAGGTAAAAAGGGTGATGAAGAAAGGAGGAAAAGAGCCTCTTCAAATTAGAGTAGAGCTAGTCACCCCTAGAGGGATCATAAAGAACCACCAAATGATAGAAAATGATTCCAATCATTCAAAAAAATATCTCAACACTTAAGCACCTGTAATTGTGCATTATGATCACATCTCTAGACTATTGGGAGAGGAATGTGTGATGGCATGTCAGAGAATATGGAATTTCCTCCCACTTAGCCTAAGAAACCTGTACTATCATACTCTAGACGGATTGAGAGTTTCCGTAGAAAGATCACCCTTGTACAAAAGAGCCATCAAATAATGAAGAACAAGCAGCTTGGATAAAAATAAGCCCACCTTTGCTGCTGGGACTGAGTGAAGTAAGAGATCAAACTGAAGAGGATAAGGAATGGGAAGAGGAAAAAAAGAATGCAGAGTTCTACCCACATGAAGGGACTCCTTCAATGATACCATTGGATCTCAGAGAAGCCACAATGGTTCTAAAAGAAATCAAGAAAGAGGACTGAGTTTCTTAGAGGATTAGCAACCATTTGGTAGGGGGGTGATGATGAGAACCATCACTAGGTCTATTCTAAGGAGTTAATTGTCACCTTTTTAGCTTAATTATTCTCTCTCTCTCACACATGTAATTGCATTTTGTCATATTTTACTTAGTGATAATGATGTGTTAAGGGTTATCATGATTCGACGAAAAATATGGTTTAAATGAAATAAATTAATGGAAATAATGCCATTTTTGAGAAAAAATGCATAATATAGGGCTTGGATTAGACAACAAGGAGTAATTGTAGGGAGGTTAACCACCCTCTTAACTCCTAAATAAAGCCAATATATGTTCAATATTCTCCTCTAAAAGCTCGAAATCAAAGGCATTGATCCAGATCTTGGGGAGAGGCCCCCAAGATCTAAAAATTTGAAATGGATATCAGAATATCTACAAAAGTAGAATGCTAGAAAAGAGAGAGAGAACACACTGCAAATAAAACCACAAAGAAAATTGTTTTTATTAAAACAGAGAATAATTGTAGAAGCTACATTGTGGTGGACAATATGTCCTTTTAAAAAGTGAGGCTTGTTATTTATAGGCTTTTTTTTAGTACAATACCATAGGTAGATACCATAGGTGGATACCATGGGTCAATACCATGGGTAGATAACACTTACAATACCATGGGTAAATTCCATGTGTGGATGAATACCATGCGTGGATACATACCATGGGTGAATGAATATCATGGATAGATGTCAATTACAATACCATAGGCAAATAAATACCATGGGTCGATGCCATTTCAATACCATGGGTAAATTCCATGGGTGGATGAACACCATGGGTGGATTCCATTTTCCATTTGGATCATTCCTCCCTCCTTAAGAAGCAATGGTCTCCATTTCGTGAAGTTCCCTCCTGAGAAGCCTTTGTTGTATATGAAGAGTCACCGAAGAGAAGGGTTTTGTGTAGTTAACCTATAACCATGATGAACAAAGATTCGAGGTTAGAGATACCCTGTAATGCTCGTGACCAACTGTGATATTGATAGTGTGCGGCCTAGCAAATGGAATTCGATGATGTGTGGGTTTGTGGAGAAGATTCGAGGATAGAGATACCCTATCATTCATGTGACCAACTACTTTACTAACAGTATGCGGCCTAGCAAATGGACTTCGATGAGAACGATTTTGTGCAGTTGACCCATAACCGTGATACTGATTGTTGATGAAGTAGCAGGTGCCTACATAACTTGGGGTGGGAGGCCACGTCTCCAAATAACCCGATCTGAATAGTGCTATGCTGAAAATGATGAATGTGAAGTAGGTGCCTACTAATGTGGGGTGGGAGGACACGTCTCCAAAGGGAACCCACTTTGGATGCTGCTCCAGATTTAAAATGAGCATAATTTGGTCAATATAACTCAGAATATTTATTATAACCTATTTTTAGAAATGGAATGATCATTTTTCATCTTCCCATGTGTTTTAAATCGCTATCTAGAAACTTGAGACCCTCATATTCGCGCAGGAACTGTCTTGCAGTGCCAACATTTCTGAAAAAAGAGCTGATTTTAAATCAGCGATAACTCCCTTGTCCTGACTCCGATTTGACCGCTTTTTTTTTTTAAATCGGGTGATCTTTCAAATGGAACTCAGGTATGTAACCATTTATCTGAAATGTCACACTTAAAATTGCAATAAATGAAGAGAGAGCCGTCGTCCATGAATTGTCGTCAGAAAAATTGTTGCAACATTTTTAATTTTGAATGAGCGATATCTCCTTCATCCGAACTCCAATTCGGCTGATTTGTTTTTTGAATTTGGGTATTTTTTCACAAGGAATCTAGATCTGGTCTTTTTTTTTGCAAATTTTTCACCAAAATTTTTAGATTTGATCTGCAAAATCGCCGCAAAAAAAATTCATGGAGTTTGTTGAAGATGGCCGCAAAACATTGAAACTAAAATATGCTTCAAACCCTCATTCCCATGGATTCATAACCTGAATCTGATACCACTGATTCGGATCTTTGAGGGAGGCCCCCAAGATCTAAAAATTTGAAATGGATCTCACAAGATCTACAAAATTAGAAAGCCAAAAGAAAAAAAAGAGAACACACTGCAAATAAAACCACAAAGAAACTTGTTTTATTAAAAAAGAGTATAACTATAGAAGCTACATTGTGGTGGAAAATCTATCCTTTTACAAAGTGAGGCTTGTTATTTATATCATTTTTTTGAGTTACAATACCATGGGTAGATACCATGGGTCAATACCATGGGTAAATTCCATGTGTGGATGAATACCATGAGTGGATGAATACCATGGGTGAATGAATATCATGGATAGATGTCAATTACAATACCATAGCCGAATAAATACCATGGGTCGATGCCATTTCAATACCATGGGTGGATGAACACCATGGGTGGATGCCATTTTCCAGGCATCCAACTAAGTGAATAATCAAAGGGAGCCAAGCTCCATTTCTCCAAAGTTCGAAGGAAACAAACACCTAACTTTTAGGGAGTTGTTGGTAGCTACCCTATTGTATAAATAGGGTAGAGAAAAAGCTCACTAGGATTCAAATTTTGGATGCAGCTCGTGAACGCTTGCCTTTTGTATTAGAAATTTATGACGTTCATTGTTCATGTAAAAGACTGGTTATGAAATAATATGAGCATTTAGTTTCTTTTCCACTGAGGTGATCTCAATGAGTTGATCTTGTGGGTTAGGGCCCAATCCATTGGCCCCAGTCTCTCTTGTGTACATGTGTCTTTCTTTTATGTTGTAGTAGTTTATTTCTTTCATTACTTGTTTGGTACCATATAAAACATTAAAACTATGTCCTAAGCCTCCCTCTCTCACCTCTTCCATTAGATTTTGAGGAGGAAGGTACCAAAAAACAAATATATTTTTAGTTTATAATTTCTTGGAAAATTTAGATATTTTTTACTTCACTTATCATGAACATTTGGAAGGTTTAGAGGTAGATCTTTGTTTCAATTACATCGGTATGTTTATCTAAATTCAACTCATATTTTCCACCATTTTTATGATAATTTTTTCAATGATGGATGCATGAAAATATGTCTCAATTTTAGGATTGGAGAGAGTGGTAAAGAAGCCCCCCTTCAACACAATTATCTTTATTTTTTCACCCTTCATCAAAAACCTTCCATCCAATTCACCTACAACCGTGTTTTTTAGGTCACCATTACATCACCAAGAGCAACCTTGTGCATGAAAATTAGGCTTTTTGAAGAGCTATGAGCTTGGGTAAGAGGTTTTTTTTCCTTCCTCTACCAAGATCCACCTTTCACCCACCTCTCCCAACCTTCTTCTGATCATTCTTCACCTCCAACTCCTCTCGACCTGTTTCTTGAAAGTTTTGAGGACATCCTATAGCACTATAGGAAATCCTATAGAAACTTCCTATAACAGTGACAAACACCCTCTCCTCTAGGCCAAAATCATTCTTGCACCTCACCTAAGCCTAGCCCAGCCACCAATAGCCCTTAATCTGTGAATATTTGCTCCAAGGACCCTCTTAGACCACCTAAGCGCCTCCTTCTTTAGATAGAACTTAGTTAGTCATTGATTCAACATGTGTGCTCTATATTAGTTTCCTTTTCTGCAATTCTATTCAGTAATCTATACTATGAGTTCCACTTAGTGTAATTTCCTTTCCTTGCCTTAGCCTAAATATGAATGTTTCTTTCTTTCCAAAGTTTAAAATAGTTAGATGAACCAGTGCGATCTAGAGTAGTTTCTTTCCTTGTTAATAGAGTAATGTTTATGATCTATTTCCAGTCATAGATTGCATCTATAAGTGTGACAAAATTCCTTTCCTAGAGTAACCCTAGTACTAGCACCTCATTGTAAGACTAAGATGAATATGGAATGAGTAGAGCTCATTTTTTGTACATATAGTACTATCACCTCCAAGTTTATACAAACTTCGAGTTGATAAAGTAAAGTTGTGTAGCCTATGGGAGTTGTAGTACTCTTAGTGCAACACAGGGTTCACCACTTTAATAAACAACACAATCATAAAAAAACAACATTAATGCACTAGTGGTACATCAATATTCACTATCAACGCGTCACTTATTCATAACAAACATGGCTATATATGCAAAATTTATCCATAGATATGAGATCTTTGCCTAACGAGAACCATTTCCGACACATATCTGGTGGAATACACAAGATAATTTCTGGCTTTCCAAGCATTATTTTCTGGATATGCTATTTATTTCTTGGAAATGGGGGTTTGGTATGCCCAATATGAAAATTATATATAGGAAACACAAGTTATCTCCATCGAAAAAGTGACTTATATTTTGTGTTATACACGTTGGAGATAAAACATGTATATGGCATGATAACTAGAATATTCAGTAGATATAAGTCGCATATCCGACATTTCTTGCCCATTCACTCAAAAATACCTTGGGTAACTATCAATGATTACTCACATAGCCCAGAATGAACTCACGTATACGGTTTCCGGAATGGTTCGTGCCAGAGTAAAATTGCATATGCAGAAAAAACATCCCGCTTATCAATCTAAAGTGACTAGCGTATGTTATGAGTAGAAAATTTTCCCAACACACCATTGTAATTATTCGCAATGATGTTGAGACTTTCCATATAATTTTGGCACAAATCTCATGGATAAGGCCAACAATAGGTTTTGTTGCAAAATTGATGGCATCAAATCAACAAGAGGAGATATTATATCCTATTTTGTTGTGATAGGATGGAATAGAATTTATTATTCAGTTTTCTTCAGTACATCTATAAAATGTAAGCCTGTAGAGGTAGAACATATGAGAAATGAGGGATGAGAGGAAGAGGAAGCGCAGATGTGGGAAATCTGCTGTTGTAATCTCCTGCTGAATAATAAGAAAGCTGATACCTCTTTTTGGTGGATGTAGCCCAGATTGGTTAGGTGAACCACGTTAAACTGATGTCTTCATTTATTGTTGTGTGTGATTTTTTTTTTTTCCGCTTTGCTTAATTCTATCAATTGGTATCGGAGCATCAACTTGATTATTCGCTGTAGAAAAGGCACAGAGCCTGTCTGAATCCGCATTGGAGCTACCAGATCTTGTATTCTAAGATTGTCGCTTTGGCATTCTCCAGAACGCTGGTGTGGAATCATTCAGTAGAGGATCGGTCTTAAAAATCCAACAAGCAAGATCAATTTCGGATGAATGTTTCTCCACGTGCAGTTCTTCTCTATGGCATCTAGCTCTGTGATTCAATCATGACATTGTGATGAGATTTCAGAGGTTGCACAACACCGTGAGATGAAGCTGGAGGTTGTCCATAGCGTGTGAGATGGAGGACCACTGCGTGTGGGCTGGTTGTTGTTGATAACATCCGAACCTTGAAGCCATGTCATCATATTTCTTTGATCTACGATTGCCTACATGGACCTTGAGACCATTCTGCGGAGGACTAAATTAAATGCGATCAAATATTTGTAATGAATGTCGTGGAATGTTGATTTGTTAAGGCCATGGACCATTGAGACCATGGACTGTGGGATCATGCTAAGATGCATGTGTTACCCCAGTCATCATTGTCCTTGATGCACTCAAAGAGGTAGTGTTTTTGATTTGTTATTTTGAAATGCCCTTCAATTCGTTGCTAGCTAATTGTATTTGCATAACTTCAGCCTTCGTGTGAGGAAATATGAGTCAATTTTTTCATAAGTGGAGTTATCATCATCTCGTGCCCACCATCTAGTCAATAAATCAATTCATGGAGTCTCGATTTACTTAAGTCAAATATGATATATGGTGGAATGTTTGTTTGTGAGTGTTGTTGATTTGTTGAAAAAGCTTCGGTTTGTAGGCGAAAATAATTGCATGTTTTGAAAAAGGGCATTTTATCAAAATTATTAATTTTGATAAAATAAAATCTTCATTTATTAAGATTCGAAATTGGAAATTATTGACACAAGCTACTCAATATGGCAAAAACAAAAAGTGCTTGGTTTGATGATGCAGGAGCATCCAGCTCAATATTATCATTGTATTTTAGTAGAAATAGGGGTCTCATATTTTTGAGAATTTATTAATTCCATGTAAATATTAATATTAGTTTTGAGTGATTAATTATGTTTTTAATTAATTAGTGTGAGAATTTGTAAACGTCTCCAAACAACTAGAAACATGAGAGAAATTAGCCTTAAGATAATTTAGAATTAATAATGGAGTCTAAGTTAGAATTAGTTGAAAGGTTTTAGGGATAAAGATCTATCTTTTAGGGATGTTGAGAGATTTAGGGGTTTGTTGAGGAATTGAAGGGATACAGCATTAAATTAGATCATTTTAAAATTTGTATAAATTATCAACCCTCAAAGGGCATTGAGATCAGATTAGAGAGAGGGTGAGAGTATGAAGTAGTGAGAAGATTTCTGCTTGGAAGCCTTCAAGCAGTTTGTAAAGGGCCAAATGATCGATAATCAGGTCGAAGGAAGGAAATTGTATTGTAAGTGTTTTGTGTTGTAAATACAACATTTGATTTTTCACTGTATGTCCAAGATTGAATTTGTGTGTTCAATGAATGAAAGGAAATTCATTCCTTTTTGAATTCTGGAGTTATTATGTGCAAAGGAATGGTGTTTAGTCCATATGAAAGAAGTTAAATTTCTACAAAAGCCCATTTAATATTGTCGGTTTATTGTATGAGACTGCGTGGAATTGGCAAATTGATCACAATGGATCGATTTCAAAGAGAAATAATTTCTGTATAAGTAAATTGTCAATTACTGGTTGAAAGAGGGCGCTATTGCATATCTTTGCCAAGAGTTTTGTTTTGAATGTTTTAACCGTCTATGAAAATTCAGGACGCTGTCATTAAAAGGCATGATCTCACAATTTCAGAATGAATGCATGGTTGGGAGTGTTAATGAAACGTTGTTCACTTTAATTTGTATAAAAATCGTTAATGAATTTGTGATAGCTCGATTGCAGACTGGAATAGTTTGTGTGAGATAGCAGATTGCGGATTGGTAAAGTGCTTGATGGCTTACCATAGCACAGCTTAGAATGGATCTGTGAGATCAATGAACCAAGTGAATGGTCCTGGAGCTATCAGTAATTGAATGCGTAATGATTTCTGGGTAAGTAAGGTTTTAATGTTTTAAATCCAGAATCGTGGAATACTGAACGCATTGGTAACAGGCGCAAAGGAGCTCAGAAATTGGTAAGGAAACGCTAAACATTAATCTGTTGGGTGAATTACCACAGAAGTGATAAGTTTCAATAATTCGATTTTTGCCTGCGAGCCATTAGACAACGAATTAACATTTGAAATTTCAGAAGTCAGTGATCCGGCAAAGTTGAAAAAGCAGCGTTGGGGAAAATTGCATGAAGTCGTTGTATTAAGTCAATTAAATTGTGTCACTGTATGAAGAGGCGCAGAAGGTTATTTAATCTCTGTCTATTATGAACAAATTTAATAGTGTTATCGATTTATGAAATCGTTGGATTTTATGTGAATGGATAAGTCTGGTGGTGAGAGATTAAAGGAAGAAGTCGAGCCTTACTGGGTTATGGCTCGATTCTGACATGCGACCATTTAATCGCCCATGTTATTTTGCATATGCTGTTTTGGTATAATTAAAAGCACAATTCATTGTTTGAAGCAGGTGAACTTCATTTGGTCGATATGTTGTGCGGTGGTAATAATACTGTTTTAGAACTACTGTGGGTGATCTTTTGAGAAATGAGTTCAAACACTTACAATGGCTGATATCAAAAGTCAAAACAGAGTCCAACTTTCAAGCAATAGAATTCTGGCAAGAACGCGAAGAGGTATGAATGGTAAGCAAGGGCGCATCCTTCAGTTTTAAATTCTGGTGTTAAAAATCATATGTGAATGATTTTGATTTAAATGGAAATGTTGTATGAGAAGTAATGGGATTGAATTATGAGAGCGTTGAATGTTAATTGGATTGGAAATCATAAAAGGTGCATGTACAATTCAAGCTTTGGGTTTGGATTGAATTAGGTTTGAATCTTATGTTTTGATAAGTTTCAATTCATGAGGAAACTTTTGTTTGAAGTTGGTTGGTTCTAGTTGTGAACCATATGTTGAAGATAACTTCCGCAATAAATGTGAAAATGCCAGGCATTGGTGTTTTTGGTTTGGGAATTTGCTGAGTTGTATAATTATACGCATGAGTTATGGAAATCCTGGGTATTGCAGGCTAGCCCTACATCATTTTTTGGTATCTAAGCTTGGCTCTGAATGAAAGTTTCTTGAAAAGCGTTGAAGACTGAATTTGAATTTATATCAAATTTTGTGTGGAGAAGTAACTCTCGGTTATGCATTCGAACAGAATAAAATTCTGTTTTGATTGGTAAAATTCGATATGAGTTGTATGAGTGATTGACAAATTGCAGGTGATAAGTGCTGGGATAAATTATGACAGCATTTATGAAGTAGCAGATGTGCATGCAGGCAAAGGAGATCAGATTCTAATCTGACAGACAAGCAACCAGAATGTAGCTGAATGAATGAAGAATCATGCACGTATTGTGTTTGTTTAATTTTGAATTGAGTTTCATTGACAAGAAATAGATTGAGGATTGTTGGTTGTAGCAATGAAGTATCTCAGCAAAGGAGATCAAGGGATAGTAATGAAAGAAGCTGTTAATTATTTCTGAGTGGAAGAAACTCAGCAAAGAAGGAATTATTGCTGACAGCTGAAGTTTGCCAGATAAAACCAGAATATTGGAAGAGAGGATCAGATTTTAAAATCTGATTAACAGTAGTTGAATATCGAGAAATTGTGCAGAGGACGCATAAAAATTTGCTGAAACAGATTTGCAGGAATGATGAGATTCTAAAGGTAATTGAAGTGTAGGTGAATGGAAGGACAAGATCAGACGAGGTAAGATGATATGGTTTTATTTGGATTTGAAGAATAGAATATTGTAGTCTTTGCATTGAGGTATTATTACAACTCCCAAAAGGCAATGTGTTTAGAATTGCTAACAGATAAATAAAACTGGTGAAAGTTTCTTAGTGAAAACATAGACGTGGCAGAACCTTGAGGAATTCCAATAGAGATTGGATAAGGAGGAAAATTGTGAACAGGCAGATGAGTTGAAGCCCAGGAAGAGCAAAGAGAAGTGCTCAAAGGAGGTTCCAGAGATAGAGAACCAATTGCTTGCCAAAAGACTGAGTGAGGAGAGCTTGGTGAGGTAAGTGGCGGCAGGATAGGACTTGCTGATGAAGAGGCTTTAGTGCAACTCATAGTAAAGAGAGTGAGGAACTCATAGAGAGGGAAAGGATTATGACTAGTGACAGTCGTAACAGAGGTTCTGAAATAAACCACAGCAGAGGACAAAAGAATAAGGATGCCAAGGCAATTGGCATACAGAGACAGTTAAGCAAAGAGGAATATGAGAGGGAGAAGGATGAGATAGTAGTTTAGCTTGAGGTGTTAATGGAGATGTTGCAAAGAAATGAGGTAGACCAGAAGCATGGTTATGTCATAAGAAAGAAGCTGAAGTGGTAGAGGCTACAAGAGAAGAGGAATCATCAGGTGAATATGCAGTTGATAAAGGAACTAAGGGAACTTGAACAGGTTATTGATGCCAAACAGAGGATAGAGAAGCTCGAAAGAATTGAGCTACAGCAAAAGGAATATGCTGAAGAAGATGTTGAAGTTTCAATATGTTACCCAGAAAGTGGACCATTACTTTTTGAAAGTGATGAAGAGCTAGAAGAGTTGAATCATATGAATGATTCGAAGTAGCCCGAGGACTTGATGACTGAAGCATAAAATAAGACCGTAAGGTCTTGTGATTTTAAAAATAATGATTTGTGTGTGATTGCAGGTTTGGAGGAAGATAGACAGTCTTTTAAAGCTGTCAAAGATGTGAAAGAGTACCTTCCAGAAGATGAAAGTTTTGAAGCAGAATATGATAAAGAGGCTGGGAAAGAATCAGTTCACTACAATGGACAAATGATGGAAAACATCATTGAAATAGATGATGAGAAGGGGAGACTAGCTGATAGTCTCAAGAGTTCTTTGAGTTTGGATCAGCATACTGATATGCTGACAGAAGAAGAGAAATCAACGCAACATACTGAAGTGTTGCTAAAGGGAAAAGAGGTGGATAGCCAATTGGAGGAAGAAGAGGAAGAACATCTACTGAAGGATGTTAAGGAGAGACTGCTGAAGAAGGATGACAAAATAGTTGTCATCAATGATAACCAAGAAGAAGTTGACAGATGCAGAAAACAGAGGCAAGAAATTGTTCTAAAAGATTATGTAGCAGCCGCAGAAAAGGTGCAAAACAACATTAAGGGTGAAAAGGAAGTGATCAAAACAAGTGAAGAACAAGCAAGAATGAGAGTTCAACAATCAAGAGATGGAAACAATCAGCAGACAGAGGATATACTGGACAAAGAAATTGAGTTGATAAGGAGGTTAATGATAAAAACATCCCAGAGAAAGACAGAAGCAAGAAAGAAAAGGAGAGACAACAAGAGAAAGACTGTAGCAGAATTAGAAGGCAGAGCAAGTGGAGCACTACAGCACAAAATATGGAGACCTGGAGAACAACAACAGATAACAACAACAATAAAGCAATTGACAAGCAAGGAAATATTACAAAATAAAGTTTGGGATCCAGTAGGAAACAATTATCCAGACTTATGACCAGGTGTCATAAATTTTCTTACATGGGGAGTCTGATGCAGGAGCATCCAGCTCAATATTATCATTGTATTTTAGTAGAAATAGGGGTCTCATATTTTTGAAAATTTATTAATTCCATGTAAATATTAATATTAGTTTTGAGTGATTAATTATGTTTTTAATTAATTATTTGTGAGAATTTGTAAATGTCTCCAAACAACTGGAAACATGAGGGAAATTAGCCTTAAGATAATTTAGAATTAATAATGGAGTCTAAGTTAGAATTAGTTGAAAGGTTTTAGGGATAAAGATCTATCTTTTAGGGATGTTGAGAGATTTAGGGGTTTGTTGAGGAATTGAAAGGATAAAGCATTAAATTAGATCATTTTAAAATTTGTATAAATTATCAACCCTCAAAGGGCATTGAGATCAGATTAGAGAGAGGGTGAGAGTATGAAGTAGTGAGAAGATTTCTGCTTGGAAGCCTTCAAGCAGTTTGTAAAGGGCCAAATGATCGATAATCAGGTCGAAGGAAGGAAATTGTATTGTAAGTGTTTTGTGTTGTAAATACAACATTTGATTTTTCACTGTATGTCCAAGATTGAATTTCTGTGTTCAATGAATGAAAGGAAATTTATTCCTCTTTGAATTCTGGAGTTATTATGTGCAAAGGAATGATGTTTAGTCTGTATGAAAGAAGTTAAATTTCTGCAAAAGCCCATTTAATATTGTCGGTTTATTGTATGAGACATCGTGGAACTGGCAAATCGATCACAATGGATCGATTTCAAAGAAAAATAATTTATGTATAAGTAAATTGTCAATTACTGGTTGAAAGAGGGCGCTATTGCATATCTTTGCCAAGATTTTTGTTTTGAATGTTTTAACCATCTATGAAAATTCAAGACGCTGTCATTAAAAGGCATGATCTCACAATTTTAGAATGAACGCATGGTTGGGAGTGTTAATGAAACGCTGTTCACTTTAATTTGTATAAAAATTGTTAATGAATTTGTGATAGCTCGATTGCAGACTGGAATAGTTTGTATGAGATAGCAGATTGCGGATTGGTAAAGCGCTTGATGGCTTACCATAGCACAGTTTAGAATGGATCTGTGAGATCAATGAACCAAGTGAATGGTCTTGGAGCTATCAGTAATTGAATGCGTAATGATTTCTAGGTAAGTAAGGTTTTAATGTTTTAAATCCAGAATCGTGGAATACTGAACGCATTGGTAACAGGCGCAAAGGAGCTCAGAAATTGGTAAGGAAACGCTAAAAATTAATCTGTTGGGTGAATTACCACCGAAGTGATAAGTTTCAATAATTCGATTTCTGCCTGTGAGCCATTATACAACGAATTAACATTTGAAATTTCAGAAGTCAGTGATCCGGCAAAGTTGAAAAAGAAGCGTTGGGGAAAATTGCATGAACTCGTTGTATTAAGTCAATTAAATTGTGTCACTGTATGAAGAGGCGTAGAAGGTTATTTAATCTCTGTCTATTATGAACAAATTTAATAGTGTTATTGATTTATGAAATCGTTGGGTTTTATGTGAATGGAGAAGTCTGGCGGTGAGAGATTAAAGGAAGAAGTCGAGCCTTACTGGGTTATGGCTCGATTCTGACATGCGACCATTTAATTTCCCACGTTATTTTTCATATGCTGTTTTGGTATAATTAAAAGCACAATTCATTGTTTGAAGTAGGTGAACTTCATTTGGTCGATATGTTGTGCGGTGGTAATAATACTGTTTCAGAACTACTGTGGGCGATCTTCTGAGAAATGAGTTCAAACACTTACAATGGCTGATATCAAAAGTCAAAACAGAGTCCAACTTTCGAGCAATAGAATTCTGGCAAGAACGCGAAGAGGTATGAATCGTAAGCAAGGGCGCATCCTTCAGTTTTAAATTCCAGTGTTAAAAATCATATGTGAATGATTTTGATTTAAATGGAAATGTTGTATGAGAAGTAATGCGATTGAATTATGAGAGCGTTGAATGTTATTTGGATTGGAAATCATAAAAGGTGCATGTACAATTCAAGCTTTGGGTTTGGATTGAATTAGGTTTGAATCTTATGTTTTGATAAGTTTCAATTCATGAGGAAACTTTTGTTTGAAGTTGGTTGGTTCTAGTTGTGAACCATATGTTGAAGATAACTTCCACAATAAATGTGAAAATGCCAGGCATTGGTGTTTTTGGTTTGGGAATTTGTTGAGTTGCATAATTATATGCATGAGTTATGGAAATCCTGGGTATTGCAGGCTAGCCCTGCATCATTTGAGATCGAGAAGTTTAATGGGAGGAATACATTTGAAATCTGGAAAGTTAAGAGGCACGATTACTCATACAACAAGGTGTGGTGAAGGCACTTTTTGGAAAATCCAAACAACCTTTCGCCATGACAGATGACGAATGGAGTGACATCGATGACAGAGCACTGAGTGGCATACGATTGTGTTTGGCAGATAATGTTTTATTTAACATCGTGTTAGAAAAAACATCCATTGGTTTATGGACAAAGTTAGAAAAACTGTACATGACTAAATCCTTAACCAACAGGATTATTCTGAAAAGATAGTTGTATAGCTTGCGCATGAAGGAAGGTACAACAATAATCGAGCATTTGAATACTTTTAATACTCTCTTGGTGTAGTTAGATAGAATAGAAGTAAAATTTGATTTAGAATAAAGCTGTAACTTTATTATGCTCTTTTCCTGAGTCATGGGATCATTTTGTTACTTCTATAAGTCTTAGTTCATCAGAAACCCTTGAATTTGATGATGTTGTTGGAGCTCTGCTGTCTGAAGAAACCTGAAAAAGGTCAAATTTAGAAACCTCTACATCAGAAGTAATGATGGTTAGAGGTCGATCTAAAGAAAAACGCTTAAGTAAAAAAAACAACTCTCGGTCAAAATCAAAAGGGAAGAAGTGTAAGCTAAAATGTTGGTTTTGCGGAAAATTGGGACATTCGAATAAATATTGTTGGAAGAGACAACAAACATCCAAAGGAGACTCTTCAACAGAAAATAAAGAAGAAAACATGATAGATACAAGTTCAGGTTCGGCGTCTGATTCAAGTATAAGTGATGAAGTTTTATCAGTTAATTTTTCAAATCGTGATCAACATTGGCTATTAGATTCTGGTGCATCCAATCACATGTGCATTCATAAAGAGTGGTTTAAATCTTATAAGTCGATTAATGATGGAGTAGTTTACATGGGGAATGATGTCTCATGTAATGTTGTTCGAATTGGAAGCATCCATATTAAAATGTCTAATGGGACAATTAAAATCTTAACTGATGTAAGACATGTGCCTGAACTCAGAAAAAATCTTATTTATCTCGGAGTCTTAGACACAAATGGATATAAAACTTCTATTCAGGGTGGAGTAATGAAAATTTACAAAGGATTCTTATTATTAATGAAAGAAAAAAATATTGGAAATATTTTTCAGTTAGAAGGAAGAACGGAGTCAGATTATGCTTCTACTGTATCCAAAAATGACAGTGATTCTATTAGACTATGGCATCAACGGTTGGGCCATATGAGCGAAAGAGGATTAAAAATCTTATCTGATCGTATGTTACTTCCTAGTTTAAAATCTTCTAAGTTAGATTTCGGCAAACACCTATTTATGGGAAACAAAGTAAGCAAAACTTTAAAACTGGAAAACATACTAGTAAAGGAATCCTTGATTATATCCATTCTGATGTTTGGGGTCCATATCCTACAACCTCATATGGAGGATCATCATATTTTATTTATTTTATAGATGATTTCTCTAGAAAATTCTGGGTCTACATGTTAAAAAGAAAGCCTGATGTATTCACAGTTTTCAAGCAGTTTAGAGCATTAGTAGAAAATATCACTGAAAGAACTATTAAATGTTTAAGAATTGGCAATGGTGGTGAGTTGAATTCAAAGGAATTTGATAATTATTGCAAGGAAGTTGGGATCTAAAGACATAGAACTACTTCTTATACTCCTCAGCAAAATGGAGTTGTTGAACGCATGAACAAGACTCTCTTAGAAAGAGCAAGAAGTATGCTAAGTAACGCAAATTTCTAGAAGGAATTATGGATAGAAGTAGTATCTACGGCTTTATATTTGATAAATCGATCACTATCAACTGCAATAGGATGAAAAATTCCTCAAGAGGTATGGAAGGGTCATCCTTGTGATTATTCTAAACTGAAAGTTTTTGGTTGTGATGCATATGTTCTAATTCTGAAACATCAGTGTTCTAAATTATATCCTAAATAAAAAAGATATATATTTTTTGGATATGGTGATGGGATTAAGGGATACAGGTTGTGGGATCCTACAACTCACAAGATCATCATTAAGAGAGATGTTAAATTCAATGAATCTTCACTTGATAATCCAGATATAGATAATAAATTGAAACAGGAACATGTACCTAAATTTCAACATATTCAGTTTGAAACCAGTTGAAATACTAATGATAGTAAAGATGAACAAGTTTCAGATGAATCTCATGAAGAAGTTCCTACAGATAATAATAAGCAAATCGTGGAAGAACTAGAAACATCTTTAAGAAGGTCCACCAGAATCAGACATCCTCCTAAAAGGTATGATGATTATGTTACTTCAGTTGCTTTAACTGCCAATGATGATGAACCTTTATGCTATCAGGAAGCTGTAGAAGGTTCTAAAAGTGATAAGTCGAAAGAAGCTATGAAGGATTAGATGAAGGCAATAGACAAGAATGCCACATGGGACCTCGTAGAACTTCCCAATGACAGAAAAACTGTAGGATGTAAATGGGTTTACAAATTGAAAAGGGGTGTTGATGATAAAGAAGACATGTACAAAATGAGGCTGGTTGCAAAAGGTTTTTCTTAGAAAGCAGGAATTGAATTTCATTAGATATTTTCACCAGTTGTTAAAATTGTTTCAATTCAGATTGTTTTAGCATTATTTGCTTTACTTGATTTATAATTACAACAACTAGATGTTAAGACTGCATTCTTACATGGATATTTAGATGAAGAGATTTATATGGAACAAAATGAAGGTTTTTTTTAAAATCACACCAAGAAATTTTCCTGCAGGCTCAAGAAATCATTGTATGGTCTCAAGTAGTTGCCAAGACAATGGTACAAGAAATTTGATTCTTTCGTGATGAGTCAAAATTATATAAGAAGTGAATATGATCATTGTGTTTACTTTAAGAAATTAAGTAATGTCATATTCATTATCTTAGTATTATATGTTGACAATATGGTTTTAGCAAGCAAAAGCATAACTGAGATCAACAGGTTAAAGGCTCAGATGGCTAGGATGTTTGATATAAAAGATATAGGAGTAGCAAGACATATTTTGGGCATGAACATTTTCAGATACAGGAGCAATGGTAAGCTGTGGTTATCACAATAGAAGTATATTGAGAAAATACTCTTAAGGTTTGGTATGAACAATGTGAAGCCAGTTTCAGTCCCTTTATCTTCCCATTTTAAGCTTTCTTCAAGTTTATGTCCTAACACAAATGGAGAAAAGGAATATATGTCTTGAATACCATATGCTAATGCAGTAGGAAGTTTGATGTATGTGATGGTTTGTACACGACCAGATATTTCACATGCAGTTGGGGTTGTCAGTAGATATATGGAAAATCCAGGGAAAGAACACTTGGAAATAGTGAAATGGGTGCTTCAGTATTTTAGAGGCACAAGTGATTATTGTATCACTTATGACAGAAGTAGTGAATTTGTTCGCAGATATGTTGATTCCGATTTTGCAGGTGATTTGGATAAGAGAAGGTCAAATTCAGGATATGTCTTTTCTCTTGTAGGTGGAGCTATTAGCTGGATGTAAAAGCTAGAAAACATTTTTTCTTTAACCACTACAGAAGCAGAATACATAGCTGATTCACATGCTTACAAAGAAGCGGTTTGGTTGAAAGGTCTGTTTAGTGAGTTTGGTAGGCTGCAAGACAACATAAAGTTATTTTCCCATAGTCAAAGTGCAATTCATTTGGCTAAAAATACGGCCTATCATATTAAATCAAAGCATATACCTATAAAGTACCATTTTGTAATACAGGTTATCACTGAATGGGGAGTCTCTCTTGAAAAAGTGTGCAGACATGTTCACGAAAGCAATTTTATTAGAGAAGCTACGATGGCGTTTGGCTTCTCTTGGCTTGTAGAGAAAATGAAAAGAATAAACAGGAATGAGGTATCAGACTAATTGTTGTCAAGGTGGAGATTGTTGAGATTTTCCATATTATTTTGGCACAAATCTCATGGAAGAGGAAGAGGAAGTGAAGATGTGGGAAATCTGTTGTTGTAATCTCCTGTTGAATAATAATAAAGTCAATACCTCTGTTTGGTGGATGTAGCCCAGATTGGTTGCGTGAACCACGTTAAATTGTTGTCTTCATTTATTGTTGTGTGTGATTTATTTTTTTTTCCGTTGTGCTTAATTCTATCAAATGCATCATTTATGCATCAACCTGCAAAGAGTGTGATTTGGGATGAGGTATTTGCTGGGAAGAATGTCAATGGTATCTAGACATAAATTTTTTCCATCATCTAATCATTTTTTAATGGAATATCGGTCATAGCTTATTCCCGCCGTTTACGGTTTATGGGGTTTACACACTCATTGCAAACTTCGGAATACTTTAGTGATCAAGTGAGACCTTTAAATTAGTCAGACATTACATTTTCACTTCACTGCATGATTTTGTTTGTTTAATAAAATGCAAATAGTAAATCCAATACAATAGTGTCGCATAGAATGAAAGAAGCTAAGAAAACTAGGACTGAAATAAGAATAAAGTAAATTAATAATGAAAGATTACATTCATTAAATAAATAAAAACACAACACATTAATCATATGACTCATGGATAGAAATCATATAAAGGAACCTAAGAATATAAGAAATCAAAATATTATACCAGTTTACAACTATATATAGTATGAGTTTATAAATAATGACGAGAATAGAAAGAAAAAGAATATATGTTAATGTAATTTATATATAATATATTCCTTCTTTAATTTCTTACATAATTTTGTGTGATAGAAGATAAAAGGTGAATTAGAAGACAAAATAATTTCATGAATCATGTCATGTTATATCCAATTCCAAGTATACTACCCATAACCACATTTGATTCCAAATCGTAGTTGTTTCTATTTCATCATTGTTTAGTGAACATATTCCTCTCTCCTAAAATAGAATAACTTCCTTCTAATATATGAAGATACTTTGGTAGCATAATTTCATCAAATTATTACCGATCCATACCAAGGAAGATACTTTGCTAGCATAGTGTGACCAAATCTTTAGTTATGCATACCATGGAACTCCATATTACTCACCATGCTAGATGGTTTTTGACCAAAAGGAAATCATTAGAGGTAGTTCTTTATTAGTTGGAATAATTTTGATGGTTATTTTTAGGTGAATGAATTCAAACTCTTATAGCCTTCGGAAAAAATTATTCAAAAATAAGTATTCTTCTCCATAGACTATGTTTCATGGTGAAAATCTATAAATATTTCCCCACATACAAATTTGAAAGAAGAAAATCTATAAATATTTCTTATCTAGAGTTTTCCTCAAATATATAATTTTTTAAACCCCCATACCCCTAGATCCTCAGGGATATCCTTAGGGAAAATAGTCAAGGATCATTACACTAAATGAGATCCAATATATTTTAAGGTGCCTTTATGAGATCCCATATCTTTTAATATTCCTTTCCATAGATAATTTTATATTTTGAGGTGCCCTTCCATAGATAGTTGAATGTAGTATTTAGAATTCTATGCAATAAACATTTTGGTATAAGAGTCAATCAAATTTTTGGGATAAGAGTCAATAAATTCCTAAAATGGATTCATTTTATCACCTTTACTACATATTTGATATATAAGAAAACCACCAAGGGAGAAGCAATGATTACACTATAATTCAATCCAAATTTCTACAGTTACCTACAACCATTTCCAATAAGTTATGCCATAGTTGTTTAGCTTGACATTAAAAACCAAATATTTTAAATTGTCATTAGTGTGCGTGCCTACAACTATCACTCCATATCAATTTCCTTCTACATAATCTATAAAGTATATATCATATTTATTCAAATTTACCACCATCCTTGAAGTGCTATATAAGTTTTCAATTACCAATTTGAAGCGAATGAATTTTTCATTATTACAAAATAAATAGTACATCATCTAAACATAACACACAAATGAGATGAATTTTTTGTGCCATCAAAATCCTTGATTTATTTTTGAATGTATATATTTTATTATCAATTTGCTAATACCCACTGTAATAAGGAGAAAAAATAAGGGGAGAGAAGAATACCATAACAAGGTCTCTTGAATTGATTGAAAAGGGATGAGTATACAATGGTAATTAATGTTAGTTTACTAGCCAGGGTATTTTAGTAGCCGCGAGTGTGTTTTGAAAGCTTCAAAATATTTTTTCACAACAAATATTACCTTGTACTTTTCAAATATGCTATTGAAATTATATTTTCCTCCAACACCTATTTGAATCTAGGTGTTTATATATTAAGAAAAATCATACTTTGATCTCATTCTCAGTAAATGAAGCCAACGGATTATACATACCCAATTATAGCATTCCTTGATTTTTATATTATTTTATAGCTTTAGGCTCATTGTTGTAAGTAAAAAAATGAAATATACACTTCACATTAGATAGGCTATAATTTTAATATCTAGTTGCCTTTTTTTTCCAAGTTCACCCTCTCAAAGGCTGGATTTCCAAGTTCCTCTTCTAAATTCTTGTATACCTCTTAGTTACGACCATCTTGACACTTTGTTTCATTATCTATGTCCAATTTTATATTTTTAGTGGTTACTAAACAACTACTCAACAAGCTTCATTTCACCATTCTCTAGCTATGAAACTGTGGGACAAGACAAGACTAGAATTTAGTTTTCTTGAAAGAAAATTATTATACTTAACATTCTCATCTACATGATCATAAATCTTGTGTGATTTCACACCAGAAACATAACCAATGAAGATAAATTTCACTACCTTATTATCCAAATTCAAAAATTTATCCTTAGGCCCATGATCATAAACCTTGCAACTAAAATGTGAATATGCTAAATCAATGGATTTATTTTAATTAAAATGAGGGATTTATTTTAGTTAAGACCCTAATAGGAGTGTCTTCCTATAGAATTAGTGTAAAAAACTTATTAAGTAACATAAAATAGAAATGTATTCCATACAAAATTTCTACTCTAGTTTGGATCCTCTAAGGATACTCTAAACCCTCCCCATTAAAGTCCTATTTATGCATTCTCATTTCCTTATCCTATTTCTAAATATAAATTTATTCCTACATATAATAATAATTTTATAGATGTTAATTTAGTATCCAGGGAAAATATCTCACTGAAGTGTGTTTTGACAACTTCATAATATTCTTTCTCAACCACCAATATCACCTTGTACTTTTGAAATATGTTATTGAATTTATATTCTCCTTAGTGTTCCCATTAAGAAACCACACTTTGATATGATTCTTATTATTTCATCCATTAAGAAATAATAATTTGATATCATTCTTAGAAAATGAGGCCATATTCTTATACATGCCAAATTTTAGCACTCCTTTATTTTCATATTATTTTGTGGCTATAGGGTCATTGTTGTAAGTAAACAAATAAAATATACACCTGAAATTGGATAAACTATAATTGTATATATCAAGTGGCATTTTTTTCCAAGTTCTTATTCTTAGAGGCTAAGGTGGAGTTCCAAGTTCCTCTTATAAATTTTTCTATACTTCCTTGTTACTACCATCATGAAAATTTGGTTCATTATCATTGGGAAATTTTATAATATTGTGTGGTTTATAAAAAAATAATCATATACCTTCTTCTCACCATGTTGTAGCTATGCATATATGGGACAGCATTTTAGTTTTGTAAAAACAAAAATTCGTATGCTTAACGTTCTTATCTATATGATCCCAAATCTTGTATGACTTCACAGCAACCACATAGTTATTGATGACACATTTCATAACCTTATTATACAACTCCAAAATTTTATCCTTTGGCACATGATCATAAACCTTGAAACTAAAATGTGCATATGTGAAATCGATGATATCTTTATTTTAGTTAAGGCACTAATATGGGTGTTTTCCTAAAGATCTAGTTTAAAAATATTAATGAGTGGGTAACATACAATAGAATTGTTTTTTAACTAAAATGTTTACTCTAACTTGGATCTTATAAGCATACTCTTAAACCTCCCCATCAGAGTCCTATTCATGTATTCTCATTCCCATATCCTATTTCTAAACCAAAAGTTATTCCTATTGTTGAAGCCTAGAAGATCTCTGCTTCAAACATTGGGGAAAACCACCTGGTTGGGACCTTAGGACAGCTCCTTATCCGTTTGGTATGGTGGCTCCGACTGGATTGAAAGGACCAGTTTCCTTATAACTAATGGGTTGGTGATGGGTTGATTTGGATGAGTGAAAAATGGGACTAAATAACTGAAATAAAACTATCTAATTTAAACTAAATACTGATAAAGAAATTCTAAGACTAACCCGGGTATCATATGTGAATACAACTTAAAATTATTCCAATTTAACAATAACCATAAAAATATATTAAAGTTTAATTGAAATGCGCAGTAAAAAATAAAGATAACTCTGTTTAAGAAATTAAACAGAGTTATATTAACATATTGTATTCATCATTGGATATCATCTACATACACTTATGAAAGATAACATTTCAATTATATTAAAAAATGATATATAAAGAAACGTTATGAAAACAAATATATATAAATGATAGCAAATTTTAAAGCAAATATCATATGACAAAAGAAATCAACAGTGAATAGATAAAAATACATTATCCATCTTGAAAGCTTTCAAGTGAAATCTGATACTCTAATCCAGTAATTCTGATGCAAAATCAAATCCAAGGTACAAAAATGCAACACTTTAAAGATAATTCCACATAAAATCACCAGATGTGATCCTTTATAAAATATAAGAGGTAGTTGAGTACAGAAATGTAATCTCCAAGTCCAAAAATATTACAACTCAGGACCTTTTCTCCAGTGCATGAGAATGGTTTAAATATGAAATTACATGAAAACAGAATCCTACTACTACTGCTACAATCTATCAACTTAAAAACAGAAATGCTATCTTTTGTGGAACTGATTCATTGCTTTTCCCTCTCACTCGATGTAGCCAGGTGGCAAATTTTCAACATTTCCTGGACTTCTGATGGATGACTCATCTTGGAATGTAACTGTCCAGCGTATGTGGCATCGGAGAATTCTGGAATCAAACAATCAACAACGTTTGATAGGCATTTAATAGCTAATTGACTATTGAGTGGATTAATTAGATAGGTCCACATATTATCCGAAGATATTGTTTCAAGCTCATTGATCTATTGATTTTTATTCAGTATTTCTTCTTTCCATCTGTGATCAGTGTCTTTGACTTTAAGAAAACTGCCTAGAACACCATCTGAAATGAGATTAATTGCATATAAGCTGTCATTGATAAACTGTATTATATTACCCATCATGCCTCTAGCTCTTGATATAGCTCTCTTGGCTTTCATTAACTGTCGTTCCCACTCTGTAAACAAGATTTCCTTCTGTTTTTCTTCTATTTTAGGAAGATTAGCTTTTCTTCCTTCTTCTATATCCTGCCAAGTAAGAAATTCATAAATCTTTTCATCGGCATCATCAATCTCTTGCCTGAGATTAACTATGCCCTGTATCAAAGATGATGTTATATCAATAAACGACTCTGTTTGAGCTAATTTTGTACAAAAAATATCTAACTGCTGAGACAGTAGTTTATTGGCTTCAAGAGCTTCTGTTTTTAATTCATTCAATTTGGGAAAATCTTTGAATTTATCTAAGGCTGCTTGAAATTATTTTTCTTGCACAATCTTTGTGTTCCTTTCATCTTGTAACAAATTTTGTAGCTTGCAATCTCTTGATTCAACTGTCGCTGATTACTTAAAGTTTGTTCATCAATTTTTTTCTTTTCTGTGACAAGCTGCTCTTCTAGCTCTTTAATTCTGAGCTCTCGATTTTGAAATTTCTGTTCAAATTTAGCAATTTTCTGCTGATTTTCATTAGCTTGTTTTTCAAGTAAAGCTAGATGTAGATCTTTCTGAATCATCAACTGAGAAACTTCTGCAGCTTTATCTATTGTCGCAGCACTGTATGCTCCTGCATATTGAGATAACTTAGTGAGATCCTCAGATGGATTCACTTCGGCATTCTTATAAACAATACTCATGAATTCTTCCTGTGAAGCAAAATTGGTGTCCTGATCCATCTTCCTTATTTTTCTCTGTTTTTTAAAAACAACCTTATGTTTAGGGCTATAGAATACATCCAGAGGAGGGATCTCCTCAATTTTCAACACAATTTGTCCTGTAGGATGTTCAGGAATGATTTCAATATCTTGATCTTCTGGATTTTTCTCTTCAGGATTATCCTGCAGTCCTAATTGATGAGCAAATTGATCATACTGTTTCAACAATTGAGAGGAAATATTAAGATTAGTGGAATCTACAATTTTCTTGGTATTTTCATTTCCTCCAAGTTGGGTATCGGATTTCTCTGTATTTCCTTCTTGTTTACTAGTTTTACTGTCTGAACTTTCCTTTTGGCCATGCACATTAGTATCATTACTTGTGTATTTCTTCTCTGTTTGAGTTGTAGATTGCTGATCAATATTTTCTTGGGATTTCTCATCAATGATCATCTTTTCAGTATCTATAACAGGATCATTTCTTGTTACTTCTTCTTGTGTCTGTACAATGGGCTGGTCAGTAGATAATTGTGTAGTGGGCTTACTGGTAGATGCTTCTTCTGTTGTTTTGCCAGATTTATCTTCTATCTCTGCCTCTTGCATAGGAACCCTTAGTTGATCTAGAGGAATTTTTAACAATCTTTTCCTTTTGAATAACATAAATTTATTCATTTCTTTTTTCTGAAATCTGGACTTGGCCAAATTATAGACTTGAGAAAAATCATTTAATGAAACAAACAAATCATCAAGCTCATCTGGTTCATGCTCGAATCAAGCAATCAAAACTGAAGAAGTAACATTAAAAGCTACCTTTTGTGGATCATACTGTCTCCCCGGGACTGTTGCTAATTTAAAACCCTTTATTTTGGTGACTTCCTTTTTTGCATGCTTGAATTCATTCAAAGTAAAATGTCCACAATTGAATGGAAACGAAGGCCACATTATTTTCTTACTATTGCTCAGAAACCTGGACATCCCTTCAATTGTTAATTGATAGGATATTTCTTGAGCTAAGAGTTTATTCGGGACAATAAGGGGGAGAATCTGGGGTTCCACAATACTCCCGAAAATCCTAACATACGTGAATTTCTCTTCTCCAAACGAGTCTCCTATTGAGGATAAGTTAGATTTAGCTTGGTCAGAGAATCTAGGGGGAAGGCGATTGAAAAATATTTGAAAGACTGGAATAAGGAAACCATGACATATATTATATACGTGATCTTTGAAATGAATTTTCCAAAGAAGGTTATGATATATGTGAATCGGAGTGGGATCTTTAGCAGTCCATTTCCATCCTAACAAGGGAAACTCAAAATTGAAACAAAGGGCGTCTAAAATATAAGCACAGAAGAAAAAAGGAGTGGCATTTCCAGCGCTTTTATATTGTCTGTATTCAAGTATCCTATTAGCTATCCTATCAGAAAGGATAACAGCCCAGTCCATAATTTCGGAATTGACAACAGCTAGGATTAAAGGAACCATTTGTATAGAAAACCTAGCAGAATTGTTATTTCCAAATAATCTACACATCATGGCAGCAACATAGTAGTATGGGGGCAAAAGAGAATCTACTGAATACATACCGGATGATTTATTTTTGTGCTTTTTGGGATTTTTCCTCCATTCTTTGATAGGTTCATATTGAACCTTATAACTGTCAGCAAACTCTTTGACAAATTCTTTGTTATAAACTTTCTATGGATCAGGAAGATGATACATTGCCTTGATGTCTTCTTCTTTGAATGATCCAAAAGATGCTCTAGAAGCTGAAATAAACATTCTGTCTTTAATTTTTACACTATCAATGACCCATCGAATCACATCATAATAAGGAATGATGTTTTCTCTGGCTGCGATTCGATGTAGAAATGAATTTGCAAGTGTTCTATCAGTAACTTCAGAGTTGGAATTTGAGTTATCTTCATCAGGTACTGATACCTTTGCTATTGTGACTTTAGGGTTTTCATTCTCCAATAGATTATACACTCCTTCCCATGTCATTCTGCCGAGCCCTTGACATGATGTATCTGTAACTAGTTTCAGCTTTGCTGGATTTTCCTTTGAAACTGTAGGAATCTCAAAAAACTTAGCGACACCAACATCCTTCATTCTCCTTGTTCTCTTCGCCATTTCTGTGTCTGATATTGTTTCCCTTGGTCCGCGAATGAAAATATTTGGCGTTCTTTGATTCTGCAAGGCAATAAGCTTCTCAGTCGTGATGAACAAGCAAGTGAAAAGAACAACTACAAATCATAATTCATTATTTATTGATTCTGTATAATACTTAAATGTTCCTTTTGGGTCACACTTCGCGTATTCAAAACAGAATCATAAGCCAATATTTATTTGATTTGTTATTTAATGTCAATCATACCATTCGAGATTTGGTGCTTGTGAAATATTATAATATTACTTATTTCAAATTCTTCCAATGTGTAATATTAAATCTTAATCACAATCGGAAGTATTCAAATGGTATATCGATATCATAATACAAATTTCTCCGATTGTCGATTGTGATTGCTAACTTCTTTGATTCTTGATTAGATGGTGGTATATTGCATCGGGGAGTTTCCACCGAAAAGATTTATTAATGGATTTCTACGATTTCCGACTGCAATATGGTGGGGTCTACCATATAAAGATTCTTCTCATTTAAGTGAAACAAATGTTTATTTCTTTTTGAAAAGTGTTTTATAATAAAGCGCGTCGCAATCAGAGAATTTTAAATTGACCAAAGAATTTATTAAAAGTGCTCCGATCACGCGATTGCGATTAATCGCATCGGAGATTTTGAACATGTATGTAAAACTTCTCTCAAATATTTCTTCCGATTTCTGATTTCCGATTATTGTTCATGGGACTTTTGCAATTAATTTATTTTCTATAATAAAGTATTTTATATTTGATCGGATCAGAAGTTTTTGAATGTTGTATTTGTTTGTACTCACTTGGTAACAAAGATATGCAATGAGTCATTCAAAATAATGAATCTTTATTTTTAAGCCTTTTATTCCTATATTAAAAAGAAGAAAAAGGGACCCTATTTATAAATGAATTTTATTCTAATTTTTTAGAAAAAGGGAGGGTTGTTGTAGAGTATAACAATTGGCGACTCACTGAAAGAAACAGTTATCTCTGAAAAAATAAAATGAATACTATATTTCTAGTAAGTAAATATTTTTAAAGATAATGAAAACTATCTTAAGATAATCAAAAATAAAATCTAACTATGAAAAAGAATAAAAATTACTTACAATTTCTTTCTAATATCTTGAGAATAAAAACATTATTGGGTTATCTCAAGCTTTGATTGGTGTTAATAATGAGGTAAGTGGATTTCTCCAAGTCTGGTTTTTATAATATACTCTATTGTCATAGGCATCGCCTCTGCTGCCTGCAAACGGTCATAGTCTCGACATGGTTACCTTTTAACCATTAACTTATTCATTGTCCCATCCAATTAAAATTATGATCTTTTAAAAGATAAATTCATAAGATATTTTATCTCATGTTTTTGTCTTTTACTAATTTTTTATTTTTAAGAGCCATTCTTCTGGTTTGGTAGCCAGATAATAACAATGTCATTCACTAGTTGTAATTAAACTGAACAAGATGGCTCGTGATGAGACCCCTTGTCTTACATTTATAAGCCATTACCCTGTTTTGATATGCAGTATTGGTAATGTCAGTTTTATTACTTCTTATGAACATGGTAAGCAGGTTGGTGATGAGACCTCTTATCTCTTAAAATTTTCATATAATTTCTTAGAATTACATTTTAAAAAATCACAACTTAAATGGATGGGGTGAACTAGTTTTATCCTTAAGAATCAATGGATGACAATTTTCAGAGTTTCTTGAGTACCGGGACTTTGAAAAATATTTACTTTTATGGATAACCTTTCTCGGCTCAATAAATTTATAATGATTTACATTTTCCTCAAGTTTTAAAAAGATCATGCAAATGATTAGAATAATCTTTCAAAGTTTAACATTTTATTTTAAACTATCCAAAGACTGTGATCATCTCTTTAAAAATTCTTATTTACACAAAATAAATATTTATAATATTCTTCCTAAGAAATTTTCTAAATAGTAAATAGTCAATTAGAGACTTATTAACAACTTTTATTTACAAAACAATTAAAAAATTTGTAGAAAGGAATATGTACAAGTAAGAAGGGGTTACCTCCTTATGAAAAGAATTTCTTTAAGACAAGCCCATTTACAGGAAGAGATTCTCTCTTTCCTGTTAAATCTTGGAGTATGAATGTATTTGAGCCTATTTTTTCAGCAATCTGAAATAGTCCAAGCCACATTTTCTGAAACTTGGTATGCTTACCTTTTTCTTCATGTGCTTTATCCCATTTCAGAACAAGATCACCAATTGACAAAGTCTTTGAGCTGGTAGAACTTACATCAAAAGAAGATTTTACAAGCTGTTGATGTTTTTCATGAATAATTTTTGCTTTATCTCTATCTTCTTCTAGTTTAAGGATTTGATCATATCTCAATTGAATGGATGAAGAAGGATTTTCTTCAATAAATTGCACTAGGGCTAATGATGGAAGAGCTAAATTTGATTGTATCACAGCTTCTTTTCCATAAACGAAATTGAAAGGTGAAGTTCCTATTGAATCTTTTTTAGTAATACGATCCGCCCATAGTGAAAAGATTAAAGACTTGTGCCAATTCTTTTGGTTTTGATCAATGGTCCTTTTAATGATTTTGATAAGATTTTTGTTAGTGGATTCAGCCAAACCATTACCTTGTGGATAATAATTTGCTGAATATTTCAATTTAAAACCTCTTTTGACTGCAAATTCCATTATACTGTTTCCATAAAAATAAGTTGCATTATCAAAGACAAGAGCGTTAGGTACACCAAACCTGGTTATGATGAATTGATCTATGAAATCAATAATTGTATCAGAATTGGCTACCTTCAAAGGGATTGCTTCTACCCATTTTGTAAAGTAATCAGTTACTGTAAGGATGTATTTATGCTGTTTGGAAGAATGAGGTACTATCTCACCAATAATATCAAGCCCCCATTCCTCAAATGGTTGATCAATATTTACCGGTTGCAAAGGAAAAGCTGGTTTCTTTTGTCTTCAACTAGCAGTTTGACAAAATTTTCACTTCCTTACATAATCATGTGTATCTTTAAAAAGGGTAGGCCAGTAATAACCAGCATGAATTATTTTGTGAGCTGTGGTATCACCTCCAAAATGACCTCCTACTGGTCCATCATGCAATTCCTGCAACACCTTTTCGGCTTCAGTCTTTTCAGGACATCTTACTAGGATTGAATCATAATTCTTTCTGAATAACACATTATCAATGATCTCATATTTAATAGCCTTAAATCTTAAAGCACGTTTGCTCTTATTGCTGAGATTAGAAGGAGCACACCCATTTTTCAAGTAATAGATGAGATCAACATACTGAGATTCAGAATCTGAAACACTTATCTAACTTACTTGAATATCTTTATTTGAATCTTGATTTTATGGTATCTTACGAGCTCCTGCCAATAATCTGCAAAAACCTTGTCCTCTAACAATCTTAGCTGGTTTAATATCAATATCATATTCTTGCAAAACTGTTACCCAGTTAGCTCTCTTTTCTCCTACTTCTTTTTGAACTAATAATTGTCTCACTACCGAGAATGGGACAGTGATTTTTGTATGTGTTTTTAAGAGAAAAGGTCTGAAATGTTTGATTGATTTAAACACGGCAAAGGCTTGTTTTTCAACATCGGAGTAATTCAGCTCAACTCCTTGCAGATTTGAGCTAAAGAAAGAAATTGATGCTTCAACTTTCTGATCATTGAGCTGTGTTAAAATAGCAGCATAGGATGTTTCGGTGGCCAAAGTATACAAAGTAAAATCTTTAGAAAAATCAGGGGTTTTCAATGTCGGTGCATTAATGATTGCTTGTTTGGTTGCCCCAAAGGCTTCTTTCTCTTTATGCCCCCATTTGAATACTGAATTTTTCTTGATCATATTTTGCATAGGTAAAACAATTTCAGAGAAATCAAGAATGAATCTTTTTACAAAATTGATTTTCCCAAGAAATGATTGCATGTATTTTTTGTTATGAGGTAAATAAATATTAGAAATTTATTTCACTCTATCTGGATCAATATATATATATACCATCTTTTGACACAACAAATCCTAAGAGTTTTTCTTCATCCAAAGCAAAGACAGATTTCTTTGGATTTAAGGAAATACCAAACCTTCTACATCTTTCAAATATTTGCTTTAGGTCATGCAGATGATTGGCTCTCTTTTTTTAAAATACTGTTATGTCATCAAGATAAACAACAACTGATCTATTGATCACAATTTTAAATTCTATGTCCATGGCTCTTTGAAAAGTTGCTCCAGCATTTATTAGACCAAAAGGCATTTTCTGATAAGCATAGGTTGCCCATTTTGTTCTGAAAGTTGTTTTCAATCTGTCATCTGGATGAACTAAAACTTAATTATAGCCTGAAAATCCATCAACATTGGACATGAGTTATGAACCAGCTACCTTTTGAAGTATCTAGTTGGTAATGGGAAATTGTCTTTTAAACATGCTTTGTTTAAATTTCTAAAATCAATACAGATTCTTGTATCACCATTCTTCTTCCTTACAGGTACCATATTGGAAACCCAATTGGAGTGCCTTACAGGAAAAATCATTTTGGCTTTTAAAAGTTTATTAAGTTCTGATTTGATTTTATCTTCGAGATTTGGATGAATCTTTCTTAACTTCTGTTGAACAGGTTTAATATCAGGAAGCATTGGAATTGTGTGTTGAATAACTGAAGTATCATACGTTTTTAAATCACCATAATTCCAAGCAAAATTTTTTTTTATATTTGTTCAGAAGTTTAATGAAATCATTCCTTTCCTCCGGAGTTAAATTGAGTCCTAAATTAACATTTTGAGGATTAGTGACTTTCTTGAAACGGTCTTTAATATCATATAAGTCCTCTAATTTAACAACAGATTTCGGAATGGGATTTTCATTACCTTTTGAGGAAATTTGTAAATCATGATCATCCTCATCAATAATTTGTTCATCATATGATTTCTCTGAAGTCATGAAATTTAAAATATCTTGATCATGGTAAAATACTGTCCAATTTGTGATATTATCTGGAACAGAAGGGCGAAAAATCAATTCTACTGAAAATCTATCAGGACTACAATCTTCAGCAGGAAGGAGTTTAGATGCAACATTAGCTAACAAATCAACTGATGTGTTTTGATTCCTAGGAATAGAAGAAATATTGAATGCTAAAAAATGAGTGGTAAGATCTTGCACTAGGGTTTGATAGTGTTTAAGATGTCCTAAAAGGCAATGGATAGTATTCCTAACTTGTTTTATGACAATTTCAGAATCACCAAAGACTTTCAAGTTTTTAACATCTAACCCTATAGCTTTATAAAGTCCTTGAATCAAGGCTTCAAACTTCTGCAGTATTTTTTGTACACTCAAATTCTAACCTACATGATAGCATGGTTTTCTCTCCATCTGGATCAATTAAGATGCATCCTGCTCCATCTCCATCACTAGATTTTGATCCGTCAAAATATAATGACCAAAATAATGATTTATCTATTGGATTATCTAGAATTACATCAGAAATATTTACAATTCTGGAAGAATCAGATTGTGAAAAATTTTCTATTTGAGAAACAAAAGTATTTACAGAAAAGGGTGATTGTGGTGCTTTGAAGTTTCCAAGAAATGACTCAGCAGAATAACCTCCAAGAATATTGTTGTTGAATGCCACAGGTTCATTAGATTGTTCAAATTCAGTGACAGTGTGCATCATATGTTTTTCTCATTCAACCTTGATTTGATTTGGTTTCCCTTTGTAGGGAAGCCACATATGTGAATAATCAGTTGCGATATAACCATTAATTTTTGCAGACCAGTCCCTTATTGAGACTAATCCATATAATTCAGGAATATCTGCAATTAAAATATCAATTCTTTGGACAATCCTAGGATCGGAAGCTAGTCTGATAGTAACTGAATTGATTTCTCCTACAAATTGAACTTTAGAGCGATCTAATTGAACAATATGAACTGCCAATTTCTGTGGTTCAATATTCAATTTGGCACAAACAGAAGTAGGCATTATATTAGAGGGTGCTCCAGAATCGATTAAACAATTATGCAGATTTTTATTGTACATTTCATAAGTCAAAAGAAAAGGAGGAGTCTGAGAATTTCATCTTTCTCCAATGAGCACAGTATCAGTAGCATCTACTTTGTCTGGTGGCTTACCAGTTCCTTTAGCTGCTTTTGCAACTACACCACTTGGTAAAGGAGCAATTGGTGTAGCATTTAATTCTTTTAATAACAACTTCTACTGGTATTTTAGTTTGCTGAGTTCATGTAAGGAAATGTTGGCTTTAATCTTTTTCATGTCTTCAACAATGTTATACTCCATAGGATCTAACACCACTAAAGTCTTTGTTGTCGACATAGGAGGACTAGAAGAAGATGGCTGATTTTGAGTAGGTAACGGAGAATTTTTCTTTGCAGGGGATTTGTCTTTGGTACTTGGAGTTGTAATTTTCTTTTTAGGAACTGTTTGTACAGGCTTCGATGTATATTTACTCCTAGTACTTACAGGCACAGCTTCTTGTTCTACCTCACTATCAGAATTAGGGAGAATAAAATCCCACATTCCATGCAATTCAGCTATTTCTTCATTCTCTTCTTCTTCATCTGATACTAGAGGAGTATCTTCTTCTTCTTCCTCTTCTGATTCTGCATTAGAGATTGAATTGGGAGGTTTATATTCAACTTGATTTCTTTTGAAATTTCAGAATGGTTTTTTGGTAGATGTTTGAGCTACTTGTTTTTTTATTTCAACCATTTCATTTGACATGGTTTTAAGAACTTTCTGTAAACCTTCCATATCGTATGGGTCTTTGGCCTTTTTCCTCGAATCATCTTTGAAGCTGACCTTCTTGGATTTCCTTTCCTCAATAGAATTTTTCTTTTCTATCGAAATAATTCGTTTTTCTACTGCAATAGCCTCTTTCATATTCTCGGCTAGCATAGGTTTTGTAGCTCTATCTACAAAAATTTCTATGTTTGAGGGTAAAGCGGTTATGTACCATTCACTTCTGACTTGTTCACTAGGCCTTGAATCTGTGTAGATTTTGTTCAAGAGTTTGTTGAATCTAGCGTTGAAATCTTTAATGGGCTCCTTGGGTTCTGTCTTCAAATTTGAGAGATCGTTGATTAAAGTAGATATTGATTTGTCATCTCCAAATTTGGTTAAAAAATGATCTGAAAAAATGGCCCAACTTGTTATGGATCCTGAAGGTAATGAAAATTACCAGGATCCTGCTGCCCATTGAAGAGTATAAGGAAATAGTATGACTACAACATCTTCTTCTACGACTCCATTCAAATTTACAGCCATCATAAAGTTATTGATGTGTTCTTCATCTTGAATGTTAAGATCTGGACTGAACTTTGGAAGCCATTTTCCAGGATTGTCAGGTAAATCATGTAAAGGTGCAGGCATGTTGACAGCCCCTGGAGTAGCCCATGGTCTAGCCATTATTGTAACAACTGTTGGAGGAGTAGTAGAGACTGTTGGTGTCGGAAAAGAAGTGGTTGGAATAGATGATGTTGGAATTGATGATGAATGAGCAGATGGTGATTGAGTAGATGACATGGAAACAAATGCACTTTGTTGAGTTGGGGTTTCAGAAACAGGTGATTGAATATGAGATGAAGAACTTATATCACTTTCTGATTCCGATTGAGTTCTTTTTGTCTTGACTCTACTAGGTAAAGGGAATTCTTTCAGAGAAATACCAAGTTTTTCACTTTGAAGCCTAGTAAGAGGTTCTGAAGGAATAAATTTTGAGCTTACACTACCTTCAGATATTTCAGAGTCTTCTAGAGATAATGAGAATCCTTTCAATTTATGAATTAAATCTTGTACTTCAGGAGACTCGGGATTTTGATTGTCTGATTGTTTTGAGATTTTTGTAGTGGGTGTCTGAATATTCTTCTCAATTCCTTCTATAGGATTTTGTAATTCAGAAGAAATTGAAGAAGTTAATGATGGTGTTTTTCTCTCAGAATGGCCTGTGGATAAATATTCACTTGCCATTCATAGCTCATGGGTGTTTTTCTCTCAGAATGGCCTGTGGATAAATATTCACTTGCCATTCATAGCTCATGGCCCTCCTTATAGCGCCAAAAATGTTGAAGCCTAGAAGATCTCTGCTTCAAACATTGGGGAAAACCACCCGGTCGGGACCTTAGGACAGCTCCTTATCTGTTTGGTATGGTAGCTCTGATTGGATTGAAAGGACCAGTTTCCTTATAACTAATGGGTTGGTGATGGGTTGATTTGGATGAGTGAAAAATGGGACTAGATAACTGAAATAAAACTATCTAATTTAAACTAAATACTGATAAAGAAATTCTAAGACTAACCCGGGTATCATATGTGAATACAACTTAAAATTATTCCAATTTAACAATAACCATAAAAATGTATTAAAATTTAATTGAAATGTGCAGTAACAAATAAAGATAACTCTGTTTAAGAAATTAAACAGAGTTATATTAGCATATTGTATTCATCATTGTATATCATCTACATACACTTATGAAAGATAACATTTCAATTATATTCAAAAATGATATATAAAGAAACATTATGAAAACAAATATATATAAATGATAGAAAATTTTAAAGCGAATATCATATGACAAAAGAAATCAACAGTGAATATATAAAAATACCTTATCCATCTTGAAAGCTTTCAAGTGAAATCTGATACTCTAATCCAGTAATTCTAATGCAAAATCAAATCCAAGGTACAAAAATGCAACACTTTAAAGATAATTCCGCATAAAATCACCAGATGTGATCCTTTATAAAATATAAGAGGCAGTGGAGTACAGAAATGTAATCTCCAAGTCCAAAAATATTACAACTCAGGACCCTTTCTCCAATGCATGAGAAGGGTTTAACTATGAAATTACATGAAAACAGAATCCTACTACTACTGCTACAATCTATCAACTTAAAAACAGAAATGCTATCTTTTATGGAACTGATTCATTGCTTTTCCCTCTCGCTCGATGTAGCCAGGTGGAAAATTTTCAACATTTCCTGGACTTCTGATGGATGACTCATCTTGGAATGTAACTGTCCAGCGTATGTGGCATCGGAGAATTCTGGAATCAAACAATCAACATATTTTGATAGGCATTTAATAGCTAATTTTTGATTGAGTGGCTTAATTAGATAGGTCCACATATTATCCCAAGATATTGTTTGAAGGTCATTGATCTGTTGATTTTTATTCAGTATTTCTTCTTTCCATCTGCGATCAGTGTATTTGACTTTAAGAAAATTGCCTGGAACACAATCTGAAATGAGATTAATTGCATATAAGCTGTCATTGATAAACTGTATTATGTTACCCATCATGCCTCTAGCTCTTGATATAGCTCTCTCGGCTTTCATTAACTGCCGTTCCCACTCTGTAAACAGGATTTCCTTATGTATTTCTTCTATTTTAGGAAGATTAGCTTTTCTTCCTTCTTCTGTATCCTTCCAAGTAAGAAATTCATAAATATTTTCATCGGCATCATCAATCTCTTGCCTGAGAGTAACTATGCCCTGTATCAAAGATGATGTTATATCAATAAACAACTCTATTTGAGTTAATTTTGTACAAAAAATATCTAACTTCTGAGACAACAGTTTATTGGCTTCAAGAGCTTCTATTTTGAATTCATTCAATTTGGGAAAATCTTCGAATTTATCTAAGGTTGCTTGAAATTCTTTTTCTAGCACAATATTTGTGCTCCTTTCATCTTGTAACAAATTTTGTCGCTTTGCAATCTCTTGATTCAACTGTCGCTGATTACTTAAAGCTTGTTCATCAAATTTTTTCTTTTCTGTGACAAGCTACTCTTCTAGCTCTTTAATTCTGAGATCTTGATTTTGAAATTGCTGTTCAAATTGAGCAATTTTCTGCTGATTTTCATTAGCTTGTTTTTCAAGTAAAGTTAGATGTAGATCTTTCTGAGTCATAAACTGAGAAACTTCTGCAGCTTTATCTATTGTCGCAGCACTATATGCTCCTGCATATTGAGATAAATTAGTGAGATCCTCAGATGGATTCACTTCGGCATTCTTATAAACAATACTCATGAATTCTTCCTGTGAAGCAAAATTTGTGTCCTGATCCATCTTCCTTCTTTTTCTCTGTTTTTTAACAACAGCCTTATGTTTAGGGCTATAGAATACATCCAGAGGAGGGATCTCCTCAATTTTCAACACAATTTGTCCTGTAGGATGTTCAGGAATGATTTCAGCATCTTGATCTTCTGGATTTTTCTCTTTAGGATTATCCTGCAGTCCTAATTGATGAGCAAATTGATCATACTGTTTCAACAATTGAGAGGAAATATTAAGATTAGCGGAATCTACAATTTTCTTGTTATTTTTGTTTCCTCCAAGTTGGGTATCAGATTTCTCTATATTTCCTTCTTGTTTACCATTTTTACTGTCTGAACTTTCCTTTTGGCCATGCACATTAGTATCAGTACTTGTGTATTTCTTCTCTGTTTGAGTTGTAGATTGCTGATCAATATTTTCTTGGGATTTCTCATCAATGATCATTTTTTCAGTATGTATAACAAGATCATTTCCTGTTACTTCTTCTTGTGTCTGTACAATGGGCTGGTCAGTAGATAATTGTGTAGTGGGCTTACTGGTAGATGCTTCTTCTGTTGTTTTGCCAGATTTATCTTCTATCTCTACCTCTTGCACAGGAACTCTTAGTTGATCTAGAGGAATTTTTAACAATCTTTTCCTTCTGAATAACATAAATTTATTCATTTCTTCTTTCTGAAATCTGGACTTGGCCAAATTATAGACTTGAGAAAAATCATTTAATGAAACAAACAAATCATCAAACTCATCTAGTTCATGCTCGAATCGAGCAATCAAAACTGAAGAAGTAACATTAAAAGCTACCTTTTGTGGATCATACTGTCTCCCCCGGACTGTTGCTAATTTAAAACACTTTATTTTGGTGACTTCGTTTTCTGCATGCTTGAAGTCATTCAAAGTAAAATGTCCACAATTGAATGGAAACGAAGGCCACATTATTTTCTTACTATTTCTCAGAAACTTGGACATCCCTTCAACTGTTAATTGATAGGATATTTCTTGAGCTAAGAGTTTATCCGGGACAATAAGGGGGAGAACGTGGGGTTCCAAAATACTCCCGAAAATCCTAACATACGTGAATTTCTCTTCTCCAAACCAGTCTCCTATTGAGGATAAGTTAGATTTAGCTTGGTCAGAGAGTCTAGGGGGAAGGCGATTGAAAATGATTTGAAAGAATGGAATAAGGAAACCATGACATATCTTATATATGTGATCTTTGAAATTAATTTTCCAAAGGAGGTTATGATATATGTGAATCGGAGTGGGATCTTTAGCAGTCTATTTCCATCCTAACAAGGGAAACTCCGAATTGAAACAAAGTGCGTCTAAAATATAAGCACAAAAGAAAAAGGGAGTGGCATTTCCAGCGCTTTTATCTTGTCTGTATTCAAGTATCCTATTAGCTATCCTATCAGAAAGGATAACAGCCCAGTCCATAATTTCGGAATTGACAACAGCTAGGATTAAAGGAACCATTTGTATAGAAAACCTAGCAGAATTGTTATTGCCAAATAATCTACACATCATGGCAGCAGCATAGCAGTATGGGGGAAAAAGAGAATCTACTGAATACATACTGGATGATTCATTTTTTTGTTTTTCGGGATTTTTCCTCCATTCTTTGATAGGTTCAGATTGAACCTTATAGTTGTCAGCAAACTCTTTGACAAATTCTTTGTTATAAACTTTCTGTGGATCAGGAAGATGATACATTGCCTTGATGTCTTCTGCTTTGAATGATCCAAAAGATGCTCCAGAAGCTGAAATAAACATTCTGTCTTTAATTTTTACACTATCGATGACCCATCGAATCACATCATAATAAGGAATGATGTTTTCTCTGGCTGCGATTCGATGTAGGAATGAATTTGCAACTATTCTATCAGTAACTTTAGAGTCGGAATCTGAGTTATCTTCATCAGGTACTGATACCTTTGCTATTGTGACTTTACGGTTTTCATTCTCCAATAGATTATGCACTCCTTCCCATGTCATTCTGCCAAGCCCTTGACATGATGTATCTGTAACTAGTTTCAGCTTTGCTGGCTTTTCCTTTGAGACTGTAGGAATCTCAACAAACTTAGCGGCACCAGCAGCCTTCATTCTCCTTGTTCTCTTCGACATTTCTGTGTCTGATATTGTTTCCCTCTGTCTGCGAATGAAAATATTTGACGTTCTTTGATTCTGCAAGGCAATAATCTTCTCAGTCATGATGACCAAGCATGTGAAAATAACAACTACAAATCATAATTCATTATTTATTGATTCCGTATAATACTTAAATGTTCCTTTTAGGTCACACTTCGTGTATTCAAAACAGAATCATAAGCCAATATTTATTTGATTTCTTATTTAATGTCAATTGTACCATTGGAGATTTGGTGCTTGTGAAATATTATAATATTACTTATTTCGAATTCTTCCAATGTGTAATATTAAATGTCAATCACAATCGGAAGTATTCAAATGGTACATAGATATCATAATACAGATTTCTCCGATTTTCGATTGCGATTGCTAAATTCTCTGATTCCCGATTAGATGGTGGTATATTGCATCGGGGAGTTTCCATCGAAAAGATTTATTAATGGATTTCTCCAATTTCCGACTACAATGTGGTGGGGTCTACCATATAAAGATTCTTCTCATTTAAGCGAAAAAAATGTTTATTTCTTTTTGAAAAGTGTTTTATAATAAAGCGCGTTGCAATTGGAGAATTTTCAATTGACCAAAGAATTTATTAAAAGTTATCCGATCATGCGATTGCGATTAATCGCATCGGAGATTTTGAACATGTATGTAAAACTTCTCTCAAATATTTCTTCCGATTTTTGATTTCCGATTACTGTTCATGTGACTTTTGCAATTGGTTTATTTTCTATAATAAAATCTTTTATATTTGATCGGATCGGAAGTTTTTTAATGTTGTATTTGTTTGTACTCACTTGGTAACAAAGATATGCAATGAGTCATTCAAAATAATGAATCTTTATTTTTAAGTCTTTTATTCCTATATTAAAAAGAAGAAAAAGGGACCCTATTTCTAAATGAATTTTATTCTAAATTTTTAGAAAAATGGAGGGTTGTTGTACAGTACAACACCTACATAAATAATAAATTGATATATCTTATTTTAGTAGCCAAAGAAAATATCTCAATGAAACATGTTTTAATAACTACAAAATATTTTCGACAACCAATAACACCTTGTACTTTTCAAATATGCTACTAAATTTATCTTTTCCTTGAACACCCATCCAACTAAAATGTATTTTAACAACTTCAAAACATTATTTCACTACAAATATCACATTTAATAACTTTTCATTGAACAACCATTTATATCCAACTGAAATGCGTTCTGACAACTTCAAAATATTATTTCACAACCAATATCACATTGAATATATCTTCCTTGAAAACCCATTTGCATCCAACATAAATGTGTTTTGACAACTTCAAAATACTCTTTCACAACCAATATCACATTGTACATTTCAAAGATGCTATTGAATTTATATTTTCCTTTGCACACCCATTTTCGTCCAACTGGAATGTGTTTTTGACAACTTCAAAATATACTTTCACAACCAGTATCACCTTGCACTTTTCAAAGATTCTATTGAATTTATATTTTCCTCCAACACCTAAAAGCATCTAGGTGTTTATCTATTAAGCAACCATACTTTGATTTCATTATTATTAAATGAATCCATTTTCTTAGACATGCCCAATTTTAACACTCCTTGATTTTCATATTTTTTATAACTATAGGCTCATTCTTGTAAGTAAAAAAATAAAATACACACTTGAAATTGGATAGACTATAATTGTATATATCTAGTGGCCTTATTTTCCAGGTTCACCTTCTCAAATCCTAAGGTGGAGTTCCAAGCTCCTTTTCTAAAAATTTTTATACCTCCTCATTATTTCCATCATGAAACTTTGGTTCATTACCAATAATCTAACGTATGCTTCACTCCTCTCTTTGCTTGAATTCTCCAATCGTAGTTCTGATCGCTATAATTATAACTTGCACATTAAAAAAACACAAGCCAACGATCTTTTGGTTGCCATAATTATCTTATTTTTCACCAAAATTACCCTACCTTAGCCTCTGTTTCAAGACCCAATCAAGACCTCTATGCAAGTATTTTTATTATATTTTAATGATTCTTTGGGTAAATGACTAATGTATTCTCATTTAAATTAAAAGTAAAATAGGTCGATATTTCTATATGTAATTTTCCATTTGTATGACCTTATGACCATTATGATGTATGTTCACTAATTCGAGATCCAAAGTGGTTGTGGTATAGGAAGATCATGAGATTCCTGCAATCACCTTGATTCATGAAATGAATGTGGAATATCGTTGATTCGAAAAGGTCGATTGGGAGTTAGTATCAGTTTTTAAAGATAAAGGCACACATTCACTCTTAAGGACTTGATCATGTCTTCTCACAAATGGCTTGGAGTGCTTGAGGGTTTCTAAAGTTAGGGATTAGTTTCCAATAGCTCCAGTTTTTCCTATCTGTTTGATATGGTTGAGAGCCGATGTAACTTGTATATATGTCAAGCCATATTAGAATAGCGATACTGTGGAAAATTTTTGGTGTTTTAATATTTAGAAGTTTGTATCACCATGACTTATTTGAGGCTTGATTTTTCACTATATGATATGTATTAATCATAAAATCTTGTTATTTAATAAAATAGGACTAATTCATGGTTCATGCATTCAAACATAGTTATTGATCAAACAAGAACTATTACCTCAAAATGAGAACTCTAGCCCAAAAAAACTCAAAAAACATGAAAAAACAACCCAAAAACGAAAAGTGTGTCTTTCAAAACGCACTATTTTTTTCTTTTTTACGGTCAAATTTCAACATTTTCTAAAATTATGCTAAAAACCAAAATTTTTCTTGAAAAAAGAATTGAAAAACACCCTCGAAACAAAAAGTGTTGATGATGGAATAATGGCACCAATTTTTTGTGTGCAAAAAACAACCTGAAAACGAAAAGTGTTGATGCTCAAATATTCGCCAATTTTTTGTGTGCAAAAAAAACCTAAAAATGAAAAGCGTTGTTGCTCGAATAGCGTCGCCAATTTTTTGTGTGCCAGAAACACCTTGACATTGTCAATAATTGTCAATAATTTTTAATAATGACATTTAAGATAAAATATCATAACTCTGAAGCACCTGAAAATTTCAAAGATAAACAGGACATTAAAGATAAAATATCAAAAGTCTTAAAATTCTAACAATGTTTACGCATGTTATTAAAGACAATCTATTATTGTGTCTCTGAAAAGCACTAAAAAATCCAACGATGACATTCAAAATAAAAAATCACCTTTATAAAAATAAAATTCCAATGATTTTTAGGCATGGTATTAAAGACAAAATATCACTTGTAAAAATAAAAAAGATTAAAATTAAAATAAAAATAAAAAAACACAAAAAAATTCAAAAGAAAATAAAAAGGGAAAATTTAAAAATAACACACAATTTAAAGAAAAAAGTTTAAAAATAACCTAAAAAGAGAAAAAAAAAACAAATTTTAATTTTTTTAAGCTATAAAAAAAACAATAATTAATAAAAACCACATAATTAAAAAAATGATAAAATAAATAAAATAAAAAATCAGATTGAGTTAAAATTAAAATTAAAATAATAATAAAATAGAAAATAATTAAGTAAATTAAAAATTAAAAATAAAATAAAAATATTTTTTTTACATATGGAATCTTTTGAAATGAGTGATATAGGTTTACATATGGAATCTTGTGTTCTTATGGTTATATTTGGATTTACTTTTAAAAAATATTTGTTTATCATTGAAGAAATTTTTATGTTTATTGTAAGTTGTAGTAAGGATTTGGATCTGGAAGGTTTCTTTCGTTTTTAGAGTCATCTCTTTGAGTTTAACTCTATGGTGCCATCTCTTTGAGTTTAACACTATGGTTCCCACAACTATTTGAGTTAAGATCTGCAGAGGGATTATTTATATCTTTATTGGTGATGGATACATTTATTCTTTAAATTGGTTTTATGAAGAAAGGAAATTAAAAACCGTGTTATGGTGCTTGTAGCTATTTCACACTATCATTGTGCGAGTGAATTTTTTCTCACCTGAGATTCTCACATTTTAAATATGTTACCATATACTTTTGGTCCTATTGGATTTAGATCTTTCTTTGGTTATCTAGTTATTTTAAGTGCAAGAACAAAATATTATGATCTTTAATTAAACTGAATTTATTAATTAAGTTTTATTTGTGAAGTTATATGCACACAAGCTTATCTTCAATATGGTGTTAATTAGACTAGAACAAATTAGATATATATTCAAGGTGATATTTCCATTTATGCACATAATTTTAACATTTACTTTGATAGTTGATAAATTCTTCATATTATCTTGAGGTTTATGCATTATTCAAGCAGGGTGTGATGAGTTTGGGGGTTTTATAATTGAAGTAAGGTCTCTTTCCATAACATTTAAGTTTGGCCTTGTTGTACAGTATTATTTTTCTTCAATACATAAAAAGAGTGTTTTATTTCTTCAGTACAGGAACAAAGTGTTTTCTTTATCAAGTGTAGGAATAGAGTACACAAACTTTTCTGTCTTACCTAGTACAAAAAAAGTGTAGGAACTGTTATGTCTTTTATAGTACAATAAATGAGTGTAGGAATAGATTTATATTTGGAAAATTATTTGTGTTTTAAAATGATTGAGTTTTCATGGTTTAGAATGAATCATGTGTTTTTTTTCCTTTAATTATTTCTTTCCAAGTCTATGGTTGTTATTTTTTTGAGTGAAAATACAGTATCTATAGTGTTGTGGTGTCATTGTGTTGACAGTGCAGAAATATGAATGTAAGGATTTATTTAAAATTGTTCTTTTTTGCACCTGAGTTTTTTAATTGGAGTGATATAAATAGAGATCATGGAATTGATCCAGAGACTTCAAAATTTCTTGTGTTATGCCTCGAAGTGTACAAAGCCATTGATTGATAATTGAATGTTGAGGAATTGAAGTTCAATTTCGTCGCCCAACATTTTGGTGTCATTGTTGGGGATATGTTCAAAAGAATTGTGGTAAAGTTTTTATTTTATTTTTCTTCATTAGAGGTAAGTCTGCTTTATTTTTTAAAAGTGTGGTCTGGTTCTATTTCCTGAAGGAATTTCGTTTGTTTCAATTATGTTACATAGACATTTGATTTTGAACTAGCTACAACATTTTATTTTGAACTGATTTGTTTCAACAATAATTTTTACTAATTTTTTGCTTATTTATGGTTTGATTTATTTTGAAATGCATGACTAGAAGAGGTAGGGGTGGAGGAAATATTCATACATTGAAATTTTTTTCTCACATTGGGAATGTTTTTTGCAGGATGGAATTCCAAGAAGAAGAAAATACATAACGTAGGTATTATTCACCTGGAATTTGGGACAACAGTTCAAGAATCTCATAGCGAGTAGAAGCGAATAAGGAAATTTTTTTTACTAAAAATATAAATCTGAACCACAGTCAACCTTCACAATATGCAGGAAGTGGCTTGTTCAAAGGAGAAAATATGGAAGATAATAAGGATGTGTATGGTGAAAGGGTTGGTGAGAACCAACGAATGAAGGAGTAGTCAAGTTTTAGGTTTCCAATTGTGCACCCACATGCATTGGTTCAAATGAAGAATATTCTGCCATATGTTCTTCCACATTTTCACAGAAAAGTGCATGAAGATCTTGATTCTTTTCTTTTTGAGTTTGATATACTGTGTACGGGTTATTATTATTCTTTAGACGCTCATAAGTTTAATATTTTCCCTGCATCTCTCAAGGGTTCATCTTTATATTGGTTCATGGGGTTGGGGGGAATATTATAACTTCTAAGGAGAAATGAAGAGGGTGTTCTTGAATAAGTATCAGGAATATTTTAAAATACGAGAAATGAAAGAGGAGATTTTTACTATTGCACAGGATGAATATGAGACCTTAGAGGATTATTTGGAGAGATTATTCTATATTCTTCAAATTTCAAAGCATAATTTTGATACAAGAACTATTATAAACTTGTTTCTATAAGGGATTTCAAATGGTTCTAGAAATAATTTGAATTTTTTGGGACAATGAGATATTGCTAAAAATAATTTTGATCAAATTTGTGACCTGTGAAGGAAACTCTCATGAAACTAATTTAGATATATTAAGGGATGAAAAGAAATTCTAGAAATATAATATTTGGATCTACTATTGATAATATGGAAACTTAAATTATGAATATTGTTAGTAAACAAATATATTCTCTAAAATTTTAGCAGAAAAACAATAAACATTATCCATTTATTGTCTAAAATGTAGGAAAATAATATTTTATGTGAGTGTCCTGCATATGTTAAAAGTTCTCATAGTCATGTAATATGTGCGGGGAAACATCCTACAGAATATCACCCATCCATACCAGGATTAAGAACATCATTTGAGGGACAAAATTTGGTATTTAAGTCATTCCATGCTATGGGAGAATAGAAATCATGACCATAAGTAAGTACAAGTATTATTTCTGATCCCTCATCATATATTTCTAGTTATAATGCACCACATTATTCTTGAAAAGAAAAGAGTTATGCTTAGTCTTGGAAGCATGGGTATCATTCTCAGTGTGGGAAGTATCCTCCTCCTTGGAAACAAGGATGGAGGGGACCACAAAAATCTCATTATTCCTATCCAATGCGTACATAGTCATATCCCACATCATATGCACCTTATCCTACAGTAAAACCAACATTACCAGCTACGCTACCCCAACAAAGTCAGCCCATGCCACCATTTCCATTACCGAAACATTTCTGACCACCTAAATTTCAAGCACAATCAGTTCGCAACCCAAAAAATAAAGTGGTACAAATTATTCATTCTTTTAGACCACTCCCTTTCCATATTTATAATTCCATGGAAGTTGGGGTCAGTTAACTCCAACTAGGATCTCGAAGGGTAATAAAATAAAATAAATAAAAACAAAAGCAAAAGCAACCTGCAGTAATCATTTAGGAGAATACTAAGGAGGAAACTCCTAATATTTCAAACAATAATTCCCCTGTCGAGCCTATTCACACACACTCAAAATCCTTACTTTCTTCTTCAAAAAAACCTCCCTTTCTAGAGAGGCTGGTTATGGACAAAGTTGACCACACTTTTGAGTATAACCTAGCTTCAAGTTGAGGAATATTTTTATAAAGGCCCTATACTATATGATATAAAAGAGATTCCTATATGTATTAAGATTTTTAAGAAACTCTTTCTTCAAAATGTAGGGAGGAAGAGAGTTGAACCTCACACTATCCAGTTTCTTGGAAGAGAAACAAAGTTGATGACATCATGTGCTCAAGTGGAGAAATATACGGATCCTCGAAAGCCAATTATCTATGTTCATATAGGTGATATGCTTGTTCCCATTGTGTTAATACATCACGAAACGACTATAAATTTTATGAATAGGAAAAATATGTAGCAATTTCAGTTGAAACACATTCATCCTACACCCATTGTTCTTTAACTTGCTGATAGACCTAAAATCAAGTGGGAGGGTGTGTTATATGATGTATTTGTCTCAATAAATTCATGGGAGTACCCCACATAATTTATTTTGTTACATACAAAGAATCTTATTGAGGGGTACCCTTTTATTTTGGGACAACCATGGCTTTCCAAAACATATTCCTATATAGGATGTCACTCAGGTGACATGTATATTTCCCATGGGGATGCTAGGAAAAAGGTTACCTTGTAGCCACCTGACAGATCTATCTAGGAGCTTCGAGATACCCTGTTTTTGAATATGATAGTAGCAATGAGGATAGTTATTCTCTTTCCTTGATTCATAAGTACATTTGGTTGGCTGAGCAAGGTGTGATCTGCAATTTTTTGGACAACTCGAACACTATGCAAAATTTTGAGTCACTTTATCAAATATTTAATCCTAGTTTCCATGAAAATTGTGATCCCCAATCCTCACCCTTGTCATTATATCTCTTAGTAGCCATGACAGTTGTTCACAAACCTAAAACTAATCTTCTTGAGGTTATTCTAGCCAAATATTTATGTATTGGTTTAGACCTTGACCCATCGCAGCAAGAAAAGCTTGTGAGCTTGTTGCAAGATCATATTGATGCCTTTGCATGGAGTTATGATGACATGAAAGGCATCCTCCCTAAAAATTATACTCGACATATCTATATTCAAGAGGGTGCCCATCCTATATTACAACCTTAAAGGAAAATGAAACATGCATTAAGAGATTTTTTTAAAGAAGAATTTCAAAAAATATTAGATTATGGTTTTCTCCATCCTATATTTGATAGTCAATGGGTATCTCCACCAGTAGGAGTTCCAAAAAATGATGGGAGATGACGTATTTGTACTGAATATAGAGAATTATATAAATCCACTCTCAAGGATCACTTCCCCCTTCCTTTCATTGATCAGGTGCTAGATACCCCTATAGGTAAAAAATAATTTTCAATTTCAGATGGATTTAGTGGGTATAACCAAATACATATCTCACCTTAGGCTCGAGAGAAGACTACCATACTTTCCCATGGGGGGCATTTTCTTATTAACTGCTTCCATTTAGACCTTGTAATGCTCTTGCTACTTTTCAAATGGAAATATTGGATATTTTTACTAACATTGAGTCTGTAGAGTTTTATATGGATGATTTTTCAGTATTTGGTGATTCTTTTCAGGAATCCCTTCAAAATTAAAACAAAGTGCTTAATAGGTGTCAAGAGGCATGCCTTTCTTTGAGTGATAAGAAATGTAGATTTATGTGAAAAGAAGGAGTGGTCCTTGGAAATTTATTTATGATAAGCGTATCTAGGTAGATACGACCAAAATAGAAGTTATTATACACGTTCCTGCAGCAAAAATAGAAAGGGAAGTGAGAGGATTCTTTGGACATGAAGGTTACTACCGAAGATTCATTGATAATTTTTCTAGGATATCCTCCCCTCTTTTTCAATTATTAGCTGAGGATAGTGATTACCATTAGACTAATTCTTCCCAATGATATTTTGAGAATGTGAAGGAAAAATTACTATAGGCACGAGTCTTGAGGGGACCTCATAGGTCCCTTCCATTTCATATTTCATCAGATGCCTCATATACTTCCTTTGGTGCATCTATACGATAGGAAGAAAATCAATAATTCTATTTTATTTAATTCATTAGTAATAACTTTTAATTTGTTGAAATTAACTATGAATTAACAAAGAAAGAGTTTCTAGCTATGGCTTTTTCCATTAATAAATTCATACACTATGTTACAGGTTATGATTTTTTTGTACATACAAATCACTCTGCTGTAAAATATTTTACGAATAAACCCTTAACTAGTGATACAATAACTAGGTCAGCGCTTTTACTACAGGAATTTAATGTTACTATAATTGACAGGACAGGAAAATCAAATGTAGTTGCTAGTTATATTTCTATATTAGATAATCCTGGTCAAATAGTTCATGTAGATGATTTATTTCCTAACAAACATATTTTTTCTATTTAGACAAACTCTCTAGGGTTTTATAACATAGATAACTATATTTTCACCAAAAAAACACCACCACACCTATTCACTCAATAAAGGCCGAAGATCATTCAAAAAAGTGCTTCATATTCCTCGATCCAAGGAGACCTCTTATATATTAGACTTAACCTTATCATACATAGATGTGTAAGAGAAGAGGAAGTGTTTGAAATCTTGATAACTACCCATGATGAGCCTTTTGGGTGCCATTTTTTTGACAAGATAAGGACATATAAAATTCTCCACGTTGGCTACTTTTGGCCTTTATTGTTTAAGGATGTGAAACAGTATGCTAAGCATTGTGATAGTTGTCAGTGAATGAGCCAATCTGGTAAAGTCAATGAGATTCCTTTATTCCCTCAAGTCATGTTAGTGCCCTTTAGAAAAAGGGCCATTGATGTTTTAGTGCCCATAATCCCAATATCTTAAATAAAAGACATATATTGGTTTGTACAAATTTTGTAACAAAATGGGTAGAAGCTACTGTTGTTCCTTATGTTACTGAAAGAGTTATTATCAATTTTTTATTTAATGAAATTTTACTCGATTTGGTGTTCGAAGAGAAATTTTTACTAACAATGGACCTCAGTTTGTCTCTAATATGGTAAACTAAATTATATATCAATGCATGATTCATCACAGGAAGTCTACACCGTATCACCTGTAGAAAAATGGCCAAGTAGAATCTAAAAACAAGGTGATCGAGTCCATCCATACATAAAATGTAAATCTTCATAAAAAGGATTGGGAAAATAGATTATCGAAGGAATTATTGGCTTATAGTACTACTTGGAGGAACAACACAATTCATATGCCTTATGAGCTGGTGTACACGAAGAAATTATTCTTTCCAAACAAATTCCATATTAAAACTTTTAGAACTGCAGTCCAATTGGGTTTGGATCTCTCGGAAGCACAAAAATAGCAAATTTTCCAGTTAAAAGAACTTGATGAAATGCGAACGGATTTTTTTCAACAAACTACCTTGATGCACCAAAAACGTAGTAAATGGCATGATAGGTTGATCAAGAAAAATCAACTCTAGCTAAGTAATTGGGTGCTCCTCTATGATTCAAAGTTTAAAAATTTTAAGGTTAAGATTCAGACACGTTGGTTGGGGTTGTCTGCAGTACTTAGATATTTTAAGAATTGATCAGTGGAGATTAAAACCATTGATAGATAGGGATTTTTTTTCTTGGTGAATGGGCATAGGATTAGAAGATATTATCATCCCACCACTAAACAATGATTTTTACAACAAGTACAACAATAGTCAGATATGGAGATGGTAGGTCATAGAGAATACCCATCTACTATGAGTACTTTTTGGTTTTCTATTTTCCTAATTGAAATATATATATATATATATATATATATATATATATATATATATATATATATATATATATATATCGCTTATGATAAATGCAATCATCTTGTTGGTGTAGTTATGTCGGGATCTTCTTGAAAACTAGCATGATGGCAGGAAAGTTCCTTTTTAATAAAATGGGGTGTCACTTCAATTAGAAAGCATGTCTAACCTTATTTGAGAATTTGGTTTCTACAGGATTTATGTTCAGGGTAGAAAAAAAAATGAGCAGAACCTAAACCTTATCAAATTTCAGAGTAAGCAACATGGTAAATTGTATGCAAGTGACACAAAAGTTGAGTTGTAGTTAATTCTTTCACATAAGTCAAAACACTATTTGATGGTGGAATTTAATATTTAAGGTGAATACTTTGTCTTTATTCTTTACCCTCTTTTTGGAATTTCCCTTTGATTTCATCTATGTTCCTTAATATATAAAATTTCATGTCCTAATTTCTATATTCCCTCTTTTACCCCTAAATTTCTTCTCGATATCCCTTTTTCCTATATCCCTTTATGGATTTATCCAACTTATTCTAATTGTAACTTCTGATTTTCCTTCCCTTTCTTTATGATATCCCTATCCCACTTCTTTTTTCCCTCATATTTTTCAGGTGATAGTAAATTCTGAAGCCTTGTCAATCTAAGACTGAGAGCTTGATGGCACCTAAAATTGACGATCAAAAGCTCCTCTAAATTTTCAATTTCTTTACAATCAATCGAGCCCAAAATTTTCAAGAGGAACTAGATTGGTGATTTCAGTGTAGGAACCCCTTATTTTTTATACAAGAATTTTGTATGGTCAATGCAAGGATTCTCCTGTTACATTGCAAGAATATGGCTCAAAACATTACAAGAATCGTCTTGTTACAGTGCAGGAATTGTGCTCTGAATAGTGCAAGAACCCTTCTGTTATAGTTGAGGAATCTCAAAATAGTGCAGGAAACCTCTCCTATTACAGAGATGAAAAACTCTTATTACAATTTCTTTTTTTTTTTATTTCAAGAATTTACTGTAAATTAATTTCTACTTTTTTTGGGTCTCTTTAAAAAAGTATGATATCCATGTATAAAAGAAATGGATTTGTTGTAAAATGACTACCCATATTTTCATTTGTATAAGTGACCATTATTGTTACGTGTAAAGGGAAATTAATGGTTAATTCCATTATTAACATTAGATCTAGGATTATTTTATCATAATAAGAAACAACCATTCCCATAGGATATCATACTGAGGAATAAATGCATGCATGGAGGTCACTTCATTAGAATTCCTAGCCATTACATTTGAATTCATGTCGTCTTTCATTGCTTTTTCCTTCTGTTTTGTGTAATCTGACCACTTTTTACCATCTAATCCCTCGAAATCATAATTGGTCTAATCATTACTTCTATTAATCATTTCCTTTCTTGTTTTAGAAATCCTACCGAATCTCCAACTGAATTTCGTACCTCAAGGGTGATGACTGTTTTGGTGGGTGATGTGGAAGTTTAAAAGTTATGGTGTTAGTGCGAGAATTAGGATGTGAACCGGCACGTATTCCAAATGAATGTTGGCTCAATAATCATGTGACCATTAAACAAAAATCATTCTCGCACTTTCCAAATTTTAAAATTATGAAGGAATTCTAGCATCATGTAGAAAAGTGATTGTTGATCCTCGAAAGAGCTTGAAGTGTTGAACAGTTGAGGGACTGTAGGTTAAAATAATACTAAGGAAACTATGGCTATAGTGTAGATCGAACCATGCTCTGTCAAATATATGGAGGGGACAATGGAATATGAAATGAGTCTACCTATTTTACAGGAAGCTGGCCCTGATTGCCTTCTTGTACAATTTTAATGTCTATGATTCAATCATTACATGGGAGTTTTCACTAAACTTTGATGGAAAGAAAGTTACATTGGATTCGATAAATTTTGAGGTAAAAAAATAGTTTATTTCACATGCCACTTAGCTTCCCACTGCTAATGAAAAATGGTTCAAGAAGGGTGAAGTACTGCAAGGTGCATGGTGTAGGTTCCTAGAAAAGTTTGATTGTGCAATTGACTGGAAGAAACGGATGCAGAGGAGCGAGATGGTTGAGAAGTGGAAAAATGTGTTGTACACTCTCTAGAAATTCATCACTTTTGAAGGGAGATACTCTTTGACCTACATGTACCATATTTGACTCCTCATCAACTTCGAATATGGTAAGTTGAATAACTTCCCACATTTTCTATTAAAAATCTTGGATAAGATTTCAAGAAGCATGCAAAAATCCGTGGAGGACCAAGTAGGTTATAAATTATGTCATTATGGGCTGATCAAGATTTTGGTTAGTGAGGATTTGAAAAAAATGGATCTAATTGAGAAGCATTTTTAGAAGCATATCAAAGTGGAGGTGATATGAAGGTTTTTAGTATAAAAACTAGGTAAAAAGAAAAGCTTAAGACGAGTGCAAAACCTAAGGGTACCCAACATTAGAATGGAAAGTCACATCAAGAGGGTAAACATGAAAAATAATCCAATACTACTCAGCCTCAAAAAATTAAGAAGCATGAGAAGAAATTTCATAAGAAAAATAAAAGTGTGAAAGTCAAGGTTGTGGTGCCATAAGTGATCTGAAATTGGAGGAAAACATTGCATTCCTAAAAATGATTTTCCTGTGATGCTTTGCAAGGAAAAATAGGTCTTATGACAAAACAGGTTCTTAATGGTCTCTTCAAGGAATATTAGTTAGTTTTTCATTTAAACTTAAAACATAAGAAAAAACTCATCATTTAACTCATACATGCATTCATTAAGATAAAAAAAACAAATTTGGTGACGAAGTTCACCCCTCTTGAGCTACATCTCTAGATTTCTAACGTAGCTAGACTGATCCATATATTCAATGAAAAAGAGTACATAAGTATGTTGACAATACGAGTGGCTTGTTTCCACTTGAAGCAAACATTCTCCTGCAAAGAAATCCCACTTTAAAAATCATTCCAACCTACAGTCATCCATGCAACAATCAACAAGAAAATGGTTCTCATATAAAGACCTTATACTCCATGTGAAAATGAACATACAAGTACATCGATTCAAAATAGAAGTAAGAAAATATATCTTTCCTCACAAAAACATAATGAGAAAAGACAACATGAGCTACACACTACAATTCACAGTTGCTGCAAGGTCTTCTCTAGGCTCAAAAATCTTCAAACTTTCCTCCAAAACATTGATTGACACTGACACCCATGGCCTCAAACCTATAAAAAATATCTTTTGATGTGTCTCCATTGGATCCAAAATATCCAAAAACCCCTATCTAGACTCCTATCGAGCTCCAAAAGGCCAAAAATTCCTCCTGTTATGGCTCCCTAACCATTCTAACAATTTATTATGTTATCCATCCTACAAACTAGATAAACTGCCTAAAAAAGCTGCAAATTCACCCTGATTTCCACTCGGGAGGCGACAATTTTGCCCACCGAAGGTAAAATTTGGCCGGCATTTTAAATGTCCAATAACCATTATGAGCGAAAAAATATGGTCTCATGGGGCCATACGACTGAGGGTCGGGGCTAACGCAAATCCCTGCTGACCTAGGCCCTTAATGGTCAGGCTGTTGGTCTTATCGACATGATGTGGCCGAGGGTCGGGGCTAACCACCTGCCCCCAATGCTGAGGCCCTCTCCATCTTGGTTTTTGGTCCTCTATGAGGCCATATGGTATGAGCCCAAAGCTATATCTCTATTCCCTCCGTCGATGTCACATGCAAATCCTTGTGACTGAGGCCAAGGATGGCCCCAAGCCCCCTCTATTGTTGGATCTATCCAAAATTCCACCTATGTTTATGTGGGAGTATTGTGACCAGGGGCCAAGGCTATTCCCCGAGCCCCACACCTTTTCACCATGGTCATTTGGTAACACAGGTGACTAGGGGTCGAGGCTGACTGCTCGTCCCCTCCTACAAATATGCACCAATATAAACTTTAAATAGCATTGAAGCTCTTAGGGGTTAATAACCACCCACATGGCATAGTGGTAAGGAATTAGAATTGGTCGATCGAGGACATGTGTTTGAACCTAGCTGAGGTTGTTTGACACTTACCAAATTTTTAACTAGCCATAGGGTACCACATGGTGGCCTCTGGTTGAGGCACGTGGCATCCCCTCATTATACCACCACCAAAAAAAATCCTCCAACTCACATCTGTATGAGGCTATCACTTTCAAATCCCTCATTGGTTCATATAGGCTCAATATACCTACTGACATCAGTAGTATGACTACCTAGTCAGTAGGCGAGTCAACAATCATGTAAATTTTTTTATCTCTTGACCCAAACAATCCTAACATCGTAACCTTGTCATACTACATCAGATTAAGTGAAACAAGTGTCATTTGAATCATAATTATGAATAATACTTCTTGATGTTGATTTTTAAAGATTATGGGCACTTTCATGTTTGAGCTAAATTTTGATCATCGAATCATACCTCCCTACTAGGTACGTTTGGACTCCAAAATTTAGCTTCTCCTAGTAAATAAAATGAGCTAAAGTTTTAAAACTTTTCCAACTCAATCCTTAACGCTCAATTTTTAATTTTTTCCTTCAAGCTCCAATCAAGGGACCCCACCTATTCTTTGTGTGAACACCTTACCGTCCTATCAAGAATTGAGCCACAATTTTTATCACCATGCAGGAACAAAAGAAGTTATGAGTGGAATATGAACATTTTATTTAAACCTATATTTCATGGCTCAAACAATTTCATCTTTAATTTCCATTTTTGAAGACAAACTTTACTTTCTATCTTGGAAATCAAAAGCAATTCAATTTCTTCCATGTAGTGATTCAAATTTTTCTTTACTGTCCTCAACTTGAGCTTGTATAGAAAAGTACACTGGCTACAAAAATTCAATGACACAATTGGCTTTGTCCAGAAAAACATATTCATTTCTTGTAAAATATTTAAAAAATATTCTATTCACAACAAGCTTCATCTTGAACACTTGTATCAGTGATTACATGAAAAAACTATAGAAAAAATTGGACGACAAACCATGTTCATCCTAAAATTCTTTAAACATTTGGAATTATAAACAAGCCAACAACATAACATGTCAATGAAAAATATACTTGTTTCACATAATGATTATTCTTGTTCACTCTACAAAATTAGCCAAAACAGGTAATGATACAACACAAATTTACAATTTACAAAGCAACACAATATACAACTAGAGTACCCAATATTTGTCTCTCCTAAGCTTATGGGTGCTCTTTTTTCATCTATTATGCTTTGAAGGTTTCCTTAGCAACAATGCCAATCCTATTTTTTGTGTCTTTATTTCCTTACATTGGTTTTCACAACCTCTTTATCCTTCTTGCGACGAAGTTTTGGATGTATTTTCCAACATCTTTCATTCCCATGTCCATGCATATTTTTTTTTATTTTTTTTTGGTAAATTAGACTAATTCTATTAAAAAAACACATGGTAGAAGATGGATTACAAAAAAGAGAGGAAATATAGTGATGCAAGTGCATGAGGCTCAATGGAAAAAGGACTTCATTTTTATTCCAAAAATACAAAAAAAACTACAGGCAAAGGAGTGGGTTCCTTTAGCTATAAATTTACTGTTTTGGCAGATAGGATTTGAACTATTCCTTAGGGATTTGGATTGTTGGTAATTAGTTCGATGTATTTATTTTTAGTTGAGAATGTTACGGAGAATATCGTGAAATAGGATTTTATCTAAATTTGGACAGATTAGATTCTTTTAATCAGATCAAAATGATATTATGAACAATATATTTATATGTAAGTTGAAATGTATCAAAAAAAAGAGGGGGATTTGATGGAAGGAGAAATCGAATAGAAGAACATTACATTTCCTCTATACCTGTGTAAATGCAAATCCTAGAGGTTTTGTTATCTTTTGAAATACTTCTAAATTTGTTAATTTTAGATTGAGTTTGTTTAATTGATTCTGTGTGTGCGTTAAATATTTCAAATTTGTGTGCTTCCGATTTAATTCCACAACCATCGTGAATGCAAATAGTCTAATTGTATTGTTAAATTAAAAGTCTATAAGTCAATTGATGCATGAGAAGCATGGTTTCTTTGAAGGAGTATCAAATCTAGCACGTTTGAAGTAAATGAAATTGCTGCAGTGTGTGTAAAGTCCAAGATTTAATAAATTAAGTAAATAGTCCAAAATTTAGGTGATCCGACAAACCACACAGCAAGATTTGTGATCAGACGGTTATCGCATTCAAATATGTGAGGAGTTTAACCTTCCAAATAGACCTGGTATTTTATAAGTCAAGGTTAAGGATTTAAATTGACCGTCCAGTAATTCATTTGATCAGACGGCCTTAGCATCAAGATTGATGATCTGATGGATTTCACATACTTATATGCATGTGTTTTAACATTTCAATTGGATCCAATATAGTTTATAATTAAGGGTTACTAAAAAGTTTTGGGTCCATTAATATAACATAAAGAAGAGAAATGTGATTATTTGCTAAGATGTGTTTCCATCATTGCTAAAGGGGTTTAATGGTTTGTAAGTTGGGTTAAAAAAAAAGAAAAAAAAACTTCATGAATGACAGATAAAGATGAGAAATCAAGCCCAACATATTTTTATACTAATTTAGGAGAAATTATTTCGAAATTTGAAAGCATATCATTATAGCATGCAACTAGCTCACCATTAGTGGTATCGGAGCAGCATTTAGACACTGAACAAGATCTGAAGGATTGGGAAAAGAAATCCAACATGGCTTATAGAGTTGGAAGAGGAGGTGGTGCTGGTCGAAGAAGAGGAAGACCAGTTGCAAATGATGAAGTGATGGAAGTTATGCAACAGATGCAAGATAGATTAGAAGCAATGGAAATGGGAAATTAAAGAGATGCATATGTCAGAGATGTCAGTGAGCCTGAAGTTGAATCTGCAGAAGAAGGAGAACCTGTAGAATTTACTCTTGAAATGAGATTTTTTAAATCAATGTTGGGATCCACATCTAAACCCAGACTTGAATTTTGGTTTTTACAAGAGGCTTAAACCCAGAGGAATTCATAGATTGGGTTAATGACATGGATAATTTCTTTGAGTATGAAGAAATGGAAGAAGGAAAATGAGTGAAATTTTTTGTCACAAAATTGAAAGGACATGCAACACTTTGGTGAGATGGAGTGGAGGCAGAAATAAGGAGACTTGGTAAGCAGCCAATAAAGAATTGGAACATGATGGTGGCAAAGTTGAGAGGTAACTTTTTTCCAAGTGATTATAAAATTTCATTATTTAGACAAATGTTGAATCTTAGATAGAGTTCAATGACAGTGAAAGAATACACAGAGAAATTTTACAAAGTGAGCATAACTGCAGGAAAAATTTAAGATACAACAAAGAAGATTACAAGATATATTAATGGTCTCAGAATGGAGATCCAATATGACATAAGCCTGTTGTCTCCTAAAACTGTGGAAGAGGCTTATCAAATGGCCTTGAAGGCTGAATAAAAACTCATAAGGAAGAAATATGCCAGAAGTAGAGGTAATTTCCGAGGAAAAGGGAGTCAAGGTGGTAGAGGAAGATCTACAGCACCTAGAGAAGGAGCTAGCAGCAGCTCAATTCAGTATACACCCACAGAAGGTGATGCAAGTGGCAGAAGGAGTTTTTCCAGAGGAAGATGAAGTAGAGGTAGAGGAAGATAAATTAGATGTTTTATATTTAATAAGCTTGGACATAGAGCTTATGAATGTACAGAGAATGTGGGGAAAAATCAGAGAAATGTAATTGTTTCTCAGAATGAGGAAGAAGCAGCAAAAGTGCTAGAAGCAGCAAAAGTGCCAGAAGCAGAAAATATACGAGAGAAAGGAGAATATTTGGTTGTTAACAAAGTTTTGTTAAAACCAACAAAGGAAGTTGTTGAACTAGTGCAGAGGAAAAATTTGTTTAGAAGTGTGTACAAAGTTCAAGGAAAATGCTATCAAATGGTAATTGATAGTGGTAGCACTGATAATTTGGTCTCTACAGAAGTGGTGGAGAAGTTAAAATTCAAGACAAAGAAACATCCAACACCCTACAAGGTGTCATGGCTTCAGAAAGGACATCAGTTGTTAGTGAATGAATAGTGTGAAGTGGAATTGCAGTTTGGCAACTACAAAGACAAGATTATGTGTGATGTAATGCCTCTGGACGTATGTCACATATTGTTGGATAGAACTTGGCAGTATGACAGAGGAGCTATGCATGATGGGAAAAAGAACACATACAAGTTTTGTAAATATGATGTCAATCATACATTGTTGCCTATAGAAGAAGAAGACGCATCAAGGAAACCTGATCCTAAAGCTTTGTTACTAAGTGGAAAAGAATATCTGCAGTAGATTGAAGATGATGAGTTAAACTTTGCATTAATTTTTGAACCCAAGGTAGTAATTACTTCGACTAAAATTTCTGACTTACCAATTGAAATTCAAAAGATGCTGGAAAATTATTGTGATATCATTGTAGATGATTTTCTGGATGAATTACCACCTATTATAAAGCTCAGTCATCATATAGATTGATTCTAGGAGAAAATTTTCCAAATAAAATAGCATAAAGGATGACTCCCACAGAAAATGAAGAAACCAGGAAGCATGGATAGGAACTGTTAGATAAAGAATTGATCAGCGAAATTTTGATTCCTTGTGTAGTGCAAACAGTGTTGAGTCCAAAAAAATATGGAGGCTAGGGAATGTGCACTGGTTCAAGAGAAATCAACAAAATAACAATTAGGTATAGATTTCCTTTACCCAGAATTGAAGATTTGATGGATTGTTTAAGTGAGGCAAGATATTTTACAAAACTGGATTTAAAGAGTGGTTATCATCAAATTAGGATAAGGGAAGGAGATGAATGGAAGACATCTTTTAAAACAAATGAAGTATTGTATGAATGGATGGTTATGTTGTTTGTATTATCAAATTTTCCTAGTACATTTATGAGGATTATGAATGAATTATTGAAGGAATTTATTGGTAAATTTGTAATAGTATATATGGATGATATATTAATTTACAACAAATATAAAGAATAACACCTGAGACATTTGAATTATGTCTTAATGAAGTTGCATGAGGAAAAGTTGTTGGTAAATTTAAAAAAAAGTTCATTCATGAAGGAAGAGTTAGTATACTTCGGTTTTGTTGTTTCTGTTGATGGATTGAAAATGGATCCAGAGAAGATAAAGGAAATCATAGAATGGCCTTCACCTAAGATTGTTTTTGAGTTAAGAAGTTTCCATCGTCTTGCTAGTTTTTATAGAAAATTCGTAAGGAATTTTGTTAATATCAATGCTCCAATTATTGAAACAATGTCCTATTATTGAAACCATAAAGAAGGACAAACAACCATTTAGATGGAATAATGAAGTAGAGAAAAGTTTCCAGTTGTTGAAACAAAAGATAACAGAAAATCCCATCTTAGTTTTGCCTGATTTTAACAAACCTTTCCAAGTGAAATGTCATGCCAGTGGGGAAGCTATTGGAGCTGTGTTAAGTCAAGAAGACAAACTTGTAGGTTATTTCAGTGCAAAACTGAATGACACAAGAAGAAAAAAATCTTATGAAAAGGAATTTTATGCAGTTGTGCAGTCATTAAAGAAGTGGAGACATTACTTTATGTCTACAGAGTTTGTGCTTTATTCAGATAATCATGCATTACAGTACATTATGCAGTAGCCAAAAATGAATCAGAAACATGAAAAATGGGTAGAGTATCTTCAAAGTTTCAATTTTGTATTAAAACATATAACTGGCCAAGAAAACAAAGTAACATATGCCTTAAGTAGAAAAAGCATTTTAGATCAAGAAAGTCAAATTCAAGTGTTGGGTTTTTTATTTTCTTAAAGAATTATATAAAATATATTTGTATTTTAAAGAGGCATTTGAGGCATGCAATAATCATGTTTTGTTGGATAGAAGTAAGTGGCTGGATTTTTTCTTGCAAGAAGGTTTTCTATTTAAAGAAATCAGCTATGCATACCAAATTGTTCTATGAGAGAAAATTTCATTAAGGACACACATAGTGGTGGACTTGGTGCACATTTTGGTGAAGACATGACTTATGAAAAACTGAGACATTTTTATTTTTGGCCAAAGATGAGATTTGAAGCGGAGAAGTATGTGTGAAATTGTAAAGTTTGTCAGTATGCAAAAGGAAGGAGTCAAAACATAGGTTTGTATGTTCCATTACCTATCCCAGATAGACCTTGGGATATGGTAAGTATGGATATTATTTTGGATTTACCTAAAATGGAGAGAGGGAATGATGCAATTTATGTTGTTGTCAGCATATTTTCTAAAATGGTACATTTTATTCCATGTTATAAAACCAATGATGCTACTCATGTTGCTAATTTTTTTTTCACAGAGATTGTAAGGTTTCATGGGTTACCTAAAGGCATTGTATCTGATAGGGACACTAGATTTGTTGGTCATTTTTGGAGGACATTGTGGAAAAATCTTGTTACCAAAATAAGTTTCATCTCAGCTTATCACCCTTAGACTGATGGACCGACTGAAGTGGTGAACATAAGCTTGGGTAATCTTTTGAGAAGTCTTGCAGGTGAACATCCTAAACAGTGGGGTCAGATTTTGGTACAAACTGAGTATGATTATAATGAATCTCCTAACAGGAGTACAAGGCAGAGTCCATTCCATATATTTTATGGAATGCACCCAAGAGGAGTGTATGAAATAAGAAATTTTGGAAAAGTAGAGATGAGAAGTGCTAAAGGAGAAGATTTTTCTTCAAAAATTCAAGCAATACAGGACCAGGTAAAACAATAGTTACAATACAACAACATCAAATACAAAAGCAAAGCAAATTTGAAGAAGAGGGAAGTTAATTTTTAGGTTGGAAATTTGGTTGTAGCACACTCGAGGAAGGAAAGATTTCCAAAAAGGGCATATAATAAGTTGAAATTTAAGAAATTGGGCCATGCAGAGTATTGAGAAAAATTTCTACAAATGCATATGAAATTGAATTACCCCTTGAGATTAGAATATATCCAATTTTCAATGTTGCTGATTTATACACGTATGAAGACAGTGACACAGAGGATACAGTTGAAAGCAAAGAAGAAATTGATTGGTTGAAACAATTACCCACAGAAAAAAAATTGCAGTCAGAGAAGATTTTAGAGAAAATATTGTCTAAAAAGAGAATAGGACAGGAATATTTTGGGTATTTAGTCAAGTGGAAAGATCAACCACTTGTAGAAGCTACTTGGATGACAAATTTCATGCTACATAAGTTGGGTATTTCTGTAGAGGAGCTCATGGATAGGAGCCCATGAAGAATTTTGTACTCATATGTCTGATGCAGGAGCATGAGGCTCAAGGGAAAAAGGAAATCATTGTTATTCCAAAAATACAAAAAGAGTTTACAAGCAAAGGAGTGGGTTCCTTTAGCTGGAAATTTACTATTTTGGTAGATAGGATTTGAAATATTCCTTAGGGATTTGGATTTCTGGTAATTAGTTCGACGTATTTAGTTTTAGTTGAGAATTTTAGGGAGAATATCGTGAAATAGAATTTTATATAAACTTGGATAGATTTGATTCTCTGAATCGGATTGAAATGATATTATGAAAAGCATATTTATATGTAAGCTGAAATGTATCAAAAAAAAGAGGGGGATTTCATGGAAAGAGTAATCTAATAGAAGAACATTACATTTCTGCTGTACCTGATTAAATGTGTGCATAAATGCAAATCCTGGAGGTTTTTCTATCTTTTGAAATACTTCTGAATTGGTTAATTTTAGATCGAGTTTGTTTAATTGATTCTATGTGTGCATTAAATATTTCAAATTCGTGTGCTTCCGATTTAATTCTACAACCACCATGAAATGGAAATAGTCTAATTGTATTGTTAAATTAAAAGTCTATTAGTCGATTGATGCATGAGAATTGTGGTTTCTTTGAAAGAGTGTCGAATCTGGCACGTTTGAAGAAAATGAAAGCAATGCAGTGTGAAGAAATTCCAAGGTTTAATAAATTAAGTAAACAGTCCAGCATTTAGGTGATCTGATGACCCACACAGTAGGATTTGTGATCAAACAGTTATCACATTCAGATATGCGAGGAGTTTAACCTTCCAAACAGACTCGATATTTTATAAGTCATGGTTAAGGATTTAAATTGACCGTCCAACAATTCATTTGATTGGACAACCTTAGCATCAAGATCGATGGTTCAATGACTTTCACATACTTAGATGCATTTGTTTTAACATTTCAATTGGAAATGATATAGTTTATAATAAAGAGTTAATAAAAAGGTTTGGGTCCGTTGATATAACATAAAGAAGAGAAATGTGATTATTTGATAAGATGTGTTTCTGTCATTGCTAAAGGGGTTTTAATGTTTTGTAAGTTGGGTTAAAATTTTAAAAAGAAAAAAAAACTTCATGAATGACAGATAAAGATGAGAAATCAAGCCCAACAGAATTGTGTACTTATTTAGTTGAAATTATTTTGAAATTTGAAAGCTTATCATTAGAGCCTGAAATTAGCTCACCGGATAGCATGTAAACCAGAAATTAAGAACAGTTAGCCTCGGTCCCTTTAAGTAGCCAAAAGAGAAGCAAGGGAGTCAAGAAGATAAGCAGGGGAGCCAAAAAGACAAACACAGGGTACCTATTGCATGTTGCAATAGGTACAAAATTACTTTCTCTTTCCCACCGACAAGTATTCAAATGCGAAGGAGATCCATCATGCTTGATGAAAATAATTGGATCCACTCTTTTGATTATTACCACACATTTCTCAGAAAAAACCACACAATGTTAAATTGCAGCACATAAAGTGCAAGGATACATGTCCCACAAATAGTCAAAATTACAAACATTTGTAATATTCCCATGATATTTATACTCTTCCCTGGTGCTAAAACTCTTATGATGTGGACTAGGAAATCACATGCAAGGTTATTCGAAGCATTCATCTCTCTTGGAAGACAAATTAACATTATCACCACCATCTTGGTGTGATATATCATCCTTTGATGATTGGTTTTCCTCAAACAATTGAGAACATTATCCAAACTCTCTATGACCATATCCCAATCATTGATATATTTGTCTCTCTTTTACCATGATAGGATTAGTAATTCCTTGGCCATTGATTTTGAGGCCTCCTTCTTCATAACCCATCCGAGGTAGCATCTTCATACCAATGCCTCTTGTATGTCATTAAAATGCTACAAAAGATGTATTAATGACATAAATTGAAGGATTTGAACTTGAGATGCTAATTACCTCCTTATACTTGCCACCCATATTTTATGTTTCAGATTTTGGTGACGAATTTGAAGATGACTCAAGCCATCCACTTTTTCCATCAAGCATATGATGACAATCTTTGAGATGTTGACAAAATGCACATGCATCACTCTGCATATAGGGTCCGTAAAATTTTTTTGGACCATGGCCACAAATTGGCTTCACTTTGGATGTATTATTTGTTGTCACTGGAGTGGAACTCTCATCAAATCGTTCCACAAGAAAATTCTGCAACTAAAGGAACATATGCCTCTTTTATTATTCAATAATTTCAAGCATTCTTCTCAATTGAATATTCTCCATTCGAAGAGACAAATTCATATCCTCTAACTCTTGGAGGGTCTTATTTCCCATTATTGTAATCTGACCACAACCTCCTCTGATACAAGTTGATCTAAAATTCGAGGAGAACTTCTCCTTCCTACAAATGATCATCCTCTCAAAATTTTCAAGGAAAAATGGGACTTATCAAAAAATAGCTTTTTAAAGGTCTATTCAAATACTATGAGCTATTTTTTCATGTAAACTTAAAACATAAGAAGCATATCATCATTTAAATCATATGGGCATTCATGAAGAGAAACAACAAAAATTTGGTGGTGAGGTTCACCCCTCCTGGGCTACATATTCGAGCTTGTTAACATAGCTATAACTCTCCATATATTTAGTGAAAAAGAGTACATAAGTGTGTTGACAACATGGGTGAGTAGTTTCCCCTTCAAGGAAACCTTCTCCTCCAAAGAACTATCACATAAAAAAAAAATGACAACCTATAGTCAGTCATGAAACAATCAACAATAAAAGTGTTCTCTTATAAAGACTTTGTACTCTATCTGAAAATGAGCATACAAGTACATAAATTCCACATTGAAGTGAAAAAAGAGAGATTTCCTCCCAATAACATAATGAGAATAGACAACATGATTTTCACAATAAAAGTCACATATGTTGTAGTAAACATATGAAGGCTAGAAAACTCCTCTTGTTATGGATCCCTAACAATTATAACAAGTTCTTCTATTATTAGTCCTAGAAACTTGATAAACTGGCTAACATAGGTACAAATATGCCCTGTATTCCACTCGAGCGGTGACAATTTCACCCATCAAAGCTAAAATTTATCAGACACTTTAAATATCTAGTAAACCTTATGATTGAAAAAATGTGTCCACATGGGGCCATATGCCCAATGGCTAGGGATAACATCCTCCCTCTTCTTGCCTAGGCGCTTAACCATTGCGTTTTTGGTCTTATCGGTTCAATTTGGTCTCAGGTCGGGGCTAACTTCCCACCCCCACTACTGAAGCTCTCCCCATCTCGGTGCTTAGTCATGTGTCAGGCCATATGGCCTAAGACCCAATCTATATCTCCACTCCCTTCATTATGTGCTCCATCGAGGTCATTTGCAGGTCCTTCTAACCCGGGCCAGGGCTTTTCCCAAGACCCCTTCATTTTTTTTGCTCTTTGGAATTCTGCCTATGGCTATTTGGGACAATTTTTACCAAGGGGTATGGCTGGTCGTTGAGCCCCACACCTTTGTGCCATGGTCATGTGGTAATGCAAGTGACTGGGGGTTGAGATTGATCGCTCGACCCCTCCTACAAATGTGGGCCAATATAAACTTTAAATGGTGTTGAAGCCCTTAGGCATTAAGAACCACCCGCATGGTGCAGTGGTAAGGCACCAAACTTGGTCCAGGGATGTCATGTGTTTGAACTTGGCTGAAGCTTTCCAACCCTTACCAAAATTTTAACTAGCCACAGGATGCCAAATGGAAACCTCTAGTTGTGCCACGTGGCATCCCCTCGTTCGACCACCAAAAACAAAAGAAAAACCAATAAAAATGCACCAACTTGCACCTGTGTAAGTCTCCCACTTTGAAATCTCACATTGGTTCATACACACTCACTGGACCTGTTGACATCGATGGTACGACTATCAAGTCAGCAGCCTAGTCAAAACCCTGCAAATGTTTTTAGTTATTGAGCCAAATGTTAATAACATCATAAAATTTTCATATGACATCGGATTGACGTGAAAAAGTGTCATTGGAATCAAAACTATGAACACTATGACTTAATGCTAGTTTCGATTTATTTTTAGAACTTTCATTTTTGAGCTAAATTTTGATCACTAAATCAAGAATCATCCAGGAGAATATCACGAGGGTTATTCAAAATTCATCATAGTTATTCTATTAAGAAGAAATCGAAACCTACTACCCCATCGGAGGTTAAGGTTGTTGAGGATTCTAAGTCATCTAGAAGAGACTATGTTTCTCCCAAAGATCCTCTATTGGATATCACCATGGACAATACATATGTCAAATATAATATTTCTTTATTGGAAGGAGTAGCAAAACTCAACACCAGTGTCATGATTTCGAAGCATAAGGAGGAGGATGGTGGCATTTATTTCCCTCGGGAACCTTTGATGAATAAGCATAAAATAAAAAAAGTATCCCATGATCAAGAAGTGGAACAAGAAGGAATTTAGGAATAGAAGAAAGATGAAGAGCATGAGGATAATGTTCCTCCTACATCTATGATAGAAAAAACGAAGATACAAGGAGAAGAAAAGGGAATGGATGAATTGAAGGACTCTGCTATTGGGAAAAGGGTAAGCCAAATTCAAAAGTTGAAACAACACATTCAAGAGCTTGAGATCTTGAATAGTTGTGTGGATACTCGTAACACAACATTGAAGACCAGGAATGGAGAATTTTTAATGACAGTGGCTGAATTGAAGAAATTGGTAAGAAAATGGAGGTTCCTTGTGTCCCACCTAAGCATCCATACTAGGAAGTTGGAAAAAATTATTTGGAAGACTCGAACAAATAAGGATAAAGCAGAAGGTTGAGGAATACACATCCAAATCTAGAAATGAGAAGGAAGATTATTTCAAATTTTGTTTTTTGCTTAGTTTAGTGGTTTTCTAAGGACACAGAACAGGATGAGGTTGGTGGAACGTTGGTTTCCATAATTTTCCTATTTTCCACCCAAATTACCCTACCTTAGCCTCTGTTTCACAACACAAACAAGACTTATATGCAATTATTTTTAGTTTCTTTTAACAATTCTTTTGGTAAATGGATAATCTATGTTAATTTTAATTAAAGTAAAATATGTCATCGTTTTTCTATGTAATTTACCATTTCTATTACCTTATGACCATTACAATGTATGTTCACTCATTCGAAATCAAAATTTGTTATGGTATAGGAATATCTCAAGATTCCTACACCCACCTCGATTCCTACACTAAATGTGGAAGTTTGTTGATTCGAGAAGGCTGACTAGGATTAGGTCTTGGTTTTCAAAGAGAAAGGCATGAACTCACTCCCATGGACTTGTTCCTGTGTTCCTACAAATGGATTGGAGTGTTCGAGGGTTTATAAAGTTATGGATTGGTTGTCAACAACTCCATCTTTTGTTATCTGCTTGATATGGCTGAGAGCCGATGTAACTTGCATGTATGTAAAACTAGATTATAAGGTAGGTTAGCGATACTATGGAGTTTTTTTGGTGTTGGTATCTTCAGAAGTTTGTATCAACACACCCTCTTTGAGTTTGTATTTTACATTCTTGTTATTTAATAAGAGAGGTCTAATTCGAGGTTGATGCATTCACTTATCTATTTCCAGTGATGACCAGTCTATTCTCATATATTAAACTCTTTCCTTAAAAATGGAAATGAGGTGGTTGGATATGGCCCAACTAACCCAACTCATTCTCCCTTTGTCTATTATATTTTGTGATAAGTAAATGATGTGATTAATATTTCGGTGTAAAACTTTTCTTGTAAGTGGCATGTGTGATTTGGATAAACCCTTATGTGTTTTATTTTGAAACGAGTGATAGAGGTTCTAATATAGACTCTTGTGTTGTTTTTTTATCTTTGGGTTTACTTTTCAAAAATATTTCTTTAACATTGAATACATTTTTAAGTTTATTTCAAGATGCAGTAAGAATTTGGATCTGAAAGCTTTATTTCATTTTTAGATTCATATCTTTAGTTTAAACCTTTGATGTGCACATATATTCGAGTTAAGATCTACGGAGGGATTATTTAGATCTTGCTTGGTGATTGATATATATTTTTTTTAATTTTTTTTTACAGAACCAGTAGGCAAAAACCCGTGTTCTAGTTCGTGTCACTATTTGATAGTGTCAATGTGCGAATATATTTTTTTTCACCTAAGAACCTCATGTTTTAAATATTTTACCATATTACTTTGGTCCTATTTTAAGCGCATGAAAAAAATATTGTCATCGTTAATTAAACTAAATTTATGAGTTAATTTTTATTTTGAAAGTCATATGCACATAATCTAATCTTAAATATAGTGTTAATTAAAAAACAACAAGTTATATATATTTGCGAGGTGATCTTTCCATTTATGTACAAGAGTTTAAAATTTCCTTTGATATTTTATAAAGTATTCATCTTATCTTGGATTTTATGCATTATTCAACGAGGGTGTGATGAGCTTGGGGGTTTTATCTTAATTCAAGCAAGGTTTATTTCTGCAACATTTGAGTTTGGGTTTGTTGCACAATATTATTTTCTTTAGTACATAAACATAATGTTTGATTTATTTAGTACGAGAACATAGTGTTTTCCTTCTCGAGTGCAGGAATAGAGTACATGATTTGTTTTATCTTAACTAGTATAGGAACAAAATGTAGTAATTGTTCTATATTTTCCAATATAGGAAATGAGTGCAGGAATAGATTTATTTCAAAAATTCTTCTTTTTTGAAATGGTTGAGCTTGCATGGTTTGGAATGAATCTTGGGTTTTCTTATCCTTCAATTATTTTTTTCCAAGTCTCTAATTTTTATTTTTTTGAGTGAAAATCCAGTCTCCAAAGTAGTGTGGTGTGATTGTGTTGGAATAGGACTAAAAATATTCCTTTACAATTGTTCTTTTTTACACCTGAGTGGTTTAATTGCATGGATAGAAATAGGGATCACAGAATTGATCTAATGTCTTTTGAATTTCTTGTGGTATTCCTTAAATATTAGTAAGCCCTGTATTCATAATTAAGTATTGAGAAATTGAAGTTCAATCCCATCGCCGAACATAATCTATGACATCTATGTAGCATCATCTAATTACTTTAGTTATTGGATCAACTTGGTATCGAAATACATGAAATCATAACATCATATATATGTAAACAAAAAACTCTTTGCGTTAATAGAAATGGAGTGATTTATAACCAAATATAGGAGTTTATCTTGTAGAGAGCTGATCCAAGTTGACTTTTCCTTATTTGCCATAAAGTGTGCCTCTATGTCACCCTAATGCATGGAATAATGACTCTTCACATTAAAAACATGAGGGTAGAATGTATCTCCAAAAGAAAACCACAACCAAATAGGTTCTTGTGGAATGAGGTAATTTATAGGATGGAGAGGTATTTCATGAATTCTTATCCATTTGCCAATATAGGCTTAAGATCCAAAAGTGATGGGAGGATGAGCTCAAGGGATAAGATGGTGATTTCTCCAAGGTAGAAGCATATATGATTTGAATTTTAATCCAAGGAAAATGGTTGAAACAACCTCTGGAAGCTTATGGAAGAAGAATATTCATAAATAATTTTATTTTCTCCTCAATTTATATAATAAACACACCCCAATAAGTGGAAACCTACTAGTGATCAATGCAAGTTCAAAAGGAGTAACCTAGTATTCAACACAAGTACCTAAAGGGTCGGGGTGCATCGGACCTGAAAATCGATGAAATGAAGCAGTTTCAGGCAGAAACTCAAGGATTTTAGAGAGACATGCTTATGTATTTGTGCAAGGGTGAGTGAAAGGGGAAAAAGGATGTTGATTGATCCAGTTTGTAGGTTTATTGACCAGATGTGATAAAATGGCCTATAAAAGATTGCCCCCTAGAGTGAAAAGTTATAAATGTCAATTGATGATTGAAATGGTCTACTTTGTGATAAGTCAGGATCAAGAACAACCAATGATATCATTATCTATTATAATACATTTACATCATGACATATTTTGTGAGGGAGGCATACCCATACTCAACACAGAAGCTAAAATTACATGTGCAATGATCAAAACACACATCCACTGATGAAAAATAGTGGAGCCATGAGTGGATGAATGTATGAGTGATCATAGCCATCATACATTGTAATATTGTATTAATCCTGAAAGTGTAGCTTGGATGCATGAAACTAGATTTAGGGTCTTCTATCTCATTCACACAATCTTCTAATGTATGAGTCTACCCATCTAAATAAATGATATGCAGCCAAAAATGGTAGATACCATTTGATTACTGACCAATGATGTAAGTCACTAACATATGCGAGAGAAACCATTGATGATGTTAATGTCTCTCAAGGTAATTTGTACAATCTGTATGGTGTGAATAAATGAGTTAAAGTCGAACACCGCAAAAAATATTTTGGTTAAAGGCCAATGATGTAAACCTTTCACTGAGAGTGAGGAAAGTTTCCATTGATTTCTGCAAGGACCAAGGTACCGAAGGGTTTTTTCCAAGTCAACTTCCTAGATAATTAGTTGATCTCGACAGGAAGTAACACATCATAGGATGGCCTTGATGTGTACCCCATCAGTTACAAAAAACATGTATCATAATTTTTGATAGAGTGATGTTGGTACGAAACTGGATCAATAATGACAAACATGGAATGAAGGCTTAGGAGTAATATAAAATATATTGACTAAATGAACTCTCCATAAGAAAACAATGAAACTAAATGGATTTGGCATCATAGACTCAAAATTGAAAATGCAAGCTTTGGAAAATGGTATGATGAACCAAAAGACAAGCAAATTTCACCAACCCAACAACCACAATGATTAAGTAAAGGAGTGTCGTGTTCAAGAGTGATTCACTACCATTAAAAAGTGGAGTACACTGCTTTCCCAATTTCCCTTGTCAATACCTATTTATTTTCTAACAAGCTCGAGGAAGATAACATATGTTTGATTTATATGTTAATCCTTCAGATGAATCTCTTCGAGTACGTTTAACAAACGCTGAGAAGGAGTGGCTCGGTCTTGTCATGTTTTACAATTCGATCATTGTGAGATGTTTTAATGAGTCCAATAAAGGTAAAACTCGACATATTTTCATATTTAGAAAGTTTGAAAAAGAGTCGAAAAAGAAAACTCCAGATGTTCCTTTTCATATATAGTCCCTTGAGTTTGAAATGGAATAAAACAATACCCAAGAGAGCCTCTTATCCATGTTTGACTAAGGTATTATCTTTTCATAAGTATTATATCCCAGTCCAGAAAATGGTTAATCTTATACTGATTAGACATATTTTCATTTACTTTAACGAGTTTGAAAATACAAGTGCTCGACAATCATTTCATATTTTAGGAGTTTGAAAAGAGCTGAAAGAGAAATCCTCCTATAGGAACGAGTGGTATAAAAGGTAGCAAATGGTTTTGGTAATGGTGGAACTTCTCAAAACACATAGAGGTCCAAAGGATGGCTAACAAGATCACTCATCACAATGGTTCCTAAGGAAAGGATAAAACAACCAAGTAAAAGAATATGATTGACCAACTAGATGTTGATGATGGAATTAGAAAACCAAGGTTCATTTGGATGAAATAGGCTGATAAAAATGCCAATCACGAGATGTAAGATGAAAATGGTTTCATTTTTACACAATCTTGAAACATGGGAACCTATGCTTTAGAATTATTGAAGATAGTTTCATTTTTTCACAAGCTTGAAACATGAGAAAAAATATGCTTGGAATTGGTTTCATTTTTACACAAGCTTTAAATGGAGAAAAAAATATGCTTGGAATAAGTTTGCATGCCCCCAGAAAAAAACTCTTGATGTTCCTTTTTGTAGATAGTCGCTTCAGTCCAGAAAGGTAGAAAACAATACCCAAGAGAACCTTTTATCCATGTTTTCTTAAGATATTCCTTTTTCATATATAATCTATCTCATTTCATAAAATGGTTAAACTAATACTAAGTAGACATCTTTTCATTTTCTTTAACGAGTTTGGAAAGACGAGTGCGTGATAATATTTTCATATTTTGGGAGTCTGAAAAGAGGTGAAAGAGAACTACTCCTAGAGGAAAGAGTGGTATAAAATGTATAAACTGCTTATGGTCATGATGGAACTACTCAAAACACATAGAGATCAAGAATATGTCCAATAAGACCACTCATCACAACGGTTCCTCGGGAAAGGGTAAAAACACCAAGTGAAAGTGTATGATAAACTAAATAGATGGTGATAATGGAATGAGAGAACCAAGGTTCATCTGGCAGAAACGGGATGATAAAAATGGAAACAATGAGAGATAGGATGAAAATGGTTTCATTTTTACACAATCTTTAAACATGTGAAACTATACATGATAATATTTGAATATAGTTTCATTTATTCACACGATTGAAACATGAAAAAAACTATGCTTGAAATTGGTTTCATGTTTACACATGCTTGAAACGGAGAAAAAAAATGTGCTTGGAATAAGTTTTCATGTCCTTGGATTGATGACTCAATTCAATGTACAATCCACCCAATCTTCATTTCATTCACGTAAGTAGACTACTAATTGCTAATAGGTGGATGGAATGAAGGTTTATTTACTAAATCAAGTCAAATAATATGGTAATTTATGATATCGAATCAAAGACTCGAATTGGAGGGGCTATATGTTTCATGTTTTAAAAATCTTGACACAGTAAAAGAAATACTATCACGACACCTTGTTTCATTTTGTAAGGAGCTTGACACAAGAAAAGGAACTATGCTCTTAAAACCATGTTTCATTTTTTAAGGAGCTTGAAACAAGAAAATGGAAATCTCCTCTAGGAACCTTGAGGATAAGAGGCCATAGTATGGGAGAAAAACACTTTTTAAGGGATATATATATCAATGGATCTAATGGAAATATCGGGTTCCAACACCCCTAGTACATGACACACTCTATAAACAACTAGATCATCAGTAGAGAGAGGTATGGAATATGTCTCCATATAATTAATATGTGGTGGGGGAGATACCACTTGAATATAAGGACCATTTAGGGACATTGATTGATTGGGATTCAAATTAGGACCAATGAATGAAAGTGGGTCAATAGTCACGATTCTTCCTTTATGCAGGAAACACGTCGCATGAAAGATAAAAGAGACAAGAGCTTCGATGACATAAACATAGTCACTTGAAAGGATTAAATTAAAATCCAAAGGTCCTTGAAATACCATCACACACACACACAGATATATATATATATATATATATAGTATTTCCTCCAAAATTAATAGGAAGATTAGGAAGGATCCCTAACAGTTGACTAGTTCCTCTATTAAACTCCAACAGATTCTAGATAACTGGTAGAAGATACATATAACCTAAATCTTTCCATGTAGTTGAGGACATAATACTAACTGATTTGCCTTCATTATATGATAGTGCCAGGTACGGGCATATTATTGGCATGTACTATGATTTGGAAGGGCATGTAAGGAAGAAGAAAATAACCTACCAGTTGACTCCAGTCAAAGGAAGTGACCATACTACTTGGAGGTGGTGTTGTGGGAATGGGAAAAATTCCCCCTTGTACTATGGCAATGGGGGGATTTTCCCCCTACGTAGTGGGAATGGCAGGACTCTCACTAAGTTCATTGGAATGTAAAGAAATGAGAAGAACATGAGCGGTACAAATTTGACTCTCTATAGGAAAGGTACAATAAAATGAAGGTGGTATCAAGTCCAAAAATTTGGCAACAAATGATTGGTTGGGAACTAACTCATCAGATACATGTTTAGAGAGAGTGGGATTGACTAGAGATGAATTCTGACCAATCACTTCATAAAATAGTGGAGGAAGATAGGAAATATTTCAATAACAAGCTGAGAGGTGAGGATGAGAAGCTATAAGGTTGTCAAAAACTTCTGAGGATTCATCTAGATAAGGAAAAATGTGAATAGGATGATTCCATTCAGATAACCTACTAGGAAACTCGATTTTACCCTTTTTCCCATGGACCTACAATCACTATTTGATGGTTTTCCAACAACATGATCTCTATAGGATGATGAAAAATAATGATCTGAGGTCATGGACCCATGCATGTACCACAATTATAATACACTAGGAATACTAGGACAATCTCTAAGAAGGTGGTCACCCTTACATAACATGCAAGGAAATTTAACTTTAGGGGGTTTATTAGAAGGTTTCTCCATACTAGTTTCATTTGTAGAAATGGTTGCTTGGCTTCCCCCTTTCTTTGTTTTCTTCTTATTCTTCATCCTCTTCTTATTCTTAACTTCCTAGTTACTAGAATCAAGACTTTCACTAGCCAAGGAGGAAGAAAGGGATGAATAAATAACAGATGAAAAAGGAAAAGGGTCAACTTTAGGATAAAATTGAGGTTGATATTGTTCAAGTGAAGGATAACTTTGTTGAGGACAATTTAGTACATTCAAAACAATAGTGGTTGAAAATAACGAAACTGGTAAACAAATAGTAAATGCAAGAAGGGACGGCGTTGCCATATAAGGAGCACCAATATTTCCAAAAGGAGGAAAATGACTAGGATTCTTGCCATAGACGTTTCCTTTATTGGCATACTTAGGAAATGTCACCATCAGTCTCAACCTAATATATACTAAGGAATTATTCCACGGTGAGGATGTTGTTATGCAGTTAATTAATTGATTTTAGAAATTAACAAAAAAAATAAAGAAAAGAGTAAATATGCATAAATGTTTACCAAGCAACCATGAACTACAATATACACCTTGGTGAACCAACTAATTAACGTATTTGTAGGAAAACTCCCCAAATGTTGTGTTCAATGTATCAAAGTATACAAGTTGGCCGACTCAGTTACCTATGCCCAGGATAGAAACCTATAGGGGACTTCCAAAATATACTTGACAGTGGGTGGAAGAGAAGTATGTATTTTTGTTTTCTAATGCATAATGGTGTGATGAGAGTGTTACCATATACTTATCATGGATGGATTTCCATCCAATATACCCAAAGGTACGTGGAACATGATATCACCGCCGAAATTTTATGTTGACAAAAAATGAAGGTTCCTATGTTTAAATACTTCAAAACATGTCTATAGCCTAGACGTCTAAATTTTTGTCTTAATGCTACAAATTATACTTAGTTTAATTGAGATGAATTTTATAATTGATCTTGAATTATGTCTCAATTTAAAGGCTGAAAACTCAATGTCACCTGAACAAACCCATGATGCAAGTAATATGAAAAAATAACTATTTTCAATTTCCTTTTAACAATGAAAGACCTAACTAAGTAGGGTAAGAAGAAATAAATAAAAAAGAAAAAAACACGTGATGCAACAATCAATCTCCTCAACTTCACTATTCAAATAAAATTCAAAGCTCTATATGCAATGTAAATAATCTATTTTCTTTTCTTTTATTTTAATGATTCAAATGCAAAGAAACATAGAAATCCAACTTGATCGTTGATGAAAAGAAATGCCACAGAATTTAATTGTAACTTAAAATTTCAAATTAAATAATAAATCTATGCACACAAACCCAAATGGACAAGAAGAAATAAAGAATGAAATAAAATCTTATTAAAAAGGTGATGTCACTCAAAGATTATTAACACTGAGAGGGGGGATTTTTGTTGGAAATATGAAAGATAAAACATAAAATTTGACACTAGGGAATTTCAATTTCACACACAAAATCCTAGATGCAATGCATTATGTATAATATTTTCATTTTCAGTTCCACTTAATTTTCAAATGAAAACTAAGATATTTTCCTAATCACTAATAAAAAAAACTATTCAGAACAATGAATAAAATACCAATTCATTCTAGCACTCAATGATCAAGAAAATAAGTTTACTAATGAGATAATTATAATAAAAAATTAAATTCTATATAAAAACTTATCAAAGGCACCCAAAAGAAAAAATAAATGAAATGGAAGAACTCAAACAGGGACCGCAAGACACTCAAAGACTCAAGGAAGAGAAGTTGGAATGAGGTTGATCAAAGGGAAAACCAAGACAAAGCAAAAATCAAGCATGAATAGAGGGAAAATGCAGGTACAGAAGAGGGAAAATTATTATGAAAAGTAGGCACAAATAAGGCTTTGCAGGGGTGGAATGCTCTGTCCCTATACTAGAAGGATCATTAGTCAATAAATAGATAGTTCCAAAAAAATCAATTACAAGTGAGTCTCAATGAAATGTATTCCTAGGTCTGATATTGACGGAATATGACAATGACGGTCTTAAGAAGAGGTAAAAAAAAAACTAAGGATAAAGAAACATCCAAGGGAATACAAAATTCCTTAGTGGAGTCACCAATTTGTTATAAACAATCTACGACTTCGGACAAGCGTATCTTCCCTAGACTGGCCACCCTAGTCTAGAACAAAAAACATAAAAATAATATATTATTTCCCTTAAATTAAGTATATAACGGGGTGAATCCTACCCATAATCTAAAATATGATTCACTCCTCTCTTGGATTGAATGATGCAATCCTAGATCCAATCACTATAATTACAACCTGCATAATCAAACAATACAATCCAACGATCTACGACATCTATGTGCCATCATCTAGTTACTTAATTAAATGGATCAACATGGCATTAAAATACATTAAATCATAACACCATATATAGGAAAACAAAGAACTCTTTGAATTAATAGAAATGGAGTGAGTTATAACTAAATATAGGAGTTGATATTGTAGATATATCCTCCAAGTTGACTTGTCCTTCTTTGCAACAAAGTGTACCTCTATATCACCATAATGCATATAATAATGACTCTTCACATCAGCAGCACAAGGGTAGAATCTATATCTAAAATGCAACCACAACCAACCAAGTTCTTGTGGAATGATTTAAATATAGAGGAAGAAGAGGTAGTTCATGAATTCTTATCCATTTACCAAACTAGGGTTGAGATCCAAAAATGATGAGAGGATGAGCTCAAGGGAGAAGATGGGGATTTTAAAAAGGTGGAATCAGATATGATTGAAATTTTTGTCCAAGTTAAATGGTTGAAAAAACATCTAAAATCTTCTGGAAGAGGAAGATTAAGATTTTTTTTATATTTTCACAAATTTCTAGAATCAACACTCCCCAACAAGGGGAAACCTGTTACTGATTAATGAAGGTGAAGAAGGAGAAACTTGCTAGTCAATGCAGGTCCTTAAAGGGCTATGGTTCACTAAGCCTAAATATCACTGAAATGAATTAGTTTCAAGAGGAAAATCAGGGATTTGAGAGACTCATGCTTAGGGCTTTGTGCAAGGATGACGCCAATGGTTAAAAGGATGTTAATTGATCCAATTGGTAGGCCTATTTACCAGATGTGAAAAAATGGCCTATAACATGGGGATATAAAGTTTCATTATGCTTTTATTTATCATTGTCCATATACAACATTTCAAAATCTACAAAACAAAAGCTCACTAGGTTTATTAGTCTTCATCAGCTTGATCTTCCTATCTATTTGGTTTTTAAATAGAACCTTAAACTTCATAAACCAAACGAATATATTTCCTTTATTTATTATATAATATATACATGTTAATATATAATAATCATCCATGCCTAATAAATAGTATAAATATGAAAATATTAATGAACATTAACAAGATGAAATAGATAAAATGAACCATATTTAACTTATAAATGTAAAAATGATAACTACATTAAAATTTCACATATATATATTTCCATCCAAAAACCAATGTAGGTAATCTATTCCATATTATATCATTATATTTTTTTCATCCATCTCGATGCATTTGGAGTGGAAAAAGTGGAGGAATAAACTTAAGAGACCATTTTGACTAGAAGGACCTAAATTGGAAAAACAAGGTTTGAAACATGCTCAAAGAATTTTTAGGAATCAAAGGATAATTTTTGGGGGTAAAAAATTTCTCTTTATTTCTGCACCATTTCAGGTTAATCTACACACATAGATATTTCCAACGATGTAATAATCACGTCAATAGGAGTCTGTATACAATATTTATTCCAAGCATAAATTGGCATCCCTATTTTCACACCTATGGTTGGGGAGGATGCCACAACAGCCCATTTATTCATGGAAAAGTGGATAGCCACATATTTTTGATGTAAAATACTCTATAGGAGTCTAAATTATATGCAACTCTAGTTAATATCTATTGTATTCAAACTTAACCACTAGTAGGCTATCGTGTTGTGTTATAACCAGGTAACTAGGAGGAAGATGCATTCCATTATTTCGAGAAAATTTAGTTTGACATATGAAAAAGGACATCAAGGATAGATAAGAGTTAGAGAAAACTAAGAATATTTTTGCATTGTTGCAGCCCACATGCCATAGACAATACTTAGTTGTACCTGCAGCCATATTTTGAAACGAAGAAATAGAGCGGAGAGACCTCACCTTCCAATTTGATTTTCTCATGAAAGGGTTTACCAGAGAGAATAATTTATGTATTATGTGTGGGAGTGAGATTATTTTTCCGTTCTCTACTTTTCTACATAATTTCCATTTTCATGCATGCACTAAATATAGTTAAATATACAAATTTGAAATTTTAATAAAATTGTAATAGTGTAAAAATTCAATATTTTAATATATTATTATCAGATATGTTGTGATGAAATTTCCCATTGAATATACATTGTATTTCAGGGATCATTTGGTATCATAGCAAGCTTCTTTGGGTATTTTGTAGAGATTTTAAGGATGTAGATCAGCAAGGCCTAAAATTGTAAAACACTAATAATGAGTGACAAATATGTAAAAAAACCTCATGATCCTGTAGAGTTGAGGTTTACGCAGCTAGAAAAACAAGTTTCATATAACAACCGCATAGAAACTTTGAATATAAAACTCCAAATATTTGGAGAAGATGGGGGTTCAAATGCAAGGGACAAAATAGAATGGAGATCAAAACATCGGGGAGAAACAGAGAACTAGTCAAAAAAATAATCCAAAATAGATTAACTCAATTCAAGTGTCGAGAATCAATCCTTGTTTCAAATGGAATAAAAAATAGATATCACACCATATCATGGAGATATTGATGCTCTTAATTTGAAAAACTAATTGCAACAATTGGATGTTTATTTCAACGTCAATGAGATTGACGAAGGACATAAGATCTCGTTCATGCAGTTGAAAGTAGAGGACCATGCACTAACTTGGAGGGAGATCCACACGAAATGCTAACGTTGGAGGGAGAACCTCAAGTGACTAAGTGGGAGGATTCTAAAGCCCTCATTAAGTAAAATTTTTATCCCATTGGGTACATGGAGGACTAGTGGATCAGATGCCATTATTTCAGGAAAAAAATGTTCCAAAGGATGTAGGAGTACACCACGAAATTCCAAAATATCGCTATAATGTTGGGTATCTCTGCAAAGAACCTAAATGTACTCCTCAAGTGTTTGGAGGGTCTGCACTGCCATTTTCATGAGTGAGTGATATTTTTCAAGACAAAATTGGTGGAAGAGGCTTGCCTATAGGAATAATAACTACAAAACATAGGCTTGAAGATAAAAAAATCAAGTTGATTGAGGTAGAAGGAGAAACAAGATGCTTCAAAGGAGGGGAAGAAGGAGAAAAATGTGAGAAAAGATAAAAATATGTCAACCACAACACACAAGTGAAAAGATCTGGAAACTATTATAGCTGTTACACAAATTTTTGGTCATCTAACGTGCGACTATTAGATGGACTAAAGTACACCATGTAAGACCAATTTTACCATAGTAAAATGTATCTCACTATGAAAAATAATTTAATAACCCATAGTTGATTAGGTTATTTATGGTCTAAACAAGAAACCCCATGAGGAATAATTAAATAAATATTTATTTGTTTGATTTTCCTCTAGGGATAATTAACTAAACCACTGTTTAATTAACATTCTTGGTCATATTTAACCCAAAAAAGGAAAATTAATTAGATAAATCGCAATTTATCTTATTATTTTCTAGGAATAATTATTTAAATCATTATTTAATAATATTCCTTGTTAAATTTGACTAAACCATCTATAAATAATTGAATAAATCATTATTTATTTAATTATTCTTTAAACACATTCTTAAATAGAACAATGTTTTATTTATCATTTCTAATTAAATGGATTTGACCAAGTTTAAATTCCTTTTCCCTCCAACAAAAACAATAAAATATTCCATGAAAGTTGGATCCAGATTTGGTTAATAATATTTTAACTATGCACCAATATCTAGACTAACTCGATATTTTATTATAAATAGAAGAGTTTTCCATTCAGTCACTACCTCTTTTCACCTCATGATCTATGCTTTTGGTCTGAATTTAATCCTCCATCATTGTCATATTTTTTCTACTTTTGCTTGTGATCTCCCCTTGAGTTCCATTTTGTCTGGGTTTTCTGCACCATCAAGAGAGAGAGAGAGATCATGGATCTGAAGCGCTGAGGGCATACAAGAACCAATCCCATTGAGGGGGATTGGTTACATCGTTCTATGTTCCCTTCCCAAGTGTCATAATATAAAAATTCTTTATAAATTCTTTTCTTGTCTATTGGATGTATGGAACAACTCTTGTTTATTTTTGCTGATTAATGTCTTTAGCTACATAGATCTAGATTTTTGTAGCATTTATTCTGATCACCTGCTGCAAATATAAGGAAATAGACAGCCACATTTTATTTTAGGTTTATTTTTTATGCATAGCTAAAGTGAACTTTGTTCATATGCTTGCGATTAGAATTCACACTAACAACTGGCGACTCCACAAAGGTAATAGGTATCAGTCACAACAGAGAAAACACTTTTTTCTGAAACCTACTCCAAAGATAGACGAAAGTGCAAGTCACACGTTTTGGCCCAAAACCTACGAACTCAATTCTCATGTAGTGGATAACTGCCCAAAAACTGCGACCTTGATAGAAAATTGGTAAAAACCTGCGGCCTATACTTTTTTGCAGGAATTTTTCTGTGATTTTCAGGGTTTTTCTGGAGCACTATTTAGGGTTGTTTGACCTCTATCTTTACCTGTCTTAGACATGTACTTTCTCAGTTTTACTCATCTAAGTAGGAACCAAGCCCCCTAGGGCATCAATATGCTTCCACCTTTTTAGGAGGAGTTTAGCTGAAGCAGGTCTTCTCATATTTTAGTGTTTTCCAGCCATTTTTCAGATCTGAACCTGCATTTTTAGATCTATTCCAGATCAGTTATTTATTGATTCAAAATAACTCTTTTTAGTTTTTTTGGTCCTCCTTCAGGGTCCCTTGCATTTCCATATAGGTTCTAGCCTTTCGCCACCTATTTTTAGCATTTTTCCCTTTGCTTTCTTGTTGTTTTATGCACCTATTTTCAACAGATCTAACCTTTAGATGCCTGTCCTCTTGACCTTAGATCCATTGGCCATTTTTTGTGTTTTGAGTAGATTTCTCCCACCCATAGACTAAGCGTTTGGAAGCCCTCCCTTTTGGGTTTAAATTTATGCATATTTAAATTTTTATTTTACTGTCACTTTCAATTTCATTTACTTTCTCTTTCTATTTTTTTTACAGCTATACAACATATGTTTTATTTTTTCTATACACACGTCTGGGCTTGATTAAAATTAACACACTTATCACACACATGCACACCTAAAGAGAAGATCCCCTGGTTTACACTGTTAGGCCAAGACTTAAACATTGTAATCAATTGATCTGCACCTCCCTGCCCTTGTTTACCTCTCTTCCTTATTGGGTTCTATGTCTTTTTTCCATAATTTCACCCCCAAGGCATTTATCCCAGACACTCCAAGGCCTTCATCCTTAGTTTTCGTTAGGAAGACTTACCCCACCATGTAGGGTTCGAGTTCGTCCTCTGTTGAGTCCTCATTCTGACTCTGATTCTAGTTCATCATGTTCCCCTTCTATTTCTATCCCCAACTCTCCTCCACCTTTCACCTTCATCATGTCTAGTTCAGGACCTAATGCTGGTGGTGGCCCTTTCTCTAATGCTAGAAACTCTACTAGTGGTTCCACAACAGGAACTATTTTGGCTGCTCCCTTTCTTCCTTATATGGCAGGCCTAAGCCTTCCCGATTTCAACTAGTTGATTAATGACCCTATACACCATTATCCAGGTTCGTCTGCTATGCCAACAAAAATTCATTCAAACATCCCTAAGTTTGAAGGAAATGATGGAGAGGATCCTACCAACCATGTTCATTCTTTCCACATGTGGTGTTTGTCCAACTCTATCACTGATGACTCTGTCCATCTTCGATTATTCCAACATACGCTCACTGGAGAAGCTTCCAAGTGGTATGTTGACCAGGGCTCTTCCTCTCATACTACCTTTTCAACTCTTGTGAAGGCGTTTATGTCCTATTTCTAGCTTCCCCTTCGCTATGACACTGGTACTGAACTTTTGATCGCTTTCCATCAAACTTTTGTAACTCGCCTATCTGACCATGTTCAAGAATGGAACAAAAGGAAAATATTTTATAAAGCCCCTGTTTTCAAAGACTGTGTCTACATGGACTAGTTTCTGAGATCCCTTTTTCCCTCTATTGGTAAATATGCCACCTCTCACTTTCCTCAGACTAAGGAGGAATCCCTCCAAATTGTGTTTAAATATGATATAATCTCCGCGTAATCTTGTTATGTTTATACCATCTTACCTGATCTCCCTAGAACTGGTGGTGCCAATGCACCGAGGGAATCTCAAGCCACTGACGGTATCATTGGATCCCTTTCACATCCATACACTCATCCTCCTATGGGTTATGGTTTCCCTCACGGAGGGGCCAACTCCTCTAGCACTTTCCCCCCTCCTCACAACATGTATTTAGGACATAACATGCCTCACGATTTTTCCCAACTGCATCCTCCGATGCCAGGGCCTGCTTTTACCCAACCTGTTTACCCAATGTTGCTCAACCTCCTTACTATCCGTATATGCAACTTGGTGCTCCAGCTCCTCCAGCACAAGCACCTTTGCTTCCCATGCCTTATCAAGCTTTTCAGAAGTAGCCACCTCCCCCAGGGTCATGTGTATGCACAGTAGAGTGCGACTAATCCTCCCCACTTCCAAAAGGAAGAGGACAGCCAATTAGAACAAAATCGCTCTAGGAAATATAGGAAACAATCCCCAAGGAAATACATCTAACACTGCAACCCATAAATAGGAAACTTAGCTCAAGCAGGACAGGCCTCTTTGCACAAATAAGCCTTGTTCTTATTGTGGTGTCCATGGTCACTATACCCATGATTTTCCTCTTTTACCTCAGATGCATCAAATGTGGGAAGCTCAAGTAGCATCGCGAGGATAGCAAGCCTCTTCTTCGGTTCCTCCTAATGTTGCACCTATCCAACCGGTTGTGTTTACCAATCCTTTCCCGCACCAAGGATATGTGCTGCCCAACCCTTTGAAAGTTAGGTGGCCAATCAACCTCCCCCATCTGGTACATCTGATTACCAGATCCTCATGATGAACTCTGAACATGCCTATACCATCGATCTCAACCTTCAGAATCGGTCACGCCAATACACCAAGCTTCCCGCTAAGTTTGCAACCGATCCCTCATCTTTACGTCTCATAGAGCTAATTTCTACACCCAATGTTCCTTTATAGATCCCTTAGTCGGTACATACCAAGAACCCCAAAGGATCGTTATGCAAAAACGTTGCTTCTAGTAAAGGAACTCACACCTAGAGTATAGTAGATGACTGGTCGCAATCCCCTACTGCCATGTCAATGATGTAAGTCGTCGAGTCATGCCCTTCACAGCAAAAATATATAATAACTTTTATGAGTGTTTTGGATCATTCAGATGATCGTTTTATTATCTTCGATGTTAACAAGTTAGATCACCCACTGCTTCCTGCATCTGTCACCTTCAAAATACCTCTCAAGGTCCAGAATGCCAACCTCTCCCGATGTATCATTAACGAGCGGGCATCCACCTGTGTGATGTCCTCTTCTGTTTGGAAACATTTTGGATCCCCCGAGTTAGCCCCTTCCACTATCACCCTCCGCGTGTGGGATGGCCTCTCTTCCCAGCCCCTTGGCATGTTCCGCAATTGTCCTATTACTTTTGTGGGAAAGTTTTTTTGTGTTGATGTTGAATTCATTGATGCCCCCTTAGACTACAACATTCTATTAGGTCGTAGATACACTTATGAGATTTTTTTTCCCATCTGCGGTTCACCATAAGATGTAATTTCCTCATAATGGAAAGATCGTCACAATCGATCAACTGACATATTACGAACCGAAGTCCCAAACCTCTCCAGAGTCCATTATTTCTTCGGTGGCCAATAACAAAGCAGTAGAACCTCTGACTAGTGTCTCACCTAGAGTCTATAAATATTCCTCTTTTCTTGGTTCTTTCCCTAGTCTTCCCCCTCCTATCTCTTACCCTAGCTCATCGAATGTTTGCATGATGCAATCGTCTTGGCCTGACCTCAAATGTTCTGGTTCAACTAGTCAGAAGCCTCGCCATTTGAAACCTACTCCTAGTACTTGGACTAATCTTTCGGGACCTCCTCCCCAAGGCTCTTCATCTGTAGTTGGTGTCCATGATCCTATCTTTCCTCCTAGAACATTTCCACCTAGCCTTAACCATCTGGGAGTTTTTCTGCCTGGCCATTACCCCTCCGGTTAGATATTGTTTCTTGCTCCCCCTTTTAGAGTATTTTCGGTACCTGTTATGGCTACCTCAATCCTTACCAACATGACCCTAGGGATCCCACTCTCTTACATTAATCCCCCTGCCAATACCCTGCCCGATCAACTCAAACCTTACATTGCTTTGACCCTGGTCCAACTAGTCTCCATGACCCCTCCCCTTTCTTATATGCCTCAGCCACCTAAACATGAACCTATGCCTATTTTGAAAGCCCTGGGTAAGGGGGGGAAAGCCTAAAAAACAACACCTGAGGACAAAGATGCCCAAATAGAATTTTCTCCTCCTACGCCTCCAAAGCGTACACGTCCGTGTGCTTTGTGTCATGTTGTTGGTCATGCCACCCATAATTGGCCTGTGTTGCCTCGTATCAAACCCATGGTCAACGAAGTGTTTCCTGAGTCTGATATCCCTAAATTCCATGTTAATTTACCTGATTCATCCATGAAAATCAATACTTTGTGCAAAAATAATCCTTGTGATTTGTGTGATTTCCATGGCCACTATACTCACCTTTGTCCCTGCCTCGAATATTTCCGCACCTCCTTGGAAGAGATTCGCCAATTCGAGGCCCAGCACAATGAGTCCACCTCTCCCTTACTTGTGATTTTTTCTTCGGCAGAACCAAAGAACACATCCATTTCCATTGACATACCCCCTCTCGATGTTGAGATGATGGAGCCTTCAGCCACTATCCTCTACATGTCATCATCTATGAGATACACGGTGGAAGACCCCTCTGGGGCATCCCCTTATGTTTCGCCTGACCTCCCTTCAACGAGCACCTTGGGCTCAACATCGGTGGATTCATCATCTACTTGTTCTTCTGTCACCCTCCTTGATGATGTGCATGTGAACCTCATTTCTCATGATGATGAGTCGAGTAGCTTTTCCGAGTCATGTGGCCATCATTGCACTAGTCACCCCATCTTCCATTCCGATCAAGACATTATGGAAGCCATGACAACCCTTGAATTTCTGTGGGATGATATACACCACCGTGCATACTTCCTCCGCAGCAATCCCATGACCCAGATGTTGTGGAATCAAAAGACTTCATTCTCGATGAAGACAATTGGTTTAGAAATCCCATTCTTGCACGAGATGATTTCAAATAAGGAAATATGGCCAATATCTCTCCTACCATTAAAATTAATATTTCTGAAAAACCAGGGGTAGAATAAAACATTACCTTGGGTGCCCAATGCACCCCAGAAGAAATTGAGGCTTACACTAAGCTATTTAAGGAATTTTGCGATGTTTTGCCTAGTCATATTCAGAAATGCCAGGATATTATCTTGCCATTGTCAAACACCATATCGATACATGAACCGATGCCAACCCTATCCATCAAAAGTTGAGACCCATTAATCCCTCCAGAAGAGAGGCTGTCAAAGCCGAAATCGATAAGCTAAAGAAGGCTACTTTTATCTATCCCATCGAATACACCACTTGGGTGTCCGATATGGTTCCCGTTCTCAAAAAATAAGGCACCATTCATGTCTACACTAAATTTTGTGACCTGAACAAAGCTTGACCCAAAGAAAACTTCCCAAAACTATTCATTGACCAAATCATCGATGAGTGTCTGGGGCATGAGGTTCCATCATTCATGGATGGTTTCTCCGGATACAACCAGATTGTTATATGTTGTGCTTTCAACTTAAAATTGCGTTTGTTAGTATTTGGGGAACCTTCACTTATAGGGTCATGTCGTTCGGCCTTAAGAATGCTAGAGCCACTTTTCAGCGGGCCATGTCATATTGTTTCATGACCTGGCTCATATTATCCTTTATTATCTAGACGACCTCACTGCGCATTCTAAATATCGAACAAAACACCTCCATGATTTGCGTACAGTCTTTCTCTGATGTTGCAAGTATGATATCCACCTCAGCCCACTAAAGTGCATCTTTTTTGTTCCTTCTGGTTGTCTTCTAGGCTTCATTATGTCTAGAGATGGCATAACACTTGAACCCTTGAAATTTCAAGCCATTCTTGAGCTTCCTATTCCTCGTACCTTACGGCAGTTACAAAGACTCCAAGGAAAAGCTAATTTCCTTCATTGGTTGTTACCTTACTATGCCACCACTGTGCATGGGTTCGTTAGACTCCTCATAGCTAACATTCCATTCATATGGGATGACCATGCTCAAGAGTATTTTTATGCCCTGAAACTTGCTCTCAGCTCTGCTCCCTTGATTAGTCCTCCTAGCTTTGATAGGGACTTCATCATGTACATCTCAGCCTCCACCCACTCAACTGCTGGGGTCCTTATTCAGAAAGATGACAATGGAATCAAGCATGCTATCTATTATTTCAGTAAGAACCTTGTAGGCCCCCCTATTTCCTACTTCCATGAAGTGAAATTGGCATTGTTTGTTTTGTTCTCGGTCCAAAAACTTCATCATTATATCCTCATGTGTTCCTCCAAGGTCGTGACTAATTTGAACCCTATGGCCTTCCTATTCAGTCGATGGATCATCAATGGGAAGTATGCACATTAGATCATCATCCTTCAGTAATTTGATCTTGTATTTGTCATACCAAAGAGTAAGAAAGGTTTAGCCCTCACTGAACTCATTTCTGAATTACCTATCTGTACGCAAGATCCACCAATTAATGATGATTTTCCCGATGAACATTTTTTTCCATTAATTCAGATGACCGTTGGTATGGGGAAATCCTCACCTATTTTCAGACCCAAAAAATTTCCCTCCATCTTGATCATGATGCTCGATGACGTATCCGACACCAGGCCTCCTGCTACCTTCTCATCGGTGATGACCTCTATCATCACAGTGTAGATACTATCCCTCATCATTGTCTCATGCATGCTGAAGTTGAGCAAGTCCTTAATTCCTACCATAGCGGCGCTTGTGGTGGCCACCTCTCTGGTCTCTCTACTTCCTAGAAAATCCTCTACACTCGGTAATTTTTGCCTTCTCTCTTTGGTGATTGCATTGAATCAGTCAAACACTATTCCAATTTCCAACATTTCAGCCCAAAGGCTCGAGCTCCTATGGCTCCCCTCCATCATGTCATCTCAGCCGGTCCCTTCTGTAAGTGGGACATAGACTTTATGGAGTGTTTACCTCCATCTAATAGTAACCAAAAGTATATCATCGTGGTAGTTGACTATTTCACCAAATGGGGTGAGGCCATGTCAACGTTCAACAACACGGTAGTGACCACAACTCTCTTTTTCTTTAACCATGTTATCGCTCGATACGGGGTTTTGAAACAATTGGTCTCTGACCATGGCTGAAATTTTGAATATGAGATATGGTGTGAGCTCTCCTCTCTATTGGGCTTTGAGCACCAATATGACCCCTAAGGTAATGGCCAAGTTTAAGCGGTTAATAAAATATTTAAAACTATGCTTCAACAGACGGTGAATAAGCACAAAACCAATTGGCACATTATGCTCTTCCCTCCTTTGTGGGCGTATAGAACTTCTGTTAAAACTGCCACTAGGTTTACTCCTTTCCACCTTGTTTTTGGCGAGGAGGCAGTCTTACCGATCAAGTGTCAAATCCATTCCCTTCACCTAGTCGTCAAACTTCTCCTTGACACCCAACCGTTAGAACAAAGACTTGTCATGCTTGAACGTGCCTCTGAAGACCATCATGTTGCATTGAAAACCACCAAAGTGGCTAAGAGGCGTACCAAATCTCAATATGACCGAAAAGTCAAACCTTATACTTTTCACAAAGGCGATCTTGTCCTAGTGTATGACCAGGCTCATGATCTCCTCAGGCATGGGAATTTTGACTCATTATGGCTAGGCCCTTACATCATTAGTAAGGATTTGGGTAAAGGGGCATACCTTCTAGAGGATTTCGAACGCCACCCTCTTCCTAATCCTCGTAACGTGCTCTATCTTAAGAAATTTTACCCTTAGCATTTCCCTCTTGAAATGCGCATTTTATTTCTTTTAGGTAGCTATATTTTGTTTTTGGTGATCTGATACTTCACTCGGAAGCCTTTTTTCTAAGAAGGGTCACTTCACCACTTCTCTCAAAATCAAATTTATTCACTTGCAACACTTGTACTTGGGGCACCACTTTTCCTTCATAATTTTTTACGCTCGTGTCGATTTTCATCATGAGTAACCATCTTTTACACATTTTTTTATGGTCCCCACCGGGCATCTTCTGTGTGGAAGCATCATTGAGTCGCCCTTGTTCAGAGTATCCGCGTTGACTCATCATTGCATCCATGGAGTCTGTCCCAAATTCCCTTTTTTCCCCGTCACAGTCTTCCCTCCATTTACTTGTACCTCTCTCGTGTCAGACATGTTGTCCCCCAGTCATAATTTCCCCTATCCCATCCAGAGTCGATTCAGTAGCTGCCAGGTCATTCATGCCCTTTATGCTCTAACAATGGGAAGTCTTCAGTCCACTACTTAGTACCCCCCTTTCCACCATCATCCCTGGTGTCAGTCTATCAGTCATTTTACTATTATCCTTCGTTCCTTAGGTGAATATCCCTTATTACCTCAACTATGGTAGACCTCCTTCTGTCGACATCAACTTATTCATTCCAAAAGATAGGTATAGAGGGTGGTGTACCTTGGTTCTAGCTTCCACTCTTTTTCGTTGCCTCATATCAGGCAAAGGGACCATTTATTTCCCTTTGAATTGATTGTTTCTCAACTCCATCTCCTTATGGCATGATCGAGATCTGTATACTTGATGGTTCAGTGATGCAATATATTGTACCAGTGATTCCCATGTGTGTGTGAGATGTTTTTAGACATCATGAGGAGGTGGCCCTTCAGATAGCCCCCCACATGCCCGAATGATCTCTTTCGTACAACCTTGGATGCAGCTCTACAGATTTGATTTTTCTAGCTTCAGCCGCTTGCAACACCTTTTTAGTTTGCATGTATCATAAATATTTTCAGAGCCATTTCCTGTTTTACAAGGCCTCTTTGGTTGTAATTATATCTCATGTACTCAGATATTATTGTATAAGTCTTGGATGTTGTCCCAGGCACAGTATGTATGTGGGATCCATTATGCTTTTCATCTGGCCCATTTTTATGCCAGCATGTACTATATAGCTCACTCCCATGTTTTCTGGGTGTACCATTATTCTTTGTACTTTATTATCTCGGCAGAAAGAGGTATGCCTCCCCCGCCTCCTTCATATCAAGTAATCACTCATAAAATAGACTTGTCGCACCTGTAAGTCTCGCCTCCTCAGGGTATTTTCCTCTCTCACTTCAGTCTATCTTACATTTCTCCCTCTCTGAATCTCCTTTAGTGTCTAGTGATTGTGTTCCTACAACATACTTCGGTCATACGGTTAGCTCCTAACGTTCGCACATTGGGGGGGAATTTGTTACACAAATTTTTGGTCATCTAACCTGTTACTACTAGATGGACTAAATTACACCATGTAAGACCAATTTTACCATAGTAAAATTGCTTTCACTATGAGAAATAATTTAATAACCCCTAGTTTGTTAAGTTATTTCTGGTCTAAACATGAAACCCCATGAGGAATAATTAAATAAATCCTTACTTGTATGATTTTCCTCTTGGAAAAATTAACTAAACCACTGTTTAATTAATATTCCTGGTCATATTTAACCCAAAACATGAAAATTAATTAGAAAAATCATTATTTGTCTTATTATTTTCTAGGAATAATTATTTAAATCATTATCTAATAATATTCCTTATTAAATTTGACTAAATCATTTATGAATAATTGAATAAACCCTTATTTATTTCATTATTCCTTAACCACATTCTTAAAATAATAAATAAATAATTTATTTATTTATTTATTTATTATTTCTAAATAAAGGGATTTGACCAAGTTTAATTTCCTTTTCCATCCAACAAAAATAATAAAATATTCCATGAAAGTTGGATCTAGATTTGGTTAATAATATTTTAAGTATGCACCAATATCTACACTAACTCAAAATTTTGTTATAAATAGACAGGTTTTCCATTCATTCACAACCTTTTTTCACCTTTTGATCACCTCCTGACCTTTTTTTTTGGTCTGACTTTGATCCTCAATCATTGTCATATTTTTTCTACTTTTTCTTGTGAGCTTCCTTTGAGTTCCATTTTGTCTAGGTTTTTTGCACAATCAAGAGAGAGAGATCTTGGATCTGAATCACCGAGAACATACAATAACCCATCCCATTGAGGGGGACTGGTTACATATTTATATGTTCCCTTCCCAGGTGTCATAATATAAAAAATATTTATAAATTCTTGCATTGTCTATTGGATGCATGGAGCAACCCTTGTTTATTTTGGCTGATTAATGTCTTTAACTACATATATCTCGATTTTTGTAGCATTTATTTTGATCACCTAGTGTAGATCTAAGGAAATTAGCAGCGACATTTGATTTTAGGGTTGTTTGTTATGTGCATCTAAAGTGAGCTTTTTTCATATGCTTGTGATTATAATTCACACTAAAATTAACCACTGCAACATTTATGACCATAGAGAGGAGAAGTGTTGGAAGTTGCATCGAAATCTAAACCCAAAGAATAATAAGAAGGATAACAAGAACAATAATCTCATGGCAAAAGATTCGAGAAACCAAGTTGAAATCAACTCAAATGTGGATGAGAAGATTGTATGTACATAAGTGTTGAAGTAGCTGAATCAGAGTATCCTTCAACAATATGAAGAGAAAGAAATGGCCACACACTTCAATATAAAGATACAGGTCATGAAGAAAAAGATTGATGTTCTGTTTGACTCAAGATCACAAGAGAATCCCATTGTAGCAGAGTTGGTCAATAAATTGGTGTGGGAAGTTCATGATAGTATAAATCCATATCCACTCAGATAGATAGAAAAGGATGTATATTTGAAGGTAATAAAACACTGTAAAATTAGATTTCCTATCAGTGATGATTTTATTGATGAAGTAGATCTAGATGTGGTCCCCTTGATGTATGTGGACTCATTTTTTGGAGTTCATGCATGTACATGAGTAATATAAAATTGATGAGGAGGTCCAACTAATATGGGCTCGTCAAGGATGGAAAATTGTTCATCATCAACGAGCACAAATGAAAGTATAAAATTTCACTGGTAAGTGCCAACCAAGCTAAGAAATTGATAAGTTCCAACAAAAAGTATGTTTTATTATTTTTAAGAGAAATTTAGTATTTAGGGGAGTCAATAAGAGGAAATTCATACCTATAGGGGTGTACGAAGAAAAAAATGGAGGAGTTATTACATGCATATAGGGTTGTGTTCCTAGAGCCTAAATGGTTACCACCTAAGAGAGAAGTGGAGCATGAGATTCAACTATTTCGAAACTCCCCATTTCCAAATATTGGATTGTATAGGAAATCTATTATAGAAGCAAATGATGTGAAGAAACTATTGCAGTAGTTGTGGGACGAGGGTGTCATTCAACTGAGTACATCACCATGTGGGTCATCCACCATCATTATCAAAAATAAGGATGGGACATGGCATATGTGTATAGATTACGAGTAATTGAATAAAATCATGCTTAAGAACATATACCCCCTCCCTAAGATAGATGATCTGCTAGATCAGTTGCAGCAAGAAAATTAATTCACTAATTTGGACTTGAAGTTTGGATCTGACCATGTTCGATTCAAATAAGAAGATTCATGGAAACACTACTTTAAAAACTATAGAATGTTTGTATGACATAGTTTAGAAGAGGAAAAACCTTCCATATGGAAATGTTACACCACCAAAGGAGGCTATCTTCTTCAAAGGAATTTCTTTTTTGGCTATATATAGATAAATATTATGAGGATTACCTTACATATGGTTACACTCTTTACTAGTTGGATCTTAAAAGAAATAATTTGGGTATTCATTTGTTCCTATTTTTGAAATATGTTATATGTTATTAAGTTTATATAGGAATCAACTTGTTTGTCTTGTTAATAATGGTTGATCATTTGTTTGGTCCCTTCAAGAGATAGGGAACTTTTAATTCACTCAAGTATTTGAAAAAAAAAGTTTGGAATATTTTGAGGATGATTGGGCGTTCAGATGGTCTTTTCTTGAATCCATATCCATGGATATAAATAGTAAATGTCCAGGATACCTTCCTTTGTGCACAACTAAAGACGAAGTCCTTATATTGGGTTGCTTGGAAGTGCTGTTAAAGTTATATGATTTTGTGACTGGATTGTGGAAAAAAAATATTGTCTATGGAGTGTGTGTGGTCAAAGCCTTGGGGTTCAATATGCAAACAGTTGAATATTTATATTATTTGATTGAAAAAGGAAATGTTTTTTCACTTATTCAGAATGCAGATTATATTGTTGGCATAGCTCCACTTCCATTGGATATATTGAATTAGTCTTAGATGCCTGAACATATTTTTTATTTCAATATTGATAAAGAGTTTATGTTTGTTTCATGTATTTAATCCTTTTCTCCAAATCATTGCAATATGGATTTGGATGTTATGATGGGCGCAAATCTATGCTAAATTTGGATATGTTTGTTAGAGATTAAGATTTTATTTGGTATTTCATAAAATTTGCAATGCAACTCATATTTATTTCTCTTGTGCAATATGCGGAATTGGAAAGGTTTTCCTACTTATTTGGAAGGAAGGTTTTGTTGGCAGGAGCCCATGATTGGAAAAGCTTCTAAATGTTTGGGCTAAAAGGCTTGGAAGCATTTGGTTCTGTTTAGCTTGATATACGATTTGTTTATCTGTGTTATTTGATTATCTGTAGGTGTTAAGTGTTTGAAGTGTTCGAAGTATGTGCTGACAAAGATGGGATGTCAATTTTTTTCAATATTTTTATGGTGTGGTTCTATTATCTAGTTATATGGTGAATGAAAAAATCTTGTTGATGTTTGTTTTAGAAACATGATTTTTTCAATTATTGGTTGTATGTGTTTATTGTTGAAATTAGAAGGCCTTTATGTTAGTATTTAAATTTATTTATTGTTGAAGTTTATAGGTTTGTTTTTTTCTCATTTTCAACTATTTTTTACAAATATTTGAAGCAAAAAGTATGTTACTATTGTTCGTTTGTATATTTTGGTTGCATGTTTCAATTTTTGTCAGGTACGAGTGGTAGATTAGAGCTTCGACTCACATCCATCGATTCTTGTGGTTACCTAAAGCGTCAGATATGGAAACATTGTATTGGTTGAATGGCACTGTTGTTAATAGAGAAAAGTGCTTCTTCGACAAATATGTTACAACCTGGAATGCACGTGACATACGTCATTGAAATTTCATGGTCCCCCAAATTTTGAATGACGAACCATGTGTTTTAAATAAGAAGAGGTTTTTTTTATTCCAATCCTGAAGAATATTATGATCATTTTTTTAACTGTGTCTAGAAGCATACAAAATGCAACATTGATTCATGTTTATGTAAAACACGTTTTTTTCCTTTTGTGTCGCTATGATGCTCCATGGAAAGTTTGTGTCGAATCAACATTATACATAAATAAAAAGGGGGGGGGGGGGAGTTAGATTGAAATGATGACCATTTAAATGTTCACAATGTGTAACAATGTTGTGAGAAAATGTTTATTGTCAGTGAGTTGTGTATCAACATACAATTTTGAAGTATATTGCAAAGTATGCTTTGAAGATGGAGAGAAGATCATAGAGTTATCAGAAAATGCCGAAAGGAGTTTCTAGTGGGACTAGGATGAGCTCCTGTGATTTATGTGTATAGAAGGATTCTTTCTGAAACACTTGTTGAATGTGACATTGGAGCTCAAGAAAAATGCCATTTGTTGAAAAAGGGACCTCTTCTTTTCTGTACTTGTAAATTTTTCTCGTTGAATGTTGGGAATAAAGTGTACCAAAGGATTTTGTTGTATTTTGATGAATTTTTGTGTGGAGAAAAATTCATTCAAGTTTACAAAACTCAACCCATTATTTTGGAACATTTGTGCTTGATATAAGTAGCGCGATTGTGGAGTTATTTTGGAAAGCATAAGAAGGTGTCATGGAATCCATGGGATAGACACGTTATTGTCCATGTTTGGCCATAGTTTTATGTTGTTCTTGGTGAAGAGTCAGAAGAATTTGAAACCTTTTGTTGGAGTGAGTTGCTTTTATAGAATCCATTTCGTGGCATTGCTTTAGATATCGGGTTTTCAACTAAAATAATCCTTCAGACTTGAAGGAATTTTAGGTATTGTGTTTGGCATGTTGATCGAACCCCAAATGAAGAATATGTTGAGCATCTTATACTTGAAGAAAATTTTGACCAATATTTGGAAGAGTGGCATGTTTTTTTGTGTTTGGTTCCTCCACACAACGTAAAAATTTCAAAACTTGATAGTATCGGTAGAAGGGACTTTGATATGCTTCATAATTGGTAGGAAACAATGGTATAAAATGAGTTTTTAGAACATGGGATCCATTTTATAAAGGATGTGCAATCTGCAAGTGTTTCGAATGGAAACTCCATTGGAAACACATATTTTTTGCCTTTGTGTCTATCAGATAATCAATTAGCTACTTTTGAAATTGATTTTTGACATTTCGTTAATGGTGGTAATGATGGTGCTTTGAAAATGGTTTTTAAAGGAACTGTGGAACCAAAAATCTCTTTCATTCAATGTATTTTTCATGCTCTTTTTACTTTAAAAACGGATGGTAAAAGTCATTTTTTACTACTCGCACCAACTACCATAGTTTCTTTTAATATATGTGGTAAAATAATGCATTTTTCTTTGAAAATTCCTATAAAATATATGAAACCATTGTCAGGCCAGGCTCTAGTAGTGTTTCAAGAAGAAATGAGGAAAATTCGATATATATTTACTAATCAAATGATATTTATACGTCCAAAGCCATTCATTCAAATAGATTCTCATTTTTGAGAAGCCTTTCCTAAAAACAAGGATTGTCCTTTCGGTGGAAGGTCTATCATTCTTGTGGGTGACCTTCACTAGATTCCTCCTATTAGGGATAAACCCTTGTATGCAAGTAGAATAATTGGGAAAATTGTGTGGGAAAGCTTCAAGATTTTTGTGACTTCAGAAAAAATTTATAGGAAACAAGGAGAGGATCTGAGACAAGCATATTTTCACAATATTTTAATGAATATCAGAAATGCAGAGCCTTTTCTTGCTGATTGGGATCTTGTTATGATGGGTGTCGACACTTTCTTGGATCGACAGGAAAATATTTTATTTGATTCTTATATTCACTTGTTTGCAATGAATAATCTCTTCAATTTTCATAATCTAAAAATTCTTAAATCATTAAATTGTTCTATTGCGAGATGTGTTGTTAAATGTAGTAGAAGAACATAAACATGTGACGACGATGATGATGTGTTGTAGTCTGAGGTGTCTCTATGTCTTGGAGATTGTGTGATGTTAACATGTAATATGTGGGATGAGACTGGGTATCTTAATGGTGTACTTGGATATATTGAAGTTATTTTCTTTACACCTAGTTCAAAGCTACCACAACTTCCACAATTTGCTACTGTTATTTCTAGAAAGTACTGTGGTGTTCTATTTGATGCAACTTGTTCAAAAATTATGTTCATTGCGCCTATCATTAATTGGAATCTTAGGCATATTCCTTTGAAAACAACATGGGATTTAACAATACAAAAATCATAGGGGAGGACTTTGCGGTGAGCCACTGTAGGTATTGGTGAAAGAGAGAGGTAGGGCTTGACATTTACATCTATATCGAAAGTTAAATCACTAGATGGTTTGTGGATTTTGCCACCTTTTTCTTTTCAACAATATGAAAAAATGCAAGATAATGCATATGTTACAATAAGAAGAAAGAGGAGTGATTGAAGTTGATATCGTTTAACAAGTATTTATGTCCCTTGGGTTTATTAATCTAAGGGTTCATAATCCTATCTTATAATATTATTCACAAGGTTTATACTATTAATCACAGGGGTTATTTATTAAACCGTAGGATTAATATTATAATCCTTTTGAATCCCTTGGGTTTATAATCTTGGTTAGCCATGGTCAACAATATTCCAATCTCACATTGTGACAAATATTGTGTCAATATAAAAATTAGCCATGGTGTTACGTCGAATTCTAACAAAGATTGTCTCAATATGAAAATCCATTATGAATCGTGTTCAGGCATGGTCAACCATGGTAACCCATGGAGAACTGTGGGTAGGCATGGTCAAACATGGTCGAACGAATTCATTGTGATAAATATTGTTTCTACGATTATAAACCATAGGCAACCATGCTCATTTAAGGGTTCATTGTATTTGACTTGGGGTTTATATAGCTACGGTTTCTATTATTAATACCTTGGGTTTAATATTGCTTCTTTCAATTTATATTCCCTTCAATTTTTAGTATTGAGCACTTGTGTTTATTATTCCCTTTGGTTTGTAATATGAATCCATAGAGTCTATTACTCTAAGGGTTCATATTCGTAAGATATAATATTATTCATAAGGTTTATCCCATTAATCATAAGGGTTATTTATTAAACCATAGGATTAATATTATTTATTAAACCATAGGGTTATTGGTGCTCTGGTTTTCAGTTTTGATGATAGTTGATTCTTTTTGTTCTTCTCCTGCATCGTTGAGAACTCTTCTCAACCAAATAGCTTCACATGTGGCTGCACACAATGCTTGGTACTCAGCTTCACATGAAGATAAGGCTACAGTGCTTTGGTTTTTGCTGCTCCATGCTATGACCTCGGATCCAATGCTGAAAGCATAACCTATGATAGACCTTCGATCATCCAAGTTACTTGCCCAATCTGAATCTGAAAAACCTGCTAGAGTAACATCAGAAGTGTCAGTGTACAAAATACCATAATTACTAGTACCACTAAGATACCTCAACACACTTTTTGTTGCGATCTAGTGACATTCGAGTGGTTTTGACATGAACTGGCTCAATGTACTAACAGAGTATGCCAAATCTGGTCTAGTTGTAGTGAGATATATCAAACTGCCAACTAGCTGTATATACATAGTGGCATCCACCTCTTTAGTACCATCATCACTGCTCAACTTTAAGTTCTGCTGTAATGGTGTTGCCGCTGATCTACACTGATCCATTCTGAACTTTTCCAGCAAGCTTCTGGCATACTTCCCTTGTGTAAGAAAAGTCTGTCCAGAATCTCTCCATACCTCCAATCCCAAGCAGTAATGTATATTTCCGAGATCTTTCATCTCAAACACTTGTGACATCTGTTGTTTGATTTCTTTGATCAGATTGTTAGCATCCCCTGTTATGATCATATCATCTACATACAAAGAAATAAAAATAACTTGCCTCTATTTATTAAACTTGGTATACAGATTTGGATCATTCAAGCTCCTATGAAAGCCATGCTGTACAAAAAATGAGTCAATCTTCTCATACCACGACCTGGGTGCTCGTTTTAAACCATAAAGTGCCTTTTTCAATTTAGAAACAAGATGTTCCTGCCCCTTTTTCACAAAACCTTCAAGCTGAACTAAATAAATTTCTTCTTTCAAGTCACCATTCAGAAATGCAGACTTAACATCTAGCTGGTGTAGCTTCCATTTATGTTTTGTTGCTAAGGAAATTAGCATTCTAATGGTGTTTAATTTGTCTACAGGAGCAAAGGTGTCATCGAAATCTATTCCCTCTTGCTGTGAGTAACCCTTTGCTACCAGTCTAGCTTTAAGTTTTTCTATACTCCCATATGCATTTATTTTAGGTTTGTACGGCCATTTGCATCCTATGGGGGTTTTACCTTCAGGAAATTCAACCAAATCCCAAGTATGGTTTTTATTGATTGATTCAATTTCCTCATGCATTGTAGCCCTCCATGCATCAGATTGACATGCTTCTTTATAATTTACAGGTTCTACAATGTTTAAAATGTTTGTCATTAATGCATAGTCTTTCAATCTGGATGGTAATTGAGTCTTCCTACTTGATCTCCTTGGTATGGGACTTACCTCAAATCTGTCTATTTCAGCCTTCTTTGGGCTTGCATCGTTCATTACATTACCTGTTACTTCTTCTTCTTGTTTCTGCTCCTGTTCTTCATCATCCTCACTGTTTTCTTCCATTAGCAATGGAATGTGCCAATCTCTGTTACAGTCATCCTTTCCTTCTTCAACCTGTTCATGAAATATGACATCTCTTCTTGCAAAAACCTTATGAGTCATAGGATTAAATAACTTATATGCTTTGAACTCAGTGCCATATCCAACAAAGATACATTTTAGGGCTTTAGGATCTAACTTCTTCCTATCTGCCTTAGGTATATGAGCGTAAGCTTTTGACCCAAATATTCTTAAATGATTCACTGCTGTTTTGAATCCAAATAATGCTTCAAAAGGGGTTTTGAAGCCTATACATTTAGTAGGACTCCTATTCTTTAAGTAGACAGCAGTGTTAATAACTTCTGCCCAAAAACCATTTGATAGACCCTTACCTTGAAGCATGCTCCTTGCGCACTCCACAAGAGATTTGTTCTTTCGTTCTGCCACTCCATTTTGTTGAGGAGTGTGGGGCACTGTGAACTATTGAATAATCCCATGCTACTTGCAGAAATTCATGAATTCTCCCAACCTGTATTCTCCCCCTTGATCTGAGCGGAGATTTTTTATCCTTTTTCCAGTCTGGTTTTCTACCATAGATTTAAACTCTTTAAAATACTGAAAGGCTTGAATATTTTTACTCGGAAAGTATATCCATGAGAACCTAGTGCAATCATCTGTAAATAAGAGAAAATAATATGCACCTCCTAGTGACCTAGTCTGCATAGGTCCGCATATATCTGTATGCACCAGTTCTAAGATATCTCTTTCTTTTCTATTAACATGCAAAGGGAACTCTTCTCTATGCATTTTCCCTAATGCACATCCATCACAATCCAACTTAAAATTATGGAAAAAAAGGAGTCCATCAACCATACCTTTTCTCTGAAGTAAGATGAGGTCTTGCAGATTAAGATGGCCAAATCTCTGATGCTAGAGATCTTCAGTTGTCGATCCAGTTGCAACCATTGCTTGATTTGTCATAATTTTCACGTCTAATCTGTACAAGCTCCCCACGCACACTCCTATTGCAACTGTTTCCATCTGGCTATCTTTTATGACACAGTTAGTCTTAAAGAATTGAACTTGCATGTCCTGCTCAGTAATCATTGAGACAGAGATCAAATTTTTCTTAATTCCAGGCACATACAATACATTTTTAAGGCGTCTAATGTCACCACTAGGTAACTTTACCGGAATATGACCGTATCCTTTGATCTCATATCCACTATCATCTCCTAAATAGATTTTCGACCCACATGAAGTTTCTTCAAGAAATTCAAACCATTCCTTCTTACCTGTCATATGTGAGGATGCACCAGATTCGACATACCATATGTCGTCCTCATCTCCCTTTGAAGCTGAAAGAGCACAATCAGTTGTGAATAGTCAAAGTTCGTGGCTCTGATCCTCATCTTCCTCAACGAAGTAGCCTTTTTTCTTTCTCTGTTTGTTTCTTACTTCATCTGCCTGCCTCTTATAACACTCTTTAATCTGATGACCAGGTTTTCCACAGTAAAAACATTTCTTGCTGGGAAAATTATTAGCAAACATACCTTTAAACAGTCTCTTCTGAAATGTGTTGGCTCCTCTCTGCTGCTGCTGTGGTTGCTGTGGCTGCTTCCCTCTATACTGTCTCCTTTTCACCATCAGAGCAAGTTCATTGCTCTGCGATTTCAAATTTTGTCGTCGCTCTTCTTCCTGTAGCAGAATCCCTGTCAGCTCTTCAAACGCAGGGGCTTTCTCCCTTGCTGCTAGCCCTGTGATAAACATCTGGTATTCATCTGTCATTCCGTTCAACGTGATCGTGACCAGATTCGAATCGGAAACTTTCTCTTCGATATCTCCCAATCTGTCCTTCAGGTCTTTGACTCTCGCAATGAATCCAGCAGCGGACTCATTCTCCTCCATCTTCATCGCAAACAACTTGCCTTTGAGTGATAATACACGGTTTGTATTCTGCATCTGGTATAGGTTTTTAGTCATCGTCCAAATGTCAGTGGCCGATTTACAGTCTCTAATATGGGGGATAATATTGTCCTTGATGGACATCTTCAATATGATCTTTGCTTTTGTCTCTCTTTTATCCCAGTCTTGTTCTTCTGTAGCTGATCTTGGTCTCAGCTCACTTCCTGTAACGATCGACCACACATTTGCGCTTTCAAGTAAAGTCTGTATCTTGAATTTCCAGTTGGAGAAATTCGATACATCGAGTTTTCCAGACTCGTGGAGATACGATTCTATACTGTTATTCACATTGGGTTGATAAAATTCCTGATCCTCTAATGAATAATTCTACCCAACTGAATAATTGAAGGATACTAAAAAAAAATCACCACATACCAGATCTCGACCATAACAATCTGATCTGCCTCCTCCGGACGAATCAGAAACTTCACTGCACCACCACCGGGCAAGTCCGATCTGCTGCCACCGAGAAAATTAGGAACTTCAATGCGCCACCACCGGGCAAGTCCAATATGCTGCCACCGAGCGAATTCGGAACTTCAATGCGCCACCACCGAGCAAGTCCGATCTGCTGCCTCCGAGAAAATCAGGAACTTCAATGCACCACCACCGGGCAAGTTTGATCTGCTGCCACCGAGAAAATCAAGAACTTCAATGCGCCACCACCAGGCAAGTCCGATCTGCTGCCACCGAGCAAATCAGGAACTTCAATGCACCACCACCGAGCAAGTCCGATCTGCCACCACCGGGTGAATTCGGAACTTCAATGTGCCACCACCAGGCAAGTCCGATCTGCCACCACCGGGCGAATTCGGAACTTCAATGTGCCACCACCGGGCAAGTCCGATCTGCCACCACCGGGCGAATTCAGAACTTCAATCTGCCACCACCGGGCAGGGCCGATCTGCAAAAAAATTGCAGACCTTCCCAAAGAGAAAGAGGTTGGTGCCTCTTTCACGCGAAAAATCCGCGCCCAAATCAAAATGCGTGCGAGTCTCAACCCTGGCGCAACTTTTGCATGTACTTCCGCGCCAATGGCGCAACTGTTCGCGAAAAAACCGCGCTAATCCTTTCTCCCGCTCAGAGATGATTAGTGATATGAGACCTGTGTTTCAGGTGTTACTTCAGTCCACCTGAATCTACGAAAACTTCTGTAAGCTCTTCCACCACTACGGTTCTGTAATCAATGATGCATCCTAAAAAAATATAAAAAATTAAGGCTCTCCCTACTCTGAGCTCCGATACCAAGATAAAAATCACACTGAATTGAAAAAGAAGGAGTTGTAGCTCACAGGTGAGTACTGCACCTGGAGACTGCACTCAAACAGAGAGAACACTCTGAGTTTACTCTACATTCATGAATGAGGCATTACATCATTAAGTACATCACTAGGAATTAGGAAGTTGCAAACAAACTCCTAAATTGTAGGAACTAATCCTAAACTAAGGAGATACATTACAACTTGTGTAACCATTTCTCCATTAATATAAAATAATATTAATTATTTTCAACTGGTAACCCATGGAGAACCATGGGTAGGCATGGTCAAACATGGTCGAACGAATTCATTGTGATAAAGATTGTTTCTACGATTATAAACCATAGGCAACCATGCTCATTTAAGGGTTCATTGTATTTGACTTGGGGTTTATATAGCTACGGTTTCTATTATTAATACCTTGGGTTTAATATTGCTTCCTTCAGTTTATATTCCCTTCAATTTTTAGTATTGAGCACTTGTGTTTATTGTTCCCTTTGGTTTGTAATATGAATCCATAGAGTCTATTATTCTAAGGGTTCATATTCGTAAGATATAATATTATTCATAAGGTTTATCCCATTAATCATAAGGGTTATTTATTAAACCATAGGAATAATATTATAAAGCTTGTGAATCCCCTGGGGTTATAATCATGGTCAGCCATGACCCATTGTCACATTATGACAAATATTGTATTAATATGAAAATCATCCATAGTGTTAAGTTGGGTTCTCATAGATATTGTCTCAATATGAAAATACATATTAAACTGTGATCATACATTATTAGCAAAAATATATAATCTATCTTGATAGCAATGTTAATATTTTTTATATTAATAATAATGTTATTATTATTATTATATATTAATATATATAGATTTTTATTTTTATTATGATCAATATTTGATCAATCAACCATATTTATTATTATTATGCATTAAAAAAAAAATATTAAATATGGTCATATTTATTATTATTATTCATATATATATATATATATATAAAGTATAATCAATATATATTTATGGGCATTTATTATCCACATTTATCCCATGTAATTGTAATATTTATGATGTTGGTTTACATTAAACATATTAGACATCTCAACAGTAGTCTGATACACTTTTCTGTGGTGTTATCCAAATGCGGAAGAATTTGGTCCAATAAATCAAACTTACTATTAAAAGAATGGACTGTACACCCTAAATAAATCAAAATCATAAAATAGCTACAGTAGCTCACTCTGCCCACTCTGAACATTGAAAAATAAAATAATTCAAAATCATGAAATAGTTAGACAGTACCTCACTCTGCTCACTCTGCAAAAGTCACATTGAAAAATATAGAAAGCATGTGTAGCGTGCGATAATACGCTGTACGATGAATAATGCCATTCTCAAATTGGTTGGTAGGTGTGGAATAACACACTGTATAATCTATAATATCATTCTGAAACTGAAAGTTAAGGATACCCATTAGAAAGGATACCGAGTAGAAAGGAAGGCTTACATGCTAATACCTCAATCTTCTGTATTTATCTACCAGATTAATTGCATATAAGGCTGCGCAGTCCCTCAACTCTATGAGATGTATATTTCCTAGTTCTTCTAATTTGTTTCATTGCAGCTTCTTTACTCGGAATCGGAAACATGGAATCCAACATTAACGTTGGGATCGATGACAATGGTTGGGTTATCGGTGCGGAATTATTTCAAAATAAATTAATCCGATGTATACCGACTATTAATATTAAAATTCATAAATTTATTATACAGTAATTATGTCGACGCATCTAGTTAAAATGTAAGCTACGAAGTTAATACGATGAGATCCGTCAAATTTAGTGGCTTCCAAATAAGAGGGTATTTGCTCATTTCAAAATTGAAAACCGCTTGAAGAAATAATCATTTTGAATTTTCATTATAATTTGTGTCTAGGTGCTCCATGCGAAGAAAGAGTCCCTTTACAGTCACGACATTCACTGCACGGTTGGTGGATGTCTACCACTTCGTTCATGTTGAGTGGATAGCTACAATTTGGTTTTGTTATCTGTTTTAATGGAAATGTGTTATACTGCCATATTAAATAAAAATATTAGGATTTTTTTCCTTACAAAATTAAAATTATGTTAATATTATTATCGCATTCTTAAAATTATCATTCATATAAAAAGGTTCAAATTCTTTTCCACTTATAACTACGTTGAAATGCCCATTTACCGTCAAGAAATACATAAATTTATCACTATATTAAAACTACACACTATCCATCAATATAATTGAGGAAGGATTATTGTATCTTTTTTGTTTAAGGTGATAGATTAATCGTACCTCCACTTATAATTACGTTGAAATGCACATTTACCGTCAAGAAATACACAAATTTATCACTATATTAAAACTACACACTATCTATCAATATAGTTGAGGAAGGATTATTGTATCTTTTCTGTTCAAGGTGATAGATTCATCGTACCTCCGTTAGTTTCCGAAACCGACGTTGAATGTCACATTTCAGATGAGTTGAAAAACGGGTTACATCTTGATTTGAAAGACTAATCACTAAGATCGTTTCTTTTTTCTTCCTCTATTTGATTAAAAAAACATGGACACAAATTTGTTTGTTCCCACGTGACTCATGAAAACAATATCCTAATAATTTTACTATTAATATTTTATTTAAGTGCATCTTCAATTTTAAAATAAAAAACAATTACAACAATGAAATATATATATATAATTCATTCCCTTTGCTTTGAGTAAGAAAGACTTTGTTTTATCGCCAAAGAAATGACTATAATAATTTTGTTAAAAAAAAGTTGGGATCTAGCCGAGAACCATTACATTTCCTTACTTACCAATATTCCTTGTGGGTTTGAGATTGAGCAAGGAAACTAAATCTAATGACTCAAGTGATTGCCCCATGATATAAAAATTTATATTTCGTTCAAGCTAATTCTTTTCCAAATGACTTCGAAGATCCATATACATTTACATTTAATTTTTACTACTTTGTATTTGATTTTGATTGACTTCTAGTTTTCCTTGAAAAAATATTTTTTCCCTTCTTCCTCACTTTTATTCAAGTTGCATTTTCAATTATCACTCATATATCACCCTTTAATGAGTGGGAATTGTTGTCTTATCCTTCTTTATTTTCCAAATCTACCCAAGAAGTTGTTTTTGTTTATAGATGGTGATTCAATATTCACTAGGTATGTTGCACTCCTTTTTTCGTTGAATCCAGACAATCCTCATGCACATATTCCTAATTTATTTTTGTTTCCTTCAATGAATCTTCTTTGTCAATAACTTCTTGTTCTTCTTTTGCTTCTTTATTACCCTCACTCTCTTCTCCTTTATATATTATGTAATCTTTGTTCTGAGCTCCTTCCCACCATTTAGGCCTTCAATTATTTTTTGAGACTCACTTGTTTTGTAAACACTCTAGGAAATTTTTTATTGCATGCCCTATTTTACAACATGCATGAGATCAAAATGAAACATTTTCATAATCCACCTTCTCAACCTACACATACTCTAGAGCTCCCAAATTAATCTCAGTAGGAAAACTCTTATTCAAGTCCATCTCAACACATATTCAAGCATAAGTGGTTTTATATAAAATTATAGATTTTGTGATGCGACCATAAAATTCCCTAATGCATTACCAATGGAAGATAATATTGGGAGCTTCCAAATATGTAGGGCAAGGTTCGAGAGCCTCACCCAAATAGGAGTTGTGGAGATTGACGTCATAATACGTCATTGGAGATTATGGAGACTAGGACTGCATGAATAGGACAACACTAACACAAAACTAGAGCACATATTTACAAATATTATGCATATCCTCAATATTATCAAAAACTACAAAAAATAAAACACCAAGCCAATGGCTAAATACTTATATCATCGGTCAAGAGGGATTTTCATGTATTAGAAAGCCACTTTTGGAGATCCATCAATCACAACCAAAACCTATTAAATCTAGATACCAAACCTTGTTATGAAAAAATTGTTTTAGTGGTGTAAGCATCCCCTTCCAAAGGAACATTAAGGTTTGGAGCTTCTTAGACAACTAAAAGAAAAAATGTGAATTTCAGCATGACACTGTATGAAACCAAGGCTTGAGATGTAATTCCTCAAATAAACTACTTCTCTGAATCACTACAATTCACCATTGATCAGAGAGTTGTGAAAACCCTAGTCGTCGCTCTGCATCATGTTACCTCACCTCCCATGTAACAAATAACTTCTAAATAACTAAACTTTAGAAATTCAATATAGCTTTGACATATGTTTTCATGATTCATTTTTTGTACATGGATATACATTACTTTCAAATGGATAATAGTAAAATATTTATAATAATATATTATTTATTTTATTTTTCTTAGTTTTACTTGTTATTTTTAGTTTTTTTCTTTAGATGACATTACGTTTGGAGTAAAGAGGTTCTTAATTGGGAAAAATAAGGACATTTAAGGCTATCAAGGTAAATCTTCCCTCACATACATAAGCTCTTCAATTTTGTAGTGAAAGAAGGTTTCCCTCATCCTTGAAAGTAGAGATTTATTGTACCTATATTTATCTTTAGATGTGGGGATAAATGTATTCCCTCTAATTATATAATAATTACGATTAACCACATTTTAAGAAATTTGTATGGAATTATTTTGGAAAAGAAGATTATCGTATAACTAGAAAATCATGATAAAAGAGCTAAAGTAAGAGATGGATTTAAGAGATGTAACTCAACTATGGACGACCTTGTTACTCTCAAGATCTTTGTGTGGTAGTGTTGGAAAAATAAAATGGATCTTGCTTTTTTTCATTGACTTTAGAAGACATTTTGAAAATATTCCTAAGAAATAACTACAAAAGAGGTAGGAAGAGATAATGAATCCTTTTGACTTGAGGGTTGTTTTTAAAAGGTTGTATGAGAATGTTATTTCAATGTTTCAAACCATTAATGTTCTATAAAAGGAAATTAACTAAAATATCAAAGTCAAGCACGGGTTTTCCTTCTCCACTACCATTTTTTGAATATATATTGATAAGCTATAAGAGTGTTTGAAAGATCCAGGTTGTATTAGCCCCATTCTCATTGTTAAAATCATAATTCTCTTATGTTTTCTTGACTATATTGTTTCTCTAGTGAGGAGTCATTATGAAATTGGGAAACAACTAAGGATCCCTCAAGATTTTTGTTCCAAGATGGGTATGATTGTTGTACCAACAAAACAAAAGTCATCATAATTAAATCTAGAAAAATGACATATGATACTCTCGTATACGAAAAAATATTGGAGGAAGTTCCTTTATACAAATATCTTGGTGTTGATATTTGTCACAAGCTCAACTAAAATTATAGCATTTAGAAGGGATAAATGGACAGTTGAAAGGTTATTATGAAATGAAAAAACTATAAATCTATAGATTGTTGGATATGGGATAAAATTAAACTCCAGTTGGAAACTATCATCATTTATATTATTTTATATCGGTGTGAGGGTTTCGGTTGTAATATCTCTTACCAAATAATATTACAACCTTAGTGAGAAATTTATTGAGTTCTCATTTTTTCGAGGCAATGTTGATTTTGAAAAGTGGTAATGCATCGCAATAATTTTTTCATTTTAGAGTCTAAATTCCAATGTTTTCTAACCATGGAATTAAAAACCAAATATCGTGATTACAAAAGACATGAAAACCATGAACTGAAATGAAAAAAATTGTGATGCAACATCTCCTCCTTTCCTTTTAGGGTTAAAATTTAAACACTTTTCAATCATGGAAGTAAAGATCAAATATACTCGCTAAAAAAAATGAAAACAATGCACCAAAATGAAAAATTGATTATGAAACCTTGCCCCATTTTTCAAAGGTTGAAACTCAAATATTTTTCAACCATAATAGTTAAATTCCAAATATAATGACTATGAAAATCCGTAACACTCAACACTTAATGTTTGTGTACCTCTTTTCTTCTGAAACACTTTCTTTTTATGAGTTTTTGAGAGTTGTGTTAACTATTATTTTATTTTTGAGATTAAAATAACTAATTAATTGACATAACATCCTTGACCATTATTTCCATAAAAAAATTTGAAGTTGAATATGCATCTATAAGTGACATTATATAATTTTTATTTAGATATTAATTATTTATTTTTTTAATAAATTACGTTAAAATTTTGAGAAAAAATTGTGTATATGTGTGTGGGGGGAGTGGAGGAATCAGTTCAAAAAAATAAAAATAGTGTATTTTGTTCTTTATTCTATATAGTATACAAAAGCACTATTCTTCCTCAAAAGACAGAAGAAAAAAAATAGTATATATATATATATATATATATATCTATATATATATATATATATATATATATATATATATATATATATATATATTAAAAAAAAAAAAATATCTAGCTATAATACAAAGTATGAAGAAATAGGAAATTAAAACCCAAAACTACATTTGAAATAAAACATAATAAACAAGTGCTACATAGTAGCTAGTACATGTCACTTAGTTTAAATATAGCTAAATTAAAGTAAAAAGAAATAATGACCTAAAATTGAATATAACTCATCTTGCAACAAGACATGTGCATTTAGGAAAAATAATGTAATAATATGTTATTTCATTGATAGTTTATATTCCATTATATTTAAGTTAACTCTATGTCAACTTGTTTCTAGAGTATCCTAGACTATTGTTGCCATAGTTATTTGTAGTTTTCTGCAAACAAAATGAGACTTTTTGTATTGTTCTTCCAAAAATACATATCTGCCATTACAAACTAAATCTGTACTTTACTATCTAGATACCAAACAGCATATTATGTTAGAAAAATACCATGTATGCTCTTCATGAATAATATATTCATATTGCTTCAAATCTCAAACTGAATATGGGAGTTATTTTACTAATATCAACACCCAAGAAGAAGGCTATCGTTCAATATTCAAGAAAAAGTATAAAACAAGCAACACAAATAAGATAATCAGTGTTTGTTTGCATAAGAAAATAAATATAATACGAAGACTAAAACAATTAATTGCCTATGTTATTTATGCAATCGCTGTTGGCTATAAATTAAATTTTATTTCTTAGGTTGCCTTAACTTAAATGCATATGGGACATCTTTTACTAATATCGTACACCCTTCAAGAAATATATATGAATAGGTTTGAGAAAAAATTATAAAATTCTTCAATACCTCTTAAGAAATATAGCACAGGAATATGTTCAAGAAAGACAAAACTTCTTCACTAAAATAATAGAATTAAAGCGCTCGCATAAGAACACAACTAATACAATATCCATTAATTACTCATCTTACTTATAGCAACGATTGCCTGCCAGCAAAGTAACTTCTATCTTGTTTGGAAAGCTAATGTACTATCTATGGGATATTCTTTGGCAGAAATGTAAACATGTGCAATTAAAAGTACTAGAAAGGTTCTTCGATATTAAGTTGCTGCTAGCTCATTTTATGTTAGCATTATTCATCTATCAATCTCACTATGCAAGTTCATCAGCTCGTCTTTCATTCCACCTAAAATAATCGAATGAATTCGATGGTTGCAAATCAGATTGTTATTTATTTATATGCTCTTTCAGTTTAACATGCAGCTCAAGGGATGGCTATTGGTCTCACCCATAATGGCTCATCCATGACAGAGGTAAACACCTACGTACCCCAACACACACCCTGCCAGGCTGAGCCGATCATCCATCAATGTAACAACTCGCCAAACAAAGTAAAGACTCACCCATTCATCGTAACTCACACTGAATACTCGCTTATCGAAGAAGTGATCGACGCGGTGCTTGTCGCACGCGACTCGTCCAGCCCATCGTGACCATACTGGGTCGCTTCTTCACCATGGCCGTGCTCACATGGAAAATTTGAAAGACACATCGTCAACAGGATGGCTTTCTGTACTATGTGCATGCACCAACAACCGATGGTGGGGCTTCTGATATGCTCAAGCTGCTCAACACCAATGCCTATCGCACATGGCCCTCCCCGCGGCACAACACCGCCGCGCTCCGGGACAGGGGAGTTCGCGCCACCCCCGTGCCTGAATGAGCATTAGGACGAAGTATGGATTCTCGGATTCACGGTCGAGACAGACACGCATCCTCCTTGGGGCCCCGCACCACCCGTGTATATGGACCCGAAATGAGAACTAGGGACGCACGAGACCCCCGTGTACGAATAAGATATTGGACATTCATCCTCCTTCCTATCTATGTTAATAATAATTGCAATAATACACACCTATGTCCACCGTATAATATTGCAGGAGACAGCGACTTAGAACTCCTTCTGTGTTGTACACCACCATTGTCCTCTCACCAGTATTCCATATAAGTGGTCCCTGGTACACTGAATACACCTTAGCATCAAAATAAGGGAGGAATTAGAGCTCCTCGACTTCGTACATAGCTACATAGCAAAACCAATCTCACATAGGTTTTGACCAATGTATTATTTTCGTAAATTAGGTTAAAAGCTATGGATAAATAAAATTAGTTCAAAATAGTCATAACCTTGGACACATGACCCCATTCCTCACTTACGTGTGTGTGATCATTTTGGATCAAGATTTTAAAACTTTAAATTTTAATTAACTTACCAATATTTGCAAAAATATTTAGATAGTGGAGAGAAGATGAAAACATATTATTAATCAATAAAATTATAAACATTTTTAGTAGAAAAAAAGAAAAATTATGATTTAAAATAATGTTATTATAAGTTTATATTAATTAGTAGATGAAGAAAGTTAATAACATCTTAAAAATCTATAAGCGTAAACAGAATAAACCTTTATCATTAAAAAGATGTTACATATTTCAAATTTATATTAGAATTATTTTAATTAATAATATTATGACATGACTTAGTGAAAATCCCTCCACTAGCACAATTTAGCCTGGAGAAAAACACTACAAAAGTATTTTTCCAAGAAAGGTAGAAAAAAGACCTCAGAAAATTACATTTAAATATTTCTATTTAAATCATTTAAAATGAATATATATTAGTTTTCACTTTTTATAACCCCCTAAATACTTTACTAAATCTCTATTTAAAATAAATATATACTAGTTTTTTAACTTTCACAACATATAATTCTTATTCAAACACAAATATTTAATACTATCAACATTAATATACAAATGTATTAATTTTATTAGTATAGTAATGATAAAAAATGAAGGTAAACATGGCTAATTAAAAATGGTATCAATTAGTAAAGATTCGATATATTACGTATTCGTGTTTTATATGCGCTATTACGTGTCGGTCAAATGAGTCATAAGGTCATGATAAAACCGGAATAATCAATTGGTTCATTTACATTAATATAATTCCACCATATTCTGATATATTTTTCAATTTCGTTATCTAAATGCGGGTGAATTTAATTAATACTCAAATTTACTATCGTGTATTCGACCATATATACTTTCGCCTGAAGCCACACCATACTGCAACAGTTAAGACAGTACCTCACCTTATTTATGATATCGTTGTGTGGTGATGAAAAGCCATTAAAAAATATAGAAAAACATGTGTAGCGTAGAGAAAAGAATAATAGAATAATAATATCATTGTCAATTCAATAAATTGAAACAACACCCTGTATAATATATAATTAATGAAACCCGCAATAAAAAGCTATATGACATCATATCACTAAAAGGACGGCCTAGTATTAGACGTCAATCTTTTGTATTTATCTACCAGAATGAAGAACATCGACAGAGAAGATGTTAGACGAAACAGAGAGATGAATTTGCTCAAACCACCCCCCTAAGCGATCGAGAGGTTGCGAACCTATGGAACAGCATGGGTGTTGCGTTTGTCTTGCCAAATAGCTAATATTCGGACAAAATTATAAAGGACATTCACAAGCATTATGTAATAAAAATGAATGTTGTGGCGGTGGAGTTTCGAATTGAACAAATATTTGGTCGTGGAAATTTCTTTCATAGCAGCAGTGACACATTTGGCGGTGACTTGATTGCAGGCCTTGTGCTCTGTTTATAATTGCAAGAAGCGGTTCAAATCATTCGAAATTTCCAAGGTAAGTTACTTGCCGACACAAAGTTGCACCACACTGAATAGAGAACCGTCACTTCCATCTGCTTTGGGACGCTTTGTTTCTTCTTTGCTTGGGATGCTTTGTTTGCTTAGGTGCTTGTATAGTGACATCCCATAATGATATACGTGTGTATGTTGTGGAGAATGTATCTTTTGTAATTAGTCTATCCAAATTGAGCACTATATTTTATTATTTTTTTATTATTTTTATTATTATTATTTCTTAACAGTTTGGCTTATTATTTTGGTAGTACTGTTTGTGATAATTTATATATGAGATAGCCAGATATATTATCTTTTTAAAATAATTTTATTTTAGTAATTTGCTTTTTTTTAAATTAATATTTTTTTGGATTAAGCTAAATGTAGTAAGGAGAAAAAATATATTCACCACCAAAAGAATATTACTATACAATGGCGTTGATATAAATATTGTCATATAATATTATTAATACAATCGTTTTAATATAAACATTGTTATATAAGAGTATATTAAAAAAACGAGAATGTTATTATATGACTGTTAAAGATAATCTTACCAAGTTTAATAATAATAATAATAATAAATTAATATTATCTTATTTATAATAAAATAATTTATTATTATTATTATTATTATTATATATATAATTATGATTTAATTATTATTAAATAAATATTTAATATATTAAAAGAAAACATTATTAATAATAATAATTAATTAAGTAAATTTATATATATTAATAATAATATTATTTATTATAATAAATATTATAAATATAAGTATAGTAAGTATTATATTATATTTTTAATCATATATTTTATTATGATTAGTTAACTCTGAGCCAAGCGATAGTAGGCTCATTTTATGTTAAATAGCTAGCTTTTTAGCTTGACACAATAATGGTAGAGCTAAAGGTAAGCTTGTTTTAGGAGACACCACCTTATTTATTGATACTTGTCACTCTCAAGGTCGTCGTTAAGTGAGCCCATTTTTCAAATGAAAACCGTATCAATGAGGTCTGCATGAGGTTGTAAAGAGGGAATTTCATCTACATGAACAAAGCTTCTCATTATTTTGCATGTTAACACCTTTTGAAAATATTATTTGTATCTTTAGCATAGATACGATAGCAATAATATCATAAATTAAAGATTTTATACAGCTATCCTTCTGTCTACAAATGTGTCACCACAAGTGTTCACCATGCACATGCGCTTACAAATTGCAGCATTTACCCTCTTAATCACATCGTTATGATAATCATATATGGACTTGTTTATGCTACTCATTACAGAATTAATATGAGAAATTTCAAATTTATTTGAATAATCCTTCTTTTTCTCTAGAAACAAATGCTCAAAGGTAATTTTCTCGTAACTAAGTAATTAGTAAAGTATTTTTCAAATCCAAGAGGTTTTAGTAGTTATTGAAAAAAATATATTCATCTAGAACTTATCCCTCTAGCTGGAGTATCATATTTTGATATTTTGAATTCTAGTAGAATGTCAATAGCAATCGATGATTTTGTTTTCTGTGCCTGGTACTAGAATGGTGATATTTAATTCTTGTAGTGCTTATGTCAAACTGATAATGTACTCTTCTCATTAGTAATAGATTTATTCATTAAGTATCCATTGCAGTAGTGATCTATGTGAACAAAGGTTTCACAGCTCTGATGATGATACATATCTAAGTTTGTATGTAGTAGCATGAACAATGGCTAAGAATCCTTTTTCTGAGCCAGGGTAATTTAACCATGGGAGCCAAATTCTTATTTATGATAGATAGCACAGGCGATCAAATATTTTTGTCCCTAATACATACTCTCCAAGACGTTGTATCCCGAAGCATATGTTGAAATATGAAAAGGGTAGTTTCCAATTTGGACCTCTTAAGATGCACTTCAGAAATTTTTTTTGTTTTTTAAAGTTTCTAAATGTTAACTGGAAATCGAGATTCAACTAAATTCACAATCTTGGTACTGGGCGTGTGAATGATATTTTATTGAAGTTTTTCGATAAATATTCTATAATAAACCTCGTGAATCCTAGCACATCTAACATCCTTCTCCCGACAACTTGTAATTGATAACTTGGAGATGATTCAACTTTAAATATCAACTGAACTTACATTTCCGAAATGGATGTCCTAAAACAATCCCATCTGTAAATATCATGAAAAAAATTTCATGACTTAATGAAAGATTTGCTTCTTTACATCTTTCAAGAACTGTCTTTTCCAAATTTCTAAAGCTTTCTTCAAAATGAATTTCCATAAACTCGTAAAATCATCCATTTATACTCCTCTACACAATTATGTATTATATTAGAAAATTCCTAGTACATTTCCCTTTGAATGTTGAAAGTAGCATTACATAAACCAAAAGGAAGGACCCAATGAGGTACTAAGCTCCCCATGTGAAAAGTATATGTGGTTTTATCTTGGTCTTTAGGTGCTACCTAAATCTAGTTGTAACCACTAAAACACATCCAAAACTAGAGAATACTTCTATGTTAGTATCATACTTGACTCTATAGCATAAAAGGTAAAAGTTGATTCTTAGAGTGCGCTTTGTTCAATTCTTTGATAATAAATGCATACCCTCCACTTTACTATTATTTTTGGGTACAATCACTAAAGGAAATCTCCATCTACTATCTGAATAAAAGTGAAGTTCATATCTCATCACCCTCTTGCAACTCCTTTCACAATTTCCCCTAAGATTCCATTTCATCCGTCTTTATAGGTGCCCTAACAGACACTTACAATTTTCTCATATACATGTGATGTATACAAGTTCCTAGTACTCAGTTCCTTTCATGCTGCTAGTATTCTCCATATATGCGTAAGAATGCTTGCTAATGTCTGTCATTTAAATTTTCTATTGTAGTCTTTCCAAGCTATGTTTATGTTCAAAGCATTTTTCCTAGAGAGCTCCTGCAGCTCATGAGAGTTACCAAAATTATTCCATAGAGTATAGAAGTACATTTGTATGATGATAGTATTCGATATTTCATTGGTCTTGAAATTGATCATGTTCATATTCTCAAGATGATTCAAAAGCTTTTCTATTGAATTTAAGATTTGACTATCTTCACTCATGTCATGAAATAGTAAGAGGAAGTTGTATATCATTGTCATCATCAATTCATTCTTTGTCATGTAACTCTGAGATTGTTTTTGTTGGAGTGATATAGAGTGAATTTCTTTGTTGAGTAACCACTGTGTTAAGGTATATGTATGTCACTAGATCTATATAGAATAGTAAAGCATCAGTTTGTAGCCAACCAAGGTCTTCCTAAAATAAGTGAATGTCCCTCTCTAGATTAAAGTTTTTGGGGAGTTAAAATCATAAAATCAACAAGGCATAATCATAATAATCTAGAGATAGTGAGATATATTCTGAATACACCATCCGGCTTGATTATAGATCTATCTCGCTAATTTTTAGTAATGTAGGTGTATACAAGGGTGTTAGGAAGTTTGAGTTTTTCCATGGTAGCATGCTTTGCTTTTATGAGTATTCATAGTTGCTCCTAAATCAATTAATGTATTCCTTTGAATTTCAAACCATTGACTGATGTGTTTTTACAACTGAGATTCCATTGGATCTAAAATATTTTTGTATGGAAATTTTTCCCCATCATTATGTCTACATATTTTTCCTACTAGTTGAATTCTTTTTATTTCTTTGTTTTGTTTCTTTCTCCCTGTTTCTTCATGCTCAACTCTTTTATTGTTTTCGCTTGAAGTCTTGGAAATTTCTTTAACGACTGCTGTGTAACAAAAGTGATTTTTGATACATACATTTTTTTAATTCCACCCAGAAAATTACCATAATTAGGGAAACATGATATGTTTTTCTACCCATCTATGAAACTTGTAATCTTTCGTAAGTGGGAGGGTTATAAATAGATACTTCATGGTGCTATTCTATGATAGGAGCTGATGTTTATTGGTTATTTTTTGTTTTTCATTTTTTAGAATTATGGTTTGAAGAGATGTTCCTTCTTCAAAAAATTTCCCATTTTGTGTAAGAATCTTCCTCAATATTATCTCTGTTCTCACAATTACATAGAGATATTATTATCCTGGATCTGCTACTAAAACTCGAGTTAAGTATCTATTGGAAAGATAGGAGTAGGAGTAACGTAGGTTGGAAATTTTTTGGTCTTTCTGTATCAGTGGTAAGTATTTTTAGAGATTTTTATTATTGGGGTTTGGTATATAGTTGGCGTAGGTAGTCGTGATTTGGTCTTTGTGTGAATGTGCAATGAAAGTTGTGGATTTTGGTTTTGGAGCTTCTGGGGTCATTGATTTTGCTTAGAGAATTTGTTGGGGAGATAGTTTGGAGTATGAGTGGAGGATATTGGTAGTATTTGATGTGATCTCTCCATAGGGATTTTGCATTTTCTTGTGCCCAAGTTTGAAATTGAGATCAAGGCTGTTGGTTAAGCGGCCAAGAATTCCAACTACCTGGTGGGGGATGATGTGTAGCATTTGATTGTTAAATTCTTGAGCTTTTTCGCCCTCGCCGTTGGTCCTTCAGGAGACACAAAGAAAATAGATTTTTGTTGATTTCGAAGTTGTTTCTTCCTTGAAAATCAACCTCAAGTACTCGTAACTGAAGCGTGAACCCCTTAGTTTGCATAAGATTTTATAAACAAATCATACATGTCCCCTATGTACTTTTGCATCACAGAGACATTCTCTGTCAAAGTGATGCTTTCTTTCTACATATTAGATAGAAAATAGCTAGCAGCGGTCCGCATACCTTTTTCGCTTGTTTTGTAACTTACGGCGTGTCTATCTATTCACTGTACACCTCCCTAACAGTATCTGTGTTTAAATTCACATCAAGCATATTTCCAATTTTTAAACCCTACTTACCAGCCTGTTATACATCTATTCTACCTTAGCAAGAGAAGGATCTCTTCGACCTTTTCCCATTTTTTTCTTTCCCCTTGAGAGATGAATGCATAATTTAGTAATGTTAGTAATGGCGTCGATGAGAGATATCTCCTCTTCACCATCGTTGAGAGCATATCTATCCACTCATTTCGGTGGATTTTTAATAAAAGAACTTTTAATTATCTCTGACTCTAAATTAGTCCTTTTTTCTCTTTTTTATGTTATAATTGAATCTTTCAATTAAATCCTTCAAATTCTCATCCTCTTTTTAGCATCATTTTGAATACTTTAATCCTTTTGGATTGTAAAAGAATATCAAAATATCTTCTCGAAAAATGCTGCGTTTCTTCATGTTATTCCATGAAGGTTCTCGATAGACTTAGTGATTAAAGTTATGAACCATTTAAAGATGCTCCTTTCATTGTTGAAGCTGAATACAACTTAAGTTTTTTGAGAGTCTTGTAAATAATCATAAGTTTTACATTAAAATGAAATTCAAACACAAAAGGCTTTCGGGATTTTCACTTTTAATCCATGAAAATTTTGGGAGGATTTCTAGAGGGCAGTGTGAGTTATTTTTCTATCTGTGAATTTTTTATTCCATCAACTATAGACCCCAAAAGAACTATCAACTTCCCTGTCTCTTCTGCTATCTTTCATTTACTTTCCACCTCCTCCCCGTACCCCCTCCCACCGCCTCTCACCTCCTCCTCCAAACGTACCGATTTTCTCCAGTTTAGAATTTCTCTTCTCCTTCTCCTCCTCTTCTTCCGCTATTATAGATTCTTAGAGCCATGATAAGGCTCAATTGGGTATGCCTAATTTCTCTCTCCTCCGTGTTCTTTACTATTACATGGAATGTTGAAGAAAGCGTTCTTCTTCTTCTTCTCCCTCACCGTATTTCAACTCTTCACAATTCCAAGTGCTATCTTTCCCCTGTAGAGGTGAAAACAAATGCTTACTCCTTCTCATTAGGAGATCTAGGGATCTCTCTTCTCATATCTGCGTCGCGGGATAAAGCAGGGAGACCTTCATCTGATCTTCAAATTATGACTTTAGGAAGTTTATGTCCCAGTGAAGTATGTGACATGAGTTTTGAGATGGAGGTGGCATCAGCCTCATGGTTCATAGTGGAGTGACTGGTGTTGTAGGAATTAAACCTCTGCCCTCAGCTACAGAATCTACCCTGAATCTCTTTCTCATGCATATGATTTTTTTAGATTCAAGAAATTAATGGTTACACTAATTACACTTCCTAATAAATTCCGTGCCACAAAATGTTGGTGAGACAACTTGATATCTTAAATTTCTTACTTAAATTACTCAACCAAGGCTCAGAATATTGTTAAGTGTAGTGCACTCATAAGAGCTTAGTTGACCTTCTTCTACTTCATTTAGTATTTATTTTTATGTTTCTTTGGGGGTTTCTTATAGCTATATGTAGCAGAAATGTTAATCTAGAACTACGAAAGGAATTAGATGAAACTTTATGTGAATTTAGCAAATGTGTAAAACTAATTTTAAAAAGGGAGGAAGAAAAGTTAGAAGTGTTCTTAAGTTAGACTAATTTGCATAAAAATGAATCCAAAACTAGTAAATGATTATAATCTAATCTGGAAAAATAGAGTGCTTATGATAGTGAATTCCCAATTTTAGTTAGTCCTATTCCATGGATAATAAATTCTATGACTGAAAAATTGAAATTACAATGCTACTTTAATTGAATGAAAAATCAAAGATAAGACATAAGCTAATGCATGTTTGATTACTTCTCCAACATTCAATATAGAAGGTGCTGGATAAAATCACCCTCGACAGATATGTAAGAAACCAATTATATCTTAGTTTTTAATGTTCTATAAAAACAAATGAAGTTTGTGAAAAGGAAAACTCAATAATTTGGCAATTAGATACTCTATAGCATTGAGTTTAGAAAGCATGATAAAATCATCTTTCTTGAAATGATCTTTAAGAACACCCACTTATATAATTGAATTAGATCAAAAATATAAAAATCATGTACAAAAGTAAAAGTTCAATGATTGTAAAGGTTGAACATTCAATCACCCAATTTGGAAGTATGACAAGTCACCTTCTTAGCCTGATATTTTAGGAACGATTCAACTATACAATTAATTGATAGTTTGATATAAGAAATGAAATAGCAAATAAAACATGAAAGAAAGCTAAATAACTATGAGCTATCGTTGCTCTAAATCTAATCCAATTGGAAAATAGATAAATATATTCTCTTGAAATAAGTTTTTAGAAAAGAAAAGATTACAACTATCATTTATATATGATGCTAGAAGATATTCATGACTATCAATTCTATTGATACCGACCAAAACGCATGTGTAATATTAATCATTTACTCGACAAAATATATGGACAAAATGATAGAGAATTTAAACCAAAACAAATGAACGAAAAAGCTCCTCCTAAGGTATGAGGCCTCTCTACCTGCAGATTTGGCTTCTAAATCCACATAAGGAAAGTGTGCTATATGCTATCACTAAGCAATCACTAATCCAGTGAATACAATTTTATATTATTATAGAAAAAGAGTTTCAAAACAATACATAATGTTTCAAGAAAAATTACCATCTTCGATTCTATATACAACCGCATTTAAATAAAAAATAAGCATAACCCAGAATATCGATTATGCCTATAGTGGCTATCTAACCAAATTAGGAATTATTATATTATTAATTCTTGATTTTCTATGTCAGAGAAAATCAGTTCTTCGTTCGCTGTCATTCTTTTGTATATGCTTTGATCGTGATCTCGAGTATCCTTTTTCTATCGATTTCGATCAGTAGATAGGACGAACACATGTGTGAACGATATAAGATGTCGTGCTCATTTTCTATTATCCTTGAACTCACTGTGTGTTACAGAAAATAGCTACCAAATATTAATCGTAGGAAAGTATTTTGTTCAGAGTTGCCAAAAATTCATTCAAATAACAAGAAATATTGAATATAAACATAAAAACTATTTGGCCATTTCCAGAAAAAACATGAAATGACTATCGATCGGGAGGTGATTTTGGATATATGGAAAAAAGGGATGAGAAAGGGATGTTAGATAAGGACAATTCGAGGTTCAACAGTTATAATAATCCTTGTTGGTTTGTTACTTTTGGGAGATATATGGGGCTAATTTATCCCCACAAACATGATGATGACAGAGCAAATGGGTACCTACTATGTCATTATGTTCAAATATTATAGTCATACTTGGTATGAGATAAGATGTGTATGAAACAAAGACACTGTTATGGTGGCTTCTTTTATAAAGTGCCCCACATCGTACTGATGTTGATTTGTATGGCACAAGAGGCATTATTGCGTGACTTTTATCGAGAGAGCATGGCTCTGCTTTAGATTAATACACTGCATGTTGTTAAAAAGGCTTTGAAGGATGGTTGGGCACAGAAAAGGGTTTTATTTGTACAGTCCATCCATGTTCGCCTTATTTTTCACATCAAGGATGGATTTCAGATCCAACAGACATTAACAGTATGATGATGGAGTATGGAGAGATAATCAGCCCAGTGGAAGTGATGGAGAGATAGTTTACGATTTGGGGCTTGACTTGCAGAGAGCCACCCCACCTATGTATCTAATGTATAGAGGAAGACCTTTTCAACATAAGAACAATGAAGACCATATATTCACAAGAGAGGCATCTAACGTGTTGGAGGCCACCTAGACATTTTAGAGAGGCACTTTTGGAGTTGGGTATGATTACATGGCATTGTAGAGCAGAGTCTTTCCATATGAGGATCTCATTTAGAGGGAGATGTATTGTTGTAGCATCCACTTTTGGTAAATTTCTTGACATAAGCATTTTAGAGAGGAGGACTGGTATTATCACAATTTTTCCACCGTATACTGAATATTAGAATGTAATTTCTTACCATAAGTAAATAAGAGGGAGGGACCCATAAACCACAGAGTGAATAAAACCACTTTTTGTGTGTGTATGTTGAGACTTACAGTGGATTTGAATAAGGAGAAGGAGAAACCTCTTAATGAACGAAGAGCAACATATCATAGATCATTAATGAGACAATCATGGAGATCAAGTAGGAAGTCAAACGAGATAATGGTGCATTAAAGGTAATATCATAAAGCAATAATGATGAAATAATGGAGAATTTGTGCACCACCCACAAGGAACAGAGTGAATTAAATCGTAGATATGATAAACAGTGAGAGTACTTGCAGCATTTTCATGAGGCTAGTATTGCGCGGGGGCATAAATATGAGAGGGGAGCCAAGGCTATGGAAGGACTGGCGCGATATGAGACAATGCTTAGAATGCATGACTTAGATTATCAGCTTCGATCTATTTAGATCTAGATTTTTCTTTATTTTCATGTATGTTTATCTATTATGGTTCTAGTGCTGTTTAGTACATGTTTCCAAGCGAAATCCATGTCAGAATACCACGGACTTCTTGTGCTCATCAGAGAAGGTTTTCAGAGCTGCAGAAATCATCGCACAGGCCTGGTGGTTCATCTCTGCCCCCACAGGCACATGTATCTACCACAGACCAGCATTCTTGAGGGTTTGAAAGGATAGACATGCTTCAGCACTAGTTTTGCAACTTGTGAGATTCATCCTTTTCACCTCCGTGCTTGGCACATCAAACTTTTCAGAGCAATGCATTCACATTCTGGAATTCAAAGCATCATTTCCAGTATATCCATGTACAGTAATTTGGGATTTCTGCTACCCACTACCATTTGAAGGAGAACAATTTTCCGTATTCTGCTGAACATTGGGAGACCACCCCCACTTTTGAAATACTATTTCCATCATCTGTGAGCTTCACGGCAACATCGGAACACAAAGTAGAGCTCAAATCCCAGAACGTATTTACTTTAGTTGTTGTGTATTCAAACAGGGCCATATCTACTGGAGGAGGTTGGAGGAGACAGATCTTGAGTTTCTAGCTTTAGGAATTTGTGGGCAGGGATCATCCCAAGTTTGGAGTCAGTTTTTCCTTATTACTACCTTGACAGACATTCATCTCTGTGTAGATCCATACCCAAATGATGACAGTTAAAGCGTCCAAGAGGGTGATTTTCCAAGATTGTCAAATCTAGAAATCCTTCTGGGTTATCTTGGGTATTCATAATAGAGCCGGATACGAAATCCGAGCATTATCTAAGCTCAAAAACTTCTAGATCTACACTTATATATTTTGTCGGCGATTCTGGATCCGAGCACAACGAGGGACAACGCATTATTCCTCGAGAATTCCAACATTTATGCGGTCCCTCTTGTGGGAATACTTCAAGGTCATTCTAGCCTTCTTATCTAGCTTGAGTGTCTCATATTTTGAAAACATTGTTGTACTTTCTTATCCACCTCCATATGATAAAATGGCTCATACATTTTTATGGTGGATTTAGATTATATATTCATTCTTTATGGTTACCAGTGTATATTTTTGTATTACTACATTCTCCCTTTTGGGATATTACCTCTTACGCACAAAAGAATCAACTTGGCTGCGATTTTTTTTTTATCATCAAAAATATATATTCAACATGCTGTAACAACTTCATATTGACTTCAATACATTTTTAAAAAGATAGACCCTGTGCTTTTGCAGGAACCCAACGTACCAATGTGGAGTCCATTTGATACGCGTGAAATGGTGAAAAGCTTGTAACGTGTACCATTGTCGTTGAGTTTAGGAGAGTATAGAAAATTAAGAGAGTTCAAAGCATTGTGAATGCCCCTCTCCCAATTTTTCTCTTGAGTCCGACTCATACAATTGTGAGGTCATAGTACATTCAAACACCATTTAATTCAAGTTTCATAAAACAACCATATTGTTGTAAAAAAATGTGAAGATATATTGTTGAATCGATGCCTCTATTATGTTAGAATGCATTGAAAATTTGTGAGATTCTCCTTTTCAGTTCTAACTTCAAGCTAGATCCCCATTCTCGGCTAGTGATTTATAATGAAGATTTATTCCTACCATTCATGCAACATAAAAAAATTTCCATTCATGGTAAATAGTGTCTCCTCGATAACAGAATTCTTTGCAGACACAGTAGTTTGCATTTTCTAGTGATGAGTAGTACACAAATTCTTGGCGATTTCAACTGCCACACAACAATTTCATGATTTCCACAAGTAGAACCACTCATCTATAATCCAGCAAGAAATTATTACTCACGAATCTATAATCCATTCTGCGATAGCAAATGATGCCAAAAAATTGACAACCAACCCAAAGATGCCAAATTCTTTCAACATTCAACACTTCCTTTGCTTTTTTTCCTTCGAAGTCTCTCGGCCCTCAATGAGTACATAATCAAGTTTCAACGGTCGTTTATAATGGTTCCTACGCAAGAAACTCGGGTTAGAAAGATTTTGATAATTTATATCTTTGTTTTTTAGTGGGTTAAAATATTTTTAAATTGCCTCGGTTGTTTTTATAGGAACTATGGATTTCTCAATGAAAATTTTGTCGATTTAGAAACATCGAACATCATTCAGCTACGTTTTCCTAAAATGATATGTGAGTTTTTTCATGTGCCTTCAGCTTTGTCTTCATAAAAGAATGAAACGAAAACACAATCTCGGATTCAACAACATGCTTCTCAAAATTAAACGGAAAAGTTTTTTGTTAAGACTTGACACCTCATCAACGCATATCGTTGTTCCATCAATTTGAGGCTTAGAGATGTCAAATACTACAAATTCAATTGAAAATGAACCTTTGAAACTCCCCGTACACCAAATCTCAAAATCTAGATTGCACGCCTACCAATGGGAACATTCATATCACTACCAATGATTTTCATTGTCCGATAAATCACATTCGGACTCGCCTTCGTTTTCGAGGACAACCTCGAAGTGCTCATCGGACAATTCCATCTTCAGCCCGTATTCGCCATCCCCGATCGAGTGGTCTCTAGCAATAAATTCCTTATTGAACTCGACTATTCACATTAATAATTTTTTTCACAATACTCCTTTTTAACTTACCATAATTTTCTCACATTAGGAGCGATTCCATTTCAATTTTTCCCCTTTAATGATTTCAATATTCGGTCATGACACATTGTAGTCTATATTACGTCTCCCCACACACATTCTGAGGTAGATTCAAATCACGGTACAACCTCGATATTCTACGGCGATTTGATCCTGTGACCTCTTCAAACAATGTTTCAATCCTTATTTAAACAATTGATGGCACTAGTCAATACTTACGCAACTCGAATGGGGAAAAGCATGAGAAATTAAACTTAGGTTCTTATAAGGCACTCTTATCAATCACCTCATCTATCTTCTGTGCTTTATTCCCCTTGATCGTATCCAAGAAAGAGAACTTTTCGCTTTTAAACCATCAATGTATTCATTTAATACCCTTTAAAGCCTAAAAATATTAAAAAACACAACCCCATATAATGGCATTCTGATTATTCAAATGAATTCAGCTACACAAGAAATATTTAGAGACAAGTTTGAAAAAAACTTTTCATGAATTAATAATCTGAGAAGGCAATACTTACCTCGATTTTTATAAAAGACAATTGGCTTCCTATATATATCACCACGTTCACACACTGTCTTCACTCATCAGTATTCTAAGATTAAATCATATAAAACAAACTCCCGAACTTTGAACTAGTTCAGATTCAAAATAATAGTCCCCCAAATCTGCATCTCTATATCCAAAATATCTTCAATACATTCAATATTTCTAGATCCAAAATAATTAAACAAGACCTTAGACCCCATTCTAAATATGCCACTATGAAGGAACAAATTCAATTGCATCTTTTTATCTTTATTTTATTTTTTTCTAAAATACCTCTTAAAATATAGGAAAAATAAAGATGAAAATGATAAAGTCCATTGGAAAAGTCATTAATCGTTGTAGACTCTTGAGCAGTATGCTAGTTTTGCTTGAGAGAAAAATTCTCCGTGTCACAAGAGGAAAAAGGAGAGAATGTAGATTGAATGACCAATCACAAGAGAAAGAAAAGAGACTAAGCCACCTACTATGAGACTCCTTAGTGAAAGAAATACAACATAGGAATCCTTTGGTAGTTCCGCAGTACCATTTATTCAAAAGAGCAAGGCAAATTTCAAACTAAGACTTTAAGACAACAATGCCTGGTCATCTTTCCAGACTATATACTTATTATTTCTCAGTTAGTTCAGTAGAAGATATGGTCAAATTGGTAGAGTTCTACATGCATGTCTTTATATTAACTGACACAGTCATAAGGACCGAAACTCTAGGATGGCATATATGAAACCCATGGCCCTAGCCTTCTGGATGGCTAATGAATAACTAGGGCAAGAGGAGGTAAAAAAGGTGATGAAGAAAGGAGAAAAAGAGCCTCTTCAAATTAGAGTAGAGCTAGTCACCCCTAGAGGGACTACAGAACCACCAACATACAAAATGATTCCAACCTATTCAAAAAATATCTCAACACTTAAGCACCAGAATACGGTGCATTATGATCATACCCCATTGTCGGGGAGAGGAATGTGTGATGGCATGTCGTGGAATATGGAATTTCTCCTGTTTTAGTCAAGAAACTCCATTTTGTTACCCTGTACGGATTGAGAGTTTCAGAGAAAGACCACCCCTACAAAAGAGCCACTGGGCACAGAAGAATGCTACCAGATAAAAAATAAGCCCACCAGCCGCCTGGGACCAGAGGAAGCAAGATCAAACTGCAGTGACAAGGAATGGAAGAGGAAAAAAAGAATGTGATGCTCTACCCACATGAAGGACCTTCCAATGATACCATGCTGATCTCGTATGTTTACAATGGTTCTGGAAAGAAACCAAGAAAGAGGACCGAGTTTCTTAGACAGACAGGCAACCACGTGGGGTGATGATGAGAACCATCACGAAATTAGTCTATGAGCACTGTCACCTTTTGCTTAATTATTCTCTCTCTCTCTCACACATGTAATTGCATTTTGTCATATTTTTACTTAGTGATAATGATAAAAGGAGTGGGTTATCATGATTCGACGAAACATGGTTTAAATGAAATAAATTAATGGAAATAATGCCATTTTTTGGAGAAAAAATGCAATATAGGGCTTGGATTAGACAACAAGGAGTAATTGTAGGGAGTGTTAACCACCTCTTAACTCCTAAATAAAGCTGATATGTTCATTATTTCTCTCTAAAAAGCTCAAACCAAAGGCATCGTATCCGCATCTTGGGGAGAGGCCCCCAAGACTCAAAAATTTGAAATGGATATCAGAACATTCACAAAAGTAGAATACAAAGAGAGAGAGAACACACCCAAATAAAACCACAAAGAAAATTGTTTTTCAGTTGTTGCAGAATATCGAAGCTGCTATTGCAGGGACACATTATGTCCTTTAAAAAGTGAATACACATGACAGGGTTGTGGCACACACGTGTGTATACTAGGTGATACCATGGACACATACCACAGAGAAGACTATACACGTGGGTAACTTGTTGTGATGAATAAAAGAAGAATACATATACCATGGGTGAATGAATACCATGGATAGACACAATGTAATACCATAGGCAAATAAATACCATGGGTTTATGCTATCTAATACTAAGGGTAAATTTGCGTGTGGATGAACACCATGGGTGGATTCCATTTTCCATTTGGATCATTCCTCTCCCTACAGCAAGGTCTCCATTTCGAAGTTCTCTCAGGAAGCCTTCTTATGTTGTATATAGAGTCACCACATGTTTTGTAGTTAACCCAGAACTATGAATGTGCTGGATTCTGGACAGAGACACTGAATACCAGTGACCAACTGGGATATTGACAGTGTGCGCCTAGCAGCCGAGAACGATGATGTGTGGGTTTGTGTGAGAAGATCTGAGACAGAGATACTCCCACGGTCCATGTGTATCCACCATTTTACTTGTTTGAGTGTTTAAAGAAATGACCTCAAGAGAAATCCATTTCCAGCAGCGCCTGACCCACAATCCAGACATCGATTGTCGATGAAGCAACAGCTCACAGTGAAATCATATGGCTGGGGTGGGAGGCCACCAAAATGAACTCATGACTGAATAGTGCTAAGTGCTGAAAATGATGAATGTGAAGTAGGTGCCTACTAATGTGGGGTGGGAGGACAAGGCCCAAGGAACCACTGGATGCCGCCCCGATTTAAAATGACACACCTATATTTAAATATGTTCCTAATATTTATTATAAACTCATTAAATGAATGATCGTCGTCATCATGTGTTTTAAATCGCTATCTAGAAACTGAGACTCTCATATCACAGAACCCGTTCCTGCGTTGCCAACATTTCTCGGAAAAAGAGCCGATTTTAAACTACTATAACTTTGGTCTTGACTCCATTTGACCGTTTTTTAACCCAAGATCAAATGGAACTCGTATGTAACCATTTATCTGAAATGTCACAATTTAAATTAAATAAACAAGAGAGAGCCGTCGTCCATGAATTGTCGTTTTAAAAATTGTTTGCAAGATGCAGTAATTTGAATGAGCGATATCTCCTTCATCCAGACTCAATTCTACCGATTTGTTAATTTGGTATTTTTTTCACAAGGAATCTAGATCTGGTCTTTGCAATGCCCAAAATTTTTAGATTTGATCCGCAAAATCGCCGCAAAAATTCAATAAGCTGTTGAAGATGGCCGCAAAACATTGGTAAAACTAAAATGTCAAAACTTTGTCTCCATGGATCGCAATCAACTGACATTGATTTATCTTATCTTTGATATACCAAAAGATCAAAATTAAATGACCTCACAAGATCTACAAACAGGAAAGCTAAAAAAGAAAGAGAACACACCGGCAAATAAAAACCATGTAGCCTTGTTTATTAAAAGAGTATAACCTGAGGAAGCTAAGGTATTGTGGTGGAAAATCTATCCTTTTACAAAGTGAGGCTTGTTATTTATATCATTTTTTTGACAGCAATACCATGGGTATACCACAATAATACCATGGGTAAATTCCATGTGGATGAATACCACAGTGGATGAATACCATGGGTGAATGAATATCATGGATAGCCAATTACAATACCATAGCCGAATAAATACCATGGGTCGATGCTATTTCAATAATGCAAAAGATGAACATAAGATGCCATTTTCCAGCATCCAACTAAGTGAATATCTGGGAAGGGAGCCAAGCTCCATTTTCTGAAACTAAGGAAACAAACACCCAACTTTTAGGAGTTGTTGGTAGCTACCCCATTGTAGCAACAGGGGAGAAAACAACAGGGATTCACCCTTGATGCAAATTTCTAATGCCGCCCTTGTGGTTGAAATTTATGACGTTCATTGTCATGTGGCAGATCATAGCAAAATAACAGAGTATTTAGTTTCTTTTCCACCGAGGTGATTCATAATGAGTTGATCTTTAGAAGAACAATCCATTGGCCCTGCCTTTCTGTGTACATGTATTTTTATGTTGTAGTAGTTTATTTCTTTCATTACTTGTTTAGAAACAACATAAAGTCATTAAAACTACAACCTAAGCCTCCCCCACTCCTCTGTTGATTTCTGAGGAGGAAGGTGTCATAAAAATAAATATATTTTTAGTTTAGAAATTTCTTGGTAAATTTAGATATTTTTTACTTCACTTACTTAAACACTTAAATAGTTTTATAGTATCTTTGTTTCAATTACATCGTGTATGTTTATCTAAATTCAATCAGAGTTTCAGCTCTATTTTTATGATAATTTTTTCAATGATGGATGGTTGGAAAACATGTCTCAATTTTAGGATTGGAGAGAGTTGTGTGCAGTCTCCTTCAACACAATTATCTTTATTTTTTCACCCTTCAACAAACCTTCCATCCAATTCACCCACAAACTTGTTTTTAGGTCACCATTACATCACTAGTATGTCTCCTTGTATGAAAATTAGGTTTTTAGAGCTATAGCTGGGTGGTAAGAGGTCTTCCTCTACCAAAGATCTGCCTTCACCCATTTTCTCCTGTGTCTTCTTCCTGATTTCATTTTCCACCTCCAACCTTTTCCTAATTTTGTTTTTTGAAAGTTTTATATCCGATAGCATTTATAGAATCCCAGAAACTTCCTATAACAAGCATGTCAACCCTCTCTCCTCTAGGCCAGTCCGTCTTGCACCACCTAAGCTTGCTCAAACCTGGCAATTACAGCCTTTTATCCTGAAGATTACCTACATCTTCCACCACCTACGCTCTCTTGATAAAATTTAGTTAATGCTTATCTAACAGTGTGCTCTATATTAGTTTCCTTTTTCTCGCAATTCTATATTTCAAGAATCTATACTATGAGTCTCACTTAGTGTAATTTTCTCTTGCCTTAGCCTAAACATGGAATGCTTTTCTTTCCAAAGTTTAAAATAGTTAGATGAATCAAGTATCTATAGCTTTCTTTCCTTTAATAGAGTAATGTTTATGATCTGCTTCTACCAGATCGTAATTACAAGTATAAAATTCCTTTCCTATAAACTAAAATTAGCACTCATAATAAGATCAAGATGACAGGAATATAGAGTCAGTTTTTGCAGACATACTACCACCTGTTACAAACTTCTATGCTGATAAAGTAAAGTTGTGTAGCCTATGGGAGTTGTAGTACTCTTAAAAATGAACAGCCACTTTAATGAAGCAACATATTAATCATAAAAACAGCATACGTGCACCAGTGGTACATCAATATTCTACTATCAACGCGTGCTGCCTATTCAACAAACATGGGTTGTAGGTAAAATTTATCCATAGATATGAGATCTTTGCCTAACGAGAACGATCTTTTACATATCCCGTGGAATACACAAGATAATTTCTGCCTTCAAGCATTATTTATATGTTAGTCATTTCTTGAACAAATAAAGTCTTAAATATGAAAATTATATATAGGAAACACAAGTTATCTCCATCAAAAAAGTGACTTATATTTTGTAAGCAAAGACGTTGGAGACAAAACACACATGGCATGATAACTAATATTCACATATATAAGTCGCATATCCCATATTTCTGCTCTATTCACTCAAAAATACCTTGGTAACTATCAATGATTACTCACATAGCCCAGTAATGAACTCATTTGCACGTTTCCTAATGGTTCGGTGCTGGCAGCAGAAATTACAGGCAGTATAAAACACATCCCTGTTTATCATCTAAAGTGACTAGCGTATGTTATGAGTAGCCCCAACACCATTGTAATTATTCGCAATGATGCTGAGACTTTCCATATAATTTTGGCAAATTTATGGATAAGTCATCAATAGGTCGTTGTAAAAATTGATGGCACTAAATCAACAAGATAGAGACATCCATATTTTGTTGTGACAGGATGGAATAGAATTTATTATCAGTTTTCTTATGACATCTAAATGTGTTTCAAGAGAGAATATAAGGGAGAAATGAGGGATGAGAGGAAGAGGGCGCAGATGTGAAATCACTGTGTAATCTCCCTACTTGCACACAAGAAAGCCACACTTTTTGGTATAAGTTCATGAGATTATTGTGTGAACCACGTTAAACCGGGATGTCTTCATTTATTGTTGTGTGTGATCCCGTTTTGCTTAACGGTATCAATTGGGCATTTTATATCAACTTGATTATTTGTCAGAGAGTATGCATGGTAGCCTGTTCAATCCTATTTGAGCTACCAGACCTGTGTAGGCCCAAGATCGCTGCTTGGCATTTCTCCTCCAACGCTGTGTGGAATCATTCAAGAGAGGATTCTGTCTAAAAACCACACAAGCAAGATCAATTTCTTGACATCACTTTCTGCCTGCGCTCTTCTCATGGCATTCAGCTCTGATTCTAATCATGACATTGTATAGCATTTCATGTTTTACAACACCGGTGAGACAGTTGAGCGTCCAGCAGTGTGAGATGGAGTGAGCCACCGCGTGTGGGCTGGTTGTTGTTATAACATCCCACCTTGGGAAGCCATGTCATCATATTTCTTGATCTACGATTGCCTACACCTGACACCCCCGACAGGACTAAAATTGCCCACCATATTTGTAATGCAATGTCAGAATTATTAATTGTTAAAAACATGCAGATCAATGGGACCATGGACTGTGGAATCATGTTAAGATGCATGTGTTACCTGCAGCCATCATCATTCTTGACAGTCTGTGTGAGGGTAGTGTTTTTGATTTGTTATTTTGAGCGCCTCTTGTCTGCTAGCTAATTGTATTTGCATAATCTCAGCCTTCGGTGGAGTAGCAGGAGCCAATTTTTTCATAAGTGGAGCACACGATCTTGTGCTCACCACCAGTCACACCCAATTCATGAGTCTTAACACTTAAGTCAAACATGATATGTAATGTTTGTTTGTATAAGCATGATTTGTTGAAAAGTTTCTCAAGTTTGTAGGCTAAAAATAATTGCACATTTTGATATGTAGCATTTTACTTCAAATGACACTTTTATAAAATAAAATCTCTTCATTTATTAAGATTCGAAATAGAAATTATTATAAGCACCATAAAAGAAAGTGCTGCCTGATGGCTACAGACAAACGTTCTTAAGACACGCCTATATTTTAGTAGAAAGAAATTCAGTATTTTGGAGAATTTATTAAATTCATGTAAATATTGATGACAGTTTTTGATGATTAATTATGTTTTAATTAATTAGTGTAGAATTTGTGAACGTCCAAACAATTTAAAACATGAGAGAACAGCCTGCATAATTTGAATACAATGGAGTCTAAGTTAGAACTAGTTGAAAGGTTTTTTAGGGAGAAAGACCTATTCTATAGGGACATGTTGAGAGATTTATAGTTTGTCGAGGAATCAGCGGGACACAAGATTAAACATCATTTAAAATTATATAACTGTATCAACCCTCAAAGGAACAATGACCCATTATAGAGAAGAGAGCATGGCCAGTGAGAAGATTTCTGCTTTGTGCTCTCTGCCAGCTTTGTAGTACAGTCAAAAATGATCGATAACTGTGCCTGGGATGTAGGTAGAAATCTTTTCCATTTCTATGTTTTGTGTTGTAACAACATTTGATTTTTCACCGTATGTCTTACTGAATTTGTGTGTCTGTTTGAATGAAGAAATTCATCTTCTTTTGAATTTCGGAGTTGTTGCAAAGAAGGAAGCAGTCCAGAGAAAGAAGCACTTGCTAAAGCCTGCTCATTTAATATCATTATTGTAAGGAGACCGTGTGGTAACTGGCAACACCATCACAATGGATCGATTTCAAAGAAATAATTTGGGAGGCAATTGTCATCATCGGTGTTGAAAGAGGGCGTTTATTAAAAGTATTCTTGGCTAAGAGCCAGAGCCAAGGCATTGGTTTATCCCGCCTGCAAAATTCGTGACGCCGTCATTAAAAGGTACGCATCTTCACAATTTCCGTAATGAATGCATGTAGTTGATATATACCAACGTTGTTCACTTCTTAATTTTACAAAAATCGCAACAAATCGTAAGAAGGAGCTTCCGATTGTGAACGGAATAAGCCAGTGACAGTGTATTGATTAAAATGCTTGATGGTCACTAGCACAGCCAGAAGGATCAGGAGACCTGCTGGGAACTGGAGTTAATGGTCCTGAAAACATAGCCGTAATTGAATGCGAACATTTTGGTAAGTAACATGTTTTTATTGTTTTAAACTCAATCGTAATTTGAACATTGGAAAAGTGTTACAGCCGTGTAAATTGAAGAAACGCTAAACATTAACTGTTAGCACTGCACGTTGCTGAGCAAGTTTCAATAATTCGATTTTTGCCTCACAAGCCACATGTAACGAATTAACATTTTAAAACGCTAAGCGTGATCCAAAAGTTGAAAAATAAGCAGAAAATTGCATGAAGTCGTTGTATTAAGTCAATTGCCCGGGCCACCCAGGAAGAGTACAGAAGGGTTTAACTTCCCGCCCACAGAACAAATGACAGTGTTATCGGTCATGAAATCGTTGGATTTGCAAGAAGGAGAACCGTGGTGAGAGATTAAAGGAAGAAGTCGAGCTCATCGTTGGGCGATTTCACATACCCATTTAATCGCTCATGTTATTTTTGTATAGCCGTGTTTTGGTAGACATTGGTGCCAGTCTATTGTTTGAAGTAGTGGAACTTTTCATTTGGTCGATATGTTGTGCGTGGCAGACACACTGCTTGTTCGCACGGTGATCTTTTGAGAAATGGAGTCCAACACTTACAATGGCTGAGACGTGCAGTCATGATGTCCAACTGGCGTAATTTTATGGCCAGAGGCATGGGAATGGTGTTACACACATCTCGCCTTTAATTAAAGGTAATCATATGTGAATGATTTGATTTAATGGAAACATGTATGAGAAATAATGGACTAAATTGATGGAGATGAATGTTAATTGACTAGTCCAGCGTGGGCAAATAATTCAAGCTAGTTTGAACAATTAGGCTTGAATCTTAAAATGCTTAATAAGTTTCAACTAAAGAGAAAACTTTTAATGAAGGAGCAATTCTGAAGAAAGAAACCATGAAGATAAATTTTAACAAATGTAAAATGCCAGTATTGGTGTTTTTTTATTTGGGAATTTGGTCGAATAAGAACATACGCACAGAGTTATAAAACTCGGGTACTGGCAGTTGTGTGCCCTACATCATTTTTTGTATCAAGTCATTCAATGGCGTTTTTGAAAAGAAAGAATTGAATTGAAATTGGTATCAAATTTTGTGTGAGGGCAACCCCCGTTATATTCAACGAATAAATGCTTTAATTAAAATTCCATATAGTTAAAGAGTGATCGACAAATCTGTAAGAGAAGAAGGTCGATAATTATAATATTTATGAAGTGCGTACGGGGTACAAAAATATATTCAGATTCTCTAATCGTACGTACAAGCAACCACAGAATGAATTAATGAAGAATCATGCCCGTATTGTGTTTGTTTGCTCTTGAATTGAGTTTCAAACATTGCAGAAAATAGATTATATGCTGAGACTTGCTATTAGTAATGAAGTAATTCTAGCGAGATCATATAGTAATGAAAGTGTTTTAATTATTTCGAGGAAGAAACCTCATAAAGACAAATGATGTTATTAAATGAAGTTTGGCTATGAAACGTGGTATTGGAAGAGAGCATCTGGATTTAAACGATTAGCGCAGTTGAATATCGAGAACATGCAAGAGACGAGACAGTTTCATTTAAACAGACGCAGGAATGATGAGATTCTAAAGGTACACCAGCGGGTAGGTGAATGGAAGGACAAGACTGCATTTATAAGATGATATGGTTTTATTTGGATTTGAAGAATAGAACATTAAATTAGGTATTTATGTTATTACAACTCCTAAAAGGCAATGTGTTTAAATTCTATGAAGAAATCGTAAAAGCTTTATGTGAAAACATAGACGTGGCGGCATCCCTGAGGAATCACAACAGAGACTATAAGGAGGAAAATTGTGAACAGTGATGAGTTGTCGTTAAAGAGCAAAGAGTGAAGCCTGCAGGTCCAGAGAGAGGAACCATGTTCGTCGGCCAGCACTGCGGATAGAGATTAGCAGGTAAGTGGCTACAGTGATAGAATTTCGTCGAGCGTAGCCCAGTGCACCATAGTAAAGAGAGTGAGGAACTTACAGGAGAGGGAAAAGATTATGACTAGTGACAAGCCAGACAGAGTAGCCCCAACAAACCGCAGGATGAAAGTATATGATGCGAGCAATTCGGCATGCGATGCGCGGGCGGAGTGAATGCGAGACAGAGAAGGATGGCTTAGCTTAGGTGTTAATGGAGAGGCGTGTTTATGCAGACCGTACAATGGTTATGCCGCAGAAAGCAAGCTGAAGCAGAGGGTTACAAGAGAAGATGAAATTGTATCAAAAAGGAGGCGCGATAAAGGAACCATAATCCCAGCTTTGGGAGGCGATGCTGAGACAGATAGCGCTTGAGACCGATGCCAGTGAACATGTCAAGAAGATGTTGAAGTTTCAATAAGTACTGTTCATAGACTGCACATTTTTAAAAGATGAAGAGCTAGAAGAGGTTGAACTGCGATGAATGATTCAAACAGCCCCAGGACTGACAACTGAAGAGCAACAAAGACCGTAAGGTCTCAGGATTTGAAAATAAGTCAGATTTGTGTGTATCGCAGTGCCTGAGATGGGGACGCCTTTGTCGCCGCATGGAAAGAGGTCTTAAGATGAAAGTTTTGGAAGGCATTATGATGAAAGAGGTCAAGAACTGTCATCATAATGTGACAATGATGGAAAACATCATTGAAATAGATGATGAGAAGGGGAGACTAGCTTGTATAGTCCAGAAAGTTTTGAGCTGGAATGAGCACTGACATGCTTGCAGAGAGAGAAATCAAATGCAACATACTGGGAGTGTTAAGAAGGGAAAAGAGGTGGAATAGCTAATTGGAGGAAGAAGAGCAAAGAAATATCCATCAAGGATGTTAAGCGAGATAGGACTGTTTATATGATGAAAAATATTGTCAATGTTTGAAGCACCAAGAAGAAGTCGACAAGATGTGGGTAAAACAAGAGAAAGAAAATGGTTCAAAAGATTGCAAAGGGCCCTTAGAAAGGAAAGAAACAACATTACAAAGAAGAACAGTGATCAAAACAAGGAAGAACAAGCAAGAATGAGAGTTCAACAACTGAAGAGATGAAACAACCAAAAGAAGGTGGAGAAGAATGACAAAGTAAAATGAGTTATTAAGGAGGTTAATGATAAAAACATCCCAGAGAAAGACAAAGAAGCAAGAAAGAAAAGGAGAGACAGCAAGAGGAAAGACTTGTTTAATTAGGAAGGCGGTGAGTATGGACAGACGATGATGTACAGGGAGACTCGGGAGAACAACAATAAGTAATACAACAATAAAGCAATTGATGGCAGTGTTGGGAAATATTATAAATACAAAGTTTGGGACCCAGATGTTTAATTATCCGCACGCGTTATCTAAAACAATTTTTCACAGACTGATGCAGACATCCACTGCTATTATCATTGTATTTAGTAGCAGTTAGGGTCTCATATTTTTAAAATTATTGACCTACAATATTAATATTAGTTTTGGAGTGGGATGAATGAAGTTTTTAATTAATTATTTGTGAGAATTTGTAAATGTTCCCAAATGAACCGGAAACATGAGGGAAACGGGCCCAAGACTTAATTAATAATGGAGTCTGGTTAATGTCTAGTTGTTAGTTTTATGGGATAAAGATCTACCTTTAGGGTTTAGATTAGGGTTTGTTGAGGAATTGCGTGGATAAAGTATTGCACTAGATCATTTAAAATTTGTATAAATTATCAACCCTGTAAGCAATGAGATCAGATTAGAGAGAGAGGGTGGGGAGAGTATGAAGTAGTGAGAAGATTTCTGCCAGTGCTCAAGGCCAAAGGCACAATGATCGATAATCAAAGCCTAAGGAATAAAATTGTATTGTAAGTGTTTTGTGTTGTAAATACAACATTTGATTTTTCGATCGATGTCCAGAATGAATTTCTGTAGTTCAATGAATGAAAAGGAAATTATTCCTCTTTGAATTTCGCTGGAGTTATTATGCAAAGGAATGATGTTTAGTCCGTATGAAAGACACCTTCTGTAAAAAGCCCATTAATATTGTCGGTTATTGCAGACATCGTGGAACCTGCACTGAATGCGAATGGATTTGTTTCTCAAAGAAAAATAATCGCAAGTAAATTGTCAACGTACTAACAATATAGCGTTGTTGCATTTCATGCGTATTTTGCTTTAAAATGTTTTAACCATCATGAAAATTCAAGACGCCGGCTATTAAAAGTACACCTTTTAATTTTTAAACAATGTTGTTGGAGTGTTAGCGGAATTGTTGTTCACCACCGATAAAAATTGTTAACAACTAGGAGTCGAATGCAAGACCAAGAAGCCATGATATATTGCGACTGGGTAAAGCGCTTGATGGCTTACCATGTTAGCGCTAGGAATGTGATCCGTGAGATCACGCCAACCAAGTGAACACCATTCCTTTAAGCTTACTTTCAACGAACAAGTGTTTTACCTTGTAAGTAAGGTTTTACGTTTTAAACCCGACTTAGTACTCGAACGCATTGGTAATAAAGTAAAGGAGCCTAGAATGGGAGAAAACGCGAAAATTTAATCTGTTAGTAACTTACCACCACGGAGTATGCTCATAATTCGATTTTTGCCCCGTGAGCCATTATACAACGAATTAACATTTGAAATTTTAAGTTCAAGATCCCAGTTGAAAAAAGAAGTTGGGAAAATGCAAGAACCTCGTTGTATTAAGTCAATTAAATTGTGTCACCCAGACAATATGAAGGTTATTTAATCGTCTACGAGAACAATTATTATGGTTAATACTTCTATAAACTGGTTTTAGTAGTTTAGTTCCATGTGAGAGATTAAAGCAGAAACAGCCTTGAATGGTTATGTCTTTATCTCAACATGTTCACTGATTATTATTTTCATATGTCATGAGAAGGAACAAAAGTATAATCAATGTTTAAATAAAGAACTCTACTTCGAATACATACAAATATGTAAGAAGAAATACTGCTTTAATCACCAATAATTGAAATGAGTTCAAATACATTTGTACTATTTATATCAAAAGTCAAAATGAGTCCAACCTTTTACAGAACTTGCAGAATTAAGAGTATGCAACTAAATATAAAGTATATCCTTCGTGTTTTTAAATTTTCATATAAAACTACAGGGAATGATTTTGATTTAAATGTGAAAATGTTGAAGAGGGCGAAGGCATTTAATATGAGATGTTGTTCATATTGACTAGAAATTATAAATATAAAAGGCACAATCAAGCTTGGCTCACTGGAATTAGTTTGAAACTACAATGATAAGTCAATTCATGATAAAACCTTTGTTTAGTTAATAATTGTAGTTTAATCCATAGAGTGTTGAAGAGAACTTCCAGCATTAAATGTGAAAATGCCAGCATTGGTGTTTTTAGTTTGTAATTTGTTAGAGTGGTAATAATTACATGCATGAGCAATAAAATCTCAGTCATGAAAGCAATTTCGCATCATTTGAGACTGAAGTTTAATGACAGCCACATTTGAAATCCTAGTTAGAGGCACGATTACTCATACAATGGCAGTGTGGTGGCACTTTTTTGAAAATCCAACAACCCTTGCTGCTGACAGATGGATTAGTGATGACATCACATGACAGTGTTCCGAGTGGTACACGCATTGTTTATGACAATGTTTTATTTAACATCGTGTTAGAAAAAAACATCCATTGCTTGGACAAAGAAAACTCGTATACGTACCAAACTTTAACCAATGCAGATTTGCTCCGCAGAGCTGGAGTAGCTGCTACAGAAGGCAGAACAATAATCGCCATGGCCTGAATACTTTTACATAGAAGAATACTGCATAGAGGAATAGAAGTAAATTTGATTTAGAAGAAAGTCACACTTATTATGCTCTTTTCCCAGCCAGGACTAGTTGTTACTTCTATAAGTCTTAGTTCACTTCGGGGAAACCCCTGAATTTGATGATGTTGTTGGAGCTCTGTTGTCTGAAGAAACCTGAAAAAGGTCAGAATTCGAGAAACCTTCTACATCGTAAGAAACAGATGTTAGAGGCTGAATTCAAAGAAAAACGCTTTAACAAAACACAACAAATCTGCGTTCAAATCAAAAGGGAAGAAGTGTAGAGCGAAAGTGTTGGTTTTAGTGAAAATTGGGACATTCGAATAAATATTGTTGGAAGAGACAGACAAACATCCAAAGGGGAGACTCTTCAACGAGAGAGATAAAGAAGCAAACACTATAGATACAGAGTTCGATGCTTCCAGCAGTATTCAGGTATGAGTGATGAAGTATACTCAGATTAATTTTTCAAACTAATCACTGATCAACATTGGTCATTAAATTACGGTGCGTCAAATCACATGTGCATTTATAAGGGCAGGTTTAATCACATATGTTTATATTAATGATGGAGTAGTTTACATGAAAATGATGTCTCATGTAATGTTGTTCACAGAATTGAAGCATCCAGTTAAAAGTGTCTACATGGTACTAAATATAAAAATTCCTAAGCTGACATGAAGACTATGTACCTAAACTCAGAAAAAATCTTATTTAATTTCTCGTGGAGTACTTAGACACAATGGATATAAGACTTTAGTCTCAAGGTGGAGTATATGGAAAATTTACAAGGATTCTTATTATTAATGAAAACGAAAAAATATTGCATATTTTTCGATTAGAAAAGCAGGAGCGATTATGATCTTGTCTTCAGATGTCACATAATAGTCGATCAATTCTATATCTATGGCATCAAACGTTGGGCCATATGAGCGAAAGAGGATTAAAAATCTTATCCGATCGTATGTTACATCTGCGCTAGTTTAAAATCTTTCACTAGTAGTTTCATAAAACATCTATATATATGGGAAACAAAGCGAGCATAAGTTTAAAATCGGAAAACATACTAGTAAAGGAACTTCTTGATTATATCCATTCTGCGATGTTTTGGGGTCCCGTGATCACCAACTCATGTGAGGATCATCATATTTTATATATTTTGATGCAAGATGATTTCTCTAGAAAATTGGTAGGTCACGCATGTTAAAGAAGCAGCCCTAAAAGTGTATTCACAGCTTTTCAAGCAGATTTAGAGCATTAGTAGAAAACACTCATGAAAGAACTATTAAATGTTTACAGAGCTGTCAATGGTGAGTTGAATTCTAAAGATTTGATAATAACAAGAAGTTGAGATCAAAGACATAGAAACTACTTCTATATACTCCTCAACAAAATGGAGTTACTTGGAACGCATGAACGAGGACTCTCTTAGAGAGAGCAAGATGTATGCTTAGTAACGCAAACTTTCTGAGAAGGAATTATGGGATAGAAGCTGGTATCTATAGCACAGTCATATTTGATAAATCGATCACATCTAGCCTAATAGGATGATGATTCTCAAGAGGCATGGAAAAGGGTCTTCATCATGATTATTCTAAATTTGAAAGTTTTTGGGTTGTGATGTATGTTACTAATTCAAGACATCGATGTTGACTGAAATTATATCCTAAATCAAAAAGATATATATTTGTTGGATATGGTGATGTGGGATTATAGGGATGCGAGTTGTGGGATCCCTACAACTCACAAGATCATCATGTCAGAGAGATGTTAAATTCAATGGATTCTCACTGATAATCGAGTATAGATAATAAATTGAGAACAGAATAATGTACCTACTGTACACATTCGGGTTGAAAACCGGCTTGAAATACGTGATGATCAGATAAATGAACTCCCGTTCATATCATGAACAAGTTTTAGATGCAGATCATGAAGCAACGTATTTCGATCTCGATCGCCAGATGAAGTTCTGAATAAATAGTCGACAAATTGTGGAAGTACCTGGGAAACATCTTTAAGGAGGTCCACTAGACTGCATACGACCTCCTAAAAGGTACTGATGATTATGTTACTCGATTTAACTTTTAACTCACCACGATGATGAACTATGCTACAGAGAGCTATGAAGGTCTCTACGATGGTAAGTGGAAAGAAGCAGAGAGGGATGAGATGGATGAAGGGCATAGATAAGAATGCCACATGGGACTCTGGCGAGAACTTCCCAAAGTGGCAAAACTGATGGGATGTGAGAATGGGTTTGCTAGTTGAAGAAAGGTGTTGATGATACGAGCTGAAGACACTACGAACGATCGCGAAAAGGTTTTTTCTCAGAAAAGCGGGACATTAAAGATCTTTTCATGAGATATATGTCACCGATTGTAAATTGTTTAATTTGAGATTGTTTAGCATTATTTGCTTTACTTGATTTATAATTACAACAACTAGATGTTAAGACTGCATTCTCTACATGGATATTTAGATGAAGAGATTTATATGGAACATAGCGAAGGATATAAAATCAATTTAGAAATTTCTTCTATAAAGTTCTAAAGAAATCATGTGGTATGGTACTCAAGGAGATCAGCACGACAGATGGTACAAGAAATTTGATTCTTTCAAGTATGAGTCAAAAATTATAGTGAATGAATATGTCATTGTGTTTACTTTCTGAAATTAGTAATGTCATATCATTATCTTGAACGTATCATATGTTGACGATATGCTTTTAGCCAGTAAAAAGCATGAATCAGAGATCAACGGAGTTAAAGGCTCGGCTGCAGATAGCTGTGTTTTGAGTGATGAAAATATAGAGTAGTGAAATGATTTTTGGGCAATGGACATTTTCTGAACGGGAGGGAGCAATGGTAAGTTGTGAACTTATCACAATAGAAAGTATATTGTAGAAAGACATCTCTGAGGGTTTGGTATGAACAATGCAAGCATGCTTAGGTCCCCTTTATGCTTTCCCATTTTAAGCACCCTTCAAGTTATGTCTGTCCTAACACTAATAGAAGAAAGATATATGTCTTGAATTACATATGCCCAATGTGCAGTTGGCGCAGGTTTGACATGTCATGTATGGTTTCGTACACGACATGATATTTCACATGTATGATTGGGGTTGTCAGCAGGCATATGGAAAATCCAGGGAAAAGAGCACTGAATTAAGTGATGTGAAAATGGGTGCTGATGATTTCGAGAGGCACGAAGTGATTATTGTATCACTTTATTGAAGACAAGTAGTGAATTTGTTTACGGATATGCTGATTCTGATTTTGCGGGTGATTTGGATAGAGATGTGTCAACTTGAGGTATGTCCTTTTTCTCTTGTAGGTGGAGCTACTTAGCTGGATGTCAGTCTATGAAACACTGTTCTTTATCCACTACGGAGAGCGAGAATACATACCGCTCACATGCTTTCAAAGAAGCGGTTTTGGTTGAAAGGGTCCTGTTTAGTGAGTTTGGTAGGCTGCAAGACAACATATAAAGTTATTTTCCACATTGTATAAAAATTTATTTAGCTGAAAAATACGCCCATCATATTAAATCAAAGCATATACCTATAAAGTACCATTTTGGTAATACAAAGTATCACCAATGGGGAGTCTCTCTTTTGGAAAAAAGTGCAAGTATATTCACCAAAAGAATTTTATTATAGCTACGATGGCGTTTGGCTTCTTTTGGTTTGTAGAGAAAATGAAGAGACAGAACAGGTCAGATTAATTGTTGCGGGAGATTGTTGAGATTTTCATATTACTAGAGCAAATCTCTAAGGAAGAGGAAGAGCATGAAGATGTGGGAAACTGGCTGTTGTAACTTCCCGTTGAATAATAATAAAGTCAATACCTGCTAGTATAGTTCGCATTGGTTGCGTGTCCATTTTTTAAATTGTTGTTCTGCCATTTATTGTTGTGATTTATTTTTTTTCCATGTTGTGCTTAATTCTATCAAATGCACCATTAAAAATAACCCTGCAAAGAGTGTGATTTGGGATGAGGTATTTGCTGGGAAAGAATGTCAATGGTATTTGTATATAAATTTTTTCCATCATCATCATTTAGTTAATATCGCCATAGCTTATTCCCGCGTTTACTATGTATGTATTATATACACCATTGCAAACTTCGAATACTTTTAGTGATCAAGTGAGACCTTAAATTAGTCAGACATTACATTTTCACTTCACCTGCACATTTTATGTTTGTTTAATAAAATGCAAATAGTAACCCATACAATAGTGTCGACAGAATGAAAGAAGCTAAGAAAACTAGGACCGAAATAAGAATAAAGTAAATTAATAATGAAAGATTACATTCATTAAATAAATAAAAAGTATGGCACATTAATCATATGACTTAAAGATAGAAATCATATAAAGGAACCTAAGAAATATAATAAATTAAATAGATAAGTTTTCAACATATAAATTTATAAGAGTATGAGTTTATAAATAACATTATAGCAGTGGAAAGAATATATGTTAATGTAATTTATATATAATATATTCCTTCTTTAATTTTTTATAAGAATTGTGTGATAGAAGATAAAGGTAGAAATTAGAAGACAAAAATAATTTCATGAATGTCACAGTATCCAATTCCAAGACATTACCTGTAATCATACACGACCCAAATCGTGCAGTTGTTTCTATTTCATCAAATGTTTATGTTAGGAATATATTCCTCTCTCCAAAACAGAATAACTTCCTTCTAATATATGAATATACTGGTAATAATACTCAACAATGATGGCCGATCCACATTGAAGAAGATGAAGACCAAGCAACAGTGACCAAATCTTTAGTTATGTATGTCATGGAACTCTATTACTCACCATGCTAGATGGTTTTTGGACTAAAAGGAAATCATTAGAGGTAGTTCTTTATTAGTTGTTAATTTTTGATAATATTTTTAGGAATAATTCAAACTTTAGTATTTTAAAAAAATTATTCAAAATAAGTATTCTTCTCCATAGACTATGTTTCATGGTGAAAATCTATAAATATTTCCACATACAAATTCTGAAAGAAGAAAATCTATAAATATTTTCATTTGTATTTTTCCACATTTTAACCCCATACCCCCAGATCCTCATATATCTTCTTAGGGAAAAAGGACACACTGTTACACTAAATGAGAGATCCAGAAGATTTCAAGGTGCCTTATGAGATCCCATATCTTTTAATATTCCTTTTCATATAGATAATTTTAAAGGCTTGAGGTGCTCCTCTTCCAGAGAGTTATTGTGGTATTTAGAATTCTAAAGTGGAAAATATTTTGCAGGAGTCAATCAAATTTTTTGGGATAAGAGTCAATAAATTCCTAAAATGGATTCATTTATCACCTTACTACATATTTGATATATAGAAAACCACCAAGTAGGTAAGAAGCAATGATTACACTATAATTCAATTCAAATTTCTGCAATATCTATAACCATTTGCAATAAGCAGCCACAGTTGTTTAGCTTGACATTAAAACCAAATATTTTAAATTGTCATTAGTAAAAGTGCTCACAACTACTACTCACTGAAATTTCTCTTTCATAATCGAGAAAGTATAGATTATTATTCAATTACTACCATCCTGAAGTGCTATATAAGTTTTCAATTACCACCTAAATAATAATTTTTCTCTATTATTACAAAAATAAATATATACCATTCAATGAGAATACACAAATGAGATGAATTTTTGGCCATCAAAATCCTTAGACCATTTTTTGAATGTATATATTTTATTATCAACACCTATACACCACCTAGACAGAAAAATATAGAGAAGGTATGTTATATGTATGCCATGTCTTTTGAATTATTATTTAGCAAGTGATATATACAATGGTAATTAATGTTAGTTTACTAGCCGTGTATTGTATTGCAGCGAGGTAAGCTGTAGAAAGCTTCTAAAATATTTTTTCACATTTAAATATTACCTGTACTTTTCAACATGCTGCTGAAAATTATATTCTTCCAACACCTATTTGAATCTAGGTATGTGAGTATATTAAGAAAAATCATACTTTGATCTGCCTCAAAGAAGAAGCTAAACTGATTATACATACCCAATTATAGCATTCCTTGATTTTTATATTATTTTATAGCTTTAGGCTCATTGTTGTAAGTAAAAAAAATAAACACACTTGCTGTAAGATTAGATAATAATAATTTTTAATATCTAGTCCAAGCTCAATTCTTTCAAATGCCTGGATTTCCAAGCTCCTCTCTAAATTCTTGTATCACTTAGTTACCATCTCGACACTTTGCCTGCTATTCTGTGTCCTAATTTTGTATTTTTTAGCAATAGCTAAACAACTACTCAACAAGCTTCATTTCTGGTTACCTCACAGCAGAAACTGGTGGACACAAGGATAAGACTAGAATGAGTTTTCTTTGAAAGAAAATTATTATACTTAACATTCTCATCTACATGGATTTGTGTAACTTGGTATTTCTACACAGAAACATACCCAACAAGATAAATTTCACTACCTTATTATCCAAATTCGAAATTTATCCTTAGGCCCATGATCATAAAACCTTGCAACTAAAATAATATGCTAAATCAATGACTTCTGATGGAATTAAATGAGATTTATTTAAGTAACTCCACAGAGTGTCTTCCTATAGAATTAGTAAAAAACTTATTAAGTAACATAAAATAGAAATAAATCAGTACAAAATTTTTATCATTAATCTCTAAGGATACTTAAAACTCCTCCCCACAAGTCCTATTTATGTATTCTGCTTTCTTATTCCATTTCTAAATATAAATTTATTCCCATATAATAATAATTTTGTATACATTTAGTATCCACAGTGGAAAATATCTCATCAAGTAAGCTGGACAACTTCATAATATTCTTTCAACCACCACATCACCCAATGAAATGATAATAATCATATTCTCCTTAGTGTTCCCATTAAGAAACCACATTTGATAAGATATTCTTATTATTTTCCATCCATGAGAAGAAGAATAATTATCATCTTAGGAAATGAGGCCATGTCTTTATACATGCCACTTAGTAGACACTCTCATTTTCATATTATTTTAGCTATGAAGGCCAGTCACAAAGGGTAGCAACAAATGACAATTCAAATTGAGAAACTATAATTGTATATATCAAGGCATTTTTTCTCCAAAGTTCTTTATTTTGAGGCTAAGGTGGAGTTCCAAGTTCCTCTTATAAATTTTTCATCTTTGTTTATTATTAAATAAAAGAAAATTGAATGAAGCATTATGTCAAAATTTTATAATATTGTGTGGTTTATAAAAAAATAATCACATACCCTCTTTCTCACCATAGTTACATATATAGATGATTTAGTTTTAAAAACAAAAATTCACACAACAGAAAGCACTGCCTATCTATATGATCCCACCCTTGTGTATGACTTCACAAAGAACTACATATACGATGACACATTTCATAACCTTATTATATAATAAACTCAAAATGCCCATCTTGTATATGATCAATAAATCCTTTGAAACTATAAAACATGTATAGAAACTGGAGGATATTCTATTTTAGTTAAGCACTAATATGGTGTGTTTTTCCAAGATCTAGTTTAAAAAATATTAATGAGTGGGTAACATAACAGAATTGTTTTTAATTAAAATGTTTACCTAATCAGATCATAAGCATACTTAAACTTCCTCAACGCAGTCCTATTTTGGGTATTCATTCTATCCTATTTTCAAACCAAAAGTTATTTTATTGCTGAACAAAGATCTCTCATTAAAATATCAGTAGAAATGTATCTGTTAAGAACTCTTTAGACAGCCCTATCCCTGCCAGGGCAGGTCTGGACTCTAGGATTGAAAGGGACCTATTTCTATAACTACGGTTAAGAAGGAAGCATCGTGGATGATAGAAAAAATGGGACCAAATAACCTGAAATAAAACTATCTAATTTAAACTAAATACTGATAAAGAAATTCTAAGACTAACCCGGGTATCATATGTGAATACAACTTAAAATTATTCCAATTTAACAATAACCATAAAAATATATTAAAGTTTAATTGAAATGCGCAGTAAAAAATAAAGATAACTCTGTTTAAGAAATTAAACAGAGTTATATTAACATATTGTATTCATCATTGGATATCATCTACATACACTTATGAAAGATAACATTTCAATTATATTAAAAAATGATATATAAAGAAACGTTATGAAAACAAATATATATAAATGATAGCAAATTTTAAAGCAAATATCATATGACAAAAGAAATCAACAGTGAATAGATAAAAATACATTATCCATCTTGAAAGCTTTCAAGTGAAATCTGATACTCTAATCCAGTAATTCTGATGCAAAATCAAATCCAAGGTACAAAAATGCAACACTTTAAAGATAATTCCACATAAAATCACCAGATGTGATCCTTTATAAAATATAAGAGGTAGTTGAGTACAGAAATGTAATCTCCAAGTCCAAAAATATTACAACTCAGGACCTTTTCTCCAGTGCATGAGAATGGTTTAAATATGAAATTACATGAAAACAGAATCCTACTACTACTGCTACAATCTATCAACTTAAAAACAGAAATGCTATCTTTTGTGGAACTGATTCATTGCTTTTCCCTCTCACTCGATGTAGCCAGGTGGCAAATTTTCAACATTTCCTGGACTTCTGATGGATGACTCATCTTGGAATGTAACTGTCCAGCGTATGTGGCATCGGAGAATTCTGGAATCAAACAATCAACAACGTTTGATAGGCATTTAATAGCTAATTGACTATTGAGTGGATTAATTAGATAGGTCCACATATTATCCGAAGATATTGTTTCAAGCTCATTGATCTATTGATTTTTATTCAGTATTTCTTCTTTCCATCTGTGATCAGTGTCTTTGACTTTAAGAAAACTGCCTAGAACACCATCTGAAATGAGATTAATTGCATATAAGCTGTCATTGATAAACTGTATTATATTACCCATCATGCCTCTAGCTCTTGATATAGCTCTCTTGGCTTTCATTAACTGTCGTTCCCACTCTGTAAACAAGATTTCCTTCTGTTTTTCTTCTATTTTAGGAAGATTAGCTTTTCTTCCTTCTTCTATATCCTGCCAAGTAAGAAATTCATAAATCTTTTCATCGGCATCATCAATCTCTTGCCTGAGATTAACTATGCCCTGTATCAAAGATGATGTTATATCAATAAACGACTCTGTTTGAGCTAATTTTGTACAAAAAATATCTAACTGCTGAGACAGTAGTTTATTGGCTTCAAGAGCTTCTGTTTTTAATTCATTCAATTTGGGAAAATCTTTGAATTTATCTAAGGCTGCTTGAAATTATTTTTCTTGCACAATCTTTGTGTTCCTTTCATCTTGTAACAAATTTTGTAGCTTGCAATCTCTTGATTCAACTGTCGCTGATTACTTAAAGTTTGTTCATCAATTTTTTTCTTTTCTGTGACAAGCTGCTCTTCTAGCTCTTTAATTCTGAGCTCTCGATTTTGAAATTTCTGTTCAAATTTAGCAATTTTCTGCTGATTTTCATTAGCTTGTTTTTCAAGTAAAGCTAGATGTAGATCTTTCTGAATCATCAACTGAGAAACTTCTGCAGCTTTATCTATTGTCGCAGCACTGTATGCTCCTGCATATTGAGATAACTTAGTGAGATCCTCAGATGGATTCACTTCGGCATTCTTATAAACAATACTCATGAATTCTTCCTGTGAAGCAAAATTGGTGTCCTGATCCATCTTCCTTATTTTTCTCTGTTTTTTAAAAACAACCTTATGTTTAGGGCTATAGAATACATCCAGAGGAGGGATCTCCTCAATTTTCAACACAATTTGTCCTGTAGGATGTTCAGGAATGATTTCAATATCTTGATCTTCTGGATTTTTCTCTTCAGGATTATCCTGCAGTCCTAATTGATGAGCAAATTGATCATACTGTTTCAACAATTGAGAGGAAATATTAAGATTAGTGGAATCTACAATTTTCTTGGTATTTTCATTTCCTCCAAGTTGGGTATCGGATTTCTCTGTATTTCCTTCTTGTTTACTAGTTTTACTGTCTGAACTTTCCTTTTGGCCATGCACATTAGTATCATTACTTGTGTATTTCTTCTCTATTTGAGTTGTAGATTGCTGATCAATATTTTATTGGGATTTCTCATCAATGATCATCTTTTCAGTATGTATAATAGGATCATTTCCTGTTACTTCTTCTTGTGTCTGTACAATGGGCTGGTCAGTAGATAATTGTGTAGTGGGCTTACTGGTAGATGCTTCTTCTGTTGTTTTGCCAGATTTATCTTCTATCTCTGCCTCTTGCATAGGAACCCTTAGTTGATCTAGAGGAATTTTTAACAATCTTTTCCTTTTGAATAACATAAATTTATTCATTTCTTTTTTCTGAAATCTGGACTTGGCCAAATTATAGACTTGAGAAAAATCATTTAATGAAACAAACAAATCATCAAGCTCATCTGGTTCATGCTCGAATCAAGCAATCAAAACTGAAGAAGTAACATTAAAAGCTACCTTTTGTGGATCATACTGTCTCCCCGGGACTGTTGCTAATTTAAAACCCTTTATTTTGGTGACTTCCTTTTTTGCATGCTTGAATTCATTCAAAGTAAAATGTCCACAATTGAATGGAAACGAAGGCCACATTATTTTCTTACTATTGCTCAGAAACCTGGACATCCCTTCAATTGTTAATTGATAGGATATTTCTTGAGCTAAGAGTTTATTCGGGACAATAAGGGGGAGAATCTGGGGTTCCACAATACTCCCGAAAATCCTAACATACGTGAATTTCTCTTCTCCAAACGAGTCTCCTATTGAGGATAAGTTAGATTTAGCTTGGTCAGAGAATCTAGGGGGAAGGCGATTGAAAAATATTTGAAAGACTGGAATAAGGAAACCATGACATATATTATATACGTGATCTTTGAAATGAATTTTCCAAAGAAGGTTATGATATATGTGAATCGGAGTGGGATCTTTAGCAGTCCATTTCCATCCTAACAAGGGAAACTCAAAATTGAAACAAAGGGCGTCTAAAATATAAGCACAGAAGAAAAAAGGAGTGGCATTTCCAGCGCTTTTATATTGTCTGTATTCAAGTATCCTATTAGCTATCCTATCAGAAAGGATAACAGCCCAGTCCATAATTTCGGAATTGACAACAGCTAGGATTAAAGGAACCATTTGTATAGAAAACCTAGCAGAATTGTTATTTCCAAATAATCTACACATCATGGCAGCAACATAGTAGTATGGGGGCAAAAGAGAATCTACTGAATACATACCGGATGATTTATTTTTGTGCTTTTTGGGATTTTTCCTCCATTCTTTGATAGGTTCATATTGAACCTTATAACTGTCAGCAAACTCTTTGACAAATTCTTTGTTATAAACTTTCTATGGATCAGGAAGATGATACATTGCCTTGATGTCTTCTTCTTTGAATGATCCAAAAGATGCTCTAGAAGCTGAAATAAACATTCTGTCTTTAATTTTTACACTATCAATGACCCATCGAATCACATCATAATAAGGAATGATGTTTTCTCTGGCTGCGATTCGATGTAGAAATGAATTTGCAAGTGTTCTATCAGTAACTTCAGAGTTGGAATTTGAGTTATCTTCATCAGGTACTGATACCTTTGCTATTGTGACTTTAGGGTTTTCATTCTCCAATAGATTATACACTCCTTCCCATGTCATTCTGCCGAGCCCTTGACATGATGTATCTGTAACTAGTTTCAGCTTTGCTGGATTTTCCTTTGAAACTGTAGGAATCTCAAAAAACTTAGCGACACCAACATCCTTCATTCTCCTTGTTCTCTTCGCCATTTCTGTGTCTGATATTGTTTCCCTTGGTCCGCGAATGAAAATATTTGGCGTTCTTTGATTCTGCAAGGCAATAAGCTTCTCAGTCGTGATGAACAAGCAAGTGAAAAGAACAACTACAAATCATAATTCATTATTTATTGATTCTGTATAATACTTAAATGTTCCTTTTGGGTCACACTTCGCGTATTCAAAACAGAATCATAAGCCAATATTTATTTGATTTGTTATTTAATGTCAATCATACCATTCGAGATTTGGTGCTTGTGAAATATTATAATATTACTTATTTCAAATTCTTCCAATGTGTAATATTAAATCTTAATCACAATCGGAAGTATTCAAATGGTATATCGATATCATAATACAAATTTCTCCGATTGTCGATTGTGATTGCTAACTTCTTTGATTCTTGATTAGATGGTGGTATATTGCATCGGGGAGTTTCCACCGAAAAGATTTATTAATGGATTTCTACGATTTCCGACTGCAATATGGTGGGGTCTACCATATAAAGATTCTTCTCATTTAAGTGAAACAAATGTTTATTTCTTTTTGAAAAGTGTTTTATAATAAAGCGCGTCGCAATCAGAGAATTTTAAATTGACCAAAGAATTTATTAAAAGTGCTCCGATCACGCGATTGCGATTAATCGCATCGGAGATTTTGAACATGTATGTAAAACTTCTCTCAAATATTTCTTCCGATTTCTGATTTCCGATTATTGTTCATGGGACTTTTGCAATTAATTTATTTTCTATAATAAAGTATTTTATATTTGATCGGATCAGAAGTTTTTGAATGTTGTATTTGTTTGTACTCACTTGGTAACAAAGATATGCAATGAGTCATTCAAAATAATGAATCTTTATTTTTAAGCCTTTTATTCCTATATTAAAAAGAAGAAAAAGGGACCCTATTTATAAATGAATTTTATTCTAATTTTTTAGAAAAAGGGAGGGTTGTTGTAGAGTATAACAATTGGCGACTCACTGAAAGAAACAGTTATCTCTGAAAAAATAAAATGAATACTATATTTCTAGTAAGTAAATATTTTTAAAGATAATGAAAACTATCTTAAGATAATCAAAAATAAAATCTAACTATGAAAAAGAATAAAAATTACTTACAATTTCTTTCTAATATCTTGAGAATAAAAACATTATTGGGTTATCTCAAGCTTTGATTGGTGTTAATAATGAAGTAAGTGGATTTCTCCAAGTCTGGTTTTTATAATATACTCTATTGTCATAGGCATTGCCTCTGCTGCCTTCAAACGTTCATAGTCTCGACAGGGTTACCTTTTAACCATTAACTTAGTCATTGTCCCATCCAATTAAAATTATGATCTTTTAAAAGATAAATTCATAAGATATTTTATCTCATGTTTTTGTCTTTTACTAATTTTTTATTTTTAAGAGCCATTCTTCTGGTTTGGTAGCCAGATAATAACAATGTCATTCACTAGTTGTAATTAAACTGAACAAGATGGCTCGTGATGAGACCCCTTGTCTTACATTTATAAGCCATTACCCTGTTTTGATATGCAGTATTGGTAATGTCAGTTTTATTACTTCTTATGAACATGGTAAGCAGGTTGGTGATGAGACCTCTTATCTCTTAAAATTTTCATATAATTTCTTAGAATTACATTTTAAAAAATCACAACTTAAATGGATGGGGTGAACTAGTTTTATCCTTAAGAATCAATGGATGACAATTTTCAGAGTTTCTTGAGTACCGGGACTTTGAAAAATATTTACTTTTATGGATAACCTTTCTCGGCTCAATAAATTTATAATGATTTACATTTTCCTCAAGTTTTAAAAAGATCATGCAAATGATTAGAATAATCTTTCAAAGTTTAACATTTTATTTTAAACTATCCAAAGACTGTGATCATCTCTTTAAAAATTCTTATTTACACAAAATAAATATTTATAATATTCTTCCTAAGAAATTTTCTAAATAGTAAATAGTCAATTAGAGACTTATTAACAACTTTTATTTACAAAACAATTAAAAAATTTGTAGAAAGGAATATGTACAAGTAAGAAGGGGTTACCTCCTTATGAAAAGAATTTCTTTAAGACAAGCCCATTTACAGGAAGAGATTCTCTCTTTCCTGTTAAATCTTGGAGTATGAATGTATTTGAGCCTATTTTTTCAGCAATCTGAAATAGTCCAAGCCACATTTTCTGAAACTTGGTATGCTTACCTTTTTCTTCATGTGCTTTATCCCATTTCAGAACAAGATCACCAATTGACAAAGTCTTTGAGCTGGTAGAACTTACATCAAAAGAAGATTTTACAAGCTGTTGATGTTTTTCATGAATAATTTTTGCTTTATCTCTATCTTCTTCTAGTTTAAGGATTTGATCATATCTCAATTGAATGGATGAAGAAGGATTTTCTTCAATAAATTGCACTAGGGCTAATGATGGAAGAGCTAAATTTGATTGTATCACAGCTTCTTTTCCATAAACGAAATTGAAAGGTGAAGTTCCTATTGAATCTTTTTTAGTAATACGATCCGCCCATAGTGAAAAGATTAAAGACTTGTGCCAATTCTTTTGGTTTTGATCAATGGTCCTTTTAATGATTTTGATAAGATTTTTGTTAGTGGATTCAGCCAAACCATTACCTTGTGGATAATAATTTGCTGAATATTTCAATTTAAAACCTCTTTTGACTGCAAATTCCATTATACTGTTTCCATAAAAATAAGTTGCATTATCAAAGACAAGAGCGTTAGGTACACCAAACCTGGTTATGATGAATTGATCTATGAAATCAATAATTGTATCAGAATTGGCTACCTTCAAAGGGATTGCTTCTACCCATTTTGTAAAGTAATCAGTTACTGTAAGGATGTATTTATGCTGTTTGGAAGAATGAGGTACTATCTCACCAATAATATCAAGCCCCCATTCCTCAAATGGTTGATCAATATTTACCGGTTGCAAAGGAAAAGCTGGTTTCTTTTGTCTTCAACTAGCAGTTTGACAAAATTTTCACTTCCTTACATAATCATGTGTATCTTTAAAAAGGGTAGGCCAGTAATAACCAGCATGAATTATTTTGTGAGCTGTGGTATCACCTCCAAAATGACCTCCTACTGGTCCATCATGCAATTCCTGCAACACCTTTTCGGCTTCAGTCTTTTCAGGACATCTTACTAGGATTGAATCATAATTCTTTCTGAATAACACATTATCAATGATCTCATATTTAATAGCCTTAAATCTTAAAGCACGTTTGCTCTTATTGCTGAGATTAGAAGGAGCACACCCATTTTTCAAGTAATAGATGAGATCAACATACTGAGATTCAGAATCTGAAACACTTATCTAACTTACTTGAATATCTTTATTTGAATCTTGATTTTATGGTATCTTACGAGCTCCTGCCAATAATCTGCAAAAACCTTGTCCTCTAACAATCTTAGCTGGTTTAATATCAATATCATATTCTTGCAAAACTGTTACCCAGTTAGCTCTCTTTTCTCCTACTTCTTTTTGAACTAATAATTGTCTCACTACCGAGAATGGGACAGTGATTTTTGTATGTGTTTTTAAGAGAAAAGGTCTGAAATGTTTGATTGATTTAAACACGGCAAAGGCTTGTTTTTCAACATCGGAGTAATTCAGCTCAACTCCTTGCAGATTTGAGCTAAAGAAAGAAATTGATGCTTCAACTTTCTGATCATTGAGCTGTGTTAAAATAGCAGCATAGGATGTTTCGGTGGCCAAAGTATACAAAGTAAAATCTTTAGAAAAATCAGGGGTTTTCAATGTCGGTGCATTAATGATTGCTTGTTTGGTTGCCCCAAAGGCTTCTTTCTCTTTATGCCCCCATTTGAATACTGAATTTTTCTTGATCATATTTTGCATAGGTAAAACAATTTCAGAGAAATCAAGAATGAATCTTTTTACAAAATTGATTTTCCCAAGAAATGATTGCATGTATTTTTTGTTATGAGGTAAATAAATATTAGAAATTTATTTCACTCTATCTGGATCAATATATATATATACCATCTTTTGACACAACAAATCCTAAGAGTTTTTCTTCATCCAAAGCAAAGACAGATTTCTTTGGATTTAAGGAAATACCAAACCTTCTACATCTTTCAAATATTTGCTTTAGGTCATGCAGATGATTGGCTCTCTTTTTTTAAAATACTGTTATGTCATCAAGATAAACAACAACTGATCTATTGATCACAATTTTAAATTCTATGTCCATGGCTCTTTGAAAAGTTGCTCCAGCATTTATTAGACCAAAAGGCATTTTCTGATAAGCATAGGTTGCCCATTTTGTTCTGAAAGTTGTTTTCAATCTGTCATCTGGATGAACTAAAACTTAATTATAGCCTGAAAATCCATCAACATTGGACATGAGTTATGAACCAGCTACCTTTTGAAGTATCTAGTTGGTAATGGGAAATTGTCTTTTAAACATGCTTTGTTTAAATTTCTAAAATCAATACAGATTCTTGTATCACCATTCTTCTTCCTTACAGGTACCATATTGGAAACCCAATTGGAGTGCCTTACAGGAAAAATCATTTTGGCTTTTAAAAGTTTATTAAGTTCTGATTTGATTTTATCTTCGAGATTTGGATGAATCTTTCTTAACTTCTGTTGAACAGGTTTAATATCAGGAAGCATTGGAATTGTGTGTTGAATAACTGAAGTATCATACGTTTTTAAATCACCATAATTCCAAGCAAAATTTTTTTTTATATTTGTTCAGAAGTTTAATGAAATCATTCCTTTCCTCCGGAGTTAAATTGAGTCCTAAATTAACATTTTGAGGATTAGTGACTTTCTTGAAACGGTCTTTAATATCATATAAGTCCTCTAATTTAACAACAGATTTCGGAATGGGATTTTCATTACCTTTTGAGGAAATTTGTAAATCATGATCATCCTCATCAATAATTTGTTCATCATATGATTTCTCTGAAGTCATGAAATTTAAAATATCTTGATCATGGTAAAATACTGTCCAATTTGTGATATTATCTGGAACAGAAGGGCGAAAAATCAATTCTACTGAAAATCTATCAGGACTACAATCTTCAGCAGGAAGGAGTTTAGATGCAACATTAGCTAACAAATCAACTGATGTGTTTTGATTCCTAGGAATAGAAGAAATATTGAATGCTAAAAAATGAGTGGTAAGATCTTGCACTAGGGTTTGATAGTGTTTAAGATGTCCTAAAAGGCAATGGATAGTATTCCTAACTTGTTTTATGACAATTTCAGAATCACCAAAGACTTTCAAGTTTTTAACATCTAACCCTATAGCTTTATAAAGTCCTTGAATCAAGGCTTCAAACTTCTGCAGTATTTTTTGTACACTCAAATTCTAACCTACATGATAGCATGGTTTTCTCTCCATCTGGATCAATTAAGATGCATCCTGCTCCATCTCCATCACTAGATTTTGATCCGTCAAAATATAATGACCAAAATAATGATTTATCTATTGGATTATCTAGAATTACATCAGAAATATTTACAATTCTGGAAGAATCAGATTGTGAAAAATTTTCTATTTGAGAAACAAAAGTATTTACAGAAAAGGGTGATTGTGGTGCTTTGAAGTTTCCAAGAAATGACTCAGCAGAATAACCTCCAAGAATATTGTTGTTGAATGCCACAGGTTCATTAGATTGTTCAAATTCAGTGACAGTGTGCATCATATGTTTTTCTCATTCAACCTTGATTTGATTTGGTTTCCCTTTGTAGGGAAGCCACATATGTGAATAATCAGTTGCGATATAACCATTAATTTTTGCAGACCAGTCCCTTATTGAGACTAATCCATATAATTCAGGAATATCTGCAATTAAAATATCAATTCTTTGGACAATCCTAGGATCGGAAGCTAGTCTGATAGTAACTGAATTGATTTCTCCTACAAATTGAACTTTAGAGCGATCTAATTGAACAATATGAACTGCCAATTTCTGTGGTTCAATATTCAATTTGGCACAAACAGAAGTAGGCATTATATTAGAGGGTGCTCCAGAATCGATTAAACAATTATGCAGATTTTTATTGTACATTTCATAAGTCAAAAGAAAAGGAGGAGTCTGAGAATTTCATCTTTCTCCAATGAGCACAGTATCAGTAGCATCTACTTTGTCTGGTGGCTTACCAGTTCCTTTAGCTGCTTTTGCAACTACACCACTTGGTAAAGGAGCAATTGGTGTAGCATTTAATTCTTTTAATAACAACTTCTACTGGTATTTTAGTTTGCTGAGTTCATGTAAGGAAATGTTGGCTTTAATCTTTTTCATGTCTTCAACAATGTTATACTCCATAGGATCTAACACCACTAAAGTCTTTGTTGTCGACATAGGAGGACTAGAAGAAGATGGCTGATTTTGAGTAGGTAACGGAGAATTTTTCTTTGCAGGGGATTTGTCTTTGGTACTTGGAGTTGTAATTTTCTTTTTAGGAACTGTTTGTACAGGCTTCGATGTATATTTACTCCTAGTACTTACAGGCACAGCTTCTTGTTCTACCTCACTATCAGAATTAGGGAGAATAAAATCCCACATTCCATGCAATTCAGCTATTTCTTCATTCTCTTCTTCTTCATCTGATACTAGAGGAGTATCTTCTTCTTCTTCCTCTTCTGATTCTGCATTAGAGATTGAATTGGGAGGTTTATATTCAACTTGATTTCTTTTGAAATTTCAGAATGGTTTTTTGGTAGATGTTTGAGCTACTTGTTTTTTTATTTCAACCATTTCATTTGACATGGTTTTAAGAACTTTCTGTAAACCTTCCATATCGTATGGGTCTTTGGCCTTTTTCCTCGAATCATCTTTGAAGCTGACCTTCTTGGATTTCCTTTCCTCAATAGAATTTTTCTTTTCTATCGAAATAATTCGTTTTTCTACTGCAATAGCCTCTTTCATATTCTCGGCTAGCATAGGTTTTGTAGCTCTATCTACAAAAATTTCTATGTTTGAGGGTAAAGCGGTTATGTACCATTCACTTCTGACTTGTTCACTAGGCCTTGAATCTGTGTAGATTTTGTTCAAGAGTTTGTTGAATCTAGCGTTGAAATCTTTAATGGGCTCCTTGGGTTCTGTCTTCAAATTTGAGAGATCGTTGATTAAAGTAGATATTGATTTGTCATCTCCAAATTTGGTTAAAAAATGATCTGAAAAAATGGCCCAACTTGTTATGGATCCTGAAGGTAATGAAAATTACCAGGATCCTGCTGCCCATTGAAGAGTATAAGGAAATAGTATGACTACAACATCTTCTTCTACGACTCCATTCAAATTTACAGCCATCATAAAGTTATTGATGTGTTCTTCATCTTGAATGTTAAGATCTGGACTGAACTTTGGAAGCCATTTTCCAGGATTGTCAGGTAAATCATGTAAAGGTGCAGGCATGTTGACAGCCCCTGGAGTAGCCCATGGTCTAGCCATTATTGTAACAACTGTTGGAGGAGTAGTAGAGACTGTTGGTGTCGGAAAAGAAGTGGTTGGAATAGATGATGTTGGAATTGATGATGAATGAGCAGATGGTGATTGAGTAGATGACATGGAAACAAATGCACTTTGTTGAGTTGGGGTTTCAGAAACAGGTGATTGAATATGAGATGAAGAACTTATATCACTTTCTGATTCCGATTGAGTTCTTTTTGTCTTGACTCTACTAGGTAAAGGGAATTCTTTCAGAGAAATACCAAGTTTTTCACTTTGAAGCCTAGTAAGAGGTTCTGAAGGAATAAATTTTGAGCTTACACTACCTTCAGATATTTCAGAGTCTTCTAGAGATAATGAGAATCCTTTCAATTTATGAATTAAATCTTGTACTTCAGGAGACTCGGGATTTTGATTGTCTGATTGTTTTGAGATTTTTGTAGTGGGTGTCTGAATATTCTTCTCAATTCCTTCTATAGGATTTTGTAATTCAGAAGAAATTGAAGAAGTTAATGATGGTGTTTTTCTCTCAGAATGGCCTGTGGATAAATATTCACTTGCCATTCATAGCTCATGGGTGTTTTTCTCTCAGAATGGCCTGTGGATAAATATTCACTTGCCATTCATAGCTCATGGCCCTCCTTATAGCGCCAAAAATGTTGAAGCCTAGAAGATCTCTGCTTCAAACATTGGGGAAAACCACCCGGTCGGGACCTTAGGACAGCTCCTTATCTGTTTGGTATGGTAGCTCTGATTGGATTGAAAGGACCAGTTTCCTTATAACTAATGGGTTGGTGATGGGTTGATTTGGATGAGTGAAAAATGGGACTAGATAACTGAAATAAAACTATCTAATTTAAACTAAATACTGATAAAGAAATTCTAAGACTAACCCGGGTATCATATGTGAATACAACTTAAAATTATTCCAATTTAACAATAACCATAAAAATGTATTAAAATTTAATTGAAATGTGCAGTAACAAATAAAGATAACTCTGTTTAAGAAATTAAACAGAGTTATATTAGCATATTGTATTCATCATTGTATATCATCTACATACACTTATGAAAGATAACATTTCAATTATATTCAAAAATGATATATAAAGAAACATTATGAAAACAAATATATATAAATGATAGAAAATTTTAAAGCGAATATCATATGACAAAAGAAATCAACAGTGAATATATAAAAATACCTTATCCATCTTGAAAGCTTTCAAGTGAAATCTGATACTCTAATCCAGTAATTCTAATGCAAAATCAAATCCAAGGTACAAAAATGCAACACTTTAAAGATAATTCCGCATAAAATCACCAGATGTGATCCTTTATAAAATATAAGAGGCAGTGGAGTACAGAAATGTAATCTCCAAGTCCAAAAATATTACAACTCAGGACCCTTTCTCCAATGCATGAGAAGGGTTTAACTATGAAATTACATGAAAACAGAATCCTACTACTACTGCTACAATCTATCAACTTAAAAACAGAAATGCTATCTTTTATGGAACTGATTCATTGCTTTTCCCTCTCGCTCGATGTAGCCAGGTGGAAAATTTTCAACATTTCCTGGACTTCTGATGGATGACTCATCTTGGAATGTAACTGTCCAGCGTATGTGGCATCGGAGAATTCTGGAATCAAACAATCAACATATTTTGATAGGCATTTAATAGCTAATTTTTGATTGAGTGGCTTAATTAGATAGGTCCACATATTATCCCAAGATATTGTTTGAAGGTCATTGATCTGTTGATTTTTATTCAGTATTTCTTCTTTCCATCTGCGATCAGTGTATTTGACTTTAAGAAAATTGCCTGGAACACAATCTGAAATGAGATTAATTGCATATAAGCTGTCATTGATAAACTGTATTATGTTACCCATCATGCCTCTAGCTCTTGATATAGCTCTCTCGGCTTTCATTAACTGCCGTTCCCACTCTGTAAACAGGATTTCCTTATGTATTTCTTCTATTTTAGGAAGATTAGCTTTTCTTCCTTCTTCTGTATCCTTCCAAGTAAGAAATTCATAAATATTTTCATCGGCATCATCAATCTCTTGCCTGAGAGTAACTATGCCCTGTATCAAAGATGATGTTATATCAATAAACAACTCTATTTGAGTTAATTTTGTACAAAAAATATCTAACTTCTGAGACAACAGTTTATTGGCTTCAAGAGCTTCTATTTTGAATTCATTCAATTTGGGAAAATCTTCGAATTTATCTAAGGTTGCTTGAAATTCTTTTTCTAGCACAATATTTGTGCTCCTTTCATCTTGTAACAAATTTTGTCGCTTTGCAATCTCTTGATTCAACTGTCGCTGATTACTTAAAGCTTGTTCATCAAATTTTTTCTTTTCTGTGACAAGCTACTCTTCTAGCTCTTTAATTCTGAGATCTTGATTTTGAAATTGCTGTTCAAATTGAGCAATTTTCTGCTGATTTTCATTAGCTTGTTTTTCAAGTAAAGTTAGATGTAGATCTTTCTGAGTCATAAACTGAGAAACTTCTGCAGCTTTATCTATTGTCGCAGCACTATATGCTCCTGCATATTGAGATAAATTAGTGAGATCCTCAGATGGATTCACTTCGGCATTCTTATAAACAATACTCATGAATTCTTCCTGTGAAGCAAAATTTGTGTCCTGATCCATCTTCCTTCTTTTTCTCTGTTTTTTAACAACAGCCTTATGTTTAGGGCTATAGAATACATCCAGAGGAGGGATCTCCTCAATTTTCAACACAATTTGTCCTGTAGGATGTTCAGGAATGATTTCAGCATCTTGATCTTCTGGATTTTTCTCTTTAGGATTATCCTGCAGTCCTAATTGATGAGCAAATTGATCATACTGTTTCAACAATTGAGAGGAAATATTAAGATTAGCGGAATCTACAATTTTCTTGTTATTTTTGTTTCCTCCAAGTTGGGTATCAGATTTCTCTATATTTCCTTCTTGTTTACCATTTTTACTGTCTGAACTTTCCTTTTGGCCATGCACATTAGTATCAGTACTTGTGTATTTCTTCTCTGTTTGAGTTGTAGATTGATGATCAATATTTTCTTGGGATTTCTCATCAATGATCATCTTTTCAGTATGTATAACAAGATCATTTCCTGTTACTTCTTCTTGTGTCTGTACAATGGGCTGGTCAGTAGATAATTGTGTAGTGGGCTTACTGGTAGATGCTTCTTCTGTTGTTTTGCCAGATTTATCTTCTATCTCTACCTCTTGCACAGGAACTCTTAGTTGATCTAGAGGAATTTTTAACAATCTTTTCCTTCTGAATAACATAAATTTATTCATTTCTTCTTTCTGAAATCTGGACTTGGCCAAATTATAGACTTGAGAAAAATCATTTAATGAAACAAACAAATCATCAAACTCATCTAGTTCATGCTCGAATCGAGCAATCAAAACTGAAGAAGTAACATTAAAAGCTACCTTTTGTGGATCATACTGTCTCCCCCGGACTGTTGCTAATTTAAAACACTTTATTTTGGTGACTTCGTTTTCTGCATGCTTGAAGTCATTCAAAGTAAAATGTCCACAATTGAATGGAAACGAAGGCCACATTATTTTCTTACTATTTCTCAGAAACTTGGACATCCCTTCAACTGTTAATTGATAGGATATTTCTTGAGCTAAGAGTTTATCCGGGACAATAAGGGGGAGAACGTGGGGTTCCAAAATACTCCCGAAAATCCTAACATACGTGAATTTCTCTTCTCCAAACCAGTCTCCTATTGAGGATAAGTTAGATTTAGCTTGGTCAGAGAGTCTAGGGGGAAGGCGATTGAAAATGATTTGAAAGAATGGAATAAGGAAACCATGACATATCTTATATATGTGATCTTTGAAATTAATTTTCCAAAGGAGGTTATGATATATGTGAATCGGAGTGGGATCTTTAGCAGTCTATTTCCATCCTAACAAGGGAAACTCCGAATTGAAACAAAGTGCGTCTAAAATATAAGCACAAAAGAAAAAGGGAGTGGCATTTCCAGCGCTTTTATCTTGTCTGTATTCAAGTATCCTATTAGCTATCCTATCAGAAAGGATAACAGCCCAGTCCATAATTTCGGAATTGACAACAGCTAGGATTAAAGGAACCATTTGTATAGAAAACCTAGCAGAATTGTTATTGCCAAATAATCTACACATCATGGCAGCAGCATAGCAGTATGGGGGAAAAAGAGAATCTACTGAATACATACTGGATGATTCATTTTTTTGTTTTTCGGGATTTTTCCTCCATTCTTTGATAGGTTCAGATTGAACCTTATAGTTGTCAGCAAACTCTTTGACAAATTCTTTGTTATAAACTTTCTGTGGATCAGGAAGATGATACATTGCCTTGATGTCTTCTGCTTTGAATGATCCAAAAGATGCTCCAGAAGCTGAAATAAACATTCTGTCTTTAATTTTTACACTATCGATGACCCATCGAATCACATCATAATAAGGAATGATGTTTTCTCTGGCTGCGATTCGATGTAGGAATGAATTTGCAACTATTCTATCAGTAACTTTAGAGTCGGAATCTGAGTTATCTTCATCAGGTACTGATACCTTTGCTATTGTGACTTTACGGTTTTCATTCTCCAATAGATTATGCACTCCTTCCCATGTCATTCTGCCAAGCCCTTGACATGATGTATCTGTAACTAGTTTCAGCTTTGCTGGCTTTTCCTTTGAGACTGTAGGAATCTCAACAAACTTAGCGGCACCAGCAGCCTTCATTCTCCTTGTTCTCTTCGACATTTCTGTGTCTGATATTGTTTCCCTCTGTCTGCGAATGAAAATATTTGACGTTCTTTGATTCTGCAAGGCAATAATCTTCTCAGTCATGATGACCAAGCATGTGAAAATAACAACTACAAATCATAATTCATTATTTATTGATTCCGTATAATACTTAAATGTTCCTTTTAGGTCACACTTCGTGTATTCAAAACAGAATCATAAGCCAATATTTATTTGATTTCTTATTTAATGTCAATTGTACCATTGGAGATTTGGTGCTTGTGAAATATTATAATATTACTTATTTCGAATTCTTCCAATGTGTAATATTAAATGTCAATCACAATCGGAAGTATTCAAATGGTACATAGATATCATAATACAGATTTCTCCGATTTTCGATTGCGATTGCTAAATTCTCTGATTCCCGATTAGATGGTGGTATATTGCATCGGGGAGTTTCCATCGAAAAGATTTATTAATGGATTTCTCCAATTTCCGACTACAATGTGGTGGGGTCTACCATATAAAGATTCTTCTCATTTAAGCGAAAAAAATGTTTATTTCTTTTTGAAAAGTGTTTTATAATAAAGCGCGTTGCAATTGGAGAATTTTCAATTGACCAAAGAATTTATTAAAAGTTATCCGATCATGCGATTGCGATTAATCGCATCGGAGATTTTGAACATGTATGTAAAACTTCTCTCAAATATTTCTTCCGATTTTTGATTTCCGATTACTGTTCATGTGACTTTTGCAATTGGTTTATTTTCTATAATAAAATCTTTTATATTTGATCGGATCGGAAGTTTTTTAATGTTGTATTTGTTTGTACTCACTTGGTAACAAAGATATGCAATGAGTCATTCAAAATAATGAATCTTTATTTTTAAGTCTTTTATTCCTATATTAAAAAGAAGAAAAAGGGACCCTATTTCTAAATGAATTTTATTCTAAATTTTTAGAAAAATGGAGGGTTGTTGTACAGTACAACACCTACATAAATAATAAATTGATATATCTTATTTTAGTAGCCAAAGAAAATATCTCAATGAAACATGTTTTAATAACTTCAAAATATTTTTGACAACCAATAACACCTTGTACTTTTTAAATATGCTACTAAATTTATCTTTTCCTTGAACACCCATCCAACTGAAATGTATTTTAACAACTTCAAAACATTATTTCACTACAAATGTCACATTTAATAAATTTTCGTTGAACAACCATTTATATCCAACTGAAATGCGTTCTGACAACTTCAAAATATTATTTCACAACCAATATCACATTGAATATATCTTCCTTGAAAACCCATTTGCATCCAACATAAATGTGTTTTGACAACTTCAAAATACTCTTTCACAACCAATATCACATTGTACATTTCAAAGATGCTATTGAATTTATATTTTCCTTTGCACACCCATTTTCGTCCAACTGGAATGTGTTTTTGACAACTTCAAAATATACTTTCACAACCAGTATCACCTTGCACTTTTCAAAGATTCTATTGAATTTATATTTTCCTCCAACACCTAAAAGCATCTAGGTGTTTATCTATTAAGCAACCATACTTTGATTTCATTATTATTAAATGAATCCATTTTCTTAGACATGCCCAATTTTAACACTCCTTGATTTTCATATTTTTTATAACTATAGCCTCATTCTTGTAAATAAAAAAATAAAATACACATTTGAAATTGGATAGACTATAATTGTATATATCTAGTGGCCTTATTTTCCAGGTTCACCTTCTCAAATCCTAAGGTGGAGTTCCAAGCTCCTTTTCTAAAAATTTTTATACCTCCTCATTATTTCCATCATGAAACTTTGGTTCATTACCAATAATCTAACGTATGCTTCACTCTTCTCTTTTCTTGAATGCTCCAATCGTAGTTCTGATCGCTATAATTATAACTTGCACATTAAAAAAACACAAGCCAACGATCTGTTGGTTGCTATAATTATCTTATTTTTCACCAAAATTACCCTACCTTAGCCTCTGTTTCAAGACCCAATCAAGACCTCTATGAAAGTATTTTTAGTATATTTTAATGATTCTTTGGGTAAATGACTAATGTATTCTCATTTAAATTAAAAGTAAAATAGGTCGATATTTCTATATGTAATTTTCTATTTGTATGACCTTATGACCATTATGATGTATGTTCACTAATTCAAGATCCAAAGTGGTTGTGGTATAGGAAGATCATGAGATTCCTGCAATCACCTTGATTCATGAAACGAATGTGGAATATCGTTGATTCGAAAAGGTCGACTCGGAGTTAGTATCAGTTTTTAAAGATAAAGGCACACATTCACTCTTAAGGACTTGATCATGTCTTCTTGCAAATGGCTTGGAGCGCTTGAGGGTTTCTAAAGTTAGGGATTAGTTTCCAATAGCTCCAGTTTTTCCGATCTGTTTGATATGGTTGAGAGCCGATGTAACTTGTACATATGTCAAGCCATATTAGAATAGTGATACTGTGGAAAAATTTTGGTGTTTTAATATTTAGAAGTTTGTATCACCATGACTTATTTGAGGCTTGATTTTTCACTATATGATATGTATTAATCATAAAATCTTGTTATTTAATAAAATAGGACTAATTCATGGTTCATGCATTCAAACATAGTTATTGATCAAACAAGAACTATTACCTCAAAATGAGAACTCTAGCCCAAAAAAACTCAAAAAACATGAAAAAACAACCCAAAAACGAAAAGTGTGTCTTTCAAAACGCACTATTTTTTTCTTTTTTACGGTCAAATTTCAACATTTTCTAAAATTATGCTAAAAACCAAAATTTTTCTTGAAAAAAGAATTGAAAAACACCCTCGAAACAAAAAGTGTTGATGATGGAATAATGGCACCAATTTTTTGTGTGCAAAAAACAACCTGAAAACGAAAAGTGTTGATGCTCAAATATTCGCCAATTTTTTGTGTGCAAAAAAAACCTAAAAATGAAAAGCGTTGTTGCTCGAATAGCGTCGCCAATTTTTTGTGTGCCAGAAACACCTTGACATTGTCAATAATTGTCAATAATTTTTAATAATGACATTTAAGATAAAATATCATAACTCTGAAGCACCTGAAAATTTCAAAGATAAACAGGACATTAAAGATAAAATATCAAAAGTCTTAAAATTCTAACAATGTTTACGCATGTTATTAAAGACAATCTATTATTGTGTCTCTGAAAAGCACTAAAAAATCCAACGATGACATTCAAAATAAAAAATCACCTTTATAAAAATAAAATTCCAATGATTTTTAGGCATGGTATTAAAGACAAAATATCACTTGTAAAAATAAAAAAGATTAAAATTAAAATAAAAATAAAAAAACACAAAAAAATTCAAAAGAAAATAAAAAGGGAAAATTTAAAAATAACACACAATTTAAAGAAAAAAGTTTAAAAATAACCTAAAAAGAGAAAAAAAAAACAAATTTTAATTTTTTTAAGCTATAAAAAAAACAATAATTAATAAAAACCACATAATTAAAAAAATGATAAAATAAATAAAATAAAAAATCAGATTGAGTTAAAATTAAGATTAAAATAATAATAAAATAGAAAATAATTAACTAAATTAAAAATTAAAAATAAAATAAAAATATTTTTTTTACATATGGAATCTTTTGAAATGAGTGATATAGGTTTACATATGGAATCTTGTGTTCTTATGGTTATATTTGGATTTACTTTTAAAAAATATTTGTTTATCATTGAAGAAATTTTTATGTTTATTGTAAGTTGTAGTAAGGATTTGGATCTGGAAGGTTTCTTTCGTTTTTAGAGTCATCTCTTTGAGTTTAACTCTATAGTGCCATCTCTTTGAGTTTAACACTATGGTTCCCACAACTATTTGAGTTCAGATCTGCAGAGGGATTATTTATATCTTTATTGGTGATGGATACATTTATTCTTTAAATTGGTTTTATGAAGAAAGGAAATTAAAAACCGTGTTATGGTGCTTGTAGCTATTTCACACTATCATTGTGCGAGTGAATTTTTTCTCACCTGAGATTCTCACATTTTAAATATGTTACCATATACTTTTGGTCCTATTGGATTTAGATCTTTCTTTGGTTATCTAGGTATTTTAAGTGCAAGAACAAAATATTATCATCTTTAATTAAACTGAATTTATTTATTAAGTTTTATTTGTGAAGTTATATGCACAAAAGCTTATCTTCAATATGGTGTTAATTAGACTAGAACAAATTAGATATATATTCAAGGTGATATTTCCATTTATGCACATAATTTTAACATTTACTTTGATAGTTGATAAATTCTTCATATTATCTTGAGGTTTATGCATTATTCAAGCAGGGTGTGATGAGTTTGGGGGTTTTATAATTGAAGTAAGGTCTCTTTCCATAACATTTAAGTTTGGCCTTGTTGTACAGTATTATTTTTCTTCAATACATAAAAAGAGTGTTTTATTTCTTCAGTACAGGAACAAAGTGTTTTCTTTATCAAGTGTAGGAATAGAGTACACAAACTTTTCTGTCTTACCTAGTACAAAAAAAGTGTAGGAACTGTTATGTCTTTTATAGTACAATAAATGAGTGTAGGAATAGATTTATATTTGGAAAATTATTTGTGTTTTAAAATGATTGAGTTTTCATGGTTTAGAATGAATCATGTGTTTTTTTTCCTTTAATTATTTCTTTCCAAGTCTATGGTTGTTATTTTTTTGAGTGAAAATACAGTATCTATAGTGTTGTGGTGTCATTGTGTTGACAGTGCAGAAATATGAATGTAAGGATTTATTTAAAATTGTTCTTTTTTGCACCTGAGTTTTTTAATTGGAGTGATATAAATAGAGATCATGGAATTGATCCAGAGACTTCAAAATTTCTTGTGTTATGCCTCGAAGTGTACAAAGCCATTGATTGATAATTGAGTGTTGAGGAATTGAAGTTCAATTCCGTCGCCCAACATTTTGGTGTCATTGTTGGGGATATGTTCAAAAGAATTGTGGTAAAGTTTTTATTTTATTTTTATTCTTTAGAGGTAAGTCTGCTTTATTTTTTAAAAGTGCGGTCTGGTTTTATTTCCTAAAGGAATTTCGTTTGTTTCAATTATGTTACATAGACATTTGATTTTGAACTAGCTACAACATTTTATTTTGAACTGATTTGTTTCAACAATAATTTTTACTAATTTTTTGCTTATTTATGGTTTGATTTATTTTGAAATGCATGACTAGAAGAGGTAGGGGTGGAGGAAATATTCATACATTGAAAATTGTTTCTCAAGTTGGGAATTTTTTTGTAGGATGGAATTCCAAGAAAAAACAAATACATAACGTAGGTATTATTCACCTGGACTTTGGGACAACAGTTCAAGAATCTCATAGCGAGTAGAAGAGAATAAGGAAATTGTTTTTACTAAAAATATAAATCTGAACCACAGTCAACCTTCACAATATGCAGGAAGTGGCTTGTTCAAAGGAGAAAATATGGAAGATAATGAGGATGTGTATGGTGAAAGGGTTGGTGAGAACCAACGAATGAAGGAGTAGTCAAGTTTTAGGTTTCCAATTGTGCACCCACATGCATTGGTTCAAATGAAGAATATTCTGCCATATGTTCTTCCACATTTTCACAGAAAAGTGCATGAAGATCTTGATTCTTTTCTTTTTGAGTTTGATATACTGTGTACGGGTTATTATTATTCTTTAGACGCTCATAAGTTTAATATTTTCCCTGCATCTCTCAAGGGTTCATCTTTATATTGGTTCATGGGGTTGGGGGGAATATTATAACTTCTAAGGAGAAATGAAGAGGGTGTTCTTGAATAAGTATCAGGAATATTTTAAAATACGAGAAATGAAAGAGGAGATTTTTACTATTGCACAGGATGAATATGAGACCTTAGAGGATTATTTGGAGAGATTATTCTATATTCTTCAAATTTCAAAGCATAATTTTGATACAAGAACTATTATAAACTTGTTTCTATAAGGGATTTCAAATGGTTCTAGAAATAATTTGAATTTTTTGGGACAATGAGATATTGCTAAAAATAATTTTGATCAAATTTGTGACCTGTGAAGGAAACTCTCATGAAACTAATTTAGATATATTAAGGGATGAAAAGAAATTCTAGAAATATAATATTTGGATCTACTATTGATAATATGGAAACTTAAATTATGAATATTGTTAGTAAACAAATATATTCTCTAAAATTTTAGCAGAAAAACAATAAACATTATCCATTTATTGTCTAAAATGTAGGAAAATAATATTTTATGTGAGTGTCCTACATATGTTAAAAGTTCTCATAGTCATGTAATATGTGCGGGGAAACATCCTACCGAATATCACCCATCCATACCAGGATTAAGAACATCATTTGAGGGATAAAATTTGGTATTTAAGTCATTCCATGCTATGGGAGAATAGAAATCATGACCATAAGTAAGTACAAGTATTATTTCTGATCCCTCATCATATATTTCTAGTTATAATGCACCACATTATTCTTGAAAAGAAAAGAGTTATGCTTAGTCTTGGAAGCATGGGTATCATTCTCAGTGTGGGAAGTATCCTCCTCCTTGGAAACAAGGATGGAGGGGACCACAAAAATCTCATTATTCCTATCCAATGTGTACATAGTCATATCCCACATCATATGCACCTTATCCTACAGTAAAACCAACATTACCAGCTACGCTACCCCAACAAAGTCAGCCCATGCCACCATTTCCATTACCGAAACATTTCTGACCACCTAAATTTCAAGCACAATCAGTTCGCAACCCAAAAAATAAAGTGGTAAAAATTATTCATTCTTTTAGACCACTCCCTTTCCATATTTATAATTCCATGGAAGTTGGGGTCAGTTAACTCCAACTAGGATCTCGAAGGGTAATAAAAAAAAAAAAAAAAAAACAACCTGCAGTAATCATTTAGGAGAATACTAAAGAGGAAACTCCTAATATTTCAAACAATAATTCCCCTGTCGAGCCTATTCACACACACTCAAAATCCTTACTTTCTTCTTCAAAACAACCTCCCTTTCTAGAGAGGTTGGTTATGGACAAAGTTGACCACACTTTTGAGTATAACCTAGCTTCAAGTTGAGGAATATTTTTATAAAGGTCCCTATACTATATGATATAAAAGAGATTCCTATATGTATTAATATTTTTAAGAAACTCTTTCTTCAAAATATAGGGAGGAAGAGAGTTGAACCTCACACTATCCAGTTTCTTGGAAGAGAAACAAAGTTGATGACATCATGTGCTCAAGTGGAGAAATATACAGATCCTCGAAAGCCAATTATCTATGTTCATATAGGTGATATGCTTGTTCCCAATGTGTTAATACATCACGAAACGACTATAAATTTTATGAATAGGAAAACAATGTAGCAATTTCAGTTGAAACACATTCATCCTACACCCATTGTTCTTTAACTTGCTGATAGACCTAAAATCAAGTGGGAGGGTGTGTTATATGATGTATTTGTCTCAATAAATTCATGGGAGTACCCCACATAATTTATTTTGTTACATACAAAGAATCTTATTGGGGGGTACCCTTTTATTTTGGGACAACCATGGCATGCCAAAACATATGCCTATATAGGATGTCACTCAGGTGACATGTATATTTCCCATGGGGATGCTAGGAAAAAGGTCACGTTGTAGCCACCTGACAGATCTATCCAGGAGCTTCGAGATACCTTGTTTTTTAATATGATAGTAGCAATGAGGATAGTTATTCTCTTTCCTTGATTCATAAGTACATTTGGTTGGCTGAGAAAGGTGTGATCTGAAATTTTTTGGACAACTCGAACACTATGCAAAATTTTGAGTCACTTTATCAAATATTTAATCCTAGTTTCCATGAAAATTGTGATCCCCAATCCTCACCCTTGTCATTATATCTCTTAGTAGACATGAAAATTGTTCACAAAAATAAAACTAATCTTCTTGAGGTTATTATAGCCAAATATTTATGTATTGGTTTAGACCTTGACCCATCGTAGCAAGAAATGCTTGCGAGCTTGTTGCAAGATCATATTGATGCCTTTGCATGGATTTATGATGACATGAAAGGCATCCTCCCTAAAAATTATACTCGGCATATCTATATTCAAGAGGGTGCCCATCCTATATTACAACCTTAAAGGCAAATGAAACATGCATTAAGAGATTTTTTTAAAGAAGAATTTCAAAAAATATTAGATTATGGTTTTCTCCATCCTATATTTGATAGTCAATGGGTATCTCCACCAGTAGGAGTTCCAAAAAATGATGGGAGATGACGTATTTGTACTGAATATAGAGAATTATATAAATCCACTCTCAAGGATCACTTCCCCCTTCCTTTCATTGATCAGGTGCTAGATACCCCTATAGGTAAAAAATAATTTTCAATTTCAGATGGATTTAGTGGGTATAACCAAATACATATCTCACCTTAGGCTCGAGAGAAGACTACCATACTTTCCCATGGGGGGCATTTTCTTATTAACTGCTTCCATTTAGACCTTGTAATGCTCTTGCTACTTTTCAAATGGAAATATTGGATATTTTTACTAACATTGAGTCTGTAGAGTTTTATATGGATGATTTTTCAGTATTTGGTGATTCTTTTCAGGAATCCCTTCAAAATTAAAACAAAGTGCTTAATAGGTGTCAAGAGGCATGCCTTTCTTTGAGTGATAAGAAATGTATATTTATGTGAAAAGAAGGAGTGGTCCTTGGAAATTTATTTATGATAAGGGTATCCAGGTAGATACGACCAAAATAGAAGTTATTATACACGTTCCTGCACCAAAAACAGAAAGGGAAGTGAGAGGATTCTTTGGACATGAAGGTTACTACCGAAGATTCATTGATAATTTTTCTAGGATATCCTCCCCTATTTTTCAATTATTAGTTGAGGATAGTGATTACCATTAGACTAATTCTTCCCAATGATATTTTGAGAATGTGAAGGAAAAATTACTATAGGCATGAGTCTTGAGGGGACCTCATAGGTCCTTCCATTTCATATTTCATCAGATGCCTCATATACTTCCTTTGGTGCATCTATACGATAGGAAGAAAATCAATAATTCTATTTTATTTAATTCATTAGTAATAACTTTTAATTTGTTGAAATTAACTATACATTAACAAAGAAAGAGTTTCTAGCTATGGGTTTTTCCATTAATAAATTCATACACTATGTTACAGGTTATGATTTTTTTGTACATACAAATCACTCTGTTGTAAAATATTTTATGAATAAACCCTTAACTAGTGATACGATAACTAGGTCAGCGCTTTTACTACAGGAATTTAATGTTACTATAATTGACAGGACAGGAAAATCAAATGTAGTTGCTAGTTATATTTCTATATTAGATAATCCTAGTCAAATAGTTCATGTATATGATTTATTTCCTAAAAAACATATTTTTTCTATTTAGACAAACTCTCTAGGGTTTTATAACATAGATAACTATATTTTCACCATAAAAACACCACCACACCTATTCACTCAATAAAGGCCGAAGATCATTCAAAAAAGTGCTTCATATTCCTCGATCCAAGGAGACCTCTTATATATTGGACTTAACCTTATTATACATAGATGTGTAAGAGAAGAGGAAGTGTTTGAAATCTTGATAACTACCCATGATGAGGCCTTCTGGGGGCCATTTTTCTGACAAGATAAGGACATATAAAATTCTCCACGTCGGCTACTTTTGGCCTTTATTGTTTAAGGATGTGAAACAGTATGCTAAGCATTGTGATAGTTGTCAGTGAATGAGCCAATCTGGTAAAGTCAATGAGATTCCTTTATTCCCTCAAGTCATGTTAGTGCCCTTTAGAAAAAGGGCCATTGATGTTTTAGTGCCCATAATCCCAATATCTTAAATAAAAGACATATATTGGTTTGTACAAATTTTGTAACAAAATGGGTAGAAGCTACTGTTGTTCCTTATGTTACTGAAAGAGTTATTATCGATTTTTTATTTAATGAAATTTTACTCAATTTGGTGTTCGAAGAGAAATTTTTACTAACAATGGACCTCATTTTGTCTCTAATATGGTAAACTAAATTATATATCAATGCATGATTCGGCACAGGAAGTCTACACCGTATCACCTGTAGGAAAACGGCCAAGTAGAATCTACAAACAAGGTGATCGAGTCCATCCATACATAAAATGTAAATCTTCATAAAAAGGATTGGGAAAATAGATTATCGAAGGAATTATTGGCTTATAGTACTACTTGGAGGAACAACACAATTCATATGCCTTATGAGCTGGTGTACACGAAGAAATTATTCTTTCCAAACAAATTCCATATTAAAACTTTTAGAACTGCAGTCCAATTGGGTTTGGATCTCTCGGAAGCACAAAAATAGCAAATTTTCCAGTTAAAAGAACTTGATGAAATGCGAACGGATTTTTTTCAACAAACTACCTTGATGCACCAACAACGTAGTAAATGGCATGATAGGTTGATCAAGAAAAATCAACTCTAGCTAAGTAATTGGGTGCTCCTCTATGATTCAAAGTTTAAAAATTTTAAGGTTAAGATTCAGACACGTTGGTTGGGGTTGTCTGCAGTACTTAGATATTTTAAGAATTGATCAGTGGAGATTAAAACCATTGATAGATAGGGATTTTTTTTCTTGGTGAATGGGCATAGGATTAGAAGATATTATCATCCCACCACTAAACAATGATTTTTACAACAAGTACAACAATAGTCAGATATGGAGATGGTAGGTCATAGAGAATACCCATCTACTATGAGTACTTTTTGGTTTTCTATTTTCCTAATTGAAATATATATATATATATATATATATATATATATATATATATATATATATATATATATATATATCGCTTATGATAAATGCAATCATCTTGTTGGTGTAGTTATGTCGGGATCTTCTTGAAAACTAGCATGATGGCAGGAAAGTTCCTTTTTAATAAAATGGGGTGTCACTTCAATTAGAAAGCATGTCTAACCTTATTTGAGAATTTGGTTTCTACAGGATTTATGTTCAGGGTAGAAAAAAAAATGAGCAGAACCTAAACCTTATCAAATTTCAGAGTAAGCAACATGGTAAATTGTATGCAAGTGACACAAAAATTGAGTTGTAGTTAATTCTTTCACATAAGTCAAAACATTATTTGATGGTGGAATTTAATATTTAAGGTGAATACTTTGTCTTTATTCTTTACCCTCTTTTTGGAATTTCCCTTTGATTTCATCTATGTTCCTTAATATATAAAATTTCATGTCCTAATTTCTATATTCCCTCTTTTACCCCTAAATTTCTTCTCAATGTCCCTTTTTCCTATATCCCTCTATGGATTGATCCAACTTATTCTAATTGTAAATTCTGATTTTCCTTCCCTTTCTTTATGATATCCCTACCCCACTTCTTTTTTCCCTCATATTTTTCAGGTGATAGTTAATTCTGAAGCCTTGTCAATCTAAGACTGAGAGCTTGATGGCACCTAAAATTGACGATCAAAAGCTCCTCTAAATTTTCAATTTCTTTACAAACAATCGAGCCCAAAATTTTCAAGAGGAACCAGATTGGTGATTTCAGTGTAGGAACCCCTTATTTTTTATACAAGAATTTTGTATGGTCAATGCAAGGATTCTCCTGTTACATTGCAGGAATATGGCTCACAACGTTACAAGAATCGTCTTGTTACAGTGCAGGAATTGTGCTCTGAATAGTGCAAGAACCCTTCTGTTATAGTTGAGGAATCTCAAAATAGTGCCGGAAACCTCTCCTATTACAGAGATGAAAAACTCTTATTACAATTTCTTTTTTTTTTTATTTCAAGAATTTACTGTAAATTAATTTCTACTTTTTTTGGGTCTCTTTAAAAAAGTATGATATCCATGTATAAAAGAAATGGATTTGTTGTAAAATGACTACCCATATTTTCATTTGTATAAGTGACCATTATTGTTACGTGTAAAGGGAAATTAATGGTTAATTCCATGATTAACATTAGATCTAGGATTATTTTATCATAATAAGAAACAACCATTCCCATAGGATATCATACTGAGGAATAAATGCATGCATGTAGGTCACTTCATTAGAATTCCTAGCCATTACATTTGAATTCATGTCGTCTTTCATTTCTTTTTCCTTCTGTTTTGTGTAATCTGACCACTTTTTACCATCTAATCCCTTGAAATCATAATTGGTCTAATCATTACTTCTATTAATCATTTCCTTTCTTGTTTTAGAAATCCTACCGAATCTCCAACTGAATTTCATACCTCAAGGGTGATGACTGTTTTGGTGGGTGATGTGGAAGTTTAAAAGTTATGGTGTTAGTGCGAGAATTAGGATGTGAACCGGCACGTATTCCAAATGAATGTTGGCTCAATAATCATGTGACCATTAAACAAAAATCATTCTCGCACTTTCCAAATTTTAAAATTATGAAGGAATTCTAGCATCATGTAGAAAAGTGATTGTTGATCCTCGAAAGAGCTTGAAGTGTTGAACAGTTGAGGGACTGTAGGTTAAAATAATACTAAGGAAACTATGGCTATAGTGTAGATCGAACCATGCTCTGTCAAATATATGGAGGGGACAATGGAATATGAAATGAGTCTACCTATTTTACAGGAAGCTGGCCCTGATTGCCTTCTTGTACAATTTTAATGTCTATGATTCAATCATTACATGGGAGTTTTCACTAAACTTTGATGGAAAGAAAGTTACATTGGATTCGATAAATTTTGAGGTAAAAAAATAGTTTATTTCACATGCCACTTAGCTTCCCACTGCTAATGAAAAATGGTTCAAGAAGGGTGAAGTACTGCAAGGTGCATGGTGTAGGTTCCTAGAAAAGTTTGATTGTGCAATTGACTGGAAGAAACGGATGCAGAGGAGCGAGATGGTTGAGAAGTGGAAAAATGTGTTGTACACTCTCTAGAAATTCATCACTTTTGAAGGGAGATACTCTTTGACCTACATGTACCATATTTGACTCCTCATCAACTTCGAATATGGTAAGTTGAATAACTTCCCACATTTTCTATTAAAAATCTTGGATAAGATTTCAAGAAGCATGCAAAAATCCGTGGAGGACCAAGTAGGTTATAAATTATGTCATTATGGGCTGATCAAGATTTTGGTTAGTGAGGATTTGAAAAAAATGGATCTAATTGAGAAGCATTTTTAGAAGCATATCAAAGTGGAGGTGATATGAAGGTTTTTAGTATAAAAACTAGGTAAAAAGAAAAGCTTAAGACGAGTGCAAAACCTAAGGGTACCCAACATTAGAATGGAGAGTCACATCAAGAGGGTAAACATGAAAAATAATCCAATACTACTCAGCCTCAAAAAATTAAGAAGCATGAGAAGAAATTTCATAAGCAAAATAAAAGTGTGAAAGTCAAGGTTGTGGTGCCATAAGTGATCTGAAATTGGAGGAAAACATTGCATTCCTAAAAATGATTTTCCTGTGATGCTTTGCAAGGAAAAATAGGTCTTATGACAAAACAGGTTCTTAATGGTCTCTTCAAGGAATATTAGTTAGTTTTTCATTTAAACTTAAAACATAAGAAAAAACTCATCATTTAACTCATACATGCATTCATTAAGATAAAAAAAACAAATTTGGTGACGAAGTTCACCCCTCTTGAGCTACATCTCTAGATTTCTAACGTAACTAGACTGATCCATATATTCAATGAAAAAGAGTACATAAGTATGTTGAAAATACGAGTGGCTTGTTTCCACTTGAAGCAAACATTCTCCTGCAAAGAAATCCCACTTTAAAAATCATTCCAACCTATAGTCATCCATGCAACAATAAACAAGAAAATGGTTCTCATATAAAGACCTTATACTCCATGTGAAAATGAGCATACAAGTACATCGATTCCAAATAGAAGTAAGAAAATATATCTTTCCTCACAAAAACATAATGAGAAAAGACAACATGAGCTACACACTACAATTCACAGTTGCTGCAAGGTCTTCTCTAGGCTCAAAAATCTTCAAACACTGCTCCAAAACATTGATTGACACTGACACCCATGGCCTCAAACCTATAAAAAATATCTTTTGATGTGTCTCCATTGGATCCAAAATATCCAAAAACCCCTATCTAGACTCCTATCGAGCTCCAAAAGGCCAAAAATTCCTCCTGTTATGGCTCCCTAACCATTCTAACAATTTATTATGTTATCCATCCTACAAACTAGATAAACTGCCTAACAAAGCCGCAAATTCACCCTGATTTCCACTCGGGAGGCGAAAATTTTGCCCACCGAAGGTAAAATTTGGCCGGCATTTTAAATGTCCAATAACCATTATGAGCGAAAAAATATGGTCTCATGGGGCCATACGACTGAGGGTCGGGGCTAACGCAAATCCCTGCTGACCTAGGCCCTTAATGGTCAGGCTGTTGGTCTTATCGACATGATGTGGCCGAGGGTCGGGGCTAACCACCTGCCCCCAATGCTGAGGCCCTCTCCATCTTGGTGTCTGGTCCTCTATGAGGCCATATGGTATGAGCCCAAAGCTATATCTCTATTCCCTCCGTCGACGTCACATGCAGATCCTTGTGACTGAGGCCAAGGATGGCCCCAAGCCCCCTCTATTGTTGGCTCTATCCAAAATTCCACCTATGTTTATGGGGGAGTATTGTGACCAGGGGCCAAGGCTATTCCTCGAGCCCCACACCTTTTCACTATGGTCATTTGGTAACACAGGTGACTAGGGGTCGAGGCTGACTACTCGTCCCCTCCTACAAATATGCACCAATATAAACTTTAAATAGCATTGAAGCTCTTAGGGGTTAATAACCACCCACATGGCATAGTGGTAAGGAATTAGAATTGGTCGATCGAGGACATGTGTTTGAACCTAGCTGAGGTTGTTTGACACTTACCAAATTTTTAACTAGCCATAGGGTACCACATGGTGGCCTCTGGTTGAGGCACGTGGCATCCCCTCATTATACCACCACCAAAAAAAATCCTCCAACTCACATCTGTATGAGGCTATCACTTTCAAATCCCTCATTGGTTCATATAGGCTCAATATACCTACTGACATCAGTAGTATGACTACCTAGTCAGTAGGCGAGTCAACAATCGTGTAAATTTTTTAATCTCTTCACCCAAACAATCCTAACATCATAACCTTGTCATACTACATCAGATTAAGTGAAACAAGTGTCATTTGAATAATAATGATGAATAATACTTCTTGATGTTGATTTTGAAAGATTATGGGCACTTTCATGTTTTAGCTAAATTTTGATCATCGAATCATACCTCCCTACTAGGTACGTTTGGACTCCAAAAGTTAGCTTCTCCTAGTAAATAAAACGAGCTAAAGTTTTAAAACTTTTCCAACTCAATCCTTAACGCTCAATTTTTAATTTTTTCCTTCAAGCTCCAATCAAGGGACCCCACCTATTCTTTGTGTGAACACCTTACCGTCCTATCAAGAATCGAGCCACAATTTTTATCACCATGCAGGAACAAAAGAATTTATGAGTGGAATATGAACATTTTATTTAAACGTATATTTCATGGCTCAAACAATTTCATCTTTAAGTTCCATTTTTGAAGACAAACTTTACTTTCTATCTTGGAAATCAAAAGCAATTCAATTTCTTCCATGTAGTGATTCAAATTTTTCTTTACTGTCCTCAACTTGAGCTTGTATAGAAAAGTACACTGGCTACAAAAATTCAATGACACAATTGGCTTTGTCTAGAAAAACATAGTCATTTCTTGTAAAAACTTTAAAAAATATTCTATTCACAACAAGCTTCATCTTGAACACTTGTATCATTGATTACATGAAAAAACTATAGAAAAAATTGGACGGCAAACCATGTTCATCCTAAAATTCCTTAAACATTTGGAATTATAAACAAGCCAACAACATATCATGTCAATGAAAAATATACTTGTTTCACATAATGATTATTCTTGTTCACTCTATAAAATTAGCCAAAATAGGTAATGATACAACACAAATTTACAATTTACAAAGCAACACAATATACAAATAGAGTACCCAATATTTGTCTCTCCTAAGATTATGGGTGCTCTTTTTTCATCTATTATGCTTTGAAGGTTTCCTTAGCAACAATGCCAATCCTATTTTTTGTGTCTTTATTTCCTTACATTGGTTTTCATAACCTCTTTATCCTTCTTGCGACGAAGTTTTGGATGTATTTTCCAACATATTTCATTCCCATGTCCATGCATATTTTTTTTTATTTTCTTTTTGGTAAATTAGACTAATTCTATTAAAAAACACATGGTAGAAGATGGATTACAAAAAAGAGAGGAAATATAGTGATGCAAGTGCATGAGGCTCAATGGAAAAAGGACTTCATTTTTATTCCAAAAATACAAAAAAAACTACAGGCAAAGGAGTGGGTTCCTTTAGATGGAAATTTACTGTTTTGGTAGATAGGATTTGAAATATTCCTTAGAGATTTGGATTGTTGGTAATTAGTTCGATGTATTTAGTTTTAGTTGAGAATGTTACGGAGAATATCGTGAAATAGGATTTTATCTAAATTTGGACAGATTAGATTCTTTGAATCAGATCAAAATGATATTATGAACAATATATTTATATGTAAGTTGAAATGTATCAAAAAAAAGAGGGGGGTTTGATGGAAGGAGAAATCGAATAGAAGAACATTACATTTCCTCTATACCTATGTAAATGAAAATCCTAGAGGTTTTGTTATCTTTTGAAATACTTCTAAATTTGTTAATTTCAGATTGAGTTTGTTTAATTGATTCCGTGTGTGCGTTAAATATTTAAAATTTGTGTGCTTTCGATTTAATTCCACAACCATCGTGAAATGTAAATAGTCTAATTGTATTGTTAAATTAAAAGTCTATCAGTCAGTTGATGCATGAGAAGCATGGTTTCTTTGAAGGAGTATCAAATCTAGCACGTTTGAAGTAAATGAAATCGCTGCAGTGTGTGTAAAGTCCAAGATTTAATAAATTAAGTAAACATTTCAAAATTTAGGTGATCCGACAACCCACACAGCAAGATTTGTGATCAGACGGTTATCGCATTCAAATATGTGAGGAGTTTAACCTTCCAAATAGACCTGGTATTTTATAAGTCAAGGTTAAGGATTTAAATTGACCGTCCAGTAATTCATTTGATCAGACGGCCTTAGCATCAAGATTGATGATCTGATGGATTTCACATACTTATATGCATGTGTTTTAACATTTAAATTGGATCCAATATAGTTTATAATTAAGGGTTAATAAAAAGTTTTGGGTCCATTAATATAACATAAAGAAGAGAAATGTGATTATTTGCTAAGATGTGTTTCCATCATTGCTAAAGGGGTTTAATGGTTTGTAAGTTGGGTTAAAAAAAAATTAAAAAAAAAACTTCATGAATGACAGATAAAGATGAGAAATCAAGCCCAACATATTTTTATACTAATTTAGGAGAAATTATTTCGAAATTTGAAAGCATATCATTATAGCATGCAACTAGCTCACCATTAGTGGTATCGGAGCAGCATTTAGACACTGAACAAGATCTCAAGGATCGGGAAAAGAAATCCAACATGGCTTATAGAGTTGGAAGAAGAGGTGGTGTTGGTCGAAGAAGAGGAAGACCAGTTGCAAATGCTGAAGTGATGGAAGTTATGCAACATATGCAAGCTAGATTAGAAGCAATGGAAATGGGAAATCAAAGAGATGCATATGTCGGAGATGTCAGCGAGCCTAAAGTTGAATCTGCAGAAGAAGGAGAACCTGTAGAATTTACTCTTGAAATGAGATTTTTTAAATCAATGTTGGGATCCACATCTAAACCCAGACTTGAAGTTTTGGTTTTTACAAGAGGCTTAAACCCATAGGAATTGATAGATTGGGTTAATGACATGGATAATTTCTTTGAGTATGAAGAAATGGAAGAAGGAAAAAGAGTGAAATTTTTTGTCACAAAATTGAAAGGACATGCAACACTTTGGTGGGATGGAGTGGAGGCAGAAATAAGGAGACTTGGTAAGCAGCCAATAAAGAATTGGAACAGGATGGTGGCAAAGTTGAGAGGTAAATTTTTTCCAAGTGATTATAAAATTTCATTATTTAGACAAATGTTGAATCTTAGATAGAGTTCAATGACAGTGAAAGAATACACAGAGAAATTTTACAAAGTGAGCATAACTGCAGGAAAAATTTAAGATACAACAAAGAAGATTACAAGATATATTAATGGTCTCAGAATGGAGATCCAAGATGAAATAAGTATGTTGTATCCTAAAACAGTGGAAGAGGCTTATCAAACGGCCTTGAAGGGTGAATAAAAACTCATAAGGAAGAAATATGCCAGAAGTAGAGGTAATTTCCGAGGAAAAGGGAGTCAAGGTGGTAGAGGAAGATCTACAGCACCTAGAGAAGGAGCTAGCAGCAGCTCAATTCAGTATACACCCACAGAAGGTGATGCAAGTGGCAGAAGGAGTTTTTCCAGAGGAAGATGAAGTAGAGGTAGAGGAAGATAAAGTAGATGTTTTAGATTTAATAAACTTGGACATAAAGCTTATGAATGTACAGAGAATTTGGGGACAAATAAGAGAAATGTAATTGTTTCTCAGAATGAGGAAGAAGCAGCAAAAGTGATAGAAGCAGCAAAAGTGCCAGAAGAAGAAAATATACGAGAGAAAGGAGAATCTTTGGTTGTTAACAAAGTTTTGTTAAAACCAACAAAGGAAGTTGTTGAACTAGTGCAGAGGAAAAATTTGTTTAGAAGTGTGTACAAAGTTCAAGGAAAATGCTATCAAATGGTAATTGATAGTGGTAGCACTGATAATTTGGTCTCTACAGAAGTGGTGGAGAAGTTAAAATTCAAGACAAAGAAACATCCAACACCCTACAAGGTGTCATGGCTTCAGAAAGGACATCAGTTGTTAGTGAATGAATAGTGTGAAGTGGAATTGCAGTTTGGCAACTACAAAGACAAGATTATGTGTGATGTAATGCCTCTGGACGTATGTCACATATTGTTGGATAGAACTTGGCAGTATGACAGAGGAGCTATGCATGATGGGAAAAAGAACACATACAAGTTTTGTAAATATGATGTCAATCATACATTGTTGCCTATAGAAGAAGAAGACGCATCAAGGAAACCTGATCCTAAAGCTTTGTTACTAAGTGGAAAAGAATATCTGCAGTAGATTGAAGATGATGAGTTAAACTTTGCATTAATTTTTGAACCCAAGGTAGTAATTACTTCGACTAAAATTTCTGACTTACCAATTGAAATTCAAAAGATGCTGGAAAATTATTGTGATATCATTGTAGATGATTTTCTGGATGAATTACCACCTATTATAAAGCTCAGTCATCATATAGATTGATTCCAGGAGAAAAATTTCCAAATAAAATAGCATACAGGATGACTCCCACAGAAAATGAGGAAACCAGGAAGCATGGATAGGAACTGTTAGATAAAGAATTGATCAGCGAAATTTTGATTCCTTGTGTAGTGCAAACAGTGTTGAGTCCAAAAAAATATGGAGGCTAGGGAATGTGCACTGGTTCAAGAGAAATCAACAAAATAACAATTATGTATAGATTTCCTTTACCCAGAGTTGAAGATTTGACGGATTGTTTAAGTGAGGCAAGATATTTTACAAAACTGGATTTAAAGAGTGGTTATCATCAAATTAGGATAAGGGAAGGAGATGAATGGAAGACAACTTTTAAAACAAATGAAGTATTGTATGAACGGATGGTAATGTTGTTTGTATTATCAAATTCTCCTAGTACATTTATCACGATTATGAATGAATTATTGAAGGAATTTATTGGTAAATTTGTAATAGTATATATGGATGATATATTAATTTACAACAAATATAAAGAATAACACCTGAGACATTTGAATTATGTCTTAATGAAGTTGCATGAGGAAAATTTGTTGGTAAATTTAAAAAAAAGTTCATTCATGAAGGAAAAGTTAGTATACTTCAGTTTTGTTGTTTCTGTTGATGGATTGCAAATGGATCCAGAGAAGATAAAGGAAATCATAGAATGGCCTTCACCTAAGATTGTTTTTGAGGTAAGAAGTTTCCATCGTCTTGCTACTTTTTATAGAAAATTCGTAAGGAATTTTATTAATATCAATGCTCCAATTATTGAAACAATGTCCTATTATTGAAACCATAAAGAAGGACAAACAACCATTTAGATGGAATAATGAAGTAGAGAAAAGTTTCCAGTTGTTGAAACAAAAGATAACAGAAAATCCCATCTTAGTTTTTCCTGATTTTAACAAACCTTTTCAAGTGAAATGTGATGCCACTGGGGAAGCTATTGGAGCTGTGTTAAGTCAAGAAGACAAACTTGTAGGTTATTTCAGTACAAAACTGAATGAGACAAGAAGAAAAAATTCTTCTTATGAAAAGGAATTTTATGCAGTTGTGCAGTCATTAAAGAAGTGGAGACATTAATTTATGTCTAAAGAGTTTGTGCTTTATTTAGATAATCATGCATTACAGTACATTATGCAGTAGCCAAAAATGAATCAGAAACATGAAAAATGGGTAGAGTATCTTCAAAGTTTCAATTTTTTATTAAAACATATAACTGGCCAAGCAAACAAAGTAACATATGCCTTAAGTAGAAAAAGCATTTTAGTTCAAGAAAGTCAAATTCAAGTGTTGGGTTTTTTATTTTCTTAAAGAATTATATAAAATATATTTGTATTTTAAAGAGGCATTTGAGGCATGCAATAATCATGTTTTGTTGGATAGAAGTAAGTGGCTGGATTTTTTCTTGCAAGAAGGTTTTCTATTTAAAGAAATCAGCTATGCATACCAAATTGTTCTATGAGAGAAAATTTCATTAAGGACACACATAGTGGTGGACTTGGTGCACATTTTGGTGAAGACATGACTTATGAAAAACTGAGACATTTTTATTTTTGGCCAAAGATGAGATTTGAAGCGGAGAAGTATGTGTGAAATTGTAAAGTTTGTCAGTATGCAAAAGGAAGGAGTCAAAACATAGGTTTGTATGTTCCATTACCTATCCCAGATAGACCTTGGGATATGGTAAGTATGGATATTATTTTGGATTTACCTAAAATGGAGAGAGGGAATGATGCAATTTATGTTGTTGTCTGAAGATTTTCTAAAATGGTACATTTTATTCCATGTTATAAAACCAATGATGCTACTCATGTTGCTAATTTTTTTTTCACAGAGATTGTAAGGTTTCATGGGTTACCTAAAGGCATTGTCTCTGATAGGGACACTAGATTTGTTGGTCATTTTTGGAGGACATTGTGGAAAAATCTTGTTACCAAAATAAGTTTCATCTCAGCTTATCACCCTTAGACTGATGGACCGACTGAAGTGGTGAACATAAGCTTGGGTAATCTTTTGAGAAGTCTTGCAGGTGAACATCCTAAACAGTGGGGTCAGATTTTGGTACAAACTGAGTATGATTATAATGAATCTCCTAACAGGAGTACAAGGCAGAGTCCATTCCATATATTTTATGGAATGCACCCAAGAGGAGTGTATGAAATAAGAAATTTTGGAAAAGTAGAGATGAGAAGTGCTAAAGGAGAAGATTTTTCTTCAAAAATTCAAGCAATACAGGACCAGGTAAAACAATAGTTACAATACAACAACATCAAATACAAAAGCAAAGCAAATTTGAAGAAGAGGGAAGTTAATTTTGAGGTTGGAAATTTGGTTGTAGCACACTCGAGGAAGGAAAGATTTCCGAAAAGGGCATATAATAAGTTGAAATTTAAGAAATTGGGCCATGCAGAGTATTGAGAAAAATTTCTACAAATCCATATGAAATTGAATTACCCCTTGAGATTAGAATATATCCAATTTTCAATGTTGCTGATTTATACACGTATGAAGACAGTGACACAGAGGATACAGTTGAAAGCAAAGAAGAAATTGATTGGTTGAAACAATTACCCACAGAAAAAAAATTGCAGTCAGAGAAGATTTTAGAGAAAATATTGTCTAAAAAGAGAATAGGACAGGAATATTTTGGGTATTTAGTCAAGTGGAAAGATCAACCACTTGTAGAAGCTACTTGGATGACAAATTTCATGCTACATAAGTTGGGTATTTCTGTAGAGGAGCTCATGGATAGGAGCCCATGAAGAATTTTGTACTCATATGTCTGATGCAGGAGCATGAGGCTCAAGGGAAAAAGGAAATCATTGTTATTCCAAAAATACAAAAAGAGTTTACAAGCAAAGGAGTGGGTTCCTTTAGCTGGAAATTTACTATTTTGGTAGATAGGATTTGAAATATTCCTTAGGGATTTGGATTTCTGGTAATTAGTTCGATGTATTTAGTTTTAGTTGAGAATTTTAGGGAGAATATCGTGAAATAGGATTTTATATAAACTTGGATAGATTTGATTCTCTGAATCGGATTGAAATGATATTATGAAAAGCATATTTATATGTAAGCTGAAATGTATCAAAAAAAAGAGGGGGATTTCATGGAAAGAGTAATCTAATAGAAGAACATTACATTTCTGCTGTACCTGATTAAATGTGTGCATAAATGCAAATCCTGGAGGTTTTTCTATCTTTTGAAATACTTCTGAATTGGTTAATTTTAGATCGAGTTTGTTTAATTGATTCTATGTGTGCATTAAATCTTTGAAATTCGTGTGCTTTCGATTTAATTATGCAACCACCATGAAATGGAAATATTCTAATTGTATTGTTAAATTAAAATTCTATCAGTCGATTGATGCATGAGAACTATGGTTTCTTTGAAAGAGTGTCGAATCTAGCACGTTTGAAGAAAATGAAATCAATGCAGTGTGAAGAAATTCCAAGGTTTAATAAATTAAGTAAACAGTCCAGCATTTAGGTGATCTGATGACCCACACAGTAGGATTTGTGATCAAACAGTTATCACATTCAGATATGCGAGGAGTTTAACCTTCCAAACAGACTCGATATTTTATAAGTCATGGTTAAGGATTTAAATTGACCGTCCAACAATTCATTTGATTGGACAACCTTAGCATCAAGATCGATGGTTCAATGACTTTCACATACTTAGATGCATTTGTTTTAACATTTCAATTGGAAATGATATAGTTTATAATAAAGAGTTAATAAAAAGGTTTGGGTCCGTTGATATAACATAAAGAAGAGAAATGTGATTATTTGATAAGATGTGTTTCTGTCATTGCTAAAGGGGTTTTAATGTTTTGTAAGTTGGGTTAAAATTTTAAAAAGAAAAAAAAACTTCATGAATGACAGATAAAGATGAGAAATCAAGCCCAACAGAATTGTGTACTTATTTAGTTGAAATTATTTTGAAATTTGAAAGCTTATCATTAGAGCCTGAAATTAGCTCACCGGATAGCATGTAAACCAGAAATTAAGAACAGTTAGCCTCGGTCCCTTTAAGTAGCCAAAAGAGAAGCAAGGGAGTCAAGAAGATAAGCAGGGGAGCCAAAAAGACAAACACAGGGTACCTATTGCATGTTGCAATAGGTACAAAATTACTTTCTCTTTCCCACCGACAAGTATTCAAATGCGAAGGAGATCCATCATGCTTGATGAAAATAATTGGATCCACTCTTTTGATTATTACCACACATTTCTCAGAAAAAACCACACAATGTTAAATTGCAGCACATAAAGTGCAAGGATACATGTCCCACAAATAGTCAAAATTACAAACATTTGTAATATTCCCATGATATTTATACTCTTCCCTGGTGCTAAAACTCTTATGATGTGGACTAGGAAATCACATGCAAGGTTATTCGAAGCATTCATCTCTCTTGGAAGACAAATTAACATTATCACCACCATCTTGGTGTGATATATCATCCTTTGATGATTGGTTTTCCTCAAACAATTGAGAACATTATCCAAACTCTCTATGACCATATCCCAATCATTGATATATTTGTCTCTCTTTTACCATGATAGGATTAGTAATTCCTTGGCCATTGATTTTGAGGCCTCCTTCTTCATAACCCATCCGAGGTAGCATCTTCATACCAATGCCTCTTGTATGTCATTAAAATGCTACAAAAGATGTATTAATGACATAAATTGAAGGATTTGAACTTGAGATGCTAATTACCTCCTTATACTTGCCACCCATATTTTATGTTTCAGATTTTGGTGACGAATTTGAAGATGACTCAAGCCATCCAATTTTTCCATCAAGCATATGATGACAATATTTGAGATGTTGACAAAATGCACATGCATCACTTTGCATATAGGGTCCGTAACATTTTTTTGGACCATGCCCAAAAATTGGCTTCACTTTGGATGTATTATTTGTTGTCACTGGAGTGGAACTCTCATCAAATCGTTCCACAAGAAAATTCTGCAACTAAAGGAACATATGCCTCTTTTATTATTCAATAATTTCAAGCATTCTTCTCAATTGAATATTCTCCATTCGAAGAGACAAATTCATATCCTCTAACTCTTGGAGGGTCTTATTTCCCATTATTGTAATCTGACCACAACCTCCTCTGATACAAGTTGATCTAAAATTCGAGGAGAACTTCTCCTTCCTACAAATGATCATCCTCTCAAAATTTTCAAGGAAAAATGGGACTTATCAAAAAATAGCTTTTTAAAGGTCTATTCAAATACTATGAGCTATTTTTTCATGTAAACTTAAAACATAAGAAGCATATCATCATTTAAATCATATGGGCATTCATGAAGAGAAACAACAAAAATTTGGTGGTGAGGTTCACCCCTCCTGGGCTACATATTCGAGCTTGTTAACATAGCTATAACTCTCCATATATTTAGTGAAAAAGAGTACATAAGTGTGTTGACAACATGGGTGAGTAGTTTCCCCTTCAAGGAAACCTTCTCCTCCAAAGAACTATCACATAAAAAAAAAATGACAACCTATAGTCAGTCATGAAACAATCAACAATAAAAGTGTTCTCTTATAAAGACTTTGTACTCTATCTGAAAATGAGCATACAAGTACATAAATTCCACATTGAAGTGAAAAAAGAGAGATTTCCTCCCAATAACATAATGAGAATAGACAACATGATTTTCACAATAAAAGTCACATATGTTGTAGTAAACATATGAAGGCTAGAAAACTCCTCTTGTTATGGATCCCTAACAATTATAACAAGTTCTTCTATTATTAGTCCTAGAAACTTGATAAACTGGCTAACATAGGTACAAATATGCCCTGTATTCCACTCGAGCGGTGACAATTTCACCCATCAAAGCTAAAATTTATCAGACACTTTAAATATCTAGTAAACCTTATGATTGAAAAAATGTGTCCACATGGGGCCATATGCCCAATGGCTAGGGATAACATCCTGCCTCTTATTTCCTAGGCCCTTAACCATTGCGTTTTTGGTCTTATCGGTTCAATTTTGTCTCGGGTCGGGGCTAACTTCCCACCCCCACTACTGAAGCTCTCCCCATCTCGGTGCTTAGTCATGTGTCAGGCCATATGGCCTAAGACCCAATCTATATCTCCACTCCCTTCATTATGTGCTCCATCGAGGTCATTTGTAGGTCCTTCTAACCTGGGCCAGGGCTATTCTCAAGACCCCTTCATTTTTTTCGCTCTTTGGAATTCTGCCTATGGTTATTTGGGACAATTTTTACCAAGGGGTATGGCTGGTCGTTGAGCCCCACACCTTTGTGCCATGGTCATGTGGTAATGCAAGTGACTGGGGGTTGAGATTGATCGCTCGACCCCTCCTACAAATGTGGGCCAATATAAACTTTAAATGGTGTTGAAGCCCTTAGGCATTAAGAACCACCCGCATGGTGCAGTGGTAAGGCACAAAACTTGGTCGAGGGATGTCATGTGTTTGAACTTGGCTAAAGCTTTCCAACCCTTACCAAAATTTTAACTAGCCACGGGATGCCAAATGGAAACCTCTAGTTGTACCACATGGCATCCCCTCGTTCGACCACCAAAAACAAAATAAAAACCAATAAAAATGCACCAACTTGCACCTGTGTAAGGCTCCCACTTTGAAATCCCATATTGGTTCATACACACTCACTGGACCTGTTGACATCAATGGTACGACTATCAAGTCAGCAGCCTAGTCAAAAACCCTGCAAATGTTTTTAGTTATTGAGCCAAATGTTAATAACATCATAAAATTTTCATATGACATCGGATTGACGTGAAAAAGTGTCATTGGAATCAAAACTATGAACACTATGACTTAATGCTAGTTTCGATTTATTTTTAGAACTTTCATTTTTGAGCTAAATTTTGATCACTAAATCAAGAATCATCCAGGAGAATATCACGAGGGTTATTCAAAATTCATCACAGTTATTCTATTAAGAAGACATTGAAACCTACTACTCCATCAGAGGTTAAGGTTGTTGAGGATTCTGAGTCATCTAGAAGAGACTATGTTTCTCCCAAAGATCCTCTATTGGATATCACCATGGACAATACATATGTCAAAGATAATCTTTATTTATTGGAAGGAGTAGCAAAACTCAACACCAGTGTCATGATTTCGAAGCATAAGGAGGAGGATGGTGGCATTTATTTCCCTCGGGAACCTTTGATGAATAAGCATAAAATAAAAAAAGTATCCCATGATCAAGAAGTGGAACAAGAAGGAATTTAGGAATAGAAGAAAGATGAAGAGCATGAGGATAATGTTCCTCCTACATCTATGATAGAAAAAACGAAGATACAAGGAGAAGAAAAGGGAATGGATGAATTGAAGGACTCTGCTATTGGGAAAAGGGTAAGCCAAATTCAAAAGTTGAAACAACACATTCAAGAGCTTGAGATCTTGAATAGTTGTGTGGATACTCGTAACACAACATTGAAGACCAGGAATGGAGAATTTTTAATGACAGTGGCTGAATTGAAGAAATTGGTAAGAAAATGGAGGTTCCTTGTGTCCCACCTAAGCATCCATACTAGGAAGTTGGAAAAAATTATTTGGAAGACTCGAACAAATAAGGATAAAGCAGAAGGTTGAGGAATACACATCCAAATCTAGAAATGAGAAGGAAGATTATTTCAAATTTTGTTTTTTGCTTAGTTTAGTGGTTTTCTAAGGACACAGAACAGGATGAGGTTGGTGGAACGTTGGTTTCCATAATTTTCCTATTTTCCACCCAAATTACCCTACCTTAGCCTCTGTTTCACAACACAAACAAGACTTATATGCAATTATTTTTAGTTTCTTTTAACAATTCTTTTGGTAAATGGATAATCTATGTTAATTTTAATTAAAGTAAAATATGTCATCGTTTTTCTATGTAATTTACCATTTCTATTACCTTATGACCATTACAATGTATGTTCACTCATTCGAAATCAAAATTTGTTATGGTATAGGAATATCTCAAGATTCCTACACCCACCTCGATTCCTACACTAAATGTGGAAGTTTGTTGATTCGAGAAGGCTGACTAGGATTAGGTCTTGGTTTTCAAAGAGAAAGGCATGAACTCACTCCCATGGACTTGTTCCTGTGTTCCTACAAATGGATTGGAGTGTTCGAGGGTTTATAAAGTTATGGATTGGTTGTCAACAACTCCATCTTTTGTTATCTGCTTGATATGGCTGAGAGCCGATGTAACTTGTATGTATGTCAAACTAGATTATAAGGTAGGTTAGCGATACTATGGAGTTTTTTTGGTGTTGGTATCTTCAGAAGTTTGTATCAACACACCCTCTTTGAGTTTGTATTTTACATTCTTGTTATTTAATAAGAGAGGTCTAATTCGAGGTTGATGCATTCACTTATCTATTTCCAGTGATGACCAGTCTATTCTCATATATTAAACTCTTTCCTTAAAAATGGAAATGAGGTGGTTGGATATGGCCCAACTAACCCAACTCATTCTCCCTTTGTCTATTATATTTTGTGATAAGTAAATGATGTGATTAATATTTCGGTGTAAAACTTTTCTTGTAAGTGGCATGTGTGATTTGGATAAACCCTTATGTGTTTTATTTTGAAACGAGTGATAGAGGTTCTAATATAGACTCTTGTGTTGTTTTTTTATCTTTGGGTTTACTTTTCAAAAATATTTCTTTAACATTGAATACATTTTTAAGTTTATTTCAAGATGCAGTAAGAATTTGGATCTGAAAGCTTTATTTCATTTTTAGATTCATATCTTTAGTTTAAACCTTTGATGTGCACATATATTCGAGTTAAGATCTACGGAGGGATTATTTAGATCTTGCTTGGTGATTGATATATATTTTTTTTAATTTTTTTTTACAGAACAAGTAGGCGAAAACCCGTGTTCTAGTTCGTGTCACTATTTGATAGTGTCAATGTGCGAATATATTTTTTTTCACCTAAGAACCTCATGTTTTAAATATTTTACCATATTACTTTGGTCCTATTTTAAGCGCATGAAAAAAATATTGTCATCGTTAATTAAACTAAATTTATGAGTTAATTTTTATTTTGAAAGTCATATGCACATAATCTAATCTTAAATATAGTGTTAATTAAAAAACAACAAGTTATATATATTTGCGAGGTGATCTTTCCATTTATGTACAAGAGTTTAAAATTTCCTTTGATATTTTATAAAGTATTCATCTTATCTTGGATTTTATGCATTATTCAACGAGGGTGTGATGAGCTTGGGGGTTTTATCTTAATTCAAGAAAGGTTTCTTTCTGCAACATTTGAGTTTGGTTTTGTTGCACAATATTATTTTCTTTAGTACATAAACATAATGTTTGATTTATTTAGTACGAGAACATAGTGTTTTCCTTCTCGAGTGCAGGAATAGAGTACATGATTTGTTTTATCTTAACTAGTATAGGAACAAAATGTAGTAATTGTTCTATATTTTCCAATATAGGAAATGAGTGCAGGAATAGATTTATTTCAAAAATTCTTCTTTTTTGAAATGGTTGAGCTTGCATGGTTTGGAATGAATCTTGGGTTTTCTTATCCTTCAATTATTTTTTTCCAAGTCTCTGATTTTTATTTTTTGAGTGAAAATCCAGTCTCCAAAGTAGTGTGGTGTGATTGTGTTGGAATAGGACTACAAATATTCCTTTACAATTGTTCTTTTTTACACCTGAGTGGTTTAATTGCATGGATAGAAATAGGGATCAAAGAATTGATCTAATGTCTTTTGAATTTCTTGTGGTATTCCTTGAATCTTAGTAAGCCCCGTATTCATAATTAAGTATTGAGAAATTGAAGTTCAATCCCATCGCCGAACATAATCTATGACATCTATGTAGCATCATCTAATTACTTTAGTTATTGGATCAACTTGGTATCGAAATACATGAAATCATAACATCATATATATGTAAACAAAAAACTCTTTCCATTAATAGAAAGGGAGTGATTTATAACCAAATATAGGAGTTTATCTTGTAGAGAGCTCATCCAAGTTGACTTTTCCTTATTTGCCATAAAGTGTGCCTCTATGTCACCCTAATGCATCGAATAATGACTCTTCACATTAAAAACATGAGGGTAGAATGTATCTCCAAAAGAAAACCACAACCAAATAGGTTCTTGTGGAATGAGGTAATTTATAGGATGGAGAGGTATTTCATGAATTCTTATCCATTTGCCAATATAGGCTTAAGATCCAAAAGTGATGGGAGGATGAGCTCAAGGGATAAGATGGTGATTTCTCCAAGGTAGAAGCATATATGATTTGAATTTTAATCCAAGGAAAACGGTTGAAACAACCTCTGGAAGCTTATGGAAGAGGAATATTCATAAATAATTTTATTTTTTCCTCAATTTATATAATAAACACACCCCAATAAGGGGAAACCTGCTAGTGATCAATGCAAGTGCAGAAGGAGCAACCTAGTATTCAACACAAGTACCTAAAGGGTCGGGGTGCATCGGACCTGAAAATCGATGAAATGAAGCAGTTTCAGGCAGAAACTCAAGGATTTTAGAGAGACATGCTTATGTATTTGTGCAAGGGTGAGTGAAAGGGGAAAAAGGATGTTGATTGATCCAGTTTGTAGGTTTATTGACCAGATGTGATAAAATGGCCTATAAAAGATTGCCCCCTAGAGTGAAAAGTTATAAATGTCAATTGATGATTGAAATGGTCTACTTTGTGATAAGTCAGGATCAAGAACAACCAATGATATCATTATCTATTATAATACATTTACATCATGACATATTTTGTGAGGGAGGCATACCCATACTCAACACAGAAGCTAAAATTACATGTGCAATGATCAAAACACACATCCACTGATGAAAAATAGTGGAGCCATGAGTGGATGAATGTATGAGTGATCATAGCCATCATACATTGTAATATTGTATTAATCCTGAAAGTGTAGCTTGGATGCATGAAACTAGATTTAGGGTCTTCTATCTCATTCACACAATCTTCTAATGTATGAGTCTACCCATCTAAATAAATGATATGCAGCCAAAAATGGTAGATACCATTTGATTACTGACCAATGATGTAAGTCACTAACATATGCGAGAGAAACCATTGATGATGTTAATGTCTCTCAAGGTAATTTGTACAATCTGTATGGTGTGAATAAATGAGTTAAAGTCGAACACCGCAAAAAATATTTTGGTTAAAGGCCAATGATGTAAACCTTTCACTGAGAGTGAGGAAAGTTTCCATTGATTTCTGCAAGGACCAAGGTACCGAAGGGTTTTTTCCAAGTCAACTTCCTAGATAATTAGTTGATCTCAACAGGAAGTAACACATCATAGGATGGCCTTGATGTATACCCCATTAGTTACACAAAACATGTATCATAATTTTTGATAGAGTGATGTTGGTACGGAACTGGATCAATAATGACAGACATGGAATGAAGGCTTAGGAGTAATATAAAAGATATTGACTAAATGAACTCTCCATAAGAAAACAATGAAACTAAATGGATTTGGCATCATAGACCCATAATTGAAAATGCAGGATTTGGAAAATGGTATGATGAACCAAAAGACAAGCAAATTTCACCAACCCAACAACCACAATGATTAAGTAAAGGAGTGTCGTGTTCAAGAGTGATTCACTACCATTAAAAAGTGGAGTACACTGCTTTCCCAATTTCCCTTGTCAATACCTATTTATTTTCTAACAAGCTCGAGGAAGATAACATATGTTTGATTTATATGTTAATCCTTCAGATGAATCTCTTCGAGTACGTTTAACAAACGCTGAGAAGGAGTGGCTCGGTCTTGTCATGTTTTACAATTCGATCATTGTGAGATGTTTTAATGAGTCCAATAAAGGTAAAACTCGACATATTTTCATATTTAGAAAGTTTGAAAAAGAGTCGAAAAAGAAAACTCCAGATGTTCCTTTTCATATATAGTCCCTTGAGTTTGAAATGGAATAAAACAATACCCAAGAGAGCCTCTTATCCATGTTTGACTAAGGTATTATCTTTTCATAAGTATTATATCCCAGTCCAGAAAATGGTTAATCTTATACTGATTAGACATATTTTCATTTACTTTAACGAGTTTGAAAATACAAGTGCTCGACAATCATTTCATATTTTAGGAGTTTGAAAAGAGCTGAAAGAGAAATCCTCCTATAGGAACGAGTGGTATAAAAGGTAGCAAATGGTTTTGGTAATGGTGGAACTTCTCAAAACACATAGAGGTCCAAAGGATGGCTAACAAGATCACTCATCACAATGGTTCCTAAGGAAAGGATAAAACAACCAAGTAAAAGAATATGATTGACCAACTAGATGTTGATGATGGAATTAGAAAACCAAGGTTCATTTGGATGAAATAGGCTGATAAAAATGCCAATCACGAGATGTAAGATGAAAATGGTTTCATTTTTACACAATCTTGAAACATGGGAACCTATGCTTTAGAATTATTGAAGATAGTTTCATTTTTTCACAAGCTTGAAACATGAGAAAAAATATGCTTGGAATTGGTTTCATTTTTACACAAGCTTTAAATGGAGAAAAAAATATGCTTGGAATAAGTTTGCATGCCCCCAGAAAAAAACTCTTGATGTTCCTTTTTGTAGATAGTCGCTTCAGTCCAGAAAGGTAGAAAACAATACCCAAGAGAACCTTTTATCCATGTTTTCTTAAGATATTCCTTTTTCATATATAATCTATCTCATTTCATAAAATGGTTAAACTAATACTAAGTAGACATCTTTTCATTTTCTTTAACGAGTTTGGAAAGACGAGTGCGTGATAATATTTTCATATTTTGGGAGTCTGAAAAGAGGTGAAAGAGAACTACTCCTAGAGGAAAGAGTGGTATAAAATGTATAAACTGCTTATGGTCATGATGGAACTACTCAAAACACATAGAGATCAAGAATATGTCCAATAAGACCACTCATCACAACGGTTCCTCGGGAAAGGGTAAAAACACCAAGTGAAAGTGTATGATAAACTAAATAGATGGTGATAATGGAATGAGAGAACCAAGGTTCATCTGGCAGAAATGGGATGATAAAAATGGAAATCATGAGAGATAGGATTAAAATGGTTTCATTTTTACACAATCTTGAAACATGGGAAACTATACCCGATAATATTTGAATATAGTTTCATTTTTTCACACGATTGAAACATGAAAAAAACTATGCTTGAAATTGGTTTCATGTTTACACATGCTTGAAACGGAGAAAAAAAATGTGCTTGGAATAAGTTTTCATGTCCTTGGATTGATGACTCAATTCAATGTACAATCCACCCAATCTTCATTTCATTCACGTAAGTAGACTACTAATTGCTAATAGGTGGATGGAATGAAGGTTTATTTACTAAATCAAGTCAAATAATATGGTAATTTATGATATCGAATCAAAGACTTGAATTGGAGGGGCTATATGTTTCATTTTTTTAAAATCTTGACACAGTAAAAGAAATATTATCACGACACCTTGTTTCATTTTGTAAGGAGCTTGACACAAGAAAAGGAACTATGCTCTTAAAACCATGTTTCATTTTTTAAGGAACTTGAAACAAGAAAATGGAAATCTCCTCTAGGAACCTTGAGGATAAGAGGCCATAGTATGGGAGAAAAACACTTTTTAAGGGATATATATATCAATGGATCTAATGGAAATATCGGGTTCCAACACCCCTAGTACATGACACACTCTATAAACAACTAGATCATCAGTAGATAGAGGTATGGAATATGTCTCAATATAATTAATATGTGGTGGGGGAGATACCACTTGAATATAAGGACCATTTAGGGACATTGATTGATTGGGATTCAAATTAGGACCAATGAATGAAAGTGGGTCAATAGTCACGATTCTTCCTTTATGCAGGAAACACGTCGCATGAAAGATAAAAGAGACAAGAGCTTCGATGACATAAACATAGTCACTTGAAAGGATTAAATTAAAATCCAAAGGTCCTTGAAATACCATCACACACACACACAGATATATATATATATATATATATAGTATTTCCTCCAAAATTAATAGGAAGATTAGGAAGGATCCCTAACAGTTGACTAGTTCCTCTATTAAACTCCAACAGATTCTAGATAACTGGTAGAAGATACATATAACCTAAATCTTTCCATGTAGTTGAGGACATAATACTAACTGATTTGCCTTCATTATATGATAGTGCCAGGTACGGGCATATTATTGGCATGTACTATGATTTGGAAGGGCATGTAAGGAAGAAGAAAATAACCTACCAGTTGACTCCAGTCAAAGGAAGTGACCATACTACTTGGAGGTGGTGTTGTGGGAATGGGAAAAATTCCCCCTTGTACTATGGGAACGGGAGGATTTTCCCCCTACGTAGTGGGAATGGGAGGACTCTCACTAAGTTCATTGGAATGTAAAGAAATGAGAAGAACCTGAGCGGTACAAATTTTACTCTCTATGGGAAAGGTACAATAAAATGAAGGTGGTATCAAGTCAAAAAATTTGGCAACAAATGATTGGTTGGGAACTAACTCATCGGATACATGTTTAGAGAGAGTGGGATTGACTAGAGATGAATTCTGACCAATCACTTCATAAAATAGTGGAGGAAGATGGGAAATATTTCAATAACAAGCTGAGAGGTGAGGATGAGAAGCTATAAGGTTGTCAAAAACTTCTGAGGATTCATCTAGATAAGGAAAAATGTGAATAGGATGATTCCATTCAGATAACCTACTAGGAAACTCGATTTTACCCTTTTTCCCATGGACCTACAATCACTATTTGATGGTTTTCCAACAACATGATCTCTATAGGATGATGAAAAAGAATGATCTGAGGTCATGGACCCATGCATGGACCACAATTATAATACCCTAGGAATACTAGGACAATCTCTAAGAAGGTGGTCACCCTTACATAACATGCAAGGAAATTTAACTTTAGGGGATTTATTGGAAGGTTTCTCCATACTAGTTTCATTTGTAGAAATGGTTGCTTGGTTTCCCCCTTTCTTTGTTTGCTTCTTATTCTTCATCCCCTTCTTATTCTTAACTTCCTAGTTACTAGAATCAAGTCTTTCACTAGCCAAGGAGGAAGAAAGGGATGAAGAAATAACAGATGAAAAAGGAAAAGGATCAACTTTAGGATAAAATTGAGGTTGATATTGTTCAAGTGAAGGATAACTTTGTTGAGGACAATTTATTACATTCAAAACAATAGTGGTTGAAAATAACAAAACTGGTAAACCAATGGTAAATGCAAGAAGGGACGGCGTTGCCATATAAGGAGCACCAATATTTCCAAAAGGAGGAAAATGACTAGGATTCTTGCCATATAGGTTTCCTTTATTGGAATACTCAAGAAATGTCACCATCAGTCTCAACCTAATATATACTAAGGAATTATTCCACGGTGAGGATGTTGTTATGCAGTTAATTAATTGATTTTAGAAATTAACAAAAAAAATAAAGAAAAGAGTAAATATGCATAAATGTTTACCAAGCAACCATGAACTACAATATACACCTTGGTGAACCAACTAATTAACGTATTTGTAGGAAAACTCCCCAAATGTTGTGTTCAATGTATCAAAGTATACAAGTTGGCCGACTCAGTTACCTATGCCCAGGATAGAAACCTATAGGGGACTTCCAAAATATACTTGACAGTGGGTGGAAGAGAAGTATGTATTTTTGTTTTCTAATGCATAATGGTGTGATGAGAGTGTTACCATATACTTATCATGGATGGATTTCCATCCAATATACCCAAAGGTACGTGGAACATGATATCACCGCCGAAATTTTATGTTGACAAAAAATGAAGGTTCCTATGTTTAAATACTTCAAAACATGTCTATAGCCTAGACGTCTAAATTTTTGTCTTAATGTTACAAATTATACTTAGTTTAATTGAGATGAATTTTATAATTGATCTTGAATTATGTCTCGATTTCAAGGCTGAAAAATCAATGTCACCTGAACAAACCTATGATGCAAGTAATATGAAAAAATAACTATTTTCAATTTCCTTTTAACAATGAAAGACCTAACTAAGTAGGGTAAGAAGAAATAAATAAAAAAGAAAAAAACACGTGATGCAACAATCAATCTCCTCAACTTCACTATTCAAATAAAATTCAAAGCTCTATATGCAATGTAAATAATCTATTTTCTTTTCTTTTATTTTAATGATTCAAATGCAAAGAAACATAGAAATCCAACTTGATCGTTGATGAAAAGAAATGCCACAGAATTTAATTGTAACTTAAAATTTCAAATTAAATAATAAATCTATGCACACAAACCCAAATGGACAAGAAGAAATAAAGAATGAAATAAAATCTTATTAAAAAGGTGATGTCACTCAAAGATTATTAACACTGAGAGGGGGGATTTTTGTTGGAAATATGAAAGATAAAACATAAAATTTGACACTAGGGAATTTCAATTTCACACACAAAATCCTAGATGCAATGCATTATGTATAAGATTTTCATTTTCAGTTCCACTTAATTTTCAAATGAAAACTAAGATATTTTCCTAATCACTAATAAAAAAAACTATTCCGAACAATGAATAAAATACCAATTCATTCCAGCATTCAATGATCAAGAAAATAAGTTTACTAATGAGATAATTATAATAAAAAATTAAATTCTATATAAAACCTTATGAAAGGCACCCAAAATTAAAAAATAAATGAGATAGAAGAACTCAAAGAGGGACTGGAAGACACTCAAAGACTCAAGGAGGAGAAGTTGGAATGAGGTTGATCAAATGGAAAACCAAGACAAAGGAAAAATCAAGCATGAATAGGGGAAAATGAAAGTGTAGAAGACGGAAAATTGTTATGAAAAGTAGGCACAAATAAGGCTTTGCAGGGGTGGAATGCTCTGTCCCTATACTAGAAGGATCGTTAGTCAATAAATAGATAGTTCCAAAAAAACAATTACAAGTGAGTCTCAATGAAATGTATTCCTAGGTCTGATATTGATGGAATATGACAATGACAATCTTAAGAAGAGGTAAAAAAAAACCTAAGGATAAAGAAACATCCAAGGGAATACAAAATTCCTTAGTGGAGTCAACAATTTGTTATAAACAACCTACGACTTCGGTCAAGCATATCTTGCCTAGACTGGCCGCCCTAGTCTAGAACAAAAAACATAAAAATAATATTTTATTTCCCTTAAATTAAGTATATAACGGGGTGAATCCTACCTATAATCTAAAATATGATTCACTCCTCTCTTGGATTGAATGATGCAATCCTAGATCCAATCACTATAATTAGAACCTGCATAATCAAACAATACAATCCAACGATCTACGACATCTATGTGCCATCATCTAGTTACTTAATTAAATGGATCAACATGGCATTAAAATACATTAAATCATAACACCATATATAGGAAAACAAAGAACTCTTTGAATTAATAGAAATGGAGTGAGTTATAACTAAATATAGGAGTTGATATTGTAGATATATCCTCCAAGTTGACTTGTCCTTCTTTGCAACAAAGTGTACCTCTATATCACCATAATGCATATAATAATGACTCTTCACATCAGCAACACAAGGGCAGAATCTATATCTAAAATACAACCACAACCAACCAAGTTCTTGTGGAATGATTTAAATATAGAGGAAGAAGAGGTAGTTCATGAATTCTTATCCATTTACCAAACTAGGGTTGAGATCCAAAAATGATGAGAGGATGAGCTCAAGGGAGAAGATGGGGATTTTAAAAAGGTGGAATCAGATATGATTGAAATTTTTGTCCAAGTTAAATGGTTGAAAAAACATCTAAAATCTTCTGGAAGAGGAAGATTAAGATTTTTTTTATATTTTCACAAATTTCTAGAATCAACACTCCCCAACAAGGGGAAACCTGTTACTGATTAATGAAGGTGAAGAAGGAGAAACTTGCTAGTCAATGTAGGTCCCTAAAGGGCTATTGTTCACTAAGCCTAAATATCACTGAAATGAATTAGTTTCAAGAGGAAACTCAGGGATTTGAGAGACTCATGCTTAGGGCTTTGTGCAAGGATGACGCCAATGGTTAAAAGGATGTTAATTGATCCAATTGGTAGGCCTATTTACCAGATGTGAAAAAATGGCCTATAACATGGGGATATAAAGTTTCATTATGCTTTTATTTATCATTGTCCATATACAACATTTCAAAATCTACAAAACAAAAGCTCACTAGGTTTATTAGTCTTCATCAGCTTGATCTTCCTATCTATTTGGTTTTTAAATAGAACCTTAAACTTCATAAACCAAACGAATATATTTCCTTTATTTATTATATAATATATACATGTTAATATATAATAATCATCCATGCCTAATAAATAGTATAAATATGAAAATATTAATGAACATTAACAAGATGAAATAGATAAAATGAACCATATTTAACTTATAAATGTAAAAATGATAACTACATTAAAATTTCACATATATATATTTCCATCCAAAAACCAATGTAGGTAATCTATTCCATATTATATCATTATATTTTTTTCATCCATCTCGATGCATTTGGAGTGGAAAAAGTGGAGGAATAAACTTAAGAGACCATTTTGACTAGAAGGACCTAAATTGGAAAAACAAGGTTTGAAACATGCTCAAAGAATTTTTAGGAATCAAAGGATAATTTTTGGGGGTAAAAAATTTCTCTTTATTTCTGCACCATTTCAGGTTAATCTACACACATAGATATTTCCAACGATGTAATAATCACGTCAATAGGAGTCTGTATACAATATTTATTCCAAGCATAAATTGGCATCCCTATTTTCACACCTATGGTTGGGGAGGATGCCACAACAGCCCATTTATTCATGGAAAAGTGGATAGCCACATATTTTTAATGTAAAATACTCTATAGGAGTCTACATTATATGCAAATCTAGTTAATATCTATTGTATTCAAACTTAACCACTAGTAGGCTATCGTGTTGTGTTATAACCAGGTAACTAGGAGGAAGATGCATTCCATTATTTCGAGAAAATTTAGTTTGACATATGAAAAAGGACATCAAGGATAGATAAGAGTTAGAGAAAACTAAGAATATTTTTGCATTGTTGCAGCCCACATGCCATAGACAATACTTAGTTGTACCTGCAGCCATATTTTGAAACGAAGAAATAGAGCGGAGAGACCTCACCTTCCAATTTGATTTTCTCATGAAAGGGTTTACCAGAGAGAATAATTTATGTATTATGTGTGGGAGTGAGATTATTTTTCCGTTCTCTACTTTTCTACATAATTTCCATTTTCATGCATGCACTAAATATAGTTAAATATACAAATTTGAAATTTTAATAAAATTGTAATAGTGTAAAAATTCAATATTTTAATATATTATTATCAGATATGTTGTGATGAAATTTCCCATTGAATATACATTGTATTTCAGGGATCATTTGGTATCAGAGCAAGCTTCTTTGGGTATTTTGTAGAGATTTTAAGGATGTAGATCAGCAAGGCCTAAAATTGTAAAACACTAATCATGAGTGATGAATATGTAAACAAACCTCATGATCCTGTAGAGTTGAGGTTTACGCAGCTAGAAAAACAAGTTTCATATAACAACTGCATAGAAACTTTGAATATAAAACTCCAAATATTTGGAGAAGATGGGGGTTCAAATGCAAGGGACAAAATAGAATGGAGATCAAAAGATCGGGGAGAAACAGAGAACTAGTCAAAAAAATAATCCAAAATAGATTAACTCAATTCAAGTGTCGAGAATCAATCCTTGTTTCAAATGGAATAAAAAATAGATATCACACCATATCATGGAGATATTGATGCTCTTAATTTGAAAAACTAATTGCAACAATTGGATGTTTATTTCAACGTCAATGAGATTGACGAAGGACATAAGATCTCGTTCATGCAGTTGAAAGTAGAGGACCATGCACTAACTTGGAGGGAGATCCACACGAAATGCTAACGTTGGAGGGAGAACCTCAAGTGACTAAGTGGGAGGATTCTAAAGCCCTCATTAAGTCACATTTTTATCCCATTGGGTACATGGAGGACCAGTGGATCAGATGCCATTATTTCAGGAAAAAAATGTTCCAAGGGATGCAAGAGTACACCACGAAATTCCAAAATATCGCTATAATGTTGGGTATCTTTGCAAAGAACCTAGATGTACTCCTCAAGTGTTTGGAGGGTCTGCACTGCCATTTTCATGAGTGAGTGATATTTTTCAAGACAAAATTGGTGGAAGAGGCTTGCCTATAGGAATAATAACTGCAAAACATAGGCTTGAAGATAAAAAAATCAAGTTGATTGAGGTAGAAGGAGAAACAAGATGCTTCAAAGGAGGGGAAGAAGGAGAAAAATGTGAGAAAAGATAAAAATATGTCAACCACAACACACAAGTGAAAAGATCTGGAAACTATTATAGCTGTTACACAAATTTTTGGTCATCTAACGTGCGACTATTAGATGGACTAAAGTACACCATGTAAGACCAATTTTACCATAGTAAAATGTATCTCACTATGAAAAATAATTTAATAACCCATAGTTGATTAGGTTATTTATGGTCTAAACAAGAAACCCCATGAGGAATAATTAAATAAATATTTATTTGTTTGATTTTCCTCTAGGGATAATTAACTAAACCACTGTTTAATTAACATTCTTGGTCATATTTAACCCAAAAAAGGAAAATTAATTAGATAAATCGCAATTTATCTTATTATTTTCTAGGAATAATTATTTAAATCATTATTTAATAATATTCCTTGTTAAATTTGACTAAACCATCTATAAATAATTGAATAAATCATTATTTATTTAACTATTCTTTAACCACATTCTTAAATAGAACATTGTTTTATTTATTATTTCTAATTAAATGGATTTGACCAAGTTTAAATTCCTTTTCCCTCCAACAAAAACAATAAAATATTCCATGAAATTTGGATCCAGATTTGGTTAATAATATTTTAACTATGCACCAATATCTAGACTAACTCGATATTTTATTATAAATAGAAGAGTTTTCCATTCAGTCACTACCTCTTTTCACCTCATGATCTATGCTTTTGGTCTGAATTTAATCCTCCATCATTGTCATATTTTTTCTACTTTTGCTTGTGATCTCCCCTTGAGTTCCATTTTGTCTGGGTTTTCTGCACCATCAAGAGAGAGAGAGAGATCATGGATCTGAAGCGCTGAGGGCATACAAGAACCAATCCCATTGAGGGGGATTGGTTACATCATTCTATGTTCCCTTCCCAAGTGTCATAATATAAAAATTATTTATAAATTCTTTTCTTGTCTATTGGATGTATGGAACAACTCTTGTTTATTTTTGCTGATTAATGTCTTTACCTACATAGATCTGGATTTTTGTAGCATTTATTCTGATCACCAGCTGCAAATCTAAGGAAATTGACAGCCACATTTTATTTTAGGGTTCTTTTTTATGCATAGCTAAAGTGAACTTTGTTCATATGCTTGCAATTAGAATTCACACTAACAACTGGCGACTCCACAAAGGTAATAGGTATTAGTCACAACAGAGAAAACACTTTTTTCTGAAACCTACTCCAAAGATAGACGGAAGTGCAAGTCACACGTTTTGGCCCAAAACCTATGACCTCAACTCTCAGGTAGTGGATAACTGCCCAAAAACTGTGACCTTGATAGAAAACTGGTCAAAACCTGCGGCCTATACTTTTTTGCAGGAATTTTTCTGTGATTTTCAGGGTTTTTCTGGAGCACTGTTTAGGGTTGTATGACCTCTATCTTTACCTGTCTTGGACATGTACTTTCTTAGTTTTACTCGTCTAAGTAGGAACCAAGCCCCCTAGGGCATCAGTATGCTTCCACCTTTTTAGGAGGAGTTTAGCTGAAGTGGGTCTTCTCATATTTTAGTGTTTTCCAGCCATTTTTCAGATCTGAACCTGCATTTTTAGATCTATTCCAGATCAGTTATTTATTGATTCAAAATAACTCTTTTTAGTTTTTTTGGTCCTCCTTCAGGGTCCCTTGCATTTCCATATAGGTTCTAGCCTTTCGCCACCTATTTTTAGCATTTTTCCCTTTGCTTTCTTGTTGTTTTATGCACCTATTTTCAACAGATCTAACCTTTAGATGCCTGTCCTCTTGACCTTAGATCCATTGGCCATTTTTTGTGTTTTGAGTAGATTTCTCCCACCCATAGACTAAGCGTTTGGAAGCCCTCCCTTTTGGGTTTAAATCTATGCATATTTAACTTTTTATTTTACTGTCACTTTCAATTTCATTTACTTTCGCTTTCTATTTTTTTTACAGTTATACAACATATTTTTTATTTTTTCTATACACACGTCTGGGCTTGATTAAGACTAACACACTTATCACACACATGCACACCTAAAGAGAAGAGCCCCTGGTTTACAATGTTAGGCCAAGACTTAAACATTGTAATCAATTGATCTGCACCTCCCTACCCTTGTTTACCTCTCTTCCTTATTTGGTTCTATGTATTTTTTCCATAATTTCACCCCCAAGGCATTTATCCCAGACACTCCAAGGCCTTCATCCTTAGTTTTCGTTAGGAAGACTTACCCCACCATGTAGGGTTAGATTTCGTCCTCTGTTGAGTCCCCATTCTGACTCTGATTCTAGTCCATCATGTTCCCCTTCTATTTCTATCCCCAACTCTCCTCCACCTTTCACCTTCATTATGTCTAGTTTAGGACCTAATGCTGGTGGTGGCCCTTTCTCTAATGCTAGAAACTCTACTAGTGGTTCCACAACAGGAACTATTTTGGTTGCTCCCTTGCTTCCTTATATGGCAGGCCTAATCCTTCACAATTTCAACTAGTTGATTAATGACCCTATACACCATGATCCAGGTTCGTCTGCTATGCCAACAAAAATTCATTCAGACATCCCTAGGTTTAAAGGAAATGATGGAGAGGCTCCTACCAACCATGTCCGTTCTTTCCACATGTGGTGTTTGTCCAACTCTATCACTGATGACTCTGTCCATATTCGATTATTCCAACATACGCTCAGTGGAGAAGCTTCCAGGTGGTATGTTGACCAGGGCTCTTCCTCTCATACTACCTTTTCGACTCTTGTAAAGGCGTTTATGTCCTATTTCTAGCTCCCCCTTCGCTATGACACTAGTACTGAACTTTTGATCGCTTTCCATCAAACTTTTGTAACTCGCCTATCTGACCATGTTCGAGAATGGCACAAAAGGAAAATATTATGTAAAGCCCCTGTTTTCAAAGACTGTGTCTACATGGACTAGTTTCTGAGATCTCTTTTTCCCTCTATTGGTAAATATGCCACCTCTCACTTTCCTTAGACTAAGGAGGAAGCCCTCCAAATTGTGTTTAAATATGATATAATCTCCACGTAATCTTGTTATGTTTATACCATCTTACCTGATCTCCCTAGAACTGGTGGTGCCAATGCACCGAGGGAATCTCAAGCCACCGACAGTATCGTTGGATCCCTTTCACATCCGTACACTCATCCTCCTATGGGTTATGGTTTCCCTCACGGAGGGGCCAACTCCTCTAGCACTTTCCCCCCTCCTCACAACATGTATTTAGGACATAACATGCCTCACAGATTTTCCCAACTGCATCCTCCGATGCCAGGGCCTGCTTTTACCCAACCTGTTTACCAAATGTTTCTCAGCCTCCTTACTATCCGTATCTGCAACTTGGTGCTCCAGCTCCTCCAGCATAAGAACCTTTGCTTCCCATGCCTTATCAAGCTTTTCAGAAGTAGCCACCTCCCCCAGGGTCATGTGTATGCACAGTAGAGTGCGACTAATCCTCCCCACTTCCAAAAGGAAGAGGACAGCCAATTAGAACAAAATCGCTCTAGGAAATATAGGAAACAATCCCCAAGGAAATACATCTAACACTGCAACCCATAAATAGGAAACTTAGCTCAAGCAGGACAGGCCTCTTTGCACAAATAAGCCTTGTTCTTATTGTGGTGTCCATGGTCACTATACCCATGATTTTCCTCTTTTACCTCAGATGCATCAAATGTGGGAAGCTCAAGTAGCATCGCGAGGATAGCAAGCCTCTTCTTCGGTTCCTCCTAATGTTGCACCTATCCAACCGGTTGTGTTTACCAATCCTTTCCCGCACCAAGGATATGTGCTGCCCAACCCTTTGAAAGTTAGGTGGCCAATCAACCTCCCCCATCTGGTACATCTGATTACCAGATCCTCATGATGAACTCTGAACATGCCTATACCATCGATCTCAACCTTCAGACTCGGTCACGCCAATACACCAAGCTTTCCGCTAAGTCTGCAACTGATCCCTCGTCTTTACGTCCCATAGAGCTAATTTCTACACCCAATGTTCCTTTATAGATCCCTCAGTCGGTACATACCAAGAACCCCAAAGGATCGTTATGAAAAAACGCTGCTTCTGGTAAATGACTGGTCGCAATCCTCTACTGCCATGTCAATGCTGTAAGTCGTCGAGTCATGCCCTTCACAACAAAAATATATAATAACTTTTATGAGTGTTTTGGATCATTCAGATGATCGTTTTATTGTCTTCGATGTTAAAAAGTTAGATCACCCACTGCTTCCTGCATCTGTCACCTTCAAAATACCTCTCAAGGTCTGGAATGCCAACCTCTCCTGGTGTATCATTAACGAGGGGGCATCCACCTGTGTGATGTCCTCTTCTGTTTGGAAACATTTCGGATCCCCCGAGTTAGCCCCTTCCACTATCACCCTCCGCGCGTGGGATGGCATCTCTTCCCAGCCCCTTGGCATGTTCCACAATTGTCTTATTACTTTTGCGGGCAAGTTTTTTTGTGTTGATGTTGAATTCATTGATGCCCCCTTAGACTACAACATTATATTAGGTCGTAGATACACTTATGAGATTTTTTTTTTCCCATCTGTGGTTCACCATAAGATGTAATTTCCTCATAATGGAAAGATCGTCACAATCGATCAACTGACATATTACGAACGGAAGTCCCAAACATCTCCAGAGTCCATTATTTCTTCGGTGGCCAATAACAAAGCAGTAGAACCTCTGACTAGTGTCTCACCTAGAGTCTATAAATATTCCTCTTTTCTTGGTTCTTTCCCTAGTCTTCCCCCTCCTATCTCTTACCCTAGCTCATCGAATGTTTGCATGATGCAATCGTCTTGGCCTGACCTCAAATGTTCTGGTTCAACTAGTCATAAGCCTCGCCATTTGAAACCTACTCCTAGTACTTGGACTAAGCTTTCGGGACCTCCTCCCCAAGGCTCTTCATCTGTAGTTGGTGTCCATGATCCTATCTTTCCTCCTAGAACATTTCCACCTAGCCTTAACCATCTGGGAGTTTTTCTGCCTGGCCATTACCCCTCCGGTTAGATATTGTTTCTTGCTCCCCCTTTTAGAGTATTTTCTGTACCTGTTATGGCTACCTCAATCCTTCCCAACATGACCCTATGGATCCCACTCTGTTACATTAATCCCCTTGCCAATACCCTGCCCGATCAACTCAAACCTTACATTGCTTTCACCCTGGTCCAACTAGTCTCCATGACCCCTCCCCTTTCTTATATGCCTCAGCCACCTAAACATGAACCTATGCCTATTTTGAAAGCCCTGGGTAAGGGGGGGAAAGCCTAAAAAACAACACCTGAGGACAAAGCTGCCCAAATAGAATTTTCTCCTCCTACGCCTCCAAAGTGTACACGTCCGTGTGCTTTGTGTGATGTTGTTGGTCATGCCACCCATAATTGGCCTGTGTTTCCTCGTATCAAACCCATGGTCAATGAAGTGTTTCCTGAGTCTGATATCCCTAAATTCCATGTTAATTTACCTGATTCATCCATGAAAATCAATACTTTGTGCAAAAATAATCCTTGTGCTTTGTGTGATTTCCATGGTCACTATACTCACCTTTGTCCCTGCTTTGAATATTTCTGCACCTCCTTGGAAGCGATTCGCCAATTCGAGGCCCAGCACAATGAGTCCACCTCTCCCTTACTTGTGATTTTTTCTTCGGCAGAACCAGAGAACACATCCACTCCCATTCACATACCCCATCTCGATGTTGAGATGATGGAGCCTTCGGCCACTATCCTCTACATGTCATCAGCTATGAGATACACGGTGGAAGACCCCTCTGGGGCATCCCCTTCTGTTTCGCCTAACCTCCCTTCAATGATCACCTTCGGCTCAACATCGGTGGATTCATCATCTACTTGTTCTTCTGTCACCCTCCTTGATGATGTGCATGTGAACCTCATTTCTCATGATGATGAGTCGAGTAGCTTTTCCGAGTCATGTGGCCATCATTGCACTAGTCACCCCATCTTCCATTCCGATCAAGACATTATGGAAGCCATGACAACCCTTGAATTTCTGTGGGATGATATACACCACCGTGCATACTTCCTCCGCAGCAATCCCATGACCCAGATGTTGTGGAATCAAAAGACTTCATTCTCGATGAAGACAATTGGTTTAGAAATCCCATTCTTGCACGAGATGATTTCAAATAAGGAAATATGGCCAATATCTCTCCTACCATTAAAATTAATATTTCTGAAAAACCAGGGGTAGAATAAAACATTACCTTGGGTGCCCAATGCACCCCAGAAGAAATTGAGGCTTACACTAAGCTATTTAAGGAATTTTGCGATGTTTTGCCTAGTCATATTCAGAAATGCCAGGATATTATCTTGCCATTGTCAAACACCATATCGATACATGAACCGATGCCAACCCTATCCATCAAAAGTTGAGACCCATTAATCCCTCCAGAAGAGAGGCTGTCAAAGCCGAAATCGATAAGCTAAAGAAGGCTACTTTTATCTATCCCATCGAATACACCACTTGGGTGTCCGATATGGTTCCCGTTCTCAAAAAATAAGGCACCATTCATGTCTACACTAAATTTTGTGACCTGAACAAAGCTTGACCCAAAGAAAACTTCCCAAAACTATTCATTGACCAAATCATCGATGAGTGTCTGGGGCATGAGGTTCCATCATTCATGGATGGTTTCTCCGGATACAACCAGATTGTTATATGTTGTGCTTTCAACTTAAAATTGCGTTTGTTAGTATTTGGGGAACCTTCACTTATAGGGTCATGTCGTTCGGCCTTAAGAATGCTAGAGCCACTTTTCAGCGGGCCATGTCATATTGTTTCATGACCTGGCTCATATTATCCTTTATTATCTAGACGACCTCACTGCGCATTCTAAATATCGAACAAAACACCTCCATGATTTGCGTACAGTCTTTCTCTGATGTTGCAAGTATGATATCCACCTCAGCCCACTAAAGTGCATCTTTTTTGTTCCTTCTGGTTGTCTTCTAGGCTTCATTATGTCTAGAGATGGCATAACACTTGAACCCTTGAAATTTCAAGCCATTCTTGAGCTTCCTATTCCTCAGACCTTACGTCAGTTACAAAGACTCCAAGGAAAAGCTAACTTCCTTCATTGGTTGGTACCTTACGATGCCACCACTGTGCATGGGTTCGTTAGACTCCTCATAGCTAACATTCCATTCGTATGGGATGACCATGCTCAAGAGTCTTTTTATGCCCTGAAACTTGCTCTCAGCTCTGCTCCCTTGATTAGTCCTCCTAACATTGATAGGGACTTCATCATGTACATCTCAGCCTCCACCCACTCAACTGCTGGGGTCCTTATTCAGAAAGATGACAATGGAATCAAGCATGCTATCTATTATTTCAGTAAGAACCTTGTAGGCCCCCCTATTTCCTGCTTCCATGAAGTGAAATTGGCACTGGTTGTTTTGTTCTCGGTCCAAAAACTTCATCATTATATCCTTATGTGTTCCTCCAAGGTCGTGACTAATTTGAACCCTATGGCCTTCCTATTCATTCGATGGATCATCAATGGGAAGTATGCACATTCGATCATCATCCTTCAGTAATTTGATCTTGTATTTGTCACACCAAAGAGTAAGAAAGGTTTAGCCCTCACTGAACTCATTTCTGAATTACCTATCTGTACGCAAGATCCACCAATTAATGATGATTTTCCCGATGAACATTTTTTTCCATTAATTCAGATGACCGTTGGTATGGGGAAATCCTCACCTATTTTCAGACCCAAAACATTTCCCTCCATCTTGATCATGATGCTCGATGACGTATCCGACACCAGGCCTCCTGCTACCTTCTCATCGGTGATGACCTCTATAATCACAGTGTAGATACTATCCCTCATCATTGTCTCATGCATGCTGAAGTTGAGCAAGTCCTTAATGCCTACCATAGCGGCATTTATGGTGGCCACCTCTCTAGTCTCGCTACTTCCCAGAAAATCATCTACACTTGGTACTTTTTGCCTTCTCTCTTTGGTGATTGCATTGAATCAGTCAAACACTATTCCAATTTCCAACATTTTAGCCCAAAGGCTCGAGCTCCTATGGCTCCCCTCCATCATGTCATCTCAGCCGGTCCCTTCTGTAAGTGGGACATAGACTTTATGGAGTGTTTACCTCCATCTAATAGTAACCAAAAGTATATCATCGTGGTAGTTGACTATTTCACCAAATGGGGTGAGGCCATGTCAACGTTCAACAACACGGTAGTGACCACAACTCTCTTTTTCTTTAACCATGTTATCGCTCGATACGGGGTTTTGAAACAATTGGTCTCTGACCATGGCTGAAATTTTGAATATGAGATATGGTGTGAGCTCTCCTCTCTATTGGGCTTTGAGCACCAATATGACCCCTAAGGTAATGGCCAAGTTTAAGCGGTTAATAAAATATTTAAAACTATGCTTCAACAGACGGTGAATAAGCACAAAACCAATTGGCACATTATGCTCTTCCCTCCTTTGTGGGCGTATAGAACTTCTATTAAAACTACCATTGGGTTTACTCCTTTCCACCTTGTTTTTAGCGAGGAGGCAGTCTTACCGATCAAGTGTGAAATCCATTCCCTTCACCTAGTCGTCAAACTTCTCCCTGACGCCCAACCGTTAGAACAAAGACTTGTCATGCTTGAACGTGCCTCTGAAGACCGTCATGTTGCATTGAAAACCACCAAAGTGGCTAAGAGGCGTACCAAATCTCAATATGACCGAAAAGTCAAACCTTATACTTTTCACAAAGGCGATCTTGTCCTAGTGTATGACCAGGCTCATGATCTCCTCAGGCATGGGAATTTTGACTCATTATGGCTAGGCCCTTACATCATTAGTAAGGATTTGGGTAAAGGGGCATACCTTCTAGAGGATTTTGAACGCCACCCTCTTCCTAATCCTCGTAACGTGCTCTATCTTAAGAAATTTTACCCTTAGCATTTCCCTCTTGGAATGCTCATTTTATTTCTTTTAGGTAGCTATATTTTATTTTTGGTGATTTGATACTTCACCTGGAAGCCTTTTTTCTAAGAAGGGTCACTTCACCACTTCTCAAAATCAAATTTATTCACTTGCAACACTTGTACTTGGGGCACCACTTTTCCTTCATAATTTTTTACGCTCGTGTCGATTTTCATCATGAGTAACCATCTTTTACACATTTTTTTATGGTCCCCACCGGGCATCTTCTGTGTGGAAGCATCATTGAGTCGCCCTTGTTCAGAGTATCCGCGTTGACTCATCATTGCATCCATGGAGTCTGTCCCAAATTCCCTTTTTTCCCCGTCACAGTCTTCCCTCCATTTACTTGTACCTCTCTCGTGTCAGACATGTTGTCCCCCAGTCATAATGTCCCCTATCCCCTCCAGAGTCGATTCAGTAGCTGCTAGGTCATTCATGTCCTTTATGCTCTAACAATGGGAAGTCTTCAGTCCACTACTTAGTACCCCCCTTTCCACCATCATCCCTGGTGTCAGTCTATCAGTCATTTTACTATTATCCTTAATTCCTTAGTTGAATATCCCTTATTACCTCAACTATGGTAGACCTCCTTCTATCGACATCAACTTATTCATTCCAAAAGATAGGTCTAGAGGGTGGTGTACCTTGGTTCTAGCTTCCACTCTTGTTCGTTGCCTCATATCAGGCAAAGGGACCATTTATTTCCCTTTGAATTGATTGTTTCTCAGTTCCATCTCCTTATGGCATGATCGAGATCTGTATACTTGATGGTTCAGTGATGCAATATATTGTACCAGTGATTCCCATGTGTGTGTGAGATGTTTTTAGACCTCATGAGGAGGTGGCCCTTCAGATAGCCCCCCACATGCCCGAATGATCTCTTTCCTACAACCTTGGATGCAGCTCTATAGATTTGATTTTTCTGGCCTTAGCCGCTTGCAACACATTTTTAGTTTGCATGTATCATAAATATTTTCAGAGCCCTTTCCTGTTTTACAAGGCCTCTTTGGTTGTAATTATATCTCATGTACTCAGATATTATTGTATAAGTCTTGGATGTTGTCCCAGGCACAGTATGTATGTGGGATCCATTATGCTTTTCATCTGGCCCATTTTTATGCCAGCATGTACTATATAGCTCACTCCCATGTTTTCTGGGTGTACCATTATTCTTTGTACTTTATTATCTCGGCAGAAAGAGGTATGCCTCCCCCGCCTCCTTCATATCAAGTAATCACTCATAAAATAGACTTGTCGCACCTGTAAGTCTCGCCTCCTCAGGGTATTTTCCTCTCTCACTTCAGTCTATCTTACATTTCTCCCTCTCTGAATCTCCTTTAGTGTCTAGTGATTGTGTTCCTACAACATACTTCGGTCATACGGTTAGCTCCTAACGTTCGCACATTGGGGGGGAATTTGTTACACAAATTTTTGGTCATCTAACCTATTACTACTAGATGGACTAAAGTACACCATGTAAGACCAATTTTACCATAGTAAAATTTCTTTCACTATGAGAAATAATTTAATAACCCCTAGTTTGTTAAGTTATTTTTGGTCTAAACATGAAACCCCATGAGGAATAATTAAATAAATCCTTACTTTTATGATTTTCCTCTTGGAAAAATTAACTAAACCACTGTTTAATTAATATTCCTGGTCATATTTAACCCAAAACATGAAAATTAATTAGAAAAATCATTATTTGTCTTATTATTTTCTAGGAATAATTATTTAAATCATTATCTAATAATATTCCTTATTAAATTTGACTAAATCATTTATGAATAATTGAATAAACCCTTATTTATTTCATTATTCCTTAACCACATTCTTAAAATAATAAATAAATAATTTATTTATTTATTTATTTATTATTTCTAAATAAAGGGATTTGACCAAGTTTAATTTCCTTTTCCATCCAACAAAAATAATAAAATATTCCATGAAAGTTGGATCTAGATTTGGTTAATAATATTTTAAGTATGCACCAATATCTACACTAACTCAAAATTTTGTTATAAATAGACAGGTTTTCCATTCATTCACAACCTTTTTTCACCTTTTGATCACCTCCTGACCTTTTTTTTTGGTCTGACTTTGATCCTCAATCATTGTCATATTTTTTCTACTTTTTCTTGTGAGCTTCCTTTGAGTTCCATTTTGTCTAGGTTTTTTGCACAATCAAGAGAGAGAGATCTTGGATCTGAATCACCGAGAACATACAATAACCCATCCCATTGAGGGGGACTGGTTACATATTTATATGTTCCCTTCCCAGGTGTCATAATATAAAAAATATTTATAAATTCTTGCATTGTCTATTGGATGTATGGAGCAACCCTTGTTTATTTTGGCTAATTAATGTCTTTAACTGCATATATCTCGATTTTTTTAGCATTTATTTTTATCACCTAGTGTAGATCTAAGGAAATTAGTAGCCACATTTCATTTTAGGGTTGTTTGTTATGTGCATCTAAAGTGAGCTTTTTTCGTATGCTTGTGATTAGAATTCACACTAAAAGTAACCACTGCAACATTTATGACCATAGAGAGGAGAAGTGTTGGAAGTTGCATCGAAATCTAAACCCAAAGAATAATAAGAAGGATAACAAGAACAATAATCTCATGGCAAAAGATTCGAGAAACCAAGTTGAAATCAACTCAAATGTGGATGAGAAGATTGTATGTACATAAGTGTTGAAGTAGCTGAATCAGAGTATCCTTCAACAATATGAAGAGAAAGAAATGGCCACACACTTCAATATAAAGATACAGGTCATGAAGAAAAAGATTGATGTTCTGTTTGACTCAAGATCACAAGAGAATCCCATTGTAGCAGAGTTGGTCAATAAATTGGTGTGGGAAGTTCATGATAGTATAAATCCATATCCACTCAGATAGATAGAAAAGGATGTATATTTGAAGGTAAAAAAACACTGTAAAATTAGATTTCCTATCAGTGATGATTTTATTGATGAAGTAGATCTAGATGTGGTCCGCTTGATGTATGTGGACTCATTTTTTGGATTTCATGCATGTACATGAGTAATATAAAATTGATGAGGAGGTCCAACTAATATGGGCTCGTCAAGGATGGAAAATTGTTCATCATCAACGAGCACAAATGAAAGTATAAAATTTCACTGGTAAGTGCCAACCAAGCTAAGAAATTGATCAGTTCCAACAAGAAGTATGTTTTATTATTTTTAAGAGAAATTTAGTATTTAGGGGAGTCAATAAGAGGAAATTCATACCTATAGGGGTGTACGAAGAAAAAAATGGAGGAGTTATTACATGCATATAGGGTTGTGTTCCTAGAGCCTAAATGGTTACCACCTAAGAGAGAAGTGGAGCATGAGATTCAACTATTTCCAAACTCCCCATTTCCAAATATTGGATTTTATAGGAAATCTATTATAGAAGCAAGTGATGTGAAGAAACTATTGCAGTAGTTGTGGGACGAGGGTGTCATTCAACTGAGTACATCACCATGTGGGTCATCCACCATCATTATCAAAAATAAGGATGGGACATGGCATATGTGTATAGATTACGAGTAATTGAATAAAATCATGCTTAAGAACATATACCCCCTCCCTAAGATAGATGATCTGCTAGATCAGTTGCAGCAAGAAAATTAATTCACTAATTTGGACTTGAAGTTTGGATCTGACCATGTTCGATTCAAATAAGAAGATTCATGGAAACACTACTTTAAAAACTATAGAATGTTTGTATGACATAGTTTAGAAGAGGAAAAACCTTCCATATGGAAATGTTACACCACCAAAGGAGGCTATCTTCTTCAAAGGAATTTCTTTTTTGGCTATATATAGATAAATATTATGAGGATTACCTTACATATGGTTACACTCTTTACTAGTTGGATCTTAAAAGAAATAATTTGGGTATTCATTTGTTCCTATTTTTGAAATATGTTATATGTTATTAAGTTTATATAGGAATCAACTTGTTTGTCTTGTTAATAATGGTTGATCATTTGTTTGGTCCCTTCAAGAGATAGGGAACTTTTAATTCACTCAAGTATTTGAAAAAAAAAGTTTGGAATATTTTGAGGATGATTGGGCGTTCAGATGGTCTTTTCTTGAATCCATATCCATGGATATAAATAGTAAATGTCCAGGATACCTTCCTTTGTGCACAACTAAAGACGAAGTCCTTATATTGGGTTGCTTGGAAGTGCTGTTAAAGTTATATGATTTTGTGACTGGATTGTGGAAAAAAAATATTGTCTATGGAGTGTGTGTGGTCAAAGCCTTGGGGTTCAATATGCAAACAGTTGAATATTTATATTATTTGATTGAAAAAGGAAATGTTTTTTCACTTATTCAGAATGCAGATTATATTGTTGGCATAGCTCCACTTCCATTGGATATATTGAATTAGTCTTAGATGCCTGAACATATTTTTTATTTCAATATTGATAAAGAGTTTATGTTTGTTTCATGTATTTAATCCTTTTCTCCAAATCATTGCAATATGGATTTGGAAGTTATGATGGGAAAAAATCTATGCTAAATTTGGATATGTTTGTTAGAGATTAAGATTTTATTTGGTATTTCAGAAAATTTGCAATGCAACTCATATTTATTTCTCTTGTGCAATATTCAGAATTGGAAAGGTTTTCCTACTTATTTGGAAGGAAGGTTTTGTTGGCAGGAGCCCATGATTGGCAAAGCTTCTAAATGTTTGGGCTAAAAGGATTGGAAGCATTTGGTTTTGTTTAGCTTGATATACAATTTGTTTATCTGTGTTATTTGATTATCTGTAGGTGTTAAGTGTTTGAAGTGTTCGAAGTATGTGCTGACAAAGATGGGATGTCAATTTTTTTCAATATTTTTATGGTGTGGTTCTATTATCTAGTTATATGGTGAATGAAAAAATCTTGTTGATGTTTGTTTTAGAAACATGATTTTTTCAATTATTGGTTGTATGTGTTTATTGTTGAAATTAGAAGGCCTTTATGTTAGTATTTAAATTTATTTATTGTTGAAGTTTATAGGTTTTTTTTTTTTCATTTTGAACTATTTTTTAAAAATATTTGAAGCAAAAAGTATGTTACTATTTTTGGTTTGTATATTTTGGTTGCATGTTTCAATTTTTGTCAGGTACGAGTGGTAGATTAGAGCTTCGACTCACATCCATCGATTCTTGTGGTTACCTAAAGTGTCAGATATGGAAACATTGTATTGGTTGAATGGCATTGTTGTTAACAGAGAAAAGTGCTTCTTCGACAAATATGTTACAACTTGGAATGCACGTGACATACATCATTGAAATTTCATGGTCCCCCAAATTTTGAATGACGAACCATGTGTTTTAAATAAGAAGAGGTTTTTTTTATTCCAATCCTGAAGAATATTATGATCATTTTTTTAACTGTGTCTAGAAGCATACAAAATGCAACATTGATTCATGTTTATGTAAAAAATGTTTTTTCCTTTTGTGTCGCTATGATGCTCCATGGAAAGTTTGTGTCGAATCAACATTATACATAAATGAAAAGGGGTGTTGGGGGGGGGGGGAGTTAGATTGAAATGATGACAATTTAAATGTTCACAATGTGTAACAATGTTGTGAGAAAATGTTTATTGTCAGTGAGTTGTGTATCAACATACAATGTTGAAGTATATTGCAAAGTATGCTTTGAACATGGAGAGAAGATCATAGAGTTATCAGAAAATGCCGAAAGGAGTTTCTAGTGGGATTGGGATGAGCTCCTGTGATTTATGTGTATAGAAGGATTCTTTCTGAAACACTTGTTGAATGTGACATTGGAGCTCAAGAAAAATGCCATTTGTTGAAAAAGGGACCTCTTCTTTTCTGTACTTGTAAATTTTTCTCGTTGAATGTTGGGAATAAAGTGTACCAAAGGATTTTGTTGTATTTTGATGAATTTTTGTGTGGAGAAAAATTCATTCAAGTTTACAAAACTCAACCCATTATTTTGGAACATTTGTGCTTGATATAAGTAGCGCGATTGTGGAGTTATTTTGGAAAGCATAAGAAGGTGTCATGGAATCCATGGGATAGACACGTTATTGTCCATGTTTGGCCATAGTTTTATGTTGTTCTTGGTGAAGAGTCAGAAGAATTTGAAACCTTTTGTTGGAGTGAGTTGCTTTTATAGAATCCATTTCGTGGCATTGCTTTAGATATCGGGTTTTCAACTAAAATAATCCTTCAGACTTGAAGGAATTTTAGGTATTGTGTTTGGCATGTTGATCGAACCCCAAATGAAGAATATGTTGAGCATCTTATACTTGAAGAAAATTTTGACCAATATTTGGAAGAGTGGCATGTTTTTTTGTGTTTGGTTCCTCCATACAACGTAAACATTTCAAAACTTGATAGTATCGGTAGAAGGGACTTTGATATGCTTCATAATTGGTAGGAAACAATGGTATAAAATGAGTTTTTAGAACATGGGATCCATTTTATAAGGGATGTGCAATCTGCAAGTGCTTTGAATGGAAACTCCATTGGCAACACATATTTTTTTCCTTTCTGTCTATTAGATAATCAATTAGCTACTTTTGAAATTGATTTTTGACATTTCGTTAATGGTGGTGATGATGGTGCTTTGAAAATGGTTTTTCAAGGAACCATGGAACCAAAAATCTCTCTCATTCAATGTATTTTTCATGCTCTTTCTACTTCAAAAACGGATGGTAAAAGTCATTTTTTACTACTCACACCAACTGCCATAGTTTCTTCTAACATATGTGGTAAAATAATGCATTTTTCTTTGAAAATTCCTATAAAAGATATGAAACCATTGTCAGGATAGGCTCTAGTAGTGATTCAGGAATAAATGAGGAAAATTAGATATATATTTACTAATCAAATGATATTTATATGTCCAAAGCCATTCATTCAAATAGATTCTCATTTTTTAGAAGCCTTTCCTAAAAACAAGGATTGTCCTTTCGGTGGAAGGTCTATCATTCTTGTGGGTGACCTTCGCTAGATTCCTCCTATTAGGGATAAACCCTTGTATGCAAGTAGAATAATTGGGAAAATTGTGTGGGAAAGCTTCAAGATTTTTGTGACTTCAGAAAAAATTTATAGGAAACAAGGAGAGGATCTGAGACAAGCACATTTTCACAATATTTTAATGAATATCAGAAATGCAGAGCCTTTTCTTGCTGATTGGGATCTTGTTATGATGGGTGTCGACACTTTCTTGGATCGACAGGAAAATATTTTATTTGATTCTTATATTCACTTGTTTGCAATGAATAATCTCTTCAATTTTCATAATCTAAAAATTCTTAAATCATTAAATTGTTCTATTGCGAGATGTGTTGTTAAATGTAGTAGAAGAACATAAACATGTGACGACGATGATGATGTGTTGTAGTCTGAGGTGTCTCTATGTCTTGGAGATTGTGTGATGTTAACATGTAATATGTGGGATGAGACTGGGTATCTTAATGGTGTACTTGGATATATTGAAGTTATTTTCTTTGCACCTGGTTCAAAGCTACCACAACTTCCACAATTTGCTACTGTTATTTTTGGAAAGTATTGTGGTGTTCTATTTGATGCGACTTGTTCAAAAATTATGTTCATTGCGTCTATCATTAATTCGAATCTTAGGCATATGCCTTTGAAAATGACATGGGATTTAACAATACAAAAATCATAGGGGAGGACTTTGCGGTGAGCCACTGTAGGTATTGGTGAAAGAGAGAGGTAGGGCTTGACATTTACATCTATATCGAAAGTTAAATCACTAGATGTTTTGTGGATTTTGCCACCTTATTCTTTTCAGAAATATGCAAAAATGCAAGATAATGCATATGTTACAATAAGAAGAAAGAGGAGTGATTGAAGTTGATATCGTTTAACAAGTATTTATGTCCCTTGGGTTTATTAATCTAAGGGTTCATAATCCTATCTTATAATATTATTCATAAGGTTTGTACTATTAATCGCAGGGGTTATTTATTAAATTGTAGGATTAATATTATAATCCTTTTGAATCCCTTGGGTTTATAATATTGGTTAGCCATGGTCAACAATATTCCAATCTCACATTGTGACAAATATTGTGTCAATATAAAAATCAGCCATGGTGTTACGTCGAATTCTAACAAAGATTGTCTCAATATGAAAATCCATTATGAATCGTGTTCAGGCATGGTCAACCGTGGTAACCCATGGAGAACCATGGGTAGGCATGGTCAAACAAGGTCGAATGAATTCATTGTGATAAATATTGTTTCTACGATTATAAACCATAGGCAACCATGCTCATTTAAGGGTTCATTGTATTTGACTTGGGGTTTATATAGCTACGGTTTCTATTATTAATACCTTGGGTTTAATATTGCTTCTTTCAATTTATATTCCCTTCAATTTTTAGTATTGAGCACTTGTGTTTATTATTCCCTTTGGTTTGTAATATGAATCCATAGAGTCTATTACTCTAAGGGTTCATATTCGTAAGATATAATATTATTCATAAGGTTTATCCCATTAATCATAAGGGTTATTTATTAAACCATAGGATTAATATTATTTATTAAACCATAGGGTTATTGGTGCTCTGGTTTTCAGTTTTGATGATAGTTGATTCTTTTTGTTCTTCTCCTGCATCGTTGAGAACTCTTCTCAACCAAATAGCTTCACATGTGGCTGCACACAATGCTTGGTACTCAGCTTCACATGAAGATAAGGCTACAGTGCTTTGGTTTTTGCTGCTCCATGCTATGACCTCGGATCCAATGCTGAAAGCATAACCTATGATAGACCTTCGATCATCCAAGTTACTTGCCCAATCTGAATCTGAAAAACCTGCTAGAGTAACATCAGAAGTGTCAGTGTACAAAATACCATAATTACTAGTACCACTAAGATACCTCAACACACTTTTTGTTGCGATCTAGTGACATTCGAGTGGTTTTGACATGAACTGGCTCAATGTACTAACAGAGTATGCCAAATCTGGTCTAGTTGTAGTGAGATATATCAAACTGCCAACTAGCTGTATATACATAGTGGCATCCACCTCTTTAGTACCATCATCACTGCTCAACTTTAAGTTCTGCTGTAATGGTGTTGCCGCTGATCTACACTGATCCATTCTGAACTTTTCCAGCAAGCTTCTGGCATACTTCCCTTGTGTAAGAAAAGTCTGTCCAGAATCTCTCCATACCTCCAATCCCAAGCAGTAATGTATATTTCCGAGATCTTTCATCTCAAACACTTGTGACATCTGTTGTTTGATTTCTTTGATCAGATTGTTAGCATCCCCTGTTATGATCATATCATCTACATACAAAGAAATAAAAATAACTTGCCTCTATTTATTAAACTTGGTATACAGATTTGGATCATTCAAGCTCCTATGAAAGCCATGCTGTACAAAAAATGAGTCAATCTTCTCATACCACGACCTGGGTGCTCGTTTTAAACCATAAAGTGCCTTTTTCAATTTAGAAACAAGATGTTCCTGCCCCTTTTTCACAAAACCTTCAAGCTGAACTAAATAAATTTCTTCTTTCAAGTCACCATTCAGAAATGCAGACTTAACATCTAGCTGGTGTAGCTTCCATTTATGTTTTGTTGCTAAGGAAATTAGCATTCTAATGGTGTTTAATTTGTCTACAGGAGCAAAGGTGTCATCGAAATCTATTCCCTCTTGCTGTGAGTAACCCTTTGCTACCAGTCTAGCTTTAAGTTTTTCTATACTCCCATATGCATTTATTTTAGGTTTGTACGGCCATTTGCATCCTATGGGGGTTTTACCTTCAGGAAATTCAACCAAATCCCAAGTATGGTTTTTATTGATTGATTCAATTTCCTCATGCATTGTAGCCCTCCATGCATCAGATTGACATGCTTCTTTATAATTTACAGGTTCTACAATGTTTAAAATGTTTGTCATTAATGCATAGTCTTTCAATCTGGATGGTAATTGAGTCTTCCTACTTGATCTCCTTGGTATGGGACTTACCTCAAATCTGTCTATTTCAGCCTTCTTTGGGCTTGCATCGTTCATTACATTACCTGTTACTTCTTCTTCTTGTTTCTGCTCCTGTTCTTCATCATCCTCACTGTTTTCTTCCATTAGCAATGGAATGTGCCAATCTCTGTTACAGTCATCCTTTCCTTCTTCAACCTGTTCATGAAATATGACATCTCTTCTTGCAAAAACCTTATGAGTCATAGGATTAAATAACTTATATGCTTTGAACTCAGTGCCATATCCAACAAAGATACATTTTAGGGCTTTAGGATCTAACTTCTTCCTATCTGCCTTAGGTATATGAGCGTAAGCTTTTGACCCAAATATTCTTAAATGATTCACTGCTGTTTTGAATCCAAATAATGCTTCAAAAGGGGTTTTGAAGCCTATACATTTAGTAGGACTCCTATTCTTTAAGTAGACAGCAGTGTTAATAACTTCTGCCCAAAAACCATTTGATAGACCCTTACCTTGAAGCATGCTCCTTGCGCACTCCACAAGAGATTTGTTCTTTCGTTCTGCCACTCCATTTTGTTGAGGAGTGTGGGGCACTGTGAACTATTGAATAATCCCATGCTACTTGCAGAAATTCATGAATTCTCCCAACCTGTATTCTCCCCCTTGATCTGAGCGGAGATTTTTTATCCTTTTTCCAGTCTGGTTTTCTACCATAGATTTAAACTCTTTAAAATACTGAAAGGCTTGAATATTTTTACTCGGAAAGTATATCCATGAGAACCTAGTGCAATCATCTGTAAATAAGAGAAAATAATATGCACCTCCTAGTGACCTAGTCTGCATAGGTCCGCATATATCTGTATGCACCAGTTCTAAGATATCTCTTTCTTTTCTATTAACATGCAAAGGGAACTCTTCTCTATGCATTTTCCCTAATGCACATCCATCACAATCCAACTTAAAATTATGGAAAAAAAGGAGTCCATCAACCATACCTTTTCTCTGAAGTAAGATGAGGTCTTGCAGATTAAGATGGCCAAATCTCTGATGCTAGAGATCTTCAGTTGTCGATCCAGTTGCAACCATTGCTTGATTTGTCATAATTTTCACGTCTAATCTGTACAAGCTCCCCACGCACACTCCTATTGCAACTGTTTCCATCTGGCTATCTTTTATGACACAGTTAGTCTTAAAGAATTGAACTTGCATGTCCTGCTCAGTAATCATTGAGACAGAGATCAAATTTTTCTTAATTCCAGGCACATACAATACATTTTTAAGGCGTCTAATGTCACCACTAGGTAACTTTACCGGAATATGACCGTATCCTTTGATCTCATATCCACTATCATCTCCTAAATAGATTTTCGACCCACATGAAGTTTCTTCAAGAAATTCAAACCATTCCTTCTTACCTGTCATATGTGAGGATGCACCAGATTCGACATACCATATGTCGTCCTCATCTCCCTTTGAAGCTGAAAGAGCACAATCAGTTGTGAATAGTCAAAGTTCGTGGCTCTGATCCTCATCTTCCTCAACGAAGTAGCCTTTTTTCTTTCTCTGTTTGTTTCTTACTTCATCTGCCTGCCTCTTATAACACTCTTTAATCTGATGACCAGGTTTTCCACAGTAAAAACATTTCTTGCTGGGAAAATTATTAGCAAACATACCTTTAAACAGTCTCTTCTGAAATGTGTTGGCTCCTCTCTGCTGCTGCTGTGGTTGCTGTGGCTGCTTCCCTCTATACTGTCTCCTTTTCACCATCAGAGCAAGTTCATTGCTCTGCGATTTCAAATTTTGTCGTCGCTCTTCTTCCTGTAGCAGAATCCCTGTCAGCTCTTCAAACGCAGGGGCTTTCTCCCTTGCTGCTAGCCCTGTGATAAACATCTGGTATTCATCTGTCATTCCGTTCAACGTGATCGTGACCAGATTCGAATCGGAAACTTTCTCTTCGATATCTCCCAATCTGTCCTTCAGGTCTTTGACTCTCGCAATGAATCCAGCAGCGGACTCATTCTCCTCCATCTTCATCGCAAACAACTTGCCTTTGAGTGATAATACACGGTTTGTATTCTGCATCTGGTATAGGTTTTTAGTCATCGTCCAAATGTCAGTGGCCGATTTACAGTCTCTAATATGGGGGATAATATTGTCCTTGATGGACATCTTCAATATGATCTTTGCTTTTGTCTCTCTTTTATCCCAGTCTTGTTCTTCTGTAGCTGATCTTGGTCTCAGCTCACTTCCTGTAACGATCGACCACACATTTGCGCTTTCAAGTAAAGTCTGTATCTTGAATTTCCAGTTGGAGAAATTCGATACATCGAGTTTTCCAGACTCGTGGAGATACGATTCTATACTGTTATTCACATTGGGTTGATAAAATTCCTGATCCTCTAATGAATAATTCTACCCAACTGAATAATTGAAGGATACTAAAAAAAAATCACCACATACCAGATCTCGACCATAACAATCTGATCTGCCTCCTCCGGACGAATCAGAAACTTCACTGCACCACCACCGGGCAAGTCCGATCTGCTGCCACCGAGAAAATTAGGAACTTCAATGCGCCACCACCGGGCAAGTCCAATATGCTGCCACCGAGCGAATTCGGAACTTCAATGCGCCACCACCGAGCAAGTCCGATCTGCTGCCTCCGAGAAAATCAGGAACTTCAATGCACCACCACCGGGCAAGTTTGATCTGCTGCCACCGAGAAAATCAAGAACTTCAATGCGCCACCACCAGGCAAGTCCGATCTGCTGCCACCGAGCAAATCAGGAACTTCAATGCACCACCACCGAGCAAGTCCGATCTGCCACCACCGGGTGAATTCGGAACTTCAATGTGCCACCACCAGGCAAGTCCGATCTGCCACCACCGGGCGAATTCGGAACTTCAATGTGCCACCACCGGGCAAGTCCGATCTGCCACCACCGGGCGAATTCAGAACTTCAATCTGCCACCACCGGGCAGGGCCGATCTGCAAAAAAATTGCAGACCTTCCCAAAGAGAAAGAGGTTGGTGCCTCTTTCACGCGAAAAATCCGCGCCCAAATCAAAATGCGTGCGAGTCTCAACCCTGGCGCAACTTTTGCATGTACTTCCGCGCCAATGGCGCAACTGTTCGCGAAAAAACCGCGCTAATCCTTTCTCCCGCTCAGAGATGATTAGTGATATGAGACCTGTGTTTCAGGTGTTACTTCAGTCCACCTGAATCTACGAAAACTTCTGTAAGCTCTTCCACCACTACGGTTCTGTAATCAATGATGCATCCTAAAAAAATATAAAAAATTAAGGCTCTCCCTACTCTGAGCTCCGATACCAAGATAAAAATCACACTGAATTGAAAAAGAAGGAGTTGTAGCTCACAGGTGAGTACTGCACCTGGAGACTGCACTCAAACAGAGAGAACACTCTGAGTTTACTCTACATTCATGAATGAGGCATTACATCATTAAGTACATCACTAGGAATTAGGAAGTTGCAAACAAACTCCTAAATTGTAGGAACTAATCCTAAACTAAGGAGATACATTACAACTTGTGTAACCATTTCTCCATTAATATAAAATAATATTAATTATTTTCAACTGGTAACCCATGGAGAACCATGGGTAGGCATGGTCAAACATGGTCGAACGAATTCATTGTGATAAAGATTGTTTCTACGATTATAAACCATAGGCAACCATGCTCATTTAAGGGTTCATTGTATTTGACTTGGGGTTTATATAGCTACGGTTTCTATTATTAATACCTTGGGTTTAATATTGCTTCCTTCAGTTTATATTCCCTTCAATTTTTAGTATTGAGCACTTGTGTTTATTGTTCCCTTTGGTTTGTAATATGAATCCATAGATTCTATTATTCTAAGGGTTCATATTCGTAAGATATAATATTATTCATAAGGTTTATCCCATTAATCATAAGGGTTATTTATTAAAACATAGGATTAATATTATAAAGCTTGTGAATCCCCTGGGGTTATAATCATGGTCAGCCATGACCCATTGTCACATTATGACAAATATTGTATTAATATGAAAATCATCCATAGTGTTAAGTTGGGTTCTCATAGATATTGTCTCAATATGAAAATACATATTAAACTGTGATCATACATTATTAGCAAAAATATATAATCTATCTTGATAGCAATGTTAATATTTTTTATATTAATAATAATGTTATTATTATTATTATATATTAATATATATAGATTTTTATTTTTATTATGATCAATATTTGATCAATCAACCATATTTATTATTATTATGCATTAAAAAAAAAATATTAAATATGGTCATATTTATTATTATTATTCATATATATATATATATATATAAAGTATAATCAATATATATTTATGGGCATTTATTATCCACATTTATCCCATGTAATTGTAATATTTATGATGTTGGTTTACATTAAACATATTAGACATCTCAACAGTAGTCTGATACACTTTTCTGTGGTGTTATCCAAATGCGGAAGAATTTGGTCCAATAAATCAAACTTACTATTAAAAGAATGGACTGTACACCCTAAATAAATCAAAATCATAAAATAGCTACAGTAGCTCACTCTGCCCACTCTGAACATTGAAAAATAAAATAATTCAAAATCATGAAATAGTTAGACAGTACCTCACTCTGCTCACTCTGCAAAAGTCACATTGAAAAATATAGAAAGCATGTGTAGCGTGCGATAATACGCTGTACGATGAATAATGCCATTCTCAAATTGGTTGGTAGGTGTGGAATAACACACTGTATAATCTATAATATCATTCTGAAACTGAAAGTTAAGGATACCCATTAGAAAGGATACCGAGTAGAAAGGAAGGCTTACATGCTAATACCTCAATCTTCTGTATTTATCTACCAGATTAATTGCATATAAGGCTGCGCAGTCCCTCAACTCTATGAGATGTATATTTCCTAGTTCTTCTAATTTGTTTCATTGCAGCTTCTTTACTCGGAATCGGAAACATGGAATCCAACATTAACGTTGGGATCGATGACAATGGTTGGGTTATCGGTGCGGAATTATTTCAAAATAAATTAATCCGATGTATACCGACTATTAATATTAAAATTCATAAATTTATTATACAGTAATTATGTCGACGCATCTAGTTAAAATGTAAGCTACGAAGTTAATACGATGAGATCCGTCAAATTTAGTGGCTTCCAAATAAGAGGGTATTTGCTCATTTCAAAATTGAAAACCGCTTGAAGAAATAATCATTTTGAATTTTCATTATAATTTGTGTCTAGGTGCTCCATGCGAAGAAAGAGTCCCTTTACAGTCACGACATTCACTGCACGGTTGGTGGATGTCTACCACTTCGTTCATGTTGAGTGGATAGCTACAATTTGGTTTTGTTATCTGTTTTAATGGAAATGTGTTATACTGCCATATTAAATAAAAATATTAGGATTTTTTTCCTTACAAAATTAAAATTATGTTAATATTATTATCGCATTCTTAAAATTATCATTCATATAAAAAGGTTCAAATTCTTTTCCACTTATAACTACGTTGAAATGCCCATTTACCGTCAAGAAATACATAAATTTATCACTATATTAAAACTACACACTATCCATCAATATAATTGAGGAAGGATTATTGTATCTTTTTTGTTTAAGGTGATAGATTAATCGTACCTCCACTTATAAATACGTTGAAATGCACATTTACCGTCAAGAAATACACAAATTTATCACTATATTAAAACTACACACTATCTATCAATATAGTTGAGGAAGGATTATTGTATCTTTTCTGTTCAAGGTGATAGATTCATCGTACCTCCGTTAGTTTCCGAAACCGACGTTGAATGTCACATTTCAGATGAGTTGAAAAACGGGTTACATCTTGATTTGAAAGACTAATCACTAAGATCGTTTCTTTTTTCTTCCTCTATTTGATTAAAAAAACATGGACACAAATTTGTTTGTTCCCACGTGACTCATGAAAACAATATCCTAATAATTTTACTATTAATATTTTATTTAAGTGCATCTTCAATTTTAAAATAAAAAACAATTACAACAATGAAATATATATATATAATTCATTCCCTTTGCTTTGAGTAAGAAAGACTTTGTTTTATCGCCAAAGAAATGACTATAATAATTTTGTTAAAAAAAAGTTGGGATCTAGCCGAGAACCATTACATTTCCTTACTTACCAATATTCCTTGTGGGTTTGAGATTGAGCAAGGAAACTAAATCTAATGACTCAAGTGATTGCCCCATGATATAAAAATTTATATTTCGTTCAAGCTAATTCTTTTCCAAATGACTTCGAAGATCCATATACATTTACATTTAATTTTTACTACTTTGTATTTGATTTTGATTGACTTCTAGTTTTCCTTGAAAAAATATTTTTTCCCTTCTTCCTCACTTTTATTCAAGTTGCATTTTCAATTATCACTCATATATCACCCTTTAATGAGTGGGAATTGTTGTCTTATCCTTCTTTATTTTCCAAATCTACCCAAGAAGTTGTTTTTGTTTATAGATGGTGATTCAATATTCACTAGGTATGTTGCACTCCTTTTTTCGTTGAATCCAGACAATCCTCATGCACATATTCCTAATTTATTTTTGTTTCCTTCAATGAATCTTCTTTGTCAATAACTTCTTGTTCTTCTTTTGCTTCTTTATTACCCTCACTCTCTTCTCCTTTATATATTATGTAATCCTTGTTCTGAGCTCCTTCCCACCATTTAGGCCTTCAATTATTTTTTGAGACTCACTTGTTTTGTAAACACTCTAGGCAATTTTTTATTGCATTCCCTATTTTACAACATGCATGAGATCAAAATGAAACATTTTCATAATCCACCTTCTCAACCTACACATACTCTAGAGCACCCAAATTAATCTTAGTAGGAAAACTCTTATTCAAGTCCATCTCAACACATATTCAAGCATATGTGGTTTTATATAAAATTATAGATTTTGTGATGCTACCATAAAATTCCCTAATGCATTACCAATTGAAGATAATATTGGGAGCTTCCAAATATGTAGGGCAACGTTCGAGAGCCTCACCCAAATAGGAGTTGTGGAGATTGACGTCATAATACGTCATTGGAGATTATGGAGACTAGGACTGCATGAATAGGACAACACTAACACAAAACTAGAGCACATATTTACAAATATTATGCATATCCTCAATATTATCAAAAACTACAAAAAATAAAACACCAAGCCAATGGCTAAATACTTATATCATCGGTCAAGAGGGATTTTCATGTATTAGAAAGCCACTTTTGGAGATCCATCAATCACAACCAAAACCTATTAAATCTAGATACCAAACCTTGTTATGAAAAAATTGTTTTAGTGGTGTAAGCATCCCCTTCCAAAGGAACATTAAGGTTTGGAGCTTCTTAGACAACTAAAAGAAAAAATGTGAATTTCAGCATGACACTGTATGAAACCAAGGCTTGAGATGTAATTCCTCAAATAAACTACTTCTCTGAATCACTACAATTCACCATTGATCAGAGAGTTGCAAAAACCCTAGTCGTCGCTCTGCATCATGTTACCTCACCTCCCATGTAACAAATAACTTCTAAATAACTAAACTTTAGAAATTCAATATAGCTTTGACATATGTTTTCATGATTCATTTTTTGTACATGGATATACATTACTTTCAAATGGATAATAGTAAAATATTTATAATAATATATTATTTATTTTATTTTTCTTAGTTTTACTTGTTATTTTTAGTTTTTTTCTTTAGATGACATTACGTTTGGAGTAAAGAGGTTCTTAATTGGGAAAAATAAGGACATTTAAGGCTATCAAGGTAAATCTTCCCTCACATACATAAGCTCTTCAATTTTGTAGTGAAAGAAGGTTTCCCTCATCCTTGAAAGTAGAGATTTATTGTACCTATATTTATCTTTAGATGTGGGGATAAATGTATTCCCTCTAATTATATAATAATTACGATTAACCACATTTTAAGAAATTTGTATGGAATTATTTTGGAAAAGAAGATTATCGTATAACTAGAAAATCATGATAAAAGAGCTAAAGTAAGAGATGGATTTAAGAGATGTAACTCAACTATGGACGACCTTGTTACTCTCAAGATCTTTGTGTGGTAGTGTTGGAAAAATAAAATGGATCTTGCTTTTTTTCATTGACTTTAGAAGACATTTTGAAAATATCCCTAAGAAATAACTACAAAAGAGGTAGGAAGAGATAATGACTCCTTTTGAATTGAGGGTTGTTTTTAAAAGGCTGTATGAGAATATTATTTCAATGTTTCAAACCATTAATGGTCTATAAAAGGAAATTAACTAAAATATCAAAGTCAAGCATGGGTTTTCCTTCTCCACTACCATTTTTTGAATATATATTGATAAGCTATAAGAGTGTTTGAAAGATCCAGGTTGTATTAGCCCCATTCTCATTGTTAAAATCATAATTCTCTTATGTTTTCTTGACTATATTGTTTCTCTAGTGAGGAGTCATTATGAAATTGGGAAACAACTAAGGATCCCTCAAGATTTTTGTTCCAAGATGGGTATGATTGTTGTACCAACAAAACAAAAGTCATCATAATTAAATCTAGAAAAATGACATATGATACTCTCGTATATGAAAAAATATTGGAGGAAGTTCCTTTATACAAATATCTTGGTGTTGATATTTGTCACAAGCTCAACTAAAATTATAGCATTTAGAAGGGATAAATGGACAGTCGAAAGGTTATTATGAAATGAAAAAACTATAAATCTATAGATTGTTGGATATGGGATAAAAGTAAAATCCAGTTGGAAACTATCATCATTTATATTATTTTATATCGGTGTGAGGGTTTTGGCTGTAATAACTCTTATCAAATAATATTACAACCTTAGTGAGAAATTTATTGAGTTCTCATTTTTTCAAGGCGATGTTGATTTCGAAAAG